>OX387715.1:16055364-16686923 GCA_947577245.1 Andrena bucephala
CCTGCTAATTACTCGTTAATCCCTCGCTGGAACGTTCCTAGTTCCTAGCCCGTAAAGCCAGGATTACGGTCGTAGCAAAAGGATTATAACAGTGTCCTTGATCCGCAAGAAGCGAGCAGCGAGCGCAGGTACCGTGTCCTTCGTTCTCCAGGATAAGACGTTCTCCACCCTCCCGCGCAGTCAATTGTAATTTGCTATTGCTTCTCCCTTATCCTCTAATTTATTTACCCAATACTCTGCTATTATAACACCAATATTTAGGAAATTTTAGGACATTTCAAAACCAACTAATACATCGATACCGAACTTCTTCTACCTTCGTTTGCCAAATTTTTTCCAACGCCCCACGATGATCGCGGCAGAGGGGGATAAATTACGTCACGGTATCGGTCACAATCGATGCTCGTATAACACGACGTGGCGGGGAATCATTTTCTGGCGGACCAGTTTACAAACAGTGCCAAACGAACCGGCCCATGGTATGATTAATGGTGGCAAGGGTGTCGTGCGCTCGGAATTAAGCCGAGAGGAATCAGTTTCTGCGTTTATCGCGCGGCGATTAATTCGCAAGAGGCGTGCGGAACAACAATTTAAACCAGCCGGAAAAGCCGGCGTATCTCCAGAGATAATTATTTCTCGACGAGCGTCAGAACGTTGCCGGCACAATGTCGGCGCATCGGCGGGCTCGTCGGGCCTTCTCGTTCGCTGGAAAATATTAGCGAACACGGTGTTCTTTCACGGGGGAGGGCAGAGCGGAGAAAGAGGAGGGAGAGAGAGAGAGGAGCACTGGAAAAGGTAAAGGAGAGGGGAAACAAATTTTTCGGCGCAGCAGCGATTCGGTCGGTTCCCTATTTTATTTCCACCTCGCAACTACTCGACGTACCACGAAATTATTAAAGTGCTGGACCGTTCAAGCATCGCACAAGTGGCGCGGGCGCGCGCACGAGCGAACGGGCGAGCGTCGAGTTTTTCAGCGTGCTCGACCAAAAATTTCGGTGTACTCCCACGTAGAGGCGCAGGCGCCATTTTTCACCGCGTCCCCCGGCCACCCCCGGCCTCCCCCGCTTGACCCTGAATTATTCAAGAACTCGAAGACCCGACGAGGACTTCGTAAAAAATGCAGCGGCCGTGATTGCCGTGGTTCAGAGGGTAAAAGACAGAGAAACGAAGACAAGCGACGAGGCGGTAAAGCGGAGGGAGAGAGAAGGAGGGAAGGATTTTTTCAGACTTACCCCTGGCCTCTGATGATCGACGCCGTCGTCCTCTTTCACTCGCGCCTCTCCTTTTTAACCCGTCGCTGGGTACACCGCGAAATAGGGCGATTATGTATGTCGCGGCAGGGATGGAAACGCGAAACGAGCTTTGTCTATAATTCAGCGATAAACAGGGACGTGGGAAACGTTGCGGCACGGCTGAAAGCGTGTTTGTTTGCTAAACTCAACGACTGAATGCTGGATAACCGCGAAATCAATGCTGCCGCGGCTGTGTCTCACTTTTAACGCGATCCTTGCCGGGTGCCTGGAGCCGGGGGATGATTCTCTGGTTATTGATTTCGAAGAAGCGTGTTTTAAATTTCGTCGATAAGGCTCGGGGGTAAAAGCTCGTGGTCCAAGGAGCGTACGGAGCGACGTACAATCGATCAGGCGAAATCCCCTCGTGTCAGCAACCCCTTAAACCCACCCACGGATCTCTCAGTGGTATGTAAAGGGTGTGTTTAGAATCCGTCAGGGGGTTTTAGAGTGTCGCTGGGCTGGCGATTCGTAACAGTCGTTGCTACGTACTCGGTATAATGCGCGAATCGTGTCGCGTTTCCGGAAGTCGCCTGCGCAGGATAAATGTTCGTTCGACGAGGCCATGTTTCGACCGTTCTGCGAATTTTCCCTCGTGACCGTTGCCTCTGGATTTCCCTGCAATCGACTTTTGAATTCGACTTTGGAATAATGGAATCTTGAGAGTTCAATTTGTAGGATAATTCGAGAGCGACACGTGCGATCAATTGACAGGAACGTCGAAAATCATAATCAGAAATTTCAGATTTTCTTTCGTGGATATTGGGGAAGTTTTAGAGCCGCGTTGCTCGGTTCAGAAGAGATCCACGGGGGTTAAAGTTTAACGTTGAATACCGAATCTTCTCTGCGCGCGAAAGGGGAACAGGGGGTGGTGGGTCTCTCCCTGCTCCCCCTTGGGTAATAAAACGGCAATTTAATTCATACACTTGATAAACGCCGGGCTGACTGCCTGACTTTGGGAAGCTGGCGAAAGTCAAACGAACAGAAGGGCTTATTTTGCAAATCATCACCCCGCGGTAATAAAGCCTGCAGAAATGGAGGAGGTGGAGAACAAAGGTGTGACGCTGCCGCGAGTCGCAATAATCTTCCTCCATCTTCCTTTGTAAACCCTCCACGTATTATTCTCGCGATAAATTCTTGTCCAAACACTCTCCTCGCATCTTCGAACAACAAAGTCTTTGCAAACGTGATTCTTAAACCCCCCGAAAATCACCCCCATCAGGAGTCATTGCTTTATTCTTTGCGTGCCTCCATGTCGATCAACGATCACGCTATATCCATAGCAGAAACAAGAATTAGAGGAGCAACTTAACGATTCTCGATCGTTGCGCAGTAAATCAGCGAGCACGTTTCCCGTGGCGGCGCAAATTGAGAACCCGTGGCAGCGGGTCCGGCTGGGCCGCTTCGCAGAGGGGTTGAAACGAAGGTGAAGGGGGTTTTTCAGGGGTGCTCGCAGGGTGGTTAGTGGCATTCATCGCGATGCAGATGGCTTCCACCCCTCGCGGCAGCGGGACAGGGAGGGAAACAGCCGGGGAAACGAGAGGGAAGCAGGGGCTGGATGCTGCGCGTACGTGCACGCACTTTTTCCCGCGTCTCTTCGCCCTCTCTCTCTCCTTTCTTCCTTCGTCCTCCATTCGTTTTTGCTCTTTGCCCGTTTTCCTCCCTTGCTCACTGCGCCCTCTTTCACCCTCCTTTCGCCGCCCTTCTCTCTCTTCTTTCGTCCCGTCTTTCATCCCTCATCTCTGCTCCGCGCCCGGTCCCTCCTCGTCGCACCTTAGCTCCGGCTAGGACGCGCACACGCGTCGAGCCAATCGCCGGAGCGCGCTCTCCTCCTAGCTGTTTGCCCTCCGCGCGCTCGTGTGCGTGGAAGCGTGGGCGAGCGCTCCGTCCAGCGGGCGTAATGGTGCGTGCAAGCCACAGGCGGATTAGTATCTTCGCGAGGAGAAAGAGTTAACCGTCGACGATCGACCAGGCGGCGAGAGGAGTTTTTTTTGCTGCCTGGCGGTTTCCAGCGGTTGCCAATTAACGGCTGCGTGTAATTTGCTGGATGAACGGTTCCCTCGTTTGCCCCCCCCCCACCCCCACCCCACCCCACCCTATCCGGAATTGCGTATTCTGACCTGGGTCTATGGGTCTATTGTTCCCCAATGTTCAACGAATTCTAGCATTGTGGCGTCACTCGCTGGTAAATGTCACACCATAAATGCCGTAGGTTATGGTTACGACCCAATCAGTCGACGACTCTCTTCCTCGATTAACGGAGACTTTCCAAGCCCAGAGGGGGCTCGCTTTGCCCTCGTGGCGATCGTTTCGCGCCCAACCCCCCGCCCAGAAATCTCGCTATTTCAATTCCCGAACAATGGTCGCCGCTTTCGCCTTACACGCACGATTTCTCCTAGGTCACAACAGCAGCCGATCTCGGGCAAACGAGATCGTCGTCTCGGATTTAATCCTCGTTTGCTTGCAAGGACTCCGCCACCCTGCCCTCCCCCCCCCCCCCCGGGCCCCTTGATCGTCTTCTGCCCCGGCGTGTGTATATTATATACGCATCCTTGGCAGGCTAGATAGAGCTCCCCTGTATTTACCTGTCACCTCGATGACGATTCTGACGAGGGTATCTACCCTCGGACGCGTACCCTTCGTCCTTGACGCGATCCTGGGCCCAGGATCCTCGAATCGTGCCGAACTCGTCCGAGGAACCGCGCGCGTCCCTCGTTGTCCTCGAGAGCAGCAAATTTATTGTGTATTTGAAATTATACAGTCGAGTGGCCGGTGGCCGGCTTAGCTGGCTACTTTGCACGCTGATTCTTCTTTTTCCTCCGAGCACTGAATACGTATGAGCTGCCCGCGGCCGCGGCTACCGGGGAGGCGTGATTCGGTTACGAATAGGTGTCGTTTAAATTTCAAAGTAGAAAGAAGTTCGAGCATCGAAGCGCTTAAGAGTTGCGCGCATCACCGAAATCTGGAGCGTAGCGAGTAGAAGCGATTTCCGCCGGGGCGTGGAGTAAAAAGAGGTGGAAAAAGGTCAGCTCGGTGGTAATTATTTATCATCGATCTGGACCCGCGTGCTCATTAGCGCGCGTTCGTGCGGGCTCGCTAAATTATTTCTCCCCCCCCCCCCCCCCACCTCCCGCCAGCGGCGTTAGCGGCGCGGGGAATCGTCACATTTTTCACGAAGATTAATCGAGTCGACAAACCGGGTTCGATCGGTGAATAATCAATCGAGGCAAGGCGGCCGCGAAGTAAATCGGCCCCGGCCGATTCCTCTGCCGGCGATTTGCATACGCGGAGGAACGTGTCGCGACGCTCGAGGAGACCCGTTGGCCCCTTTTCGCTGCCGGCTGCCGCCGATTGTCATGAAAATTCTCCGCTGGAAAACGTGTCTGACGCGACAATCGCGTGGCGGCGGCTGGTACGCGACGGGGGCACGGGCCCAGGGCGGTGGGTCAGGCGGGGGGACTCGGCGAGACGCGAAATTGGCATAAATGAGATTGATACGACTTTAAGTTACTCGGCGTGGCAGAGAGAAGGAGGGAAACACTGTAACTGGAGGATCCTCTCTTCAGTCACTCGTCACACCACTTTGCGCACGTCGCCGAGAGACAGGAGCGTTCGGCAAGGTACGCCCATGACGTCGACCGACGCAATCCTCACCTCCTATTATGCTACACCGTGGAACGTGTTTTTTTTTCTTTTGTTGAGTAACGACGACGGAACGAGAGCTCGATGGACTTTGATCGAATACTTAGCTGGGATCTGCAAGTGCCTTCAAGGACACTCTTCGTTTATGAAGCCACTAGGATGAGAAACCTAAATTCTTCGAAGCCAGCGTCATAATTTGTCAAACCACGCGTGCACAACGGGGATCAGGGCCACGGGCGCTAAGTACACTTGCAGAAGGGTGCCACCGCGGAATCTGGGAGCGGCGAGCGTAGAACAAGTAATAAAATAATTTAACGACCCGCTTGAATTATGCCCGCGGTACAAATAATAATATCTGCCCGGCACGCATCCCCGCAATAAATATCGAACCGGGGGACCGCCCCCTTGGCCCTCCGCTGGCCGGTTTCCATCCACCGCTCGCCGAACCCTCGTCTTCACGGTCTTACCTCGAAGGCTCACCTCAACTATATGGAGCAAAACTATGGGGCCCGGTTGTACCGAGGGGGAGCTTGCGAAAAACGGGGCCTGACCCTGGCCAGGGGCTCTCAAACTGCTGCTGCAGGCGCGTGAGGAACGTGGGAATCGTTGCACCAAGCGTGCTGGCGCAGAAAAATTATTCCTTTTCAAACGAAAATTTTCGTAGCCTCTTCCATAGTCGATCAGTCTTGAGCGGTCAAGGAAAGTATTACTGCAAGCTGGATTATTGAAAACGAAAGGATGTGCTCGTAGCATTTTGGGCGATACTGAGCTCCCGGCACACCCCACGTGTATTTTCTACCAGTTTGAAGCATCTGTTAGGCAACATTCGGGACGCAGAACGAATCTCTCGATATCGTATGCACCGAGGAAATGGGATCGTGTCCTGGGTGCCGTCGATGACAGGTCACGGATTAAGTGTAACATTGAACGTCGCGTTGAAAAGGAGCGCCGCGATTTCCCATCGCATCCACACTCATTTCGAAATGGAAAATTAGCCTGCGTCGAATCTGCGGCGGGACGCATGTCCTTCGTTCAGTGTCAGGTGACGTTGATTAATTTTTAGGAAAGGCTTTGTGCCCCGAACACCCCGCACCCTGTTCCACGACGTTTGCTACTCGGGACCGCAGAAGTGTTGGAAAATTTGCCGCTTCCCTCGAGATGCACCGCGAGACGCCTGTGTAATCGACTTAATTACAACTGCTGCATCGTTCGAGGGATCCGAAATCGAATGCTGGTGCCTCTGGCGTGGCATCGCGTCGATGAATGATCGTTAAATTGGCCGACGACACGTTGAAGCGCCTCGTGATTTCAATCTCGCCGAGGCGTAAATTTCGAACGTTCCAAAGGGTGAGAAGAAGAGAAAAAGGTGAACGTGGCAGGGGAGATTACGTCGTCAGAGGCGAGGCGTGTTGCGCCGCGTATGCGAGCCGATGACAGCGCAATGAGATTCTGATTTGCGCGGACGCGTATAATCGTAGGAGAACGGGTTGCCCTGGCGCGAGCAGCCGGCCGAGCGGGCAGTTGCACGCGCGTCGTCCAGCAATCAGGGAGAATGATGCAGCCAGAACCGGAGGCGAGCCAATCGGATTCCCGCGCAATTTATTTGTACACCTGTGCGCTGGCAAGTCGCTTTTCAGTCCCGCGGGACCGATCCCGGATCCCTTGCGCACCGAGAACACCTCTCCCAGCGAGTTTACGCGCGACAAACCGAGGTGAGAAATCGTCCGCGATTATAATTAGTGACGGACGCGGATGATCGCGCTAATTGGACGCGCGGCTGCGTCGAAAAACCGCGTTTCAAGCCTCTATTTCCGCGTCAGACCATTTCGCGGTCGTTCCCATCGATGCCTCTCCCCAGCAGACACAGAGGATTTCAACTTTGATCTCTGCTATCTTCTTAAGACACGATAGCGTTCTGTCTACATTTCGATTAGGTATCAATAGCTATGCGTGGTTGTGATGATTCCTCATAAGTAGCTTGGAGACGAGTCCAATACTCATTCTCGCTGGTGGAAATCGTTGCGAGACACTCGTGACTAACGCATTACTTTACTCCCCGTAATAGGGGAGAGTTGCCAATATCGTACTGGTCACCTAAATCGTACCTCATCAATTTCTCAGTAATTAATGAATATAAACGACATCTGATGATAAAAATATCAAGTAAATGCGAAATAAGATATAGAAACAAAACCTTTTGAGCTTCCACCCTATTTTGTGCGTGCTATAAACATTTTAAAAAAACAGGTATGATTGATGTAACTTTTTACCAGTTTATTTTAGCTGATAATAATCAAACAATGCAACTTTGTCCTGTATTTTTGTATTTTTCTAAAGCGGGTTTAATGTAGAATATTTTACATTCATTTTAAGTTTAAATTGATATTTATAAATAAATTGACCATGTTTCCTAAATCGTACCACTACAATCGTACCAGTAGGATTTGACAACTCGTATGTTATATAGGTTATGTACATATATCATATTCATAGATTATTGTGGCCTGTGTGTAATCCATATAAATACATATGTATGTAACTATATAATAATCATTACTTTATGTTGATTATTTTCTTCTCTATTTGTTATTGATACTATTTTTAGCGGAGGTACGATTTAGGAGACCGGTTGCCTAAATCGTACCTTTTACAGTAATGTGACAAAACGATTATTAACAAATTAATTTGTTCTGAATAAAAGGTTAAGCGTATAATAGTAGGTGCCTAAAAGATCAAGCTACAATATCCAATAGTCATTTGCGTTGAAATTAGTACCAAATATGAAATATAACGTAAAATGTCTTAAGTGGTACGATATAGGCAACCCTCCCCTAGGACAGTGGCGAGCAACCTTTTGTCAGAAGTGGGCCACAAATGGAAACCAACTTCTCTACGCGGGCCGCAATATTAAATACATAAATATAACTAATCCAAGCTCGTTCGTGAAAAACATATATGGGCGATGTTCAGGTGGGCCACAGGTCTGCGGCTGGTGGGCGAAATGCGGCCCGGGGGCCGCGGGTTGCTCATCACTGCCCTAGGATACGTTTCCAAAAGTTGTTTGCCCGTTGTCCAGGCGAAAGATTGGCCTAATTACCCTGGTTCCTCGGTGTTTCATCACCGCCAAGGTATTAAGACGGATTAACAGGAACAATAAGCCCGCTCGCGGTTGCACTACCCCGGAATAAACCCACCCTCTAATTCGGTCAGTCTTATTCACGGCACTCGAGGCGAACTTTTACGACCGTCGAATTTTTATAACGTTGCACCGCCTCGATTTCTGGACCAGGTAGCGCGGCGGACAGGTAGGACTGACCCAAATTTACGACGCTCCGCCCGAGGACGGGGCGAAAACAACCCTTCCGCGAACTTGCATCGTATTTACTTCCGATTATATGGCCCCGGTATTCCCTGGAACGCCCCCCCTGCGCAGGTGCCTCCGTCCTTGTTCTGGATTTTCGGGAAAAAATCACTGCAAAAGGTCTAAGCAGAGAATCCAACTCCTTGGGGTCTACGTGATAACTCATGCCGAAATCCCCCGCCATAAATGACCCTCTTGCATAATACTCTCCCAGCTTGCAACCTGTATCCCATACATTTCAACGTCATTCAGCTCGTGGTAAAAGCAAAAGTCATGCGGAAATTCTTAGAGACAGGGTTGGATCCGCGCGATCGAACGGATAGAAATTTCACCCCCGATGGCTGCTAGACGTCGGTCGGACCAGCGAGTTTATTCGGATCCCGAAGAATGGTAACAATCGAGCTTTGTAATCGGTCCTCGAAACGATAAAGACTTTGTTGGCCACCCTTCCGCCACCACCCCCTTGATTTCCACCCCATTTCTCTCTCCGTTTCTCTTTCTCCTGCACACAGTCCGCCTTTCTCTTATTATTCCGGCTCTAAGAGGAGGCCCCAATGGTATCACCTGTTGGCAATTGCACGCCCACGAATTCCTTCGCTCTCTCCTCGCCGTTGTTTCTTCCTCCCCGCTTCTCTCCCCCGTCATCCCCGCCGCTTCATCCCGAAACCACCCACCAGTGGTGGACGTTTTTTCTTGGTGCGGATAGAGAAGTTGGACCGCGGCGGACGCCGGGGGTCGACCGCCTTCGCATAAACGCGGTTAATGGGACGAAGATAATGGTGAGCGACAATGGCGTACACAGCGCCATTGTGCCGCGGGTTCACCTCGCGGTTTCTCTTTCGATACGCGAAAAATGGTTTCTCCCGCGTCGCGTAGCACGCTTCTCGTTTCCCTTTCAATTATTCTCGCCTCCCGTTCCTCTTCGATACCACCCAGCGTCCTGCGTCTGCCCCGAAAAGAGACAATACTACTGATTCATTTAAACGAGCGACTTTCTCGCTAGTATAAGAAAGAACGACAAGGAGCTCCAGAATAATCGAGGATCTACAAATCCGTCTGAAATTTCATAGCACAGTGGCCACGAAAAGAGCAAGGTGTTGATTGAAACGTAGGCGCCTCGGCCAGCTCCATTCGGGCAGTGGTACCTGCGAAATCCAATTATGCACGCGTAATAACGGCACAATGATGTCCTCGTACGAGCGTAACTATCAAAAGGTGGAGAGAACGGGACCGATAGGGAAAGAGGGAAAAAACGAGGGACACGGTGGGGGGACAGCGATGACAAAAAGAGAGGGAAACCGAGAGAAAGAAGCATTGAAGTCGCGCGTATTCGATACGTACGTAGGTACCTGCGCGTACGTACGTATCCGCTTAAACGAAAGCTCGACCGACACAAAAGCGGCGTGCCATCGAGTATCACAAACATTGATTTGAATCACAAAGACCGCCCGCGGTATATACCATTGTCGGGGCCCGACTTATTGTACAGTTTCTCCTGCCTACCCTCCGTCGATGCTCTCGATCCTCTTCCTCTTTCTTTTCCCCTTTTTTTTTCGGTAACGACCTATCAATCCACTTATTCCGCGCGGATTTCTGTGCCACTTGTGGCGTGCCCGGTCGCGGGCGCGACACCGCTGCTCCGGGCAACCCGGCTTCCTGCCGAAAGCGACCTTGAAATACGCTGTCATCGTTCTCATTGACCAGTCATCGAACGATAGTACTTTGCGCGCGGCAGATTGCATTGTTTCGCGATCAATGCCCCCTCCATCCCCATTCCCACGCGATAATATTCGCGAAATTTGCGCGGAACCTCCACGATGCACTGTTGCCATTAATTGTCGATTGTCTTCCGGCGAAATGAGATTGTCAGAGGGTGTTAGGCCTGGGTTGGAACGATTCGATTAATATTTGCGGTGGTGACGAGGCTCGAGCGATCTTTAGTCAGTCTCATTCGACTTTTCTGTTGCAATTACCTAAATGGATTTTGGGAAGGGAACGGCTGCGAAATTGACAGTTTCTGTGATTTCCAACGAGGATACGATCGTTCTCGAGGTGAGCGAAGCTCTCGACCAGTTAATTAGTCGCGACCATTCGGACCGAGGAGATTCTACGGTCGAGACTCGCAGGTATTTTCGCACAGGTTTAGTGGCTGTTGGCTCGTTGCAGGTACCTCGCTCAGAAGGCCTGATGGCAATCGATCCGCAAACAAAAGCACCGCTTACGGTCGCTGCGGACGTACCTATGACGCATAGCGCTGCGACCAACACAATTAGCAATAAATTTTCGCAGGTTCGTTAAGCAGGTGTCAATATTCGGCCACTCTAGACGAGTGATCGTCGGCGTTTCGCGGCGACGCTCGGCGTCATTCTTGCGGCTTTCATTACGCCGACTGTCGCGACCCGTCACAATACTCCTCTGATTACCCATCCCCGTTTTGATTTATTGACCGCCCGCCCCCCCGCTTCATCGCCGAGACCTCTCCCCCGCGATCGCCACGGAATTTTTCGCGGTGACGCGGAGGCCGGGGGGTAACGACCGCGCGTTTCCACGATTAGAAGATCTATCGATCGTGAAACTGAGTCAGCCAAGGGACCTTGCGCTTCTTACTTATCGAGCCGATAATCTTATCGATAACGTCCTTGCGGTCTTATCGGATAGAATTTTCTAGTCCGTGCATAATTGCAAGTACCTTCTGAAACTGAATTCTTTCTCCTCGCGATTTGAGCTAGCAGTCTTCGTAAGAGCCAAGTAAACTTTCGCGAAAATATAATCAGCGTTGCAACTACTGTAACTTCAACGTCCACCTCTAACGCCTTGGGGGAAGAAGTCACTACCACGTGGAATAGTCGCTGCGTCCTGCGAGAGATTCCGCCGGAGGAGGATCGATCTCAAGAAGGGTGGAAGGCAAAAAAGTGGAAAAAAAAGAGCGAGTGCCATTCGTCGGAAGTGAACGGCGGTGAACGTTCGAATGGGATTCCACCGAGCCGCCGTTACATTCATTGTCGCTGACGCACGAGGCACGCCGGGGGTTGCGCTACGATTATCTATGACGCATTCTTCCATTATGCGTTTTCGCTCTTTCTCTCCCCCTTTCGCCCCCGTCGATTCCCTCCCTCTCTGTCTGTCCATGGAGCCGCGGCAACAGGTCCTACGCAGGAACCCGCTTAAACGGAGTCGCATCGGCCGATGAAGGTTCTTTCAGGAGCGGCTGGTGAGCCTCTTTGTCGATTTCACGAACGGCGGGGCGGGGAGGAGAGGCGAGGCTTGGCGGAACGGAGAGAATGAATAGATAGGATAAAAGAGACAAGGAGAAAATGGGTCAAGTCGGCCGGATATAATGGCAGATTTGAATACGACGAACTGCGACACGAGCTAATGCTGCCGTAGCCTGGCTAAATTAACTCACGAGTTTGCCTTCGATCGGTCCAGCGAGATTCGGGAGAGGCGATCGTCGATCTCTGTCCCGAGTGATCGTTCCGGGAAGAGTAAACATCGATGTTGGCCCATCAAATTAAAATTGAGAAAATCTTCGCGCATCTCTGGATAAGCATCCAGGCTTCCGCGCGTTGTTGCAAAAATGAGGATCACAAAAGAAAGCGTGATACACGAGGAAAATCGGATAAGATACACCTAAGTAAGTGCCTACGCAGTTAGAATGCACTTGCAAATGCTCTCCAACGCGCAGCATCGAGTGGCTCGTTATTGTTTACTCGGTAAACAATCCCAAACATTTGCAAGGCTATTTACCCCCTTGCTGCATCTTCTCCAAACGCCCCGGATTTGCTCGGTGACCAGATCCGATGTTCATAAAATCGATCTCACCCTTCAACAGGGGGTACAAACCGTCTGAACGCGGAGGCTCGTGAACCGCGCAGCTGCGAGAGAATTTCCGTGCATCGAGGAGCATTCATCCCCCGCATCGTCTCTCGAACCACGAAACCTGTAACCGTACAAAACGACTCCAACTCGTTATTCGCCCCCGTGAGGGTGGCACGTTGGTTCGCGAGATTCGAAGGTCACTGGACCCGCGCGAAAGGAGGAATCCGGCGACACGATTCGCGCGCCCTAGGCGATCGCACGATATACAGAGCGTAAGAAGAGCGCGGAAGGGGGATGGCGGAGGATCGAGAGGAGCGAGCGGTTTGCGCGTGGAGAGCAGGAAAAGCGACACGAGGCGACCCTACGGGGGAGGCGATTCGCGTAGGAGCCATGGTCCAGCGGCGGCGAGCGTCAGAGGGGGTGGTAAAGGGGTGATCGTCGGGACAGAGGAACGCGTGGACGAAACACTGGCGACCTGGAGGAGAGGCGCGGATCGCGTGGACACGAGGCAGAGAGGCGAGGAGGCATACGGTTGAGCGTCGATGGAAGAGAGAGCGAGGGTAAAGGGGGTGTATAAGGGGAGGGAGGGGGTGAAAGCGTCGCCGCGAGAGGTCGTCGGGGTTGTTGGTATGACGTCACGGCATAATGGCGCCGCCTTCGTTGGAGGAGAGAGCCGCGCGATTGGTCGAGAGAAATGATGGCAGGCTTGTGTGCCAATCGATTGCCGTTGGTAGGCTCTGGTCTGGTCTGTCGGTCCGTTGGGTATGGTTGCTGGTAGCATGGATGGTAGGGTGGTTGGTAGAGGAGGGGCGGTGAGCGCGGAGCGAGCGAAACAGAGAGAGGGGGACAGCCGCCTCGGCAGGAAGTGAGCCCCGAGAGTGGGACCCCAAGGCGAAATCCACAAATGCTCAGACGGTTCCGTTCTTCCGTGGAGAGTGGAGGTCGCTGCTACTTGTTCGACTACTTCTTCTTCGTCGTCGCCTGCACGTTCGCCGCCGTATCGACGAGTGCACCAGCACGGCGGATGAAAGAACGTGCGCGCAGCTGTACACACGACACGCGCTCACCATCAGGTGGACCCTGGGAGCCATCGTCAACGTCAACGTCAACGCCAACGTAGGCCGTCATCGTGATCGGGCACAGTGACAGAGTTTTACCCGCCAGCGACGAAACGTCGACGCGCTCACCGGCCGCCTTGGTCGAGTTTCGAAGCAGTGATCGAACGGACGGCTCCCGGTGTGTCGGAGTTTTCTCAGGCCCGAGGGAAAATCCGCGAGGCTCGTATCGTTGCATCGTCGCGATCCGATTCGTCGAGCGTATCGCCAGCTCGCAGCCAGTCACGAGCGAGCTGTCGAGTTCGGAAGAGAGACGGAGCAACGGGAGAGAGGGAGAGGGAGAGAGGGACAGAGAGGACACGCAGCGTGCTACCAGGGGAAGAAAGTGACAGTGCGTCAGTTCTCGGTGGGACTTTGCGGTGGATCTTACGTACCGTTGTCGAGGTAGCCGCGTTAGAGGGGAACTGTGTTGATATGAGCAGCGCCGAGTGTACACGGTGACCAAACCGGGGCTCACGGTGACATTTCGTGATTACCAAACATCGTACGGTGTTGTTCCATATACGGCCACTGCGAACCACACGATTCCCGAGAATCCAGCGGCAGTAATGCTCGATCGCGGATCCTATGGACGAACGGTGCGCGGTGATTATCGTGTGCTCGATTGACTGGCGTTGATTCTCATCCCGAGAAAAGGTGCACGTCCTGCGGAGTGGCCACCGATGGTGGAAGGATCTGTACCGTGATTATTTTTTTCTTTTGTCGAGAGGGACAGAGAGGAGGGAAAGGAGGGAGGACGTTATTTCGGTGGACAGAGATAGAAAGTGAGACAGTGTCGGGTGGTGTGTCGCCGCGCGTAATTCCAACAAGTGGTGCGATTCGCGGGGTAACACGAAGGGAAGGATCGTATGATCGAGGGACGATCGATCGAGCCGGCTTCCATGTCACACGCTCGGAGAGGCGCGTATAGACTCGTGGTCGCGTAGTGTTCGCCGGTTCTTTCGTGAACACGGTGGAGCACCGGCTGACGTCCAGCGATAGACCGTTGGACCGTGCACAGCCTCGGCGTTTCGTCGAATTTCTTGACGTCGAGAGGTACCAGGAAAGGGCGGCAAGCTGTACGGCCACAGGGAGGAAGACATGCTCACGATGGAGACGGACCTGAAGGGCGGCAGCCTGCACGGTCAGATGCCACCGCACCCTCATCAGGGTGTCTCGCCGATGGGTCATCACACGGGAGTATCGCCCTACGGCAGCCTAGGCTCGATAGTGCACAGTCCGGCACTATCCGGAAGCCCGCCGAGCACCGGAGGTCTCGGCCTGGGCCTCCAGCACCACCATCAAACATCCCAGCACCACTACGCCTCGATGCAGGCCGCCCAGCAGCAGCAACAGCAGCAGCAACAGCAGCAGAGCATGCACTCGCTGGCGCAACAAGCTGCCGGGCAACAGCAGCAACAGCACCATCCCCATCAGCAGCAACAGCAACAGGCACAGGCCCAGCAGCACCACCAGCCGCCGAACAACAACAACAACACCAGCAAGAACAACAACATCGACCGCGTGAAGAGGCCGATGAACGCGTTCATGGTGTGGTCCCGCGGCCAGCGGCGCAAGATGGCGCAGGAGAACCCGAAGATGCACAACTCGGAGATCTCGAAGCGGCTGGGCGCCGAATGGAAGCTGCTAAGCGAGACGGAGAAGCGCCCGTTCATCGACGAGGCGAAACGATTGCGTGCCGTGCACATGAAGGAGCACCCGGATTACAAATACCGGCCGCGACGCAAGACCAAGACCCTGCTGAAGAAGGACAAGTTCCCGCTAGGCGGTGGAGTAGCTGGCGTCGGCGCTATGCTGGGTGTGGATCAGCGACAGGTCGGGGCAACCGGTGGCCCCCAGCAGGCGCAATTGTCGCGAGACGTTTACCAGATGCCAAACGGCTACATGCCGAATGGATACATGATGCACGACCCGACGGCGGCTTATCAGCAGCACGTCGCCTACGGTGGCCACATGGGTGGCGCGGCTGCGGCTGCCGCAGCCTCGGCCGCCGGATATCCGAGGTACGACATGGGGCATCACATGGGCGGCGGTAGTCCCAGCCCGATCAACAGCTACATGAACGGTTACGGCGGCTACGGGAGCACCACCGTGCCAGGCGGCTCGCCGTCGCCCTATCACCAAGCTCAGCCCGGCTCTCAGATGTCCAGCCACAGTCCCAGCGGTAGCAGCATAAAATCGGAGCCGACGAGTCCGGCGAGCGGCGGTATCCACACGCCGACGCCCACTGGGTCGTCGTCGACGTCCGGGGCTGGTGGCCAGGTCGTGAAACGGGAATACATGGGCCAGCAGCAGGCGCAGCAGTCGCAGGGTGACCTCAGACAGATGATCTCGATGTATCTGCCACAGGGTGTCGAGCAGGGGGTCGTGCAACACGGCGCCGGTGTCTACTCGCCTGGACCGTCGCCGGACCCGCTCGCCCAACACCACTCCGCCATTCCGCCTCTCACTCATATGTAAGCTGATTTCTCTTGCATTTTACTCTTTGCCTGTGTCCGGGCGTAGACGTTTAAAGTTTGATGGCTCCGATCGATGTCTTGCTCGGCGAGGGAGAAATTCCAAACGGGTGTACGACGTTGTTTGGCAACATTATGCAATATTGTTTGCACTGTAAGGAGCTTGTTAAAAAAGCCGAGTCTACGCGAAATTCACGTCAAGCAAGACTCGATCGTACCACACCCCCTCCCCCGACCCCCATTTACTTTTAAGGGTAGGATAAACCTTGGTTACTTGGGGATCTGTTGAAATGGCATCCGTCCTAGATCCATGTGATTTTATTTTTGTACAGTAATTATTGGTTGTAGCTAGCTGTTACGAGTTAGATAGCCGGTTTATCCTTCTCGTTTATAAAGTAGCTTGGCAATACCTTGTTGCGAACGATTCGGAAGCAGATGTTGACCCCTCCGAATCGTTCCCGACGCGCACCCCCTCTGAGAAACGGCGCTCGTCACGCTTTCGATTTGCAAACTCGCGTGTGTCCTCGCGCTTGCATACTAACATCGCCACGACATTTCCACTTCTGGACCCTGTGATTAATCCTGAGTACGTAACAATTAGCACCGACATCCGACACCCTAGCCCCCCTGCTGTAGTTGGAACTAGCGGCGAGTAACGTCGAGCAGATTGTTACGTAATGAGATAATGTAAGCCCGCCCCTGTGCCAAGAGTCAATCGTGCAAAACGCATGAGCCAATTAGTCGCAGCGGAACGATTCCAACACCACCACGCACTTCTTAAATCTCCATCGATCTCCAGAGACTTGCAACTCCCAGGATACGCACGATCCTGGATCATCGGTGCTCCCTTCTCTGCTGGAACAATTAACGCTCGGTCTTGCCGGAACAGTCGATTCGAGAAGTTAGAATTCTTTTCCTTTTGAGAAAGGGCGTTGCCGTTCCTCTTCGCCACTCTCTCTCTCTGTCTCTCCCTCTCTCTCTCTCTCTCTCTCTGCCTCGGATCGCTTGGAAGAGTGAACGTGTTCGATTCGAGATCTAGATCGGCGCGTTAGATACACTCTTTAGAAATATTAGGACGCGTTTCCCGGTCGAGCAAGCTCTTTCAACAAGATTAATTCGTCGAGGGAGCGCGTGAACGATATTCGGGAAGATTTACGGCGGAAGTCCTCCGAGGATGGTCCACCCGACGCGGTAGACAAACAGAGAAACTTTGTTCAACGTGGTAAGCAGGATGCAAAGCAGCAACTTTGTCTGCTTCATCTCTGCTAGCTCTCTTCTCTCGACGTTCGTTCGTTCTCGTCTCGACACTCTCCGCGGAGAAATTTCTTGCCTGATCGAATCTCCTTTCTTTTGCCATTCTCTTTCATTTCCGTTCCTCTCGGCTTTCGTTTCCGATTTCTAATTGGTTTCCGCGTGATATGCTCTAAGGGTCCAGAACGTAGGGAATTTCCAGCGGTTCAGGCTCAATATTTGTTTCAACGTCGGCGTCTGTTCTCTGTTTGCCGTGCGTGAAACGAACGTTGAGTTTAAACGCCGTTGAGTCCATAGGCTGAGTCAAGAGAACGTAGTCGGCCGTGTTTCTTTGCCTCCGATCGTCGTCGCGTTTATTTTCTAATTACTTTGCTACGGGATCGTTGATTTCTTTCTCGTCGGCGCAACGCGAGGATCAACGTTGCCGATTTCTCGATCAAGCACTCGCGTTCGAGCCAAGAACTTCGATCTTAACTGATAGAGGGATACTTCTCGAAGGATCGATCAAAATCACAAGAGGAAAGAAAAACGAAACCTCGGCCGCCGCTTGCTTCTGACTCACCCTACCCAACGCCCGACAAAAACAAAAAAAAAAACAAAAACATTTAAACCACCCCCAATACCTAACGCAAAAACAATAACCTCGTAGGATAGCTTAAAGTGACTCGCTTGGATGGCCGGCAGTACGTGTGGGGCTACCTTGAGAAAGGGTGACGGACAAAAAGAGAACGAACGAACGAGGGTGAGAAAAACGAACGAACTCGGGGAGTTCGTGGGGGCCGAGGCGGGATCGCAATTGGTTTCTCGCAATCTCGGGAGAGAATTCACGGATGGAAGAAGGTGAAATATTAACAGAGAGAGTGAAAGAGAGAGAGCGAGAGAGAGAGAGAGAAAGAGAGAGAGCGTGAAACATTCGCCTCTCCGCCGGTACGTGTGTGATCGAATGTCAAGGACTCGACCACATTTTTCCATGCCTTGTATAGATCAACGAGGGTCCGGGAAGAGACGAACGATCGGACGATCCAATCATGTACACGGGAAGGAGGAGACGATCGACACGTGCGAAAGTGTGTAATATAAAATTTTTGTTGCGAAATCCTCGGATAAGAAATGTGTCCTCCGCGACCGGCGTGCAAGAGCTTCCGGTGGTTCCCTTGGCTTGCGACGAATCGACGCTCCTGCGGCCCCCGTACGTTCTTCGACCCTCGTCTCGTTGGAGAACGGTGGTTTTCCATCGGCGCGGCGACGCGGAGGGAAACTGTGCTGTTCCGTGGAACGTAGACGCGTTCTCGCGGACCACGGGAGTGGGAGAGAGATGGTCGCGAGCTCGACGACGCGCGTCCTCGTTTCCTTTCGTCCCCCGAGGAGCTCTCGTTGCGCCGCAGAAGAGGCTCGAATAGGGATCGGTGCGAATGGATCGATCGATCTATCGCGCCGAACGCCGGTGATTCGTCGGCAAGAGTATTACGGTCCGCGGTCGTTCTCTCCTTCCGTGGGCGAGCGAGGGAGAGCGCGCAGAGAGAGAAAAGGAGACGAGAACGCGAAACGATAAAACCTTACTGTGATAAACGAACGCTGCACGGACGTAGGCACGCGTGTAAGAATGAGATATCCAGGGTATAGCCGTGAGGGAAGTAGACGGGGCGACGATAGAGTATAGAGGGAAGGATCGACAGTGAGTGCGAAAGGCGTGGAGGAAGCGAGAAGGGAGAGATTTTCGCGTAGAGTGACGCGGGGCTTGACGTGTCGCGGTTATCGCGTGGCTGTATATATATACATATTTATATACACACATGCATATATAAAATATTATATATATATATAGAAACGTATTGAAAGAAAAAAAAGAGACACTTGTATTATATTTACCGCGTTAGCAATATTCCTTTTTTTTTCTCTCTCCCGGTTCAACGACGTCTCGTTCGACGTCCGTCGCCTGCGTCCATCGGTTTCCAATCGCAACCTTGCTCGCGCGAGAGCGCGATAACGTCCCAATTAGCGAACAAACACGAATAACAAAGGAATGTTACGAAAGAGGGAAGGAACGAGAGCGTGAGAGAGTGTGTGCAGGGTGAGAAGCGTCTGGAGATTAGGCGACAGACGCTCGCGAAGAACGAATGTGATGGTTCCCGCGTCGATCGGACCGTGAAAACGGAAGGAGACGAAAGAGGACAGTATTTATTGTGCATATCAACTCCTACAAGTTGGTCCGGCGAATTTTCGAGTAGAATCTTTCGGTGTTTCCCGGGGAAAACTGTGTGTGTTCGTATGCGAGAGGAAACTTGTAGATTGGTCGTTAATCGTCCCCCGTGCTCCTCATCCCCTGCCCATTTGTACATAGAAAAAGAATACCCTGTCTCCTTTTTAGTCACGCGAGAGAAGCTCGTCCCAGGGTATCGTTAGAATCAAAGTCTGCCTCCGTGTCCCGCGAGGGATATTGTGAGTAACGTAATCGTTACTCTTGCGTCATTATTTTTATTATTACTGCAGTGACACTAAAAGTATGATTATAATTATTATTAATATTAATATTAATATTATTATTATTATTATTATTATCAATATGTGCTTCTTTTCATTATTATTCGTATCATTATTATTATCGTAATTATTATTATTATTGTGGTTATCGTTTTGCTTTACGCCCCATTTTCCATGTCACCTGTTCACGCGTCCCTTTCGTTTCCCTTCACAAATTGGCCACCTCCCTTTCCCCGCAACTCGATATCGCGCATGACGAAACAAACTGTAATTCGCGCCCGTCGCGATTTCGTGCAAGCCCCGCAGGCTGACGATCAGTCTGAGGCGACGTTCCGTTCGAGGGTCGATTAATCGCGACCGATCTGCCGGGACACTGAGACCAGCGGCGAACGACCGAATTTTCTTGTTCGAGGTGCGCGAACAGTAATTCGCGCGTCTTCTTTATCCTCGAAGGGATTTGCTTGCTGCAACCGCGACACGATCTGCGACCAGAGGCTACCGAAATCCTCGATCTATCGGCGACGGAAGATACTTCCTTCGGAGCCCTCGCGAAACGGTTCTTGCCCCGCTTTTTACGCGCCTTCGGAAAGGACCGCTCGACGTATCCAGCGAAGCGAAAGGGGAGTTGGATTCGTCTTGTTTTAGAAAGCGCGAAGCAACATTTTTCGCGCGATCGGTTGTCGCCTCGCGTTGAGGATCAAAGCAGTTCTCCGGCCTGCACTGGAGAGCGCCGTTTGAACTTCAACGCGCGATCGATGGCGGTGGAACGAGTCGAACAGATCTAAAACGATCGAGGATCTCGGGCTTTTTATGAAACTCTCGCGTTGCGGCAAGCAAAGCTTGGAAGAGTAGGCCTGCGCCCGCGAGCAGCGAATTTCCACGGGAACGAACGAAATGGCATCGTTCCCCGTTCGGCCTCCGTGTTTCGCGCGCTCGTCCACGTCTTCTCGTGCATACGAGCACGCAAAGCGGACACAGAAGAGGGAAGAGTAACGATATATTGAATGCTTTGTACAAATTACCGATAATCCGTAATCCGTGGAGTTTTTAAGCCGCAAAACTCTGTGTATGTACATACGTTCGCCACGGCAACGACTCGTCGTGGCACTTTCGAATATATATATACATATGTATATGAATTAAGAGCAATCCCACAAGTGTGTTTCATTTCGACTCGATACCTTGCTCGCTCGCCCGAACTCACTCCCAGTTTCGGCGTCGTTAGAACGATCCTCGAGGAATCGAATCAGGTAATCTTCATCAGGTAACTCTCACTTCTATCAAAACCAAACCGTGTGACTTTTGTGTGTACCTTGCATGCCTTGCTCTCTGTGTGGTCGATTTCAGACATTTCTCCACCGCCTATTCCTTTCTGCTCTCAACATATTTCTATTCTCTTGTAGTAGACAGGCACAGCGGATCTTTCCAACCTATCTAGGCAGAGAACCGAGAAGAGGCAACTTCCCCCGTGTAGTATTTATACTTTCATTTCATTTTATCATACGGATCCCTCTTTTTATATACAAAGGCTTACACCTTATTGTCCGGATGTGAATAGGAAGTTATTCAGACGCTGTGTTGCTAAATTCATTACAGAACTTTTTCCAAATAGATCCGACGCGTTCGCGGACGTGGAAAGTCAGGCGCAAGGGACGTCGGCATAGAAACGGATGGACGATAGGTTATCGCGACGAGACAACCGCGAAGAAGGCATTCGAATCGCGGGATAGTAGCGGGCCGCGCGGATTTGTCGGTATCCTTTTTCTCCCCGTGGCGAAACAGCCGTTTTTATTCGCGGCGTTGGCGCTCGTAGCCGTCGCGAAATGTCCCAATAAATATAACGCTCCGGCACGGACGAGTGGAGACATTAATTCGTGCCAATAAATATTCCCATCGTTCCGGCACATAAACCTGGCGTTTGTCATACACACGCAGTCATTTCGGTTAAAAGGCATTCCCTCTGCCACTGAATGCAAATGCGAGTGCTCGTTGTGCGTGCCGTAGGGTCTCTAAAGTGCTTTCAATTACGTGTTCCACCTAACGTCCTGGCCTGGAGGGCCGTTTTCCTATGTTTTGCATAACCGGGATTTTCAAGTGTTTCACGCCCCACGAGGACGCGACGCGCGCGGCCCAACTTCGTCGTCGGCCAGGTATTCCTTTATATCCCCGATTCTCTCTACGTCGTTTCTGCCTCTAACAAGCCTACGAACCTTTCTCTCTTTCTCTCTCGCCTCTTGCTCTACACCTCTCTCTCTCTCTCTCTCTCTCTCTTTTCCTCCTCTGTGTGGTGTCGATTCGGCTCTTTGCCCCGTAACCTGCATGCATTACAAGATTGAAAGGCACGGGCCGTAATCTACGTTCATTAGAATTGATTATGCCTTGCCGGTGCTTCTGATTCGCGTCTACGATGGAAAATGAGAATGGTTTCTCAAATGTTTAACTGCGCCTCCCCCCCCCCCCCCCACCCTCCCCACCCCTCCCCGAGTGGCGGAATACTGGGGCCATTACGATGTGATTTGCATTCGTCTACGACTCTGCGTGGACCCGTGTCTCAATTCGAACGTTTCAGATTTCATCTCGCCGCGCACTCTCGTCCGGCGGCCGTCGGCAACTCGATAATTAATTCTCGCTGTATTTAGCATACGCGATCCGTCGTTATCACACGCGGCTGCGAAGCCGTCAGAACGCGCGTGGTTCCATCGAACGCGAACGGTGCAATATCGCGCTATTACTTTGCAACATGCAATAAACGCTCGATAAGGAGCACTTGTTTGTTACGGTAATGGTAAACGACGGTCGAACAGCTGCGCTCGCTAGACGCGAGAGATACCAAGGATACTTCTGCGTCCACCGAAAGGCCCGTTCAAAGACGACGAGCCAATTTATGGACCAATTCGATCGAAGCACCGAAACCAGTAGCTTTTCTCAACCTGTATCGCGGCATTCAGATGCGATAGGAAGGGACCGACAGGTTACACGAAAACCGAGTCTGCTAACTTCGTGATATAAAGTCAGAGCAATCAGTTCCTGCTGCTTCTTTGTAACCAAATAGAAATCCATTACGCCCGCGAAAAAGTGTAGCTCTGAACTTTTATAGATGCAAGTATGTAAAGTCTTCTGAGTAAAAACTACGAAAAAACAAGAATTCAGCAGAACTCGTAGCCTTCCCCAGTGGCGCACTCAGGATTTAATCTTGGGAGCAGCGAGTTGAAGGGATAAAAATATTTTTAATGCAAATTCAATAAAATTCATTAGGTCATTATAAAAATTTATTTAAAGAGTAAAATCCAGTTTTCTTTTCTTTTCTTTTTACGAAGCTCCTTCTTTGCGGGCCCCTTGGATCCCCCTCTGGGTTGCGCCACTGGCCATCACTGATTACAAATTAAGCCTTTCGCGAGAATTGCCCTCTCCTTCGTCCACCTTTTTACGCAGGCATTCAAATCACCGCGACTTCGGGACAAGAACCGCGTACAGAATCGTCGGTAATCGAAGGGATTTTTTCCCATCCTCGATTGGGAAGCCGGGTTTCCGTCCGGTCCAGGTCGCTTGACGGGAGTTAATAAATCAAGGAAGTGATCGGCAAGAGTGGAAGGATTTTTCGGGTAGGGCGTCTATTAGAAGGCAGAAACAGCTGTCCGTAAGTGAGCGTATAACTCTTCCCCGGAAATCCCATGTTTCACAGGGTGGAATTCAGTTCCACCGGCATTACTTTTCCTCCGCTCGAAAAGCCGGTGCACGCGCGTACATGCGTCTTGCGATACGTCTAAGTCCATACGCCCACGCGGCGTCTCGCACCTGACTCTATTTCTCGGCTGATTTACGCCGTTCCCGACTGGCGGCCGAGGGGGATGTTTGCGCATACATTAGCGAGGAATTTTCTCGGTTCGCGCGAAACGGAACGCCTCGGTGGCAAAGGGAACGGCATTGATAAAGCTATCTGGTGAATAGAGCCGCTATTGCTAACCCGTGACCATTTAATTAATTGCCGGCCAAGAACACTCCGACGCCGTGATTAATCTCCGCGCTATCCAAGGTCGCGGCTCCCACACGGGATCGAAAAACTCTCTAATTGAAACGTACTAACTTTCGTTTGGGAATCTTAAACAGCCGCCGCCGCTTGGAATGCCGGCCTCCTCTCTGAATCACGGCGAGCGCAGATGCGGGGATTCTTTGGAACGGTTTTAGTTGTGCAACTTTCTCGGATGCAGGATATGCATTTCCCGCGCAGAACTTTTGGCGGAGCTGGTGCTAGGTGGAGTTGCCGAAATTCGTCGAGTTTCTCAGCTGGGGTGTCCGTGTAGCTTTAGGGCTTGTCAGTCTCGATAGTTACCTACCCTGGTCGTTTGATTGATTTAAATAAATATCGACACGGGGGTCGGGTATCACCCTCTGGGGCTCGCCATCAATCTCGAGTCGCTTGGCTGGCACGGTGATCGGTGAAAAAATCCCCTCGCGGGTGCGCCAAGGTATCGTGGCCGCGTTCTCCCTTGCTCCCTGCTCCTGGCCCGGGTAACCCTCGGAGTAAGATAATATTCACGGCCAATTACCTAAAACGCACTCCTTATAGAGCTGCGCCGGGTTATTGGCAGCCTGCCACTGTGCAATCGAGTATCCGGTGTGAAACGACCTTGTTATTAACGTTCAAGTAAGCTTTACCAGCCCATAACCTTGCCTCCCTTGGCCGAAAGGATTCGCCAGGATTCTCGGTGAACGATCCCCGCGTAATCTTGTGCGCCTCATTTTTTGCCGAGGAGCCAATTAGTCGATTGCCTGGCGGTTACTTTTTTACTCCGCGCAGGTTATTCAATTCTAGTGAAATCTAAGTTAAGTCAGCTCCTTCCCTACGACCACGATAATTCACTCAATATTTGGCCGCCACCACCCCCCCCCTACCCCCCCCCGCCCTTCGAAAAAGCCAAGACTCGCGTCCACTTTTTTTCATCGTCCCAAGATCACGGCCCTCTTCCTTCTCGTCGTTTTTCGGCGCTGCTCGTGTTTATGGCACGAGCAGGACAGTTATGGCAACGAACGGCCGTCATCGGGAATCCAGCTGGACCTTCCAATTTGTTAATTGGCACGATAACGTACGCGCGATCGTATTTCTGCGGCTAACTTCGCCCGTTGCCGACACAGTCCCAGCGCGCATTACGAGCCGTTTTTTTCCTCTCGTGTCCGGGTCGCGTTTATTTGCACGCGTTTATTAAGCTCCTTAATCTGTTGCACGGCTATTCGGGGTCGAGTGCAGGATGATTATTTCGCAATTGATGGCGCCGGCTAGTGTTTCGCGGCGGGCACCGCGAGTCCTCCTACTCTGTAAGGAATTCCATCGGGGCCTTGCGAAAGCGCGATGGGACTTTTCCGTGGGATGCGAGACCACATCTCTTCGGCTCCTCAAATTTTCGCGTATACCACGGGGAAGGTATTTCCCTATCTCGAGGCACGTGAATCGCCCGGAGAATTCCGTCGTGCCTCGAGCCGAAATCTAATCCTCCCCCGGCGACATTCCTCTCGTCACTCGAGGGGTTAGATGGCGAAAAGAGGCGAGGGGGGGGGGCGGGTTCTGGAGGGCCCGGGCAGTAGGAGAGAGGAAGGGTGAAACGACGCGAGAGCCGATGGCTGCAGACTGGTTCGACTAGCTGGCGGGGTCAGTTTATCGCAAACAAATGGGTTACGCTTGTTCGACGCCGTATTTCACCGAAATTTATTGTTTATTATTCCGCAGCGCCCTGGATGATATAGGGCCGTGTTTGCCAGGAGTAGCGTTAATGTCGTTAATAGCACCACCGGTTCGACTGCCAACCACCGGCATCGCCGGCACCCGATGCGGGGACAAAACCTCTCGGGGACGGGTTCCTCTCCCTCTCCCCCTCTACACCTTTCTTCCCTATCTATGCCTGTTCATCGGTCTTCGGATTTATTCTCGAATCGTCGCGGGTCCCAGGTGAAATTAAAGGCGTTCGGGACGCAGCGGCCACGACTGCCCCTGAAAATTACGCCATTCCTTCGGTATTTATTCCCTCGCGAGAACGCTGACCCATTTCTCGGGCCCAGTCGAATCTTCGTCGTCCGAGGGACACGCGCCTTCCCTTCAGCTTCGAATTTCGCCGACTACTTTAGTAATTTAAGCGGTTGGGGAACGAGGCAATTAAACACCAGTCATAATTTGGCTATTCTCCATCTTGGAGCCCTTCTCAATCCCTACCTGCGTCCCTTAATTTCTCCGGTAATCGGCAGGTACTTTAATTGGACGCAAATCCGATCATTACGTTACGTGGGGCAGCTTTCGAGACGGCGAACTGATTTCTCCCTCCCTCCTCCTCTGTTTTCATTTCTCCGTTCTCGAGCAAGGACACACGACCCGCGTCACCCCACCCGTTCCAGCCTATATCACGCCAATCAGTTAACCCAGCGCGGCCGTCACGCTAACGTGTTCTTCATGCGGGACAAGTTCGCTGTGGTAAACAGTCGGACCTTAAAGACTGACTCTCCAGTAGACGGTGTGACGTGTTTGATTCAATGTGTGTGTGATAACGCGTGGAAGCATCCCGGGGGAACTTGAAACAGTGTCTTCATTGTGGGAGAAATTTCTCCACGTGGAATACTCCTTCCGTGAGTTTTCTATCGCTATTATGGGTGGCGATTATTTGGTAATCGAGCTTCGTTCGTTAACAACACAATCCTGCCTTCGCCAACGGTCCGCGTTAGATCACCGAAGTTAAACTGCATTGGGCATGGCGAATGTTTGAATGATCAGTCATCCGGGCGTTCCTGCGTGCTGTTACCGAAACGGTGGTATAGATTCCGCGAAACATTAAAAAACAAAACAAACAGTATCGTATCCACGCTCTCGTAAACATTGAACCGTAGCCCCGAGTCCGCGAAGCACGCGAAACGACAGGTCGAAAAACACGTGCCGTCCAGTACGGGGCCATAAATCGCGAGGAAGGACCCGAAAGCCGGGGTCGCCTATCTCCCCTCGGGGCTCCTCCGTTTCCACACCCCAGGCTCGCGTTATTGCGCTAATAAAGCACTTAACAATTATTTTCCGGCCGGTGATTCTTCAGGCGACCGCGGGCAGCCGCTGATAAACCTGTGTCCCGCCCGATAACCCGTCCCGGCCGCATCGCCCGAGCCCAGCACGCCGTATTGCGCCGAGTTATCGTCCCGAAACGAAAACAGGAGGTCTGGCTCGCCAGCGTCAGGCCACCCCTAATGCGCGATTCGCATGTGCGCGTCCCTAGGAACGGCGACGAATCGCGGCCCGACGTCAGATCCGTCCGACGGTTAATTGAACGCGATCGCAATCGGCCGCCGCGATTTGTCTTAATTTCGGTGGCGACCAGAGCGCACCTCCATGGGTCCTTCCCCGTGTCCTTATCGGCCCCGGCCCCGGCCCCCGCTACGTCCAGGAGCCCGTTGCAACGCCGTCACGCGCCCGCCCTATCGGTCCTCCTCATCGTCGCCGGGGAGATCGCCGGGACGATTTGGATTTTGGTGCCGGCCGACGCTAATTTCGCCGCTGAATGGCTCCCGTAAGCGATATAACGACCGTCTCGGCCCGACGTCTTAATTATTCCTGGCCAGCTGCCTCCGCGGGGACCCTCCGGACATTGTTCCGATCCCTGTTCCTCCCCAGCTAGATCGATGAATCGCGACTCGGGTCCTGGACAGAGGCGCGTGTGCCTGTCACGGGATCTTGATCGCGAATCGGGGATCGGCGATTCTTTCACGGTGGTCCAGGCTCCGCGCGAAATCGCAGAGTTCCTGGGAGGCTTTCCCTCGGCACGGCTTTCGCGTGCGCAATTGCCATTAATCCGGCGCCTGGGAATTGGTACTAAGCCGATGCTTACTAATTTCCATCGAGTTGGCCGATGTAATTTAACGAGTTCCTGGCGTGTCTTAATTACGAGACGGTCTAATCGTCGCGGCGCGCGCCTCGGCATGGGAATTCATTTGAAAATCCTGCGCGTACGAGTTACATGAAATTCGAGTGGATCGATGGTAATTGCGGCTCTCCTCCGTTCCCGAAGAGTAGGTACTCCCCGCCTGTGCCTTTTATCTTCAGAACGTGTAAACATTCCTCTACGCGTGATCATCTAGAGAATTAGAAACTCTTCCAATCTCGAGGCGTCGGAAGATAGAAACTAGAAAAACTCCGATTAGCCCAAATCAAACTACCTAGCCGTCCAACGTTCATCCACGAAGATACACACCGGCGCGGGCTTCTCGACACTTGCGAAACACGCTGTGTATATATGTACATTCGGCGGTTGCGTACGGCCCGGCCGAACCGTGACTGTCATCGTATTTAATTAAAATGTCACGCGCGTGATAAATGTCGCGTGTGTCGCGTGAAAGAAATCGTCGTAGCCAGCCTCCTCTGTCCGTCCTTTCCAACCGGGGACCTGGCACGAGAATAATAAATGAAATTTGCTATCCTGACACCTATACCGCGGCGCAAAGGCGTGCGTTGAAAATAAAAACGGGGATGGAAGACCGGGCGGAAATTAGTGAGACACGCATTCATAGCCAGGCTTTCCTGCCACGATTGCGTAACATCGCAATTTTTCAATATCTCTGGAACCTTAATTCGTCACCTCAAGGGGTACTTTGTTTAAACAGAAGGGTATCGTTTCCTGTGCGGTGTCTGGAGAAGACGTAGGCGAAGTGTCCGAATACCTTATCGTGCTACAATGTCTCATTTAATGGCTGCTCCGTCCAAAGGCTCGCTGCGCAGCGGCACGTATCGGGAATGTAAATTTAGTGGCACGATCGAGCGTCGCAAACAAACGATTACGATACATATTCCGCGCGGCAAGGTCGTATTTCGTGTGTACACGACAGAGGATCGATAGATTTCGAGTATCTGCGCGAGTCGTCGACCGAGTCCCTTCGTTCTAGCTGCGAGGAGATTCTTATACACTCTTCTGGGAATTTTACCTATTCATGGAAAAAAGAAGATTCTTCGGAAGTGCCCGATTGTAATTTCCTGCTCGTCTCCGTTTCTCCGCTCCCTTTGCCGCTCGGCGCCGAGACTAGGAGGAAGAGCTTCTCGCGAGAGGACGCATCGACGCATATTCCGCGCGTAAATGCACCGCTGCCTGATGCATATTTATCGAGCCGGGCCCCGGCCCGAGGGACTCTTATGCAATTTTCCATTCTCCCGCGAAGCTCTAGCGGGTTCCCGTTTCCCGCGGCGGCGACTTAGCCGCCGCGCACGCACTTAACAGTCCGTGAAACCCCGCCTAATAAGATCATTCCCTCCGTTCGGTTACACAGTTAAGTTAAACCGTTTCCATCGGAACCGTAGAAAATTGCGTGCTAATGACTGTCTGGCTGACTTTGTTGCAACCAGCCGGCGGCCGCGCAAATTCGCCTGGGTCAAAGACTTATGAATATTTGTTGAGCCAGTAGAGCAACGATAATTGGCAGCTTCGGTTTCATCGACTAATCCGTGCCTCCATCGTCTGAGTTTCTTCCATTCACCTAACCAGCAACAAACCACCAGCGCTTTCGTTGCAAAGGCAGTGGACCCCCAGGAAAAGTGGAAATTCTTTCTCCGTGAATAGATGTGGGTTGCTTTTGCATTCCGGGAGGTATCAGTATACGCCACATGTATTATGTACATACAAATACCCGCTGAAAGCCGTCGTCACACTTGGATCCCAGAATCCAACGAATCCGAGGAATGCACGCGTATCTGGGTGCGTTCATCGACGTTTCGTCGGAGCGTACGATCCGTTCTAACGTAATTCACGTACAACCTGCCCGCCGATGCCTGATGAATGACTCGGCAATTATATTCACATCGGCCCTCGCCGCGCCATGCCGTTCAACCCGCGTGCCTGCGACGCGAGGAACACGCGCGTAGCCTCGCGAATTATTCGTATAATCGATCGCCCGGCTACGATCCCTGCCCGCTACTTCGCCAATTAATCAGCCGCGACACCGTCGCCGCTCGAGGCTACGGAATTGTCGAACTGCTCGGGCCCGTTCACGTGTCTGAGAACCAGGCAACCGGAGAAGGACGACGGAACTGTGTCGAGGACCTTGAGGTGCGAAAACGCCACGGGACAGCCAGTCTCTCGAGCGTCCAATTATCGCCGCATTCCCGTTTACGCGGCGCAGAAGCGCGAAAATGTTTTTCTCCGCGTATTTCAGGGAGGTGGGGGGGGGGGGGGGGGGAGGGGGGGAGTCGATAATAGGGGTGATAGTTCGGGGCTAATTTGCGTATCGAAAATCGACGATCGACCTCTGACGAACTCTCGCCGCGGCACACCTAAAAATGTCTCACGAACGTCCCCCGATTAGATTCCGTTTCTGGGGAACGTTGGACTCGCCAAAGCTTCCCTCTTCGGAGAAGCGAGACGCAGCGTTAATCGATGCAGGAGAGGGACAGCGCGCGGAATCGCGGCTGGTAATTAAAATTCGATGATCGATAAGGGGCCCGAAAACACGAGGCGGCGATAGGGGGACGCGCGTTAAACCGGGCGTTCGAGGCGATAACGTAATTAATTCGCGCGTGCTGCGAATCGAGAAACGTTTGCCCCGATAACGGGATATTTTTCTTTCCGGGGAATCGCTACGCGAGCGTGTCACGCCGCGCGAAATCGTTATTTAAACGATGCGATCGCCGCGGGTGGAACTGCAGAGGGGGTGAGTGGGAAGGAAACGGGCACGGGCAGAAACGCCAGGCTCACAATTAGTAGAAAGTCGCGAGGCGCGCGGTCGTAATTAATGAGACGACCGGCCCGCTCGAATCTTAATTATTTATCGCGGCATCGTTGATTAATTACAGTCACATCGCGTTCCCTCTGCGTGATGTATCGCCCGCGACGTCCCGCGGGTGACAAATTATGCCATTTCTTTTCTTCTGTCCGAGCTGAACGGCCTCTCGCGACACTCGTCCTTCCCCTGCGTGCTCTTTCCAAAGGATCGCGGCGCTCTGCGTGGCGTGGAGATTCGAAGAGATTCCGTCACCGCGATTTTAGGATTTCGCTTCCATTGAATGGCCCCGTTAAACGGCTCACAATGGCGGTAAAGGCGCGAACTGTTACCTTTGCCGACTGCTCGTGGCGTACTTGAACGTTAAGGACTTGCTTGGTCGGTTGCAAGAGGTATTTGGCCCCAAAACCCGGACATGGCTATTTTAAAATCTTCAAACTTCCATAACTTTGTTCAAATTCATCAAAAGTTGATAAAATAAAAATCATTTTAAAGTTTAAACTTTCTACCTTTCGATTCATTAAATCAATTTTATCGAAATCGGTATCCAGGGGGTAAAATCCGCCCTTAAAGAGGAATGTGCCAAACTGTAAAAGTTTCTTGATGTTTGTCAAGTGCTACGGAGTGCAAACAATATTTTTTGTAATTTTTATGTATACTATCGGAAAGTATGATCCTTTGCCTTTACGATAAGCCGGACCTCATAAAAACATGTTTTTTTTAACAAAGATACAGCCATTTTAAAAAAAGCTGCATTTTCAAATGTTTTTACAGAAATTCTTTGTTTACATAAATTGTGAGCACAGGGGGGAGAAGTAAATCTATTGTTTCATTTAGGAATTGCATTATGACAGCATTTTTTGTATAAATTTTATATAAATTATAAATTTTGTATAAATTATAAATTTAATATATATATATTAAATTATACTAAATATAGGCTATACAAAACAAAACTTTAACTGAATAAAATGTAAGAAAAACTAAAATATAACATATAAGTACGTAAAAAGAGCTTTGTATATTTTGCCGTGTAATCTTTGATGGCACTGTTTCATCTGAATGCTGACAGAATTGTATAAAATGTTTATGTTATGCTGTAGATAAATATTTCACTAATTGTAAGTCCTCTATGTCTGCATTCAGTTGAAACAGTGCCATCAGATACTACACGGCTAAATATTCAAACTTTAAATTGTAGTTTTTCTTTCATTTTATTCAGTTAATACATATATGTCCATAATTTAAACAGTTCCATTGAAGAGTTCCTTAACACCTCACGAAGGCCTGGCGAGCGAGACCATACAGGCGTACGTGAAACACAGCAGTTCTTGATTGCCATTTTTACCTAAATTAGCTATAAAACTTAAATCCGGACGAATCCGGAACCAATCTTTTTTGCACTGTCATCACAAACCTTTATCAAATGTAATGGCATCAACAAAAGCAGTGGGCAGGGCTCAGCAGTATAACAAAATCGTTAATGAAATCCTATAATCGTAGAGAAAATATACTGAATTCTCGATTATTTTCAAATGTTAATAACTATGCAAATATATATGATGAGAAAGTAAAACCTTTTGGAAAGTGTAATATATACCTACCGAAAAGCTTCCATAATGCAAGAATTCACAAAATTTCTTTACGACATGTAGAAAACTAATAAGCCAACGATGTTTCAGAGGACGGTTAAGAAAGAATCGCGAGCTCTCAAATCTCTTAACTTTCGACGAAGCCTGTTGCTTCATGAGTGCACAAATGAAAAAAACAATATTCACACATTGTTCCTCAGATATTTAACTGCCTCGAGCACCATAAATTTTACGGTTTACGCAAAATTTTTTAAATCGACTTATGTCCGGGTTTTAGGGCCAAATACCCCATTGTGCGTTTATCATATCACGGAATGTTCGCGGAGGCTACGCCGTCTTATCGCCAAGTGGTACCATTTACACGCGATAACGCGTCATTGGCACAGATGCCACACATAATTAAGACATTATGTCATTTTGGCGATAGTGTAGTCTTCTACCTCATTGCGTTTCCTATTTATAGGGTTCGATCTCTAATCTTTCGATATAATTTATCGATTTCACACAGCAAGCTTCCGCCTTTCGATGGAAATTTATTGAGAAACTACGCATTTTTACCGCGAATGCTACATGCCCGTACATCCATTCTCCCCGTTAATTACTCAGCGTCTTTATGTTCCCCCGTTTGGCGAAATGGCGTTTTTTTTTCGGGGGATACAAAGAAAGAGGAGGCCGGAGAAAAGGGAAGAAAATACCTTTCATCCATTCGACACAATCGCGGCTGAAAAAGCGCAACCCTCTCCGCGAAAGATTCGATAAACTCGAATGACGCTCAGGCTCACCTAATTACGCGATAAATGCGTGACTGCTTGCGCTGGATGCACAGGGTGTCGCTGCTAATTACTAATTACTCATTAGAGCACGTGGGTGTGAAACCTTTCCCCTGTCTCCATTCCACTCTCTCTCTCTCCATCTCTCTCTCTCTCTCTCTCTCTCTCTCTCTCTCTCTCTCTCTCTCTCTCTCTCTCTCTCTCTCTCTCTCTCTGCTCTTCTCCCTGGCACGTAAATGCAAAAGTGTGCATTATCTTGGGTAGAGAGAGCGGTGGCGTGCGGCGGCGATAAATAGAAAGAAACGTAGGCCTGGTTTTCACGCGGCGGTCGAGCCGGTGACGTACAAACTCGTCGACGTGTGACGTCGAGGCCCCCCTGGCTCCACGGGAGGGCTGCACGCCACTGTAATTTTTTGTAATTATTTTATGGTAATGAGGCTAATTAAAAGGTAGAATGCCTCGAGGGGCTTGCAGCGTTCAGAAAGGAGCGTGAATTACGCGCGACCGTATATATTGTGTGGGCGCGCGATGCCTCGCGTTCGCCTTTTGTCACCTCCGCCAGCGATATCGCGGGGGTACGCTCGAGAGGGGCGCGTGAATCCGAGGTGGCTCGATTCTTTGCGCGCCCTTTGTTCCCGGCGAATCGATCTCCCCGATTCCTGTCCCTCCTCGAGTTTGCCCATCAGCCAGTCGCTTCATGTGCTCCCTTAAGCATCGCCTAATCGTCAGTCAGTAAGTCGATAACAGTGATTTATGCTATAAATCCAGTCGAAATTTGTTGCGTATCGGGGGCACTGGAAGGCGCACGCGTGTAGGAAACTGTTGGCCGAGCGAAAATGTCGCCACGGAAGCGTTATCATCGACACGCGGTGGCCGTTATCTCGAATGTCAGAGTTGCAAGATAAAGTTTTTTTTCCTATCAGATCCGGCTTTCGAGTTGCGTCACGGTCCGAGAGAGTAACTATTGCACGCGTCGACGCGCGTACATGCGAGAAGCGACTCGCTTAACTCCCGCAACTCGCTCATTACACGTCCCGATACTCCGCGTAACGGCCACTCCTGTTCCCCCCCGAGCGCCGCCTCGCCCCGCGACGGTCCTTCTTCCCTGGAGAACCGGCAAGGACGTCCGAAATGCCATTTTGCATCTGTTCTCGCAACTGCGATCCGTCGTGGTCGCAATTATTCAGCGGGCCGCGCGACAGAAACAACCCCGGTTACCGCTTCAGCGTCGCGGACGCTGAAGAATCCTCTAGGAAATGGGGGGGAAAAAAAAAGAGGAAGGAAAGAGGAGGAAAAAAAATAAAGGGCTTCTCGTCGTGCTCGCGGAACCGAGCGACCGAGCGAGGACGAGCGCAGCGCTCCCGACTCGCGTACTAATTACTTAAACTCGCAATTAAGTGCACCCTCGCGGCGTCGGAGAAAGGATTCGCGGGAGCGTGATTCGCACCTTCCCCCTTCTTTTTTGCACTTCTCCCGCACCCTTTCTCGCTCTGTCCTCCTTCCCTCCTGCTCTGTTCCACTCCCTTTCCCTCCATTCGCCTTTACACGTCCGCTCATACGTGCTCGCAGGTGCACACGGACTTTCCTCCCTTTCTTCGCGACTTTCTTTCCGCGTCCCTCGATGCAGCCTTCCTTTGAACGTTTATGCCAGCCGAGTGACAGAGTCACTTTTTCGCGCCGGAGTCCTCGCGGTTTTTAGGAAGCCGTTGTCGCTCCTGGAGCCCGGAGGTCCCCTTTGAAGTCTCAGGTACGACGTACTCGAATGTCCCCGCGGATTCGATGTTCGATTAATTAGGAGCCACAGAGGAATTGATTGCCATGAATTTTCGATGGCTCTGGCGCGGGATTCCCTCGGACAAGGGGATATGTCTCGCGCAGCTCATGGTCGGACAGACGCTTCCACTTCCATATCATCGGACCTTTGCGAAACAGCACCGTTATCGCGGCCGATCGTTCTCCTCTGTGGCCTCTCCGGTGCATCCGATGCACCGCAGCGTCTGCGCACATGCATCGGCGTGCTTAACAATCGCGATGCACACACGTACACGTGCATGTGGGGACGCACAGATAGCAACGTGGTCACGCATGCGCTTCCAAACACCCGCTCCAATCCGGATTCGCGGCTGGTGAACCGGGGATGGAAGAAAAATGGCTTTCGTTCGTCGAATCGCGATATCGACTACGTACCAGTTGCGAAACCACCGAGCGTTGGGTCCAGTCAGCCACGGGGCGCATCGTTCTCGCAAATTCGAAGCGAGCAGGTTCACGTAACCATTCTTCGAATAGAAATGCCCATTCCTCAGAGTTTTAATCGTTCCTTTACTTCAATTTCCCTTCAGTGGATCCTTGTTTCAAGAAATCCCAATATAGTTGCATAAGAACGAGGAGACTATCGATCCCTGAATCTCCGGAATTCCAATTATACCACAGTGCGTGGCCTCTGGTAGGCCTGGCCAGGCAATTTCGGACAAGTCTCAGTCCCTTTCTCCGCCGCCACCGTTACCAGAGAAACCGAGTATAGAAGGGGTCCAGTTCGCGTCGCTTTACCCCAAACTATCCGACATAAACGTATTTGCTAGTAGTAGAAGCTGCGTCATATACGGACATGGTCGTCCAGCGGGCGCTCCTCGAGCACTGAATATTTGCGGGAGGCAGTGAAATTTCGCGACCTCTTCGAGGCTGATCCTAGAATCCTCCACTCGATAAAATATACTTCCTCGAGCTGAACGAGTCCCTCGAACATGATATTCAGCCGCGCATGAGCCAGCACACAGCACGATTCCCTCGTACCCCTAAATCCCGTTAGAAACGATTGGTCAGGGGTTGAAAGTTCATCGTAGAAATTTCATTCGACACTCATTACACCCCTCGTCTCGAGTAGAGAGTGCCACAGCAATCACTCTCGAGCGTAGCAACCTCGTATCGCGAAATCTCGGAAAGAAACGACTGCCAGCCCTCCCTGGAGAAAATATATTCACCAATCCGCGATATCGCTGCGGCGAACGGTGGAGCCTCCCCCCTCCGAACAATTTAAGCCCGGATCCTCTTTTGCCAGCAAATGATCCATGCGCGTCACGCGTAATTGTAAACGTCCCCATAAAGACATCTCGTTACCAGCGTCGGCCAGCGGAAAGGGGGATGGGTGGAAACGTCGACGTTATTAACTTGCCATTCGGGCGTCGCTTTCGCGAACGGCGGGAGTGCGGGGGGGGGGGGGGCGGGGAGGGGGGTGGGGCGGGTGTAGGAAAATCGGAAACCGCGTGTCTGGGCCAAGCTGGCGTAAAGGCGAGTTTCCAGCGATCTCATTGTCCGCGGCGCGGGCACAAAGGGGTGCGCGACATCAAAGACGAGTCAAAGTTATCGCCGCCGGCTGTACATCCCCGATATTAGCCGTACGCGCGGCTAATAAACCTTCTCGCTCGTTCGACAGACCCGATCCCGTGATTTCTCGCGTATTCGCCGCCGCGAAATGGGAAAAGAATCGCTGTCGGATTGGCGGCTGGCTGAGATTAGCGCCGCTTTTCCTACAGATGAAAAGGAGTAACAGAGTGGCTCTCAGCGGTGGTCAAAGGACTCTAACGCGTGGAACGATTGATTAATTAAAGAGCTCGTCGACGCGTGAGTCCCTCGGAGCTTTTAAAAGACGCGTTTAGGAAAAGAGACATACATGTGCATTAGCCTGCCCCGCGCACGGCGTGGTCTTCGGACCGTGAGGAATTTATTTCAAGGGTCCAGTGGAATGGCTGGATTTTTGTCACCGTCTGGATATCTTTTCTACTAGTTGCTGCGTCGAGGAGACGGGTAATATTGGACGGTTGATCTGGGTACGAAGAAAATTGCGCGGGAATGCGCGGGGCCGAGCGACGTGAAGCGTAATTGCTTCCCTCTGTTCTCCCAGCGGATAATAATTCGCGGCGCGATGCGAAAAATGCCGATGACTCGACACCCGCGGCCCTCTCCTCGGGAGAAGACGCAGACGTTTGCAGACACGGCCTCCCCAGTCCCTCAAACTTCGCGCCTCGAGCCGGCGCTAATTAATCTCATTATCGGCTTAATCGCTCGGAGATGCGTATCAATTAATAACAGCGTGTCGATGAGTTGCCACGCATCGGCTGTCCGCGACAGAAAAGGAAGAAATCTCGCGCGGCGAACGGCCGCGGGCTAGTTTTTTCCAGGTGGACTCGACGCTGGCGAACTGGAGTCGCTTTTAAAATCGGCTGCAAGCGAGTTTGAGGAGACAGAACGGTGGAGAGCGTAGAGGCCGCGCCACAAATCATCCTCGAAGAAATCTAATTTACGGGCACACGCGGCTTAGGACTGGCCTAGAGGCTCGGTCCAAACCGAAACGTGGGAAGTTGAAAAATGCGAATGCCCATTAAAGATTCGGTGACGTTGTTCGTTCGGCCGCCGATTCACCGGTTACCGGTTCCACGGCCAGCCTCATCGCGGTAATTTACTGGTCAGCTTACCGCGATTAGCCGGCTCCTTTGTCACTATTAACCTGGCCAGCCACGTCGAACGCTATTCACTATTAAATGGAAGCTCGGTATCGCTGCAACTATGACCGATTTTCGCAACGATTTATCTCGTCATGGATAGGGCATTCCTCGCCGAACACCTCTACAATGCTGGACTTTATCTAATAAATCAGACACTTAATTCGATGGCCGAGTCGTCTTTAGTTCTGCAAGTGGAAAATAATCTGTTCTCGACTACGTGTAACCTGGATCCCTCGTGGTTTTCGCGTGCCCGTTCCGCGGCAAAAGTTCGAGGAAGATGGAGAACGAAGGATCGGAATCCTGGAGTCCTGGTTATCCTAATATGACACGTTCGGACGTGACCAACAGCCTCCCGTCGGGACCAGGACCCTTATATATCCTCTACCTGGTGTCCTCGACGTCCTCGCTTGCTCCCTGCAGGGTCGGATCCACGATTTTTTACCCATTCGATACTCAGTTCCTCCAAAGTTCAGCCTTTCAATCGATTCCCAATGCATCATCGCTCTCTTTCCCATTAAATCGAATGGTCGATTAAAAACGCCCGCGTCTCGCCTCGGCACGGCGAAGGATCAGCCAAAGGAACTTGCTTTCGAGGAGGAATCGAAGGGCAAAGTTGCAGGGAGGGCCGGGCCCCAGGTCGGCCGTGACGCGGCAATTAATACTAAATTGTCTAGGAGCAAGCCGGAACCGAGAATCTCGTTGGCCGAGCCAGATCAGGCTAAGCGATCGGAGAGATATCGCGATCGTAGATCGCGATAACGATACAGGGCGATAGGCGTGAGCCTGTTCCCCGTCCGATCGGCAGAAAAACGTGTCCGCGCGGATTCACTCACGCGTGGCGAACGACAGGTGAGGGAGCAATAAGAAGGAAGAAATAGTGGCCCCTAAACGTACAAGGCATTACATCCTCCCTTTAACGCCTATTTATTATTTCTCGCTGTGTACACGGGATGATCATCGTTAATAAATGGTGGCGCGTTCGCGGGGAATGACCGGTCCGCACCGTGGCCTGATATACGAGCCCGCGTCACGTGCGCGGGAAACGCGCGGAAAAATTCATTAGCCGCAGATGCGTCCGATTGATTAACGATTTTTAGCTGCCCCGTGCCCGCGCACCCTCCATATTACTCCAATGAGGCTGAAATTAAGCTACCCCGCGGTCCTCGGCGCGGCGGCGAATCGAGCAACTTTTCGTTTAAAGGGGTAGTGGACTATTTCAGCTTCAGAAAATCGATTACTTTTTTTTATACTGATTTTGAAAGTCTTATGCTTTATGAAAATTTTAAACAAAATTTCTTGAAGAAATTCAAATAATTGTCGAAGTTATAGCAGCGAACGTAAATGAGTGCACCGTCGAGTAACGGTCTCGCAGATTGTGGTGGAGAAATATCGATAGTCGGCACTATCGATAGTTTCCGATAGTTGGGCTATTAATAAGTAATAATATTAAAAATTAAATTTGGGATTCTGAATTTTAGCTGTTAGTATTTTTGAATTGACTAACCTACGATTTTCAATACCGATAATTATCGATAGTGGAAATAAGCCATCGATAGTTTTCGATAGTGAGTACCATCGATAACTATCGATAGTACCATCGATAGTTCTCCACCACTACTCGCAGAGCGGTATCGGCATAGGGCACTTAACTTTGAAGCCGGTTTTCTTGAAACACCATTTTCAGAAACAATGTGCATCATAACTTTTGAACTAATGAATATTTTCACTTGAAATTTTAACTGGAGCTGTAGAATTCCATTCTCTATTGTGTAGAAATTCCACATCAACATTGGATGTTTGTAAAACATTTTATAACTGATTAAAGACGATTTTTTCCCGTAAAAATGTGGAAAAAAAATTGATTCCTGTATAACATCCTCAATTTTTGTTCAAATTCATCGGCAAGTTTCCACACTGTAGATATTTGAGTATAGAATAATCACGTCAAAGCATTTTGCTTTTAGATGATTGGTTCACCTGAATCGATGTGCACAACCTGCAGCGCCGCGCCGTACAGGACTATCTTCAACAATAAATAACTTCAACAATTTTATACATTCCGACGATTTTTTTGTTGTTGTAAATACTCGCAAACGTGCCCAGAATAGATTGTTAAAAGCACGACTATAACGATTGTTTGGTATCAAAGTAATTTAGCGTCAAAGAAACTTACGATTTTACGTATCCAATAGACCACTACCCCTTTGACGCCGCTGCCTGACGTAACCCACCGCGTTAAAATGCACCAGCGGAGGATTGATGCCGATTGACGTCACCGGCAGCGAAGGGGGGAAGACGAATTTAAAGAAGATCGAAGAATCTCGACGGTGGGAAGAGGTTTCGGATGCTGCATCTTTCTGGTGGCTGTTAACCTTCCATCGAAACGTGGGCCGAAGTAGGATAGCAGTCTAGGATAAAGCCTTATCAGCGAGAGGTCATCCAGTTACTGGGGATTACTCTGTAAAAATGCTAATGCCGCGTTAATTCAGCGAACACTCGGTCCAGCCGGCGTAAATCTATCAGAAATTTCAACGGACGTGGGGCTCGCGGTGAAATACTAGGAAACATTCCAGCATAATTCCCGGCAGCTCTTCCTGCGAGGAGAACGCCACTATCTCTCTCTCTCTCTCTCTCTCTCTCTCTCTCTCTTTCTCTCTCTCTCTCTCTAGCTTGCTCTGCCTCTCTCTCGTTCTCCCTCTCGGGTGGGCCGATATTATTTTTGAAAATCTCGCGCAAACGACGGCATTCCAGGGTGGGGCTGCCCCGGCATTAAATCATCCCGGTGGCTCGCGCGCTCGCGCCAGCAACGGCAGCAACGGCAGCAACGGTGGCTGTTGCTCGACGCGAGCGTACCCAGGGCTGGCCTGGCAGTTGCCAGCATCGCCGTAACCAACCTCACACCGTAACCTACCATGACATACGGTTTATTGCGAATGTACTCCACCAGCGCCGCTAATAAATTCCTTTTTGGCCGGCACCGACCTATTTGAACAGCACAGTGGCTGGCTGCGCGAGGGGACCGTTTTTTATTTCGCCATTTACTGATCGCCAGTACGCTCGTCCCTACCAACTTAATTTCCCGCGTGTTTTCGGGGGGTTGGGGGGGGAGGTAGGGGGCCCAAGCATCGATAAGGCGACGCCTCCCTGCAGCGAGTTCCCGTGCATCGCGTTTTTTTTTTTCGGCAGCTTTTCCACCGGGGCCTCCGATCATTTTCATCGATCCTTTGTACGGCCGCGTATCGACGATGAATACCACGCTGGTCGCTGTCTATTTCGTTCGTTAGAGTGCATTTTGTCCGGTTTCAATGGTAATTCGAGGCTGTCCCGCGGCGCGATGGTTTATCGGATGTGTCCTTTTTAGGTGACGATCCGTTTGAACATCGATGCGTATTCGGTGGACTCTTCATTCGGGTTTTACCGGCTCCTGGCCCATTCCCCCGCCTCCCCCGCGTCCAACCTGGTCATTTTTTTTTCCACGGTTGTCCTTTTGCCACCGTTTCGCGATTCTTGACTGACTGTTGCTCGTCGAAAAACGGTCATGATTGTCGACACTCCACTCCGTCGCGCGTGTAATAAATTAGAGTGCTTTCATTCCGCGGGGATAATCGTCTCTCTGATTCATTTAACGTTACCGAATTTCCGTATGGACACCCTGCACTGATGCTATTAAGCTTGATTCCAGAATCAATAGAATGGTAGCTATTCAATAGACAATGGTACCTGTACCATTCTCACTTTCGATATTTATTTGAAAGATCGCGAAAACGAAGGAACCTCGAATGCTCGAATGTTGGTCCTGGGCGAAGACGAGGTGCCGCGGAAGCGGAGGAGTCGGACCCCTTGGAACGGGAGCAAACACTCGGTGCCCTGGAAGGCAGCATGGCGATCAAACACGCGCGATTCGGAGGGAGACGCGTGGTGCGGGACACGAAACGAACGGCAAACACACTCGTTGGACGTTGGGCCACGTCGAACGTGCGGCGAGAAAAAAGCACGTGGCGGCGGCGGTGCTGCGTCGACCACTCTTCCACGGTATACCCCTAATTAAGCTCGGTACACGCTTTAAGCATTCTCGAGTGGCTCGCCCGTGGCCGTGCGTGTGCTTTGGTTCGCGCGTGTTTGCGCAACGCTCGCCGGAGCTTCGTAAGTTTCGCGTGCGCGATACGTCCGTCCGGCGCATTCTCGTGGCCTGGGGCCGCTCGAGTAGCTTTCGAGGATCCTCGAAACGCAGCAGTCGAATGCGAATCGACCCGGGGGACGCTTAAGCGGGACGCGGACTGCTTTTCACTACGCTTCTCTATCCTCCTCTGAAAATCTGCCTCGCCCTAGATCTTATCAGACTGGCGAAAACTTTGTGCCGAGCAGCCCTTCGGCGAGAAGCCTGTTACCATCGGCAAGATCGAAGGGGGCGTACTGGAAATTGGGATAGAGTTCGCGTCGAGGGGAACGGTCACGTTCGGGAAGAGGGAACAAGTTACACTTGCCGATCGGGAGAAGTTAGAGAAGTTCGCGGAGGATAGCGGTGGAAAGGACTCTGGTGTTCGACGCTGGTTCGAAAGCAGAGGAGGTCTGCGGATTTCTAACGCGCTAAATTATGTGTTCCGGAGCGGTCCGTTTCTGAATGCTTGTGTAGGTAGTAAATTTCGTAGCGTCCGGCGGTACGTGGGTGGAGTTCGCTCGAGCAGCTCTCGAGGATGCTCGAAACGCAGTAGTCGGCCCGCGGATTTACATAGGGAGCGCGCAAACGTCGAAGATGGACGGGAGTTTCTTTAATTATTCATAGAACCCGGCAAATCCCCGGTACGCGCTCGTAGAAAACGACAAGCGGAATTCCCTCGCTCCCTGAATTGTCGTCGGAACGAACCACTTTAGAATTAAACGTAAAACGAGGCCATAGCACTAATCTATACCTAGCTTTCTTAAATAATTAACGTCAACGAAGGAGGAAAATTGACTGCGACCCATTACCTCGATACATTCAACAGTGGGCCATTGATCTCGACGAGGCACAAAAAACAGGAACCGCATTCTTCGATATTCCGCTTGATTCGGGTTGTCGTACTCGCCGGTCGATCATCCTTTTCCCTTCTCCGCGAATCCTGCTTTTTGTATTCGTGGGCGGAGACCCGCGTCTCGAGTGTTTTACAGGTGGCACTGGCGGTGAAAAGAATTTCGTCTTGCGCGGCACACGTGCCACGTAAACGGCCAGGATTTGAATTTGTAATCCGACGGGCTTTGTCAGTCCCGTGGAAATTCAATGCCTTCCCCGTTAATGGATCCCCGAATTCGTGGCGGCGGCACTCTGCAGTCACGATCACAACGAGGCGCGAATCGGTCTTCCGTGATGATACTCTTCACGATTTTATGCGACGAGGTAGTTCTGTTGATTCCTGACAGATATCGTGCCGGGAAAGCGCGATTGGCAATGGAATAGTTGGAACGACGGATCTTCCATGCCCCTTGAGAATTCGACACCTCGATTATTCGATACATAATCTGCCACTCGATTAGAATGCAATAGAATTAGAGGCGGATCGAAGAAAAATAGCTCTGGAACGGTCTCCCCGGTAAACGCAGCAGGGGGTACGAGTGCGTGGGAGTAAAATTCCGTTTGAAACGTAGCCACGGGGATTGAAAGAAGCGCACAAAACAGGCAGCGTCTCGTCGCCGAGGGAAGAGAAAACGGGAAACCTTTTCCAGCGGCGGAGCCAGCCGAATCGACCTTAATTCCTCGATTGCACTCGACAACGGGGTAGGGAAAACGTTCACGGTAATTTCCGCGACAATCGGCGAAAAAGTCGATTCGGGACGCGGCGATGAATACTCTTTTCCCGTGCATTAAACAAACTCGCGACAAGATCGACCGTCGCTCTCGAGGCCCTCTTCTTCGGGCTTCTGCTGCCGGCGCGCTGCTGCTCTCTCCGAGCGAGAAACAACCGCGGCTGGCAGGTACACGCGTATACGCTTTCCTACGGGTGAAATCACCGAGTAACAAGTGTCACCGTCGCTTCTAATTAATTAACGGGAGCCACCGCATCTGCTGCTCCCGTTCGAGGGAGCGATAGAGCGATATATCCTGTGCGCTCGTCTTCGCGCTTGCAATCGGCCTCCGCGCCTCTCCCCGCCTCTCTATGCCTCTCTCCCTGCGAATCTCTTTCCCCTTCGCCTCTCCGGCCCGTGGTTGCACCGCGCAACCCGGGATCTCCGGCGTATTCAATCGTGAAGTGCCGCGAGGGAGAAGTTACTGGAACGAGTTAACGTTGCTTAATGCTTGAATGGCGGCCGAGAATTAATCCGACGCGGCGGTAAATCGCTCGCGATCCTCGCTCTCTCGATCCAGCCACCACCGGTTAAATGGTTCGACGGCTCCCAAACGCGAAGAACCGATCGCTCGTGGCCGTCCCCGGCTCGCGACTTGAATTAAACTGGCCGACATACTTTTCCCATGGCCATCCTGGAATTATTCTAAGCGTGGCTCCGAGGAGGACTTTATGGATGCGTCTAGCTTTCTAGGGGATATGGAAAAATGGCCCGCCCACGCTGTAGCACGCTCGTCCCCCTCCACCACTTACGCGAGAAACGATTCGAAATATTCTTCTGTCAGAACAAATTAATGTAGAGCGTCTTCCACTTGTCACACCGGAGTGATACTGACATTAAATGGGACGCGACGAGTCACGTAATGTTCCTGCAACTCGATATCGTGCGGGCTGGCGATATATGGGAGCTAATGGTTCGTCCATTACCCAACGTCTAAGATTTCCAGCCCGTAGGACGGATGAATTTTTGGATTACATCCGCGGCTGAGACTTCGTCGCTCTCCGCCCCGACGTTTCCTGGAAATGATTCATTCGCGCGGCAGGTGCTTTTAAGCTTCGCCGATCCCTGGGGAGTAAGATTTTAATTACGTTCCGCGCGCACGTGGACGAGCCGGAATTCGGTGGCAGAATCACCAGTGTCCTCCACGAATTAAGCGACCAGCCTGCTGGGAAAGCGAAGTACCGACATCAGAGACGTCACCGAGAGTTTCGAGTTTCACCGGACAAGGTTCTCGCTTCTACTCCTCTATTACGCGCTCGCAGCATCGCGAGACGCCAGTCTCACGACCCGTTTCTCTAACCAACTGGCAAATTCGTCACAGTGGATCTCCTCGTCCTAAAAATACGTTTTCCCAAGCAAGATTTGCCGGCGAATTTTCTACGTGGATCGTGTATCTCGCCGGGGATGAACGTGACGCGTCTCCAAGCCAGCATCGATCGAGGGTCGACGGCATGGAGCCTCGAGAGAATATTTCGGCCAGCACTCGGCTTCATGGAAGGATCGATTCCACGGTTCATCGATGACTCAGGTCGTCGAGGTGTTAACTGCCCAGTCACGATGCACATGTTCGGCCAACAAAACCTGGCGTGTTCTTGGCCGCGCGCGCCAGCCTGAACACGCGCGAAGGGCCGATGAGTGTCGAGTGTCGTGCGCGAGGTTATTGACATTGTTCACCAAATATTGGCCCCTCTCAGAGAGCTCTCTCCATAATTCTTCTAATTGTCCCTGTCCGAGTGTTCCCTCGGCCTAGCATCCACTACACATCTTCCTCCTGCAGGATAACGATCCAGGATACATTGTTGTGGCGGGTCGTCGACGGCTGAAGTTCATTGGAAGCGACAAGAGGGAAATGGTAAAAACGTAACGGGCCGCGTGGGAACGAGCCCCGTGGGTAAAATGACGAGTAATTCGCGGTCTCTGGGTATCGATTGCTGGTAGCAGGCCATCCTGCGTCCGCGATTTTACGGAAACCGGAGCGAAAGGAAGCGAGAAGTATCAGTGACGACGCAGCCGATCCTAGGTAAGCCGACACACCCACGCGCCCGTGAATCCGCGCCTGTGTCGGAGCGGAGATATGGTGGGTGCCCCGTGGTGTCGCGAGACCCGACCGTCGGGCACCGTGACCGAATCTGAATCTCTGAAACACCGACACCACCGGCGTCATGCGTTGCTGACGCAACCCTCTATATCCCTGCTGCTCAGAAATCAAGAAAAAAAAAAAAAAACAAAAAGAACAAGCTTTCCTAAAGCTACAACAAGTCACTATCAGCCACTTCCTAATATCCGCGTGGTATAACACTACCGATGCTACTTCAACATCTCTTCTAAACCAACTGGACCAGAATCTGCAAAGCGATACACCCCGAAATGCCCCGTCGTGCAGAGAAATTCGCGAACTACGCCGCGATGGAAACGCGGTCGGAATTGAAGCGCATTAAATTGGAGCGGGAGCGCGAGGGGCCTGCTCACCTGTTTGCACCTGCAGAAGGCGCCACCACGCATCGCGTTTGCACGGAGAAACGCGTACATCAGCGCTGGTGTAAGTGGTGCGAGCAGCGCGATCGTGCGACGTCCGTGTGTCTCGGCGTGTCCATTGTGTAACTGGAACTCGTCGTGTTTTCGCAGGAAACGGAACAGGTGTACGCCGGGCATACGACACTGCATATGCAGTTACATCGGTTTCCGTGCTGCGCCTAGGCCCCGCTGCAACTCCTTCGAACGATGCAATTACGAAGGCGCATCGGGGGAAGGACGAGGTCGCCCCGCGGTTTTCGATTTCGCGGTCGCGTGTATCGCGTTTAATCGCTGCGTTTTCGTGTCTTACTCCCCTCCAGGTGATCGACGACGTTGCTCTCTCTATCCTGTTGACGGGCAGGTCTCCTGCGATGGATTCGACACCTGTCTAATTCAGATTCGAAAACTTGCGGGACATTTCGAAGCTGTCAGAGTATTCATCTCGGTTTCCCGTGCAAGTTTTTGCGATTTCGTTCATTCTACCGGCTCCCCTCGACTTCCGTCGAGGCATCTGGCTCGATGACACCCACCGCGGGGACAAAACATCCCCCCCCCCTCCCACCGCCCGGGCAAAGGGGTGGGGCCGAAAGTTCCATTAACGACTCCGGCGATCCGCGAAAAGTTATCGGTGCGCGCGGCTCGTCGGTGGGCCTCGCAATTGCAGCGCGCCGCGTCGCTCTCGTTAATGGCTCGCGACTATTTCCCGACCAGCTCGGCGCGAGAAGTCCGGGCAGAAGTTGGACGGGGGCTGGCGGGGCCCTGGGGGTGCGACAGCAGGAATTTCAATGGGAGGAAAATCTTGGAGGTGAGACGGAATAAACTGGAGCGCGCGTAACTCGCTCGCCTTTGCCGCTTTCCGCCGCTATAAATTCATAAACTACAAGTTGGTCCCTCGGCCGAGGGCCACCCTCCCGCCTCCCTCGGGCTCCGCCGTCGCCGCGGGGAGAGAAACTGTTGGAAACTTTCCTACGGTTACCTTGCCGCCTACGCAGAAGGGGAGGCCGCGGTCGGCAGGCGAGAAACTCGACTCGGTGCCTCGATAAATTCACGAGTAGTTAGTTACGGCAAGAAACTCCGCCGGTTTTGACGCACACCCGCTACGGGGGTGGCAGGGGGTGCGCGGTCGCGGGCGTCTTTCCCGTTGTGCGACCAACGACTGCCAGCCGCATTAAATTCGGAACCGCGGAAGTCGAGTTCTCCTCCCTGCGCCGCAAACTCTGCTTTTAGTAATTGATTCCCATCTCGGCTGCGATCTTTTTTTCGGCCAGCCAGCCGGAGGACTTGTCGCCTGCGGGAGAAATACAGCGAGTGTCACTCAAAATCGTACACTGTAACGCTTGCCAGATTATCGGTTGAAAAATATTGTTACCATAGGTGTAAGGTGAAGGTTTTTTAGGAATAAACACATTAGCGTAATTGTATTCAATATATACTGATTGCAAATAAAAAGCTTTATTCGTAATTAGAAAATTATACATATTTGGAAATAATGTACAGATAATGCCAGTCACTGAAAATCGTACATGTTGGTACATCTGTAAAAAGTACGGGAGTAACCCGATTTTCTTTTCTGTAACAGTTGGCTAACCTTTCTTTATACCTTCAGTCAAATTTTTTCTGTAACTAAAAGTCGCAAATTAGTGCACAACGGGTAAAGTTAATTAAAATGAAGCAAACCACTCTTGAAGAACGGGAATTGGTTAGTTATTTACCATTATAAAAATGGAGAAAGCCTAAATAAAATAGCTGAAATTATTAATCGGAAAAGGAGTACTATACAGTATATAATTAAAATATATAACGAATGTGATCGTGTATTAAACAAAGTGAGAAGTGAAATAAATAAGAAATTGAATACGCGAGACGAGCGATGGATTATGAAAATTGTGAAAGATAATCCGAAAATTAGTGCATCAAAATTAACTGCTGAAGTAGAAAAGTATTTAGGCAAAAAAGTAAGTAATTCCACTGTCAGAAGGATTATTACACGCAATAATTCGCAAGAGAATATATAAAAAAAGATTCTGATTTTTGGAAGGACGTTATTTTTACAGACGAATCTAAATTCAATATTTTTTCATCGGATGGAAAAATACATGTATGGCGAAAGTGTAACGAAGAGATGAAGATACAAAGTCTTCGACCAACGGTGAAGTTTGGAGGAGGATGCCAAATTGTTTGGGGTTGCATCTCAGCCTCTGGTGTAGGTAATTTAGTATTTATAGATGAAAAGATGGACAAATGGGGGTATTTAAACAGATTAAAAAACAATTTAAAGCAAAATGCGGAAAAAAATGGGTATTTTAAATACTTTCAAATTTTATGCCGATAATTACCCCAAACATACTTCCTACGTAGCGAAGAGTTGGTTACTGTATAATTGTCCAAAAGTGATACAAACGCCGCCACAATCACCAGATATCAATATTATAGAACATGTGTGGCATGAACTGGAAAAAAGTTAGAATACGCTGCGATTCTAATAAACAACAATTGAGATCTGCACTGCAAGAAGAGTGGGCAACCATTTCGAAGGAATTTTGCAAAAAATTGGTGCTATCGGTTCCACGACGACTACAAGCAGTCGAAAATAATCGTGGACACCCCACAAAATATTGAAATGCACTTTCGTTTTTTTCTATTAACGATAATAACATATTTTATTACATGTACGATTTTCATTGACTGACATTTTCTGTATATTATTTTCCAATATGTTTAATTTTCTTATTACGAATAATGTTTTTTACTTGCAATCAGTAAATATTGAATACAATTATGTTAGTGTATTTATTCATAAAAAAACCTTCATCTTAAATCTATGGTAACAATATTTTTCAACCGATAGTCTGGCACGCGTTACGGTGTACGATTTTGAGTGACATTCGAATCACGCTCGAGCATTTCCTCGAACAGCTGCGCTCGGATCCTCGACGGAAAACGGAAAGCCCTACCTGGCTACCTTCCGCCTCGGACCTCAGCCGAACTCGAGGGAGGTCGATCGTTTCGGCCGCTGCGAAAGGTGTCGGGCTGTTTGAAATTCTGGCGGCCCGTCGCTGCTACTTTGTCGGCGCTCGGCTATCGATACACGGGCTTTATTTAGCGGCGCGCGACCGAGTCCCCGTGAAATCGGGAGAGATTATTCAGCGTGCATAGCGTAGGAGCCGCGCACTACGCTCGGCGGGGGCAGACGAATGAGTAAGTGCGCGTGGACGGCATTTTCCCCCTCATTTGGAATTATCGGGAGGAAGGTATCGATGCGCGTGAGACGAAACCCAAAGCGTGCCACGTGGCGCGGCGCATTAATTAAACGATCGTAAGTGATCGTCATGGGCATCGGGGCACGTAGGTGAGCGGCCCACCGCCAAGGGAAATTACACGAAAACGGCCACGTGCCGCCGTACAGGAAACGGGAGTCGATGATTACAGGGAAATCGGCTCCCTTCGTAGACCCGTCACGTAATTTTCACGTAGGCAGCTCGCCGTGATTCGACGTTCCGGGAACTGTACGCGACGCGCGACGTCGCCTCGGGAGGATTTCCTTCTTCCAGGATCTCTCGGAAGAAACACGTCCCGCGACACGCTTACTCCGTCTGCATGGGGGAGTTGTTGGTTTCTCGAATCGCCGGCAAGGCGTAGGCCCGAGACTTCGCTCTTGGCTCTTGACCCTTTCGCCTCTCGCCGCCCTCGTGCGTAATAAACCTTAAATCACGCTCGTAATTAGCGTGTCCCGGCGCGAGGCACACTCCGCGTGCCGATTACTCGAGGCACCCTTCGGGTTCTATGAGAAGCCGATTCGCGGGGCTCGTGTTCCGTGGATATTGTTGTGGAGGTCGTGCTTTGCCAGCGACAAAGTATGCATGTCGCTCGGCTTGGGATCTTTAGAATTCCACGGTCGCGCGCGGAGCTCTCGAACGTTTGACTACTTTGACTAAAGGGACCTCTGCGGATCCGAAGAATTGGGAGAGGGGAAGGAGCGATGAAATCAGCTGGCAGAATCTGAGACCAAGACGATCTCGAACCGCCTAGACGCGGTCGAGACACGAGGTGGCTGTGACAGCCTGGAAATTACTACTCGGCTACGAGACGTATCTCTTCTGCCCCTTTATCTTGTGTACACCCACATCCCCTCGCGCACGGCTACACCCTTTCGTGGTTCGCCGTCGGTGATAGTTTATCTTGCCCTGCCGTTGCATCAGTCATTTCCTCGGCTGCTTCGTTAAAAGTGTCTCTAGATTCCAATTGCCATCCATCCTCGTTCAAAATCATTAAGCAACTCTGATCCACGAATATCGTTGTGGGTCCACGATTTACCAGAGATGCAGGGAGCCCGTCAGCGACGTTTTCGAGGGGCCCAGCAGGGAAATCAGCGCGTCACGGTGGCGGCCCGAGCGTTTTGCGCCCCGTCGAACACAAACGTGGGTCGACGTGGTCGTGGCTACCGGATTTCACCCCTGGCTACACACTCTCTTTCCAGTCCACGATATTTCTTGCTCCCGCCGTTCTTAGACCGCCATTTGATCTGGCCCACGATAGCCAGGAGGAGGCGCAACTCAGCCGGAATATCTCCGTCTGTGGATGTTGGCCCCGAACGGCAAAACGAGGGGGAAAAAATTCGAGAAAAACGAGGGAGGGTAACGTAGGTGGACGAACAGAGGGGCAGAGAGACGGTGCATTCGCTGTTCCTCCTTTCCCTCCTGTTTCTGTTGGCCAGACCTCTCTTTCGCTCACGATTTTCCCGGTCTATCGGCTTCGACAGGTCTCGCGCTCCGTCGATGCGCTCTTTTTTCTCCCGTTTTCCACCGTTTCTTCCATCCCCCTTTGCCCCTCTGTCCCTCCGGCGTCAACGACCCGGCTTTTCCTGCAAAATCGCGCGGGTAATGCGGTTTTGTTTCCGCGAAACGGTCTCCCGTTTTGTCCACAAATTAGAGCCCCTTTTAGCGCCGCGCTCCCAACCGTCTTCTTCCCCCCCCCCCTCCCCCCTTCCCCCCTGCAGCCCCGGTAACGCTGTTTCCAGGAATTCGAACGAATCCCGTGCTCCCAGCGGCGAAACAATTTCCCGTGGAAAGGATGGTGGAACGAAATTTCCAGCTCGTCCCAGGGAAATTGCCAGTTCCGCTATTCGCCCTCGTGCGCGCGGAATAATCATCTTACTTTGAACTTCCCTCTCCCCAGGGAAAACTTGGCTGCGCGGCAGAAAATTCCTGCCACTGTGCGTTGAGATCGGGACTACCTCCCGTAACTTGCCTCCGAAAATCAACACGCTCCCCGAGGAAGACTCGCCCAGGCACCTGGCGGAGGAGAGTCCGGAGATTCTCCCTTAACCCAAGGCATCTTCTAAGCTCCGTCGAGCCCCCCGTAGATCGCTGCTCGTGGATCTATAGCAGGAAATCTGTATCATGGAAAGCGCATGCGTCGGTTGCGTGATTCTGGGCGAGGCCAGGCCCGCGGACGAGCCTCGCGACGCTTAATTCAGTAGGCGGAGGACTGTCACGGAGGTTGGAGCTTTCCGATCTCTCCTAATCGAAAAACGAGAGAATGGGAGAGAGAGAGAGAGAGAGAGAGAGAGAGAGAGAGAGGGGGAGAGGGTTAGATGGCGAGAGGGCGAGAGGAGAAGAATAGGTCGAGGAGGGGGCAGATGGGTTCGCGCGCTTGCGTGCCTCCGCTTTTGATTATGCGGCTCCACGATAGGATCTGACACCGGGCCATTTGCATGGCTATCAAGATAGCAGCCGTGCACGGGACACGCATACCACGCCGTGGCCGCTTGTGCGCGTTACGCGCCTGTTTTTCATTCCGTGCCACGCTAGTTGCACGAATGATCGGGTCCCTTTCCCTCGAAGATCGCGTCGGAGGGACGAGTAAGGGAACGAGTAGCTCGTAGGGATTCCCTCGATCGTTTCCCTCCTCAGAATCCTCCTCCGCTCCCGCAGATCGATCCACATCTCTGAAATTCCGAGAGGAATTTGACAGTGTCTCGTCAGGATTGCCTGGCACCGCGTTCTATTCGCTGGGACCTTTATTCTCCGGCTAAAAAAGAGCATGGTCAGGCACGATGCGGAGTTGGCCGGTGCTCACGCGCATGCACGATTAGCATGACAAGTGGAATGTAATTGTTCACTGTAGACGACCTGCAGACGAGTTCCACGGCTCGGATGGACCCCCGTGGCTCTTGAATCGAAACAAACTTTCCTTCCCAACCAGCACGATTCTCCGGCCAGTAGGAGCCGAAAGCCGTTCCCCGTTCGTTAATTAATTCGATTTTTCGGCCGTGCACCGGTGCACGCGACAATCAATTAACCCATCCACCTCCCTTTCCCCGGATCGCTTGGGAGATTCTCGAAATCTAGTCGAACGGAACAAGCGTTCCGGCGATTCCATCTGGGCTCCGCTCGAAAAATCCAGGTCCGATCGAAGCAACAAGTCGCTGGAATTTCTCGGGGCTCCCGGGGACCGACTCGAAAATCGATTACAGGGTTTATCGATCCGGAGGGGGGCTCGTTCCGGAAGACGACGCTGGCCAAACGGGAAGGGAGAGACGGTTATATAGGCTAGATTTGATTTAAATCTGAGATCATTGTGCCAGACACGGTGCCTCGTGCCAGAAGGAGAAAATGGAGGAGGAAGAGAGAGAGGCTGGCCGGCATTCTGTGATTTCCATACAGGAAGCTCTGTAACGAGAAACCGCCGCCCTTCCCCTCCCCGTCTCATTCTCACTCTTCAGCTCCCCCAGCGTCTCTGTGCGCCACCCGCTCGAAAACCAGACTGCCGGTTCTCGGTTTGTCCACGGTGTATGATTACCAATTTCAGGTTACCAGGTACAGGCAGCATGCCGACGAGACGTCAGACCTCGGCCTCGTCGCTCAAATAAACTCGACCTGGCGACCGCTGATTCACGCCAGTCCTCCTCGAGGCTGCTGGCAATCGTTTCACAGTTGACGGCCGTGTAAACATTCAGACTGTTGCACGATCTGAGAAATCAATTGTGGTTCCCGCGAATCGGCTCCAAAGTCGTCGCGATGATTTCGTAGCTCGAGCCGCGGCGCAACGTTTCGCCGTGTCCCAGGGAAGAGCTCGTAAAATCGTGATGGGAACACGGTATCGAGAGCGGAAAATCAGGGGAGAGAGAATCGAGTCCAAGCATCCAGCGAGCCCTGACCAGGATCAGCCTGCGACCAGGTGCGCTTGTCGTGGAGAGCAGAGGGGTGGACGAGATCAGGGTGCTGAGGGATAGACGAGGGGCTCCCCTGGCGTCCCCCCGTCGCCTCTAACTGCGGAGGACCGCGCAGGAGGGGACCAGGCAGGGACACGGCTACCTGAGCTCCTCACGCCAGGACCTTCCTGGTACAAGCTTTGGGCGCCCAACTGTCTGCCGATCCTTCTTCGGTACGCGTCGGTGGAGCAGCGATTTTTTTCCACCATTCGAACGGGTACCTGACCAACTTCAGTGGCTCTCGATCCATCCACCAGCAGCGCTTTCGAATCTGCTCCTGATTTTAGCGACGAGGAAGAAAGAGGATAGACTCGGCAAATCACTGAAGCTGAGGAATATTTTCAACGAATCCATAAACTTGCCAAATTGTTGGAGCTGCGCTCCGTTGGAAATAGTCCCTCGGAAGGGCGAGCTGGTGATGTAACACGCGTGGGTGCGCGCTGTAAGTTACACGCGTACGCGGAGGTGTCGGCAAACACCGGTACAGATAACCTCGGGGTAAGCGTGTCAACTCGGCTACCGGTGTTACGAAACCAAGCAAGGTCTGGGAATCTCCTCTGTTTTCCCTGTTAATATTTGAACAGAGCTGTTTCGTGCCGGTCCGGCCAAACGCCAACTACCACGTCGCGCTGACAGCCGCGGAGAAGAGACTTCTTCGGTCCACGGGAGCCGGTCTGAATTTCATACTTTTCGGACTCTCCTCTTCACGTCCCAGCCGTGAAACTGCTCTCGGATTATCTGGCATCGCGATTTAATTCGAGCCTCGGCGAACCGAGCGGTGATATCGCGACAGCGACGGAGGACGACGCTTTCTTCGAGCGAACCTTCCACGGCCAGCCGGTGGAACTCTTTCGCGGTGGATTTTCGAGAGGCCCGTAATTGTTCCCGGTCCAAAGTCCCGTGGGAAGATAATCCTGCCTCAGTGGCAGAAGGAAAAAAAGGAAAGTTGCTTCTCTGGCTGAAATTCTCGGAAGTAGGATTTCTTCTGGTGGGGGCTGTAGCCTCGAAGAGGTGTAGCTGGCTCAGCGATTTTCCCGTTCATGCTCCCAGGATTTACCAGCTCCTTTCATTCATCGAGGCTCCCTTGTACCTCGTCCCTCCGGGCGACCCAATTTTTTCAGTCGAATCTTTTACACGCGTTGATCGATTGTGCACTCTGTTTCCCGAGCAATCCGGCTGATAATCCGTCGATAGGGCTTCGCTTCGTCGTAAGAATTTTGGCGCACCTCGCGAATGGTGGCGATTTCTCTGATAAAGATTCAACAGGGGAGCACATGAATATTTATCCCGCGACGGAATCGGCGAGGAATTCGCAGGGTGACGGGAGAGGACGTTGTATCTGGCAGAACGTTCTCCTCCGAGCTTTCTCCGAGTCCTTCGTTACGTTCTGTGGCCACCCACCAACCCCCTTTCGGGGATTACTTCCTATTAATATGCATTACTGGCGGTACGGTCGACAAAAGGAGCGAGAGCCCGACCGTGGCACTGTGATGTAAATAAACTTAGGCTTCCGGATCTTCTTCCTCGAGGCGGACACGCTTCTTCTTTTGTAATTGCTGCTCCTTTGTCTCTGAACTAATGCCCGGGGACCGCGGGCGGGCAAACATTTTTCATCCCCCACGTTCACGGCTCACCCTTGGCTGATAATTGGGCGCCTAGGGTCGCGGGGGTTCCTTGAGACAGTGGGGATAATAATATGCATTTATCTTGCACGCCAGTGTCACGAGTTTCGTTCGCATAGTGTCCACGAAACGTGACTCTATATTTGTACAGGCTTCGTCAGCCGTGGAAAGAATAGTTCCCTTCCACTCTGCTCGTAGATTCACTGTAAGCTTATTATTCGTTCAGTTTCTGTCCACTGTCAACTTGCATGATGTCTTAACAACCCTTGCCGGTGGCACCGGCGAGATAATGCGAATGAACCTGTCAAGGCCGAAACAGGGTGTCCTCGGCGGTCTCCACGGAAATCCTCTCGATCGACGGACGGGTTTCACAGCGACGGATATCCTCGAAAGACGACGCGTCGGCATTTATAAACAAATTCTCGAATCGTATATCACGGTCATTGTTCCGGGGGCCGCCCCTTCTGAGGCGGCCGCACAAAAGGATCGTAACGCCGATGACAAAGGAGGGAGAAAAAAAAAAGAGAGGCAGAAGTGTCGATGAGTGCCATCCTTCTGAATTGATCGGCATTTGAATAAATTCACCTGCACGGTGCTCCTCGTGCCGCGAGAGAAGCGTCACAGGGGGTGACAGTGGCTCGAGAGGAGCACTGTGCATTCATTAGCAAGCGCGCGATTAAGTACAACTAAATCACTCCCTGCGATCCCATCCATTCGAACAGTGTTCGGCTAAAATACAATTCTCCTTCCAAACGCCCTCCGTATTCAGATTCCAGGGGAACAGGAATACTTTCGGTACCTATTTAGCGCAATCTCTGGCGGCGTTTCCGAAAGTATTGCCACGCGAATTCTCCTCGCCGATAGACAATAAAAAAAAAAATGGGATAGAAAACGTGGAAAGTGGAGACTGGAGTGTCGCGTCGCGACAACGTTTCGCGTGCGCTTCACCCCCCTCCCGGTTCCAGGGGGGATCGCGCACGCAGCTTCAAACGGCGGAGAGCCGAAAACAATGTCGCCGTTTCATTTTTGCTGGCTCGGTGGAGTCTGGAAATCGTTGGCGAGCAAATGCGTAACTGAAATCTCAGCATCCAGACCGCCCCTCCGGCGCCCCCCCGTTTCGCCACCCCTCTGGAAACGGGCCGGTGGAACCCGTGATGCCCCGCAACGACCCTCTGGCGCGCTGGTTTTTCCCTCCCCTTTTCATCCCCTGCCGGGGTGACGGGGGGCTGTGGCTGCGGCCGCAGCTGCACGACTCCGGCCAGGTGTGCTCTCTCGCAATGTTGCCGCAAGGGTGAATTTCTCTCCCTTTCTCTCCCTCTCTCACCCTGCCCTCCGCGCCTCTGTCTCTCTCCCAGGTGCCCCTCTAGCCCCCCGCGTCCCCGTTTCGCCGTTCGAGCGCGTCTCGTCGCGCAGACCCCGATCGTGAGGCCGGATTTTGCGTCGAAGCGTTTCCCCTGCGTGACACTACACGGGCTTCGCCGGTCGGCAGTTTCGCTGGCCAGCGATCCCGTGCGCCGAAACTCGTCCAAGTTCCTCAGACTCGAAGAAAGAGCGGTCGATCCTCGAGGCGCGCAGACAGGAACGTTTCCTGCACCACGGGACTGGGAAAATGGTTCGCAGATCGCGTAGAGAATTACTGCTCGCCTTGCTTCTTAATCACAGGGAACGCGGAAACTGCGAAACCGCCTCTCAACATTGTTGCACGCGGAACGACTTAATATGCCTAACTGTAGCGCGAAACTACTATGATTCGAATCGGATTAATGATCGTTAATTTGATGCGGGCCGCAGTAACCGTGAAAACTTGAATCGTAAGCTCTCCTTCGACACCGTGGCAAGTTTGTATACCGAGGCGCATCGGCCGTTGATTTAGGCGTTGGGGGCTTCGATCTCGCTTGAAATTTCACGATGATCGACGCGGAATTAAAGGAGGGACATGTCGATTCGTAACGGCGCATGGCGCGGTGGAATTGCGGTCGATACGCGAGCAGATTTCACGGGGACGAGTCGAAACATATATTTTTATTGGCGGCCGCGCGGGGCCAGGGCAGATAGGGAATTGCGGAAACGAGAAACCGGCGATATCCCGATAAGAACCGCGCGCCGGGCAACGCTCTCATTGCCTCAATTTCCACTTCCACTTCCACTTCCGGCCGCGATCGCTTTTTCCCATCGGCCGAGCCTAAAAAACACTCGGCCCCCATTGTCGCGCGAAACCGTGAAGCAATAAAAATGACCAGACCGAGAAAATGCTCTTGGTGGATTTTTTATCATAATAATTAAGCATCAATTTGCCCGCGCGATCCTCTATTACGCCAGCTAATCCCGTGTATTTTTACAATGGCCATTTTTCATTAATCGCGTGTTACGTCGCGGCACTACCGGAAGCCGAAACGAAAACGAATCTGGGGCTCGATCGATCGCCGCGGCAAGAGGGGAAGGGGGGAGAGTGAAAGAGACGGATAGGGCGGGGGGGAGGGGGAGCGAGAGGGAGACAGGGAGAGGAAGGAGGATCCATGGATCCATGGATCCGAAACGTGACGGCGCTCGGCTGAGCGTGTATCCCACCTGAAAACCGGAAACATGGGTTCCCCTGCGAAGAGAGAGAGAGGTCAAGCCTACCGGAACACCGGAACCGGAAGGGTGCGGAACCTAGGCGACCGACGACGTGCCGGACAGTGCTGGCTCGCACTGATTACCCGCTGATGAAACGTACCGGCTCGTTGACTTCGGCCAGGGTCGTCATTAGGGACGCCCATGCTTCGATGCGATACCGCCGTAAAAATCATGCGATGCCCCCGCGACTCTGCCGACTCCCATAAAAACAATGCTGGCTGCCTACTCCGCCGGCAGAGCTCGCGATCATCCCGACGCTACTCCTCGTTCCCTCTATACCCGAAGCTTCTATCCCAACGCCTCCTTTGGTCACCGCGAAATGCACTCCTGCTCAGATTTCAAGCACCCTCCGACCCTTCAGCTTCGTTCAAGCCGATCGAGTAGCCGTAGCTCGATCCCCGAAAGCGATCCTCCGATCAAAGGGTGACCAGTATCACTGTACCTGAACGTGAACGGTGACTAATGGCCAGCTCGGGGCTTAAACAAAACGTCGGTTCGACGGGGCCCAGGGGTGAAATTGGCCGGGCACCTAGCGCACCGCCGCGGCCCACCTCCTAAACAAGGGGCCCCCATTAGGCGGAATGAGTGGAGGCAGCGAGGCCACTCGTGATTAAAAGGTCGATTTGTTACACGGGGCCTGGCGATGGGGTATGAAAGTCGAGCTTCGGGGATACGGAGGAAGTCGTGCCTCCCCACCTTCCAGCCTGCCGAGGCGGAACGACACGAGGTCGCTTCGTTTCCACTACGCTTTATACGCCGAGGCTGTTTCGACTTCGTCGCTCCGATTCCGGAGTAATTAATTGCCCCTCGTGCGTGATTAATGCCGACGCGCTCTTCTGAAAGTCGCCGTCGATTCTTTCGTTTCTTCTTTTGGCTACCGAGGACGGAGGTGCCGAGGGCCCCCGGGAGGATGGTGTTTAACGGGATTTAAACAGCCTCGATCGAGGCTGATGGGAGTTTCCTGTCGACACTATGGGAATCTCGTGGGGGGCAGGCCTAATTAATGCTTAGAGCTCGCTGGTGGTTTTATGGGAAATCCGTGTACGCACCACCTGCCAAAACGGTCGATCGCATGGGACAGGAGACCGCCGTGATTCGCCTGGTCGTTTAATGACGGCGAGGTTGTGGGAACCCGGTCACGGGTGGAGCGAGCACTCCCCTTAAGTACAGTGATTACGTGACTGGGGACACGGTACTTGCGTAGCACTCGACGATTATTAACGTGGATCGATTCGACTCTTTCCTCTCGGAAAAGAGTTCCTGTGGAAATCCGCGAGGGAAGTCGAGCCGCTCGAGGAAACCGGATAGCTCTCCTCCTGACGTAGCAAGGATTTCGTGTCGCGAATCCACCTCCGACCGCCTCTTGTCCATGCACCGAAACCCGTGAGCAGCTCGCTCAAGTGATTTCAGTCAAATCCATCGACTCCTTTAGCTCGAACGTGTGACGGATGAAATTGCACAGAACTTTCGTGTCGATTTCTCGGGCCACCGTTCCGAGGTTTCCGTCCCGTTTTAATTTCTTTTTCTCGCGGGTTAATGGAAACAGAGGCGTGCGCTGTTTGGAATGGATGAGGCAACCACTCTTCTTGAGTGTAACGATTACGTCGCGAGGGATACGGTAGTTGGAGTCGGCGACTTTTAGTTGGATTGCCGGTAGATTGGTCCGAACATTCCCCCCTCCGACAATCTCCCTGAAATCGCGAGTCCTTTCCGTCGGTATTACATTTCGCCCTATCCTTTCAAATCAGAATTAATCTTTCTATAAAGAGTAACTTTCGCCGCGATCCCTGGATCGTGGCAAATCTATCACACCGCCGCCGATTCAAGGGAACGGACCCGTGTTCTCTGCGTAACAAATTCCCCGTTTCTCTACGGACTTTATTCCAGGAAAAAAGGAACGATGTTTCGGTGGAGGAATAGCAAACATCCAATCTCGAAATAATAAGTTTGATCGATGACACTCGCGCTGCGGAAGAGAACGAGTCGCGATGGCCGAGCAGAGGGTGATAGTGGCGAGGGGTGAGATTGCCTTGTCACCTTGACAAATGATCGGAGAACGAAAGGTACCAGGCAACGTTGAAACGCGCCACGTCCTTCCAGTTCCTTAAATTTTCGTCCTTTCTCCCTTCCACCGGCAGCGCGCCGCCCCTTTCTGCCTCTTCCTTCACCTGCTCCTCTCTCACGAGGCCCTCGAAGACAGGAGGACCGCCGCCCCTGCTGACGATCAGTCATTAAGCATCGACAGCCTTGACAAATAGCCGAGGCTCGAGCTTATTAAATGCATCGGGGATAATTTCACGGGGTGCTAGCGCCCACAACATCGCGAGCACTCCGCGCGGCGTTCATTTTCCACGGCCGATAGAATTTTCACCGACTCACTCGCCAACTCGATCCTTCACTTTGCAATCCCTTCAATCATTGCATCGTCTAATTACTTTTCCGTCGCTCAGAGCGACTAATTGACTTTTTTATCAAACCCCGCGACCGTTCCGGTCCCATAATAATCCCCGATTTCAATTTTGCTGGCCGAACAGCCAGTTGCATAATTGAACGCGTGCGATTCGGAGGCGAGCATTATTCGCGACCTGTCGACGAGTCGAAACGCGATCCAGTGCTCGTGTAAACTCGATGTTCCTATCGGGCAACTGGCGATGCGTCTCGAGTTACGCGGATTAGGAGTCCGCTCGTCGGGTTCCGTGTGTTTCCGGGAACACCGTCGAACATCGTATCAGCGATTTTTATTCCGAGGCCCGTCATTAAGCTGGTTTCGCGTGGCGACAAGAATGCAATGCCGTCAGGGAAATTTGCAATGCAATTCGTGTCATTCGAACCTTTTAACGTCTCTCTGTCATCGTTGTTATTAAGAGGGGAGCGTTGCTCGCATGGGGTGATCGAGCAGTACGTTTTCTGGCTCCTCTATGGGGGACATAATTTCATAGGGAACGCATATTTCGTCGAGGCGATACAGGAATAAAAAAAATAAAAAAACCACAAGGAATCGCCCCGTTCATCGAGCGAACGTCACCCGCAAACCGCAGTGACGGGGGCGGTTCACCCTCGCCGCCAAAAATCACATTCCTGTCGACCCCTCGGCATCGCTACGTGGCACCGTGTCGAATTCGCATTCCCATGCGCGCTCCTGTACAGTCGTTCGCAATAATCGCGTGTCCCTGGCGCTTTCATTGAAAAATGTCAACCCCTAAGAATCTGCAGAGTCGTCGGAGGATTAATCAGCAGAGTCTACCGCTAAATTAGACGGCGAGGATGGTGCTCGCAGTTGCACTGAAAATTGGAGAAGCTTTGCGACCGCGGTAGGAACGGGGGGCGAGCCATTATTGCGACGGACTGTACGTGAAGACACGAGTTACGCAAAGCACCAGGAAGAGTCACGCAACGGAAGAGTCACCGCGTGCATGAATGCGTAATGCCTGCGGACAGTGATTTCCACCCTCGTCGACCACACACCGCCCCCTTTCCACGGCCAGATGGGGTTCTCACGAGTCGCCCTTAATACTGTTCATAATCGTGCCCGATAATGCTCGCTGTCACAACACGCAAACAATGGCCCGCGGCCGATTGAAAAATCAAAGGATTACTCGTGTTCTCGGTCCGAGGACGGTGGGCGGGGGGGTCGAGGGGGTGTGCGGTTCCTCGCCGAGCAGAAAGAGGCAAGGGTATATCGAGCGAACGGGAGCCCGGTCCCCCGGCGTCCAATTTAATTTCATGAAACATTTATGCAGATTCGATGAGCTAGGTGGTCGGGAAGAGGCGCAAGGGACCGTTCTGTCTACAATCGAACCCGGGTGGAAGGCAGGTCGCGGGGGTTGACAGCCGTGCGGGTCGGAAGCGTTCGTCGCGCGGAGCGTGGAAAAATTGCCCCTGAAATTCCCGCGACGTGTCTTTCAAATCGCGACGCGACGGCCTCGACTCGAAACCGTCACATTTTTATCTCTCCCCGCCGCGGCGCGGAACGCTCTGCCCCCGGTGAAAGGGAGTGTCGGCCTGACACGCGTTTAATCGACGATACACAGATGACAATAACGCGAAACGGTGCGGCGCGTTCGTTGAAATGCGGAGAAAAAAAATAATAAAAGGTGAGCGGGAGCCGGATGGGCCGGCGCGGGCGGACGGGGGCGACGGGGGGGGGGGAAAGAAGGCGAAGAAGAAGCGAAGAGTAGGGTGAAAGAGTGCGCGTCGAATAAATTTCCCGCGTGCACAACGGATAATGTATCGTCCGCCGTGAATGGCCGACGAAAGCAGTGACACGTTTTATTATAAAACCACCGCGATGCAAGTAAATTTATCGACACACGTCCCGCGAGGCGAAGAGCACCAGCGCGCGTTACACCCTTGTCTCCCATTCAACGTCCACTCGACATCGTCGACTCGATAATGACCAGTTGTCGCGCTAGTTACCTTCGCCAATGGTAGGTACTTTTTTACGAGTCCACCTGGAACTCGTGCATCGCCCTCCACAATTTGTAGAAAAAACGGACCTCGAGGAATCGTTAGGCGTGGGTGTTGGGTAATTAACAAGGAATGTTTAAAAAAAAAGTAAACATATTCTCGTTTTGTAGTATTAGGTACATAGCTTGTCGTCTGCGTTTCATTTATCAAAGGTCCGGTGGCTGTAATAAAATCTTGCAAACGGAATTACTAAGTAGGCAAGGCTATCTCATTGAATCGGGCGTTCGGCGACACCATAACAATCCACATTGATATCGAGTTTGGACGCCGGCTGCGAAACGTACATATCGTGCCAGTTATGTTTACACTTTCAAGAAGGAAGGATGTCGATCGCGAGACTCCTTTCACGCCGCTTGAATATGCCTCGCGTCTCGCGTGTGAAATTGTGGCGTGCGTTCGCGGTGCAGCCGATGCACTCGGTGCATGCGCATCCTCCGGTAGGTATCCTTCGGCGGGCGTAAACTTTCGTTCCTCCTGTTTCTCGTCGCGAGTTAGACATTTTTGAGCGAGTGTAGTGCAGCGGCAGAGTTCCCTTAAATTTCTGCATAGACTTTAGTTAAGATTTCTTGAATTAGTGATCGCAACAGCACACGCTAGTGAATTCTGCGGAGTTTTTTTGCGCTCCGATATCGAGCCCACTGTAGTTTTCCTCGATCAACGATCCACGCTTTAAGCAGCCATAAGCTCCAGAACTCTACCGATGTTCTACATAAAGGGGGATCCTCTGTTGCAGGTCGGAGAGTGATCGCAAAATGTTGAACCCAGAAACCGGCTGTTACTCAGAGTCCGTTCGAGCATGGTGAGTCCACAATAAGACCTTTTTTAAAAGAAAGCATAGCGTTAGAGTGTAATTTACCAGGCCCGTGAGTGCGACTGAGACCTCGTTGTAAGACACGTTTACGTTCAAATCGAGCGAGTTGTAATCTCCCTCGAGGATCTCGGCTCGCGTGCCGCCCGCGTTCTCATCAACGCGTAATCTTAATTAAGTACAAATCGCGGCGTGTACGAGAACGTGTTGCGCGTCCAGTTGCAGGCATACCTTCAGATAATCAAGCAGCTTGCTCTTATATCCCGTGCTTCTCGTGTCCTTTGTCCCTGCCCACGTATTATTTCGATAATCCCTCGATATTGAAATCGTATCCGATTTTATTGCGATATTACTGTACATTCCTTGGGGGTCGTCCTTAAATTACGTAAGGCTTTTTGGAGGGGGGAGTCAGGTAGCGTCTTACGTAATATTTTTAACCTAATTTTCAATAAATACAAATTCTATCATTAATGTTTCAGATAAGTAGTTTTAGTTTCAATTTCCCGAAACCGGATTAAACGAATCATATAAACCTTTAAAAGAATTTTAATGACTGAAAAAATTAAATGTAAAAAATATTACGTAAGGAGAGGGTTGGAATATCAAATCTTACGAATTCTTATATTGGGGGAGGGAGGGAGTAACAATTCGTCAAAATTACCCTTACTTAATTTAAGGACGGCCCCTTGTTACAAATTAGCGTATCATAATGACGCGGTACATATTGCGCATTTAATATCGCTTTATACAAGCTTGCGAGAACGAAATTGAGTGTGCATGGATAATGTCAGAAGATCGGGTTAGACTTTCCTGTGGAATCTATATTTTGGAAAGTTTCTTCGTGTACTGCTCGCGGTGATCGACGACCCAGTTAATTCAGCGTTATCATCAGCTCGCAAAGAAAGTATCTGAACGGGTTTCCTGTCGGCGTTAACTTCTAATCGTGGTTGCGTGCATCCTCGCCGCAAGTGCAACCTCACGTCCATGCGCTGCACGCATCGGTGCAGCCTCGACGACGGTGTAATTGAAATCAAGTAGTTTTTAATCCTGTCGCGGGGAGAGCGATGTTCTAGGAATTATCGCGGAACGGTAGTTTGCGACACGAGGCGTTACATGATTGATAGGCGTCGATAAGATTAAATACCTGCGTGATCACTCGAACTTTGCGCTGTTTCTCATTACAGCTGAGGATATGCTGCAAGATTATTACGTTTGCCGAGTTGCTTCGGTGTCTAATCGGTGCATATACCAAAAATCAGATGTCTTCTACTTTACCTCCTCGAATTATTGCCCTTGTTAATTAACAAGCTGTGCTGTTGCACCCTGATAATTCCACGATACATTCAATTTCTTCGAAAGTAACCACCTGCATTTTGCCCCGTATGAACGAGGAAATATCAGTGTACTCTTGTTCTCTCTCCCCTCCCCCCCCCCCCCCTTGAAAGCCCCCTTCCCCACCAAACGGTTAAAACCGCGAAACAAGAGATTGGAAAATGCGCGCTGGCACCGGAATTCGTTATTTACGTTCAATCATTATCACGGAGCGTTCAAACACGATCGCCCTATACGTTTCGGCTTAATCGAACAATAATTTGCCTGTTTGTTCTTTCACCTGAAAAACAGGAACCGATCGAATCAGCCGTAAATATGCTGGCAAGGAAACAAACAAGGGCCGCGGATTCGGTCCAAATTGCGCGCATGAATTTTAACGAACGGTGGTCGAACGATTTCACGTGATCCCCTGGCCGCCGTCCCGCAGCCCCCGCCGCCAGAACTCGAAATATCGAGCCGATTTTTCATAATTCAGCCCGCGGTCGGGCGCAAAATTCAATCCCAACATCGGCCGTCGTTACTTCCGCGCTGGTTTTCGCTGTTTTTGCCATTATACCCGTAAAGGTAATTTCCCGGGCGGCCCGACCGCCGCTGATGTATTTATAACGAAACGAATTAAACTCGCCGCCGCGCGAATAGGTAACAAAACGCCCACCGCCGCCGCCGCCGCCCCACCCCCCAGCCCCTCCCCCCCTCCCCCCGTCCACGCTCCCGGCTGGCTGGCGAATCCCCGCCGGAAATAAAATACCCAAATATTTGCGCGTTTAATTCGAACCACGCTCGCCTCGAAGCCGCCGCTGCGCGAGGGTTAATAATGAAACGTTGCATTGTCCGCGAAAGGGTTGCGATCCCGTCTGCGCCTGCCCCTTCTCCACCGACACCCCTCCCCACCCCCCCCCCTCCCCCCTTTGACACGTGATTACGCGATCGCGGCTTATCGAGGCGTGAGTTTCTTTTATTTCTTGCATTAATCATCTTATCCAGCGCCGGGAATTAGCCAGTGCGGAGCGGGTGAGGTTCCCTCAGGGTGGCCAGGGAGGTTCGCAGGGATTTCGCAATGAGCCTCGTCTTCATTTGTTTCGTCGCGTCAGAGGGGAGCGTGTGGAAGGCAAAGAAATGTATTAGGAGAGTTTGTCAGGGACGATTTATCCGCAATCGCGTTGCCGCTTTTCTCGGGACATTAGGGACACGATCACCGGCTCGGAGAAGGATCGTTGGCCAGGGGGGGTGCACCGGCGGTAGGGCCTTAATGCGATTAAGGTCGTTATCAGATGTCGCCGGCGTTTCTTGCGCGATGACGTCGACGTGCTCGTTTGTCATCGCGCGACGCTGTCACGGGGGTTGCGCGATTTACTTCCGCTTCCCCCCTCCCCCCACCCCCCCTCCCACTCCGTTCGCGCCCTTCGTTTCCTGTCGTCGATTTTCTCTGCGGCGGTTCGCGCCATTCAATTCCGGTCTCTTCACGCGGATTAAACGTTCTTCGAATTATTCCACAGGAATCTTCCTAGCTTCGGAAAATTTCCCAGCTCCTTACAACCCCCTGAACCTAAAAAAACAACTAACTTAATAATAATAAGAACACGAGTAGTTAGGAAGCTGCCCATATTTCCACCGGTAACTCCGCTCGAAATTCTAGTCATGCAACGTAGCCTCCAAAAAAAAAAGTGAAAAACGACAGGGAACAGGACGGTGGAATGGCAAAAAATCGATTTGCAAAAGGTCGCGTGCGACACGCGGCCGGACATACGTGTCGGGAGGCATTTGGAGATTCGTTAAGCCTCGTCGCCATCAGCGCCCACCCTCTCACCGCCCTCCGCGTAACATCAGCTCAGCGTCGTATTAGCAGGGACAGAGGGGCGGGGGGGGGGGGCGGGAGGGGGTTAGGGGGGAAGTCGTGGACGAGAGAGGAGCTCGCGGACGGAAGAATGACGATATCCATTCGGGAGCGTGAAGAACGGGAAAGCGGAAGGCGAGAGAAAGAAAAGGAATGCTCGTGGTCAGGTTTCGAGACGAGGGTGTGGCCAGGAGATAGGGATGATTAGATGCTACACCCCCGCAGGCACGAGCCGAGGGTGCCGCGGGAAAATTCATGGAGTTACTTAGCAGTCTTCCAGGCTCACTCGTTTATCTTCGCCACCGTGGGAGGGGAGGGAAGAAGGAAGTCGTTACGTTGTCGAGAGGCCGCCGGGTCGAGGCTGTAATCCTAATTAATAATTAATTACCACGGGAGGGGAATAAATGGCCGATTGAATTCTTCCTGCGCTAAGGGAGCAGTTTGATTTATCGGAACGATTCTTGTTCTCCGTGTCCGGGAAACTCGCGCCCAATGAAGGGCCCCGATTATCCTCGGGAACTTGGCCCCGCCGCTCGCGAATCTCGCGGTTTCCCTCGGCCACAATGGCATTCAATTTGAAACCTCGTTGTGATTAATCACAGGCATTTACGAATTAAGACAATCCTTTGTGAAATAGAAAAATTCCCTCCCTCCCACTAGAGGGAAGTTATTGCCCCCGGGGACGTTTACCCCGGGTAGGAATCCAAGGAGCCCGGAGGAAATTTCGAAAGGATTTCTCGCAGGACGCTATCATCGGCAATAAATTCCACGGTGGACGTCCAGATAAATAACTATGCTTCCTACGGTCCTCGGCCTTCCCAGTTTCCACGGAGCCGCTTGGAGCGGAGAGAATCCACGGCTAGAAAAAAAAATGTTGGTCAAGTTTTACGAGGGCTGGGCGGAAGGAGCGGACAGGGACGAGAGAGGAAGGTCTGGCTTCGGGCTTCCAGGACCACGTTCGACCGAGATCCTTCGGTAACGTGGCCAAAAGTCATCCTCTCGTGTCGTTACATGGCCGACTCCACCCCTGCTGCTCCCCAGTTTGTCAAAACGACCCTTCGGTGTCGCTTACAAGACAGCAAATTTGTCCTCCGATAAGCAAAACAAACAGGGTGGACGAGCCGCTTCTTTTCGTCCTTTTCCTCGCTCTTTGCCCGCTCCACTGTGTCTCGACCCGGGTCCTTTGAGCTGGTGGAGGCGACTGGAAGGGTTTAATTGGTGGCTCGTTCGATGGGAGGATTCTGTGTTATAAAATCGTCGAATATGTCAAAGGCCTGTGGCCCTCGGCACAGCGTAAATCCATTAGATGCTTCCTTTGAAGAATTAGAACGTAAAGTAATCAGACTTTTACTTTATGTGTAAATGTGGAAGATAGGCGACTCTTTAATCTAGTAATTTTGGAGTGTGAAGTGGTCGGCGTGGATGACATGTCACGCTAGAGGGATTCTACATTATGGATCGATTCCGCGAAACCTCTGTTTCAGTCGCTTTCTCAGGCTAGGTCCGGTGAGGGGATTTGCATACATTAGATTTTATCCTTCCGAGAACGTTCGTCTTCGAGATGCACATATTTATGGGGGTCCCGCGTATAATGGCCCCGAATTTAGGATGGAATCTACGGTGGTAACTTCATTATGGCCTCTGATTTAGGGGTCCCCGCGTTAAACGAGTATTTCTTCAGTCCTGGAAAATATTCGGCCCGTTCGAGTGTCCTCCTAACAATTCTGAAATAGTGGATATCGTTCCGGCCGGAGTCTGTTGATATTCTGCTGAAATTCGTGGACGAACGATTCAAGTAGCCTGGAAATTTTCATCTTAACAGCGTTTAGTCGATGCTAATGGCTCTTAACAGGTCTTCGCTTCTGTCACTGTTAGAGGCGCCCTCCGCCCCTCTCGCCCTTTCGTTCTAACGACATTTTAATACACCCCCGACAAAGTGCAGAGCGAATTCGATGGAGAAAGGATTACGGGGCCCCGGGTACGATAAAAATCGAGAGGCCTGCGTGTCTCGATTAGGTCCGGGTGAAGGGATGGTGTTGCGCAAAGAGCGCGAGGCGCACAGCTGCGCGAAAAAAAAGGGGGGGGGCTGTCTGGTCCCAGCTGCGAAACAGGGTCATCGGTGTCATTGGGGATCTAGAAACGATCGCGCGCGTGTCGAACGAGACGTCGATCGGGCCTTCGATTCGACTCGGGCTCGACCTTCGATCAGCCCGAGCCTGCGGAGCGAATCGGCCAGCGTCTCGATCGACGATTGGCGAAACAGGTGAAAGGGAAACGGAGAAATCGATGCGCTGCTCTATGAAACTGGATCGATCTCGGGCTGAAAATTCAAATGGCTCGTTCCTATCGTCAGGATAGTTTGCTTCCCTGTTGGATACTTGGACTCGCCTTGATTCTATTCCCTCGTCGTTGGAGCCAGGCTGGGGAAAACGGGGTTGTCCTCGCCGCTGGTTAGACAAATGGAGGTGCCTGCTCCGTTGGTCGCGCTGCTCGCGAGGAGTCTTCCTTGGAGCGAGCAGCCGAGACACGCAACGGGTAATTCAACACCTTCGTTTCACGGCCGACGCAATCACGCGACTCGTGCTGTCCGCCGTGAGGGAAAAGGAGGGCGATAGGGACCGTCCTAATCGTGATCGTTGAATAGGATATTCTTCAACGCCCTGCATCAGCCGGGGATTATTAATTCGCCCTTGGCGTCGAGCAGCACGCGCCCGGCCTGCTTTGACACTTCAGACGACGCGGCAGAAAAAAATTGTCCGTAACCAAGAGGATGAAAATCATCGAGAGGACGCATGCAGACGCGAGAGTGTCGAGAGAGGAGAGAGAAGGAGCAAGACGAGGTGAGAAGAGGAGCCGAGGGGGGTGATACAGAGAGGCGTTAATAGGACCACCACGCCGGGGGATTCGATCGGAGAGGATTCTCGCCGCTCCTGCTGCTGCAATATAATGCACGTGTACACACGCGCGCATAGGTGTGTGCGAGAACGCAGAAGCAGCCCTCAGGGGGTTGCCGAGGGGTAAACATCGTGTAACCATCGGGGTAACAACGAGGGGTTTGAGGGCGATTGTGCGGCTCTGGGGCTTGCATACGATTCCATAAATATTTTATTGGCTCGTCATTCGATTTTATTGCGGCGGCCAATCGAATGACACGCTGGATTACGCCGCAGATATTTCCTTGCGGAAGTCTCGCACGGATATCCGCTCCACCTTTTAGCTCGAGTGCCGCTTTCAATCCTGTTAACTACGGAAAACTCTTTTCAATCGTAATAGTTAAATACCAAACCTCTCTGCGCAATTTCCAGGAAGATCAGTGGAACTAGTCGGCGAAGGCAAAGGTAAACGAAGCGACGAGTGATTTCCCTTGACGGGGCTGTTGGGTTGGTCAGCGATCATCGATGAAAGATGGGACGCAGGAAATTCGGGACGCCGGTAATTCCAAAGAGGCCGCCGCTGTCTAGTCGATTTTCCGCGAGATCGCACCAGCCAGCGGTCTCCTTTTCCACGGGGGAAACATATTTTTCCGAACGCAAAGAGGAGGCGCGCCCGTTGTCGCTGCGTCCTGCAATTTCCTTGCCCTCCCGCCCCTGGCCCCCTCGGTCTGGCCGGTGCGCGCTTAATTAAGCCGAGCCACTTAGTACCGTTGAATGCTCGTTGATTGGCAGTCGAGGTAGCCGACGACGAGGACCCGAAGCTCAGGTACGCGGAGCCATCCGCGGCTATCTGGCAGCCGCGAGTCGGCCACTCAGTCAACATCAGACGAATGCTGAGTTATGTCGAGGGTCCGAGCTCTTTTAAACTCGCCAATAAATCGGCTGCTCTTCTCCCGCGAAGGCTTCCTCGTCTCCGTCCCTCCCTCCTCCTCGCGCTCGTGCTTGGCATCTTTCTTTCAGCTGCTTACCCGTTCCTCTTTTCCTCGAATCCTCGTGTCGTTGCACTTTGCTCGATACTTTTACGTGATTCCTTGACGCCTGTCCGTTGCACGTCGATGAATTTCTGCCCAGTTTCGCAGTCGCTGTTTACTCTTATTGGTAAGTTGCCTCTTTGTCGGTGCTCCGAGGGGTTGTTCCCTTTCATCGGATTCTTGGGTAATGGCTACCGAGATCCTTCGTGATTCCAGTGGTATAAAGGGATCTTTATTTTCCTCTGTAAATTGCTTAACATCAGCCTGCGCGACTTTGGATCTCAGTACCTTTTCGGCCGCTCGGCCCAGCTTTCGGCTAATTTGCGTGGCTACGATTTATCACCGGCTCGGGGATGAGCTTCCCCGAAGATTCTCGCGCTTCGAAGTCGCGGCAGGTAGCATGAAATACGCTGCTGGCACCTACCTGCACCAGTCGGGCCCAGCAAGGTGCGAAAAATATCGGCTCGCTCGCCCGGTGACTCGACAGCTTCCTTTTCCCTTCTTCTTTTCCTTTATTTCTCCGAGAGGCCCCTTCTCCCGCCATTATCTTCCGCGCGGCGGGCCGCGGGATCGATTGTATTTCTGTTAGAGATTAGAAACGGACCTGTGTACCCGATATCAGAGCTCGTATTAATTACTCCCCAGCCGGCGGTGTAATTAATTTCTCGGCCACCGCTCCTCGTCAAACTCTTCTCAAGCCCCTGAAAGCCCTCCACGCTGAATTTCGAGTCACGCTTCGATCTTTCAAAGACACACAGCCTCAAATCCTATCCTGCATAACGTGGACTTTTTCAAATGGTAGATCAGGTCTCAAATATATGTCTAAAGTCCATGAAAAGAAACAGCTCTATCCATACAGCACTTGCATTCGGTTTTAAGTCTTCATATTTCCCTTCCACATTCAATGCAACGTTTCGTTCGGACATCTCGATAAGCAGAGAGCTCGAAGCAGGATCGAGACAGTCGGAATTGCACGTGAAACTCGAGCCAGTTACAGTGTCCAGAGGCAGCGTGCATCGTGATCGGGAATCTTGCCGCGGCGTCGTCACCGATTAATAATTACGGCATTGTCGCCGCCGCTAAACGCTTTAATCAATGTCATCGGGCCAATTTCCGATCGCCGTTGGCTTCCACAGCCTGTCCCTCTCTTCCTCCATCACAGGCCGGCTACTCCGCAGGAAATTACGCGGCACGATCGAAACGCAGGCGGAAGTCGCAATTTATCAGTTTCCAGGCCGCACGGCCGGCCGGAGATCGCGATTTCGATTTTCCCTCGAGCACAGGTGTGAACCTGCCTCGACGCCGCTCGAAAATCGATCGGTCCTGCCGTGGATCAGCCTCTTATCATCCGTCACGTCGCTTGATTTATTCGCTGCCCTTGTTCCCCCGTTGCGAACACTCGTGGTGATCACGATCACTTCGTCGGATATTCCATGGCTGATGAAACAAACGGAGCTTCGTTATTCCCAAGTACCTCGTAGTCTGTGGACAGTTTAGGAGAATAGTCAAACGCGGAAGGGAAAAGTGAGAGTTCCTATAATTCCTCCCTGTTAATGAGATTGATTTTTAGCTTCCCATAGTTTATATTCTATAGTAGAGCGTCAATTATCCGAACCTCGATTAACCGAACCGTCGATTATCCATACCAGTAACCAGTGCTGCATCATAGCTATCCACACCGCTTCTTCGAACCAGCGTAGTAGTACCGATTGATTGATTGATTTTTGCGTAATATAAATTAACGCAGTAGTAGGGGAAACTGGGGCTGGTTGTCTCAAGGGGTAGGTTGACTAATTGTAAATAACTTTGCACCGACATATGCTCTACCGCGGAAAGATTCACTGTAGAAAGAAGTCACTTCTACTATGCCATGCATTTATGTCCGACCCCCGAGATCGCACGTTTTTTAACAGTTATCAGCGTTTGTCGAAAAATTCACTACGTAAGTTAATACTTTTTCTTAAAGATTCTATTTTTTCACCCTCTATATAGTTACAATAGAATGAATGTTGAGGGACTATTTTAAAGTTTGTTTATTAGACGATCTATTGACATAGTATTTTTGTTTATACATAAATAATTGAAGGTTATATAGATTGTTGAAGTTAAAATGATCGGTCGGGGCTGGTTGACTAATAAGGTTTAAATTGTTATTTTGTTATTCATAAAGCGATTTTTATTTTTTGTTTAAAGGGTCTAGCCGGGTAAGCATAGGGAAAACAACCCCAGCAACAATTTTAGTATTCATGTGTACCAAATAATGCTCTTTACCTAAAAAACCACTGAGAGAAATTTCAGATCTCTACCCCCTTTCGTTAGGGTGATATGGGGATAACAACCCTAAACTTTACACTATGTTATAAATACATTATAATTAATGTTCAAGTTGAAAAAATTTTCAGCTTATTATTAAAATATGAATGAAAGAAATTAATATTTTATAATGAAACAACTCTTGTGACATTGTGTTATTTTATTACCACTGAGATAAGTTACTAATAACATTTTCTTAACTGATTATACCTACATATAGTCAACCTACCCCATAATGTAAGTCAACCAACCCCGATCATGGGGTATGGAAGGTGTTAGAAACACATTAAAATACCTTAATTGTTGTCACATTGAGTCAACATGTATAATTTAATCAGATAGCGAAATCTATGCTTTATCAAATATACTAACCGGTTTAATGATATTTCGCCCACATAATTTATTAAAAATCAAAAACTGAAAAACTGGCCTACCAGTCCCGGTCTCCCCTACCTGCTCTCGTATTTAATAAGTAATTTTAGATGTAATTCCTATAATTATAAACTGTCTAAAGTAGATACATGCATGCTTTATTCTCCGAACTGTTCGATTATCCGAACAATTCGAATTTCCGAACCACCTCGGTACCAAGCAGTTCGGATAATTGACGCTGTGCTGTATATTAAACCGGCCTCTTCAATTTCATCTACGTTCGATTCTCGTTCAGACGATTTATACCCGATGATTTTCAAACCACTGTCGAGGGTGGAGCGTTCGTTTGACGACTAATTAAAGCAGACAGCAAGGGGCCAGCGTTCCAGCGTTCCAGCGTCCCGTTGCAGCGATAATTTCTCAATTTTCTGGGACGCGAGTTAGGAGAGATCGCCGGTTTCCAAGCTAACGGGGAGTAACCAACTGACGCCAGCTGGCTGCTCAAGAGATCTCGAGAGTTTTCCTCGGCTCTTTCGCATCCGGATAACGAGGTTTACTCTTAACGGTTGCGTGGGTGCCTGATAATTATCGCGCGTGCTACGCCGCGCCGGCGTCGGTAGCGACAAAGCGCGTGACTGAAACTGGTTGATTGGAATTCTTTCGTGAAAAATTGATATTCCTAGCCGAGTAACAATTGCGATAATTATCTACGCGATACGTCTTTCGAAATGGTCTTTCTGCGAAAGAGACTTTCATGAAAGTTCTCAATAACTGCCCGCGTCTCCATTAACTTCATGCTACACGGTTTAAACGCTTTAATGAGAGGGAAATCGTGGGTGGCTGGTTCCGACTGATCCATCGACTGTGCAGCCGCGATTTATGGCACGGAAGAAGCGGCACGATCAGCGATATTTTCGCGGCAGGTCGATCGAGTATAAAGAAAAAATAGGTGGAAAAAGGAAGGGAAAAGCGTGCACTCAACCTTCCATGCATGCGCATACGTTGGAATATCGCCAGTTTCGCTGGTTTCGAGTGGCCGACGGGTTATTCGAGTGCCCGGCCGCTTGTGCACGTGAATATTGTCGGCTCTCTCTCTTATGCGAAACTACCGCGAGTATCTACGATTCAGTGCATCCTACGTGAGCGAGCGTTTTGCACGCCGGTTGCGTTTCCTGAACGGTTAAATGGCCAGCGGCGATGTGTCGCTCCGATTCTCCGCAAGATCTTGCGGATATTCTTGCATGCGGCCTGACAGAAAAGTCGCGCGACAAATAGCCGAAACTCCTGTCGTTCAGATAATAGAAATCATACTGCACTTGTTCCTATTGTCGCTTTGCTTTCTCGACGAAGCCGCCCGTCCTTCCAGCACCGCCACGATTCCCATTAAATATCGATCGCGCCGTTTTAATCACGCGCAGTGGCTCGGGCGAAAAAAACTCCCCCGTGGATGAAGACGTATCTCCGCGAATTATGATCGAGGGGCGGAATTCGCCGGGCGCAAAAAGATGGTAGCGGAAAATCGTGGATTTTTGTCGGCGACTCGTCGAGGCCGAGCCCGCCATTGTTTCGACAGGGAGAAAAACAGGTACACTTGCGCTTGTTCGCCTCGGGAACGCCTCGTTTGTGTACCCAAACGAGTCTATGCAGCCGGTGCAACGAGCCTCCCTCGAAGCTGCACCGTCATCCAGCCGGAGGTGCGAAGATTTTTCACGGAATTGCACGCCGCCTTAAAAGCTCGTTACAATCGGCGATTCCTCAAAGTGCGGGATTGACTTGCGGAATCGCTGGACGATCCGTGATTTTCGACGGGGCTCGCTGGGACAAAGGGGGCGAAGCTCGCCCGCTTCCCGAGTGGTCCAGGTGCACGGGACGAAAAAGTAATTAACCCGAGATCTTTGAGGGTGGCGCGTACATAGTTTATTCGACAGAGTTCGGCACAAACGTTTATGGTATCGATCGTTACGTAGATAGCACCGAGCATCGTTAATATTTTGAATCTACATTGTAGGCGTTTGATATTGCACGCAGCTGAAAGGTACTTGGGTTGCAGGAATTCACGTAAACCTCGAACGACGGGACGGCTCCGCCTGTTCTGCTGTTGGCTTGCTCGTTTCGAGACGGTAGATCGCGTTGCAGTGGAAATTTGAAATACTCGGGGGCTACCTGTCGCAGGTGCCAAAATCGTGCAGACGCTTTTCTTCCGAGAACGTTACCCTCTTCAAGGACGGAAGCACCTTATCCCGTAAGCCCTTTCGGGGCTACAGGTGGCTGCTAAGCCGATTAGATGCAGCGCCGGGGAACAATTTGTTGTTGTCGAAACTTAACCCTTGTTTCGCACCGGCCGCGTCCTTTCCTTCATTCTCTTCCTCGGGGATGTCTCTTAATGCCGATCGACTGATAAGCCGTCGACGACAGCCGTGGATTACGAACGATCGCCGGCCAAATCCTCTGGTGGGAGCCTTACTTTCAGACGTTCGATTCTCGCGCGGTAATTGGAACTTAAGTGTCTGCGAGCGGGAATCTGGTTTGCTTCGTCCCGAAAGTTAATTGACGATCACCTTGGACGATTTCGGCCGATAGTTTTGGGACACCTGAGCAGTACAATTGTGCAAGAAGATTAGAAGAAACTCTTTGGTGCTCTCGATCAAAGTAAGAGCTACATGCGGGACGTAGAAAGGCAAGCTACCAGCAATGTAATAAGGAGAAGCCTGCAAATAGGTTAACGATTAAGCGGTTTACGAGCGCGTGTTCGTAGGATTTCTCATTCGTAAGAGCCGGTCAACAGGTTGTTCCTCGACCAGTCGACTTCCGGCGAGTCTTCGACAGGGAAAGAGGGACACGGAGGGGAGAAAGGACGCCTCTCAATTGCGAACGATTTAAAGCCGCCATTGGCCCCGACCTCTGTTCATCTGCAAATGAAAACTTTCCCCATCTTCTTCTGCTTCTTCGTCTTCTCCTTCTTTTTCTTCTTCTTCTTCTTCTTCTTCTTCTCCTTCCTCCTCTTGCAACTCGAGCGAAGAGCACTCGCGCTGGAACTTGCTTCTCCGACCCTCAGCTTCTGCTCGGTTTCCTTATTTCCACGCGCGAGCTGCGGTCCGACGAGCAATTACGTCCCGGCAAGTATTCGGCCTGCTGGAACTCTCGCGCGAAAAGCGAGGCAAGTCGCCGCGATGCGGTTGGAAACGGCTCGTCGAGTCTGCGTGCAAACTTTAAACGACGCCTTTCAGTTTTCCCGCATTCGACACGGTTTCGCGATGCAGAGGATTCGGTACAGTCTGGCGGTCCCCTTTTGTCAGCCGGCTGTATACCGAACTTTCAGGCGGTCTCATTATCAGTGGGCCTGACTTCAGAGATGAATTCAGCGCGCCGTGATTCGAATGCGCCGGGTTCACCCCTCGACTCCGTGCCACTAATAAATTCAGCAATTTCTCGGTGCAACGTTCGCGATTCCGAGAGCCGCGGTCGATCAGGAACGATCGAATTCTCGGAGTGGAACGCGTCGGAGACGTCTCAGAAGCGTGCATCGGCGACGGTTGCGACATCCATGAAACTCGAACGTGGAGCTCGAAAGGGAGCCGTCGAAGATCGATGTGTCTGTATTCTGTAATCACACGGACGATGGTCGCGGGAGGAGTGAGAGAGAAGAAGGGAAGGCGAGAGCGTAGGGAGGACGGCAGAGGCGTCTAATCTGTCGGCAGTGATCAGGACCCAGTATCGATGATGAAGTCTACGGCGTCTTTGAAGTCCGCCGTGCTTCGCAACGGGGGAGCGAGCCGCTCGAATCCCTCGATTCCTCCTGATCCTGATCCTGCGCCGGCAGGACCACTCGGTCTGTCCGGACCCATCAGGCCCCGTCTGTCTTAATGCCCGTCAGAAATTAAGGCGCGAGAACGGATCGATCGGAATGCTAATGACATCGATACTTGTCAATATACCTGGCAGAGAAATAAGACGAGCCATGGAATTCGAGGATGAGCGACGAGGCTGTCGCTAATATCCTAATTCCAATCGTCCGAGGGATCCCCAGGGATCGAAGGAGCCCCACAGGGTCCTGGAAAAAGTGTCGAAATTCCTCCCGTGTCGCTCGCAGTTCCATCGCGTCCACCTCCACCTCGGGCAACATTTTTCCTGTTGCGTTCTCTCGCTAGACTTTAGAGCGAACTTACAAATCGACCGGTATCTTTTACGAGCGGGTGGGAGGCTGCAGGACGACGCTGTTCATGGAAGGTCCGAAAAAAGCCAGTGGGTGATCGATTGGGGCAATCCAGCCGGTTGGTGGAAACGTTATGAGCTCCTTCTTTCGTTCCGTCTACCCTCCTGGTGCCCAGCAGTATCCTGGCGATGTCCTGGCTGTCCTGTGGTGCGCGTCGCCTTCCACCCGCCGCTCCTCCTCGCCCCTGCAAAGGGCTATATTGCCAGGATACTACGACCATAACGTGGCCAGGCCGTAGCTAGACAAAGCTGCCGACCATAAAAGTGTCCACCCTGATGCTCGATGCTTGGTTTATGGCCACCGTGCCAGGAACACCCGGGGGAACGAGCAGGTAATCGGCAAGGACTCGTCGTTCCTACACTTCTTCGGACGCAGTCCTTCCTCTTTCGTCCCCTTGGACACTCGTCCGCTCCAGTCCTCCTCTCTTTTCTCCACGCGTTTCTTCGCCGTGGCCTCTTTCCTTCCCCGTTGCCCTCAGCGTGACGACAGGACGCACCACGCCTACGAGCCCTCGGGTCCTGACTAATTGCCGTTAATCCTGCGCGATGGATTGTCCTTCCGTGTCGTCACTTTTGTGCGGAATCGTGGTTCGCGCGATCTTACCAGTCGATACGAGCCTCTCCGCGTGAACGGGCCCGGTGGCACGAGCTGCTGGGCCAGCCCTTTTAACAGTTTCAACCCACCGCTTGCTAATTTCGCCCCCCCCCCCCCCCCCTCTTTGCTCTACCTGTCTTTACTCTTTGGCTGAGATCGAATGTCGGGTCTCTGAGCTGCTCGATTCGAAGAGCGAGACGCACCTCTGCCAAGAGATCTTCAAACTGGGCCTGAACACGTGTCCATTTTGCGGCTGGAGCTACAGAATCGTTCAGACAGGCTTTCCAAAGCCAAGGAACTTATCCGGGGCATTTGGGAATTTGGCTAAATGAATATCAGTGACTCGAGATAAGGGAAGGGCTGGGAGGAAAATGGGCCCTACCGCGTCTCTGTTGGCTCAGCCGGCTGAAAGTCGATTGGCAGTTTTCATGGGCGTTCTGTCTGTGAAACCGCAACGATACTTAGCCGCCCATGAAAACTGCCAAAGACAATGGTCAGGGTTAACGAGAGGATGAGACTGTTTTGAGCGAAGCGGTGCAAACAGACCCCTTAAACGACAGGGATGCTCAGCTGCTCGCGACCTGAGCCGAGCCCAGGAAAACATAAATTTTCGGACTTTCCTTTACGCTTTCCCCTCGCGATTTCTCGTGCGACCGGAGCGCGCGAGAGCGGGCCCTTTCCCCGCGTCGAGCCGCGAAATTTATGACGCTGCATTTGCATTTCCGGTCCCGCGCGAACTCCGCCGTTCGATGCTCGCTCCGCGATCCAAATCCTTGAGGATTCCTTCGGGGATCAGGAGCGGCGAGCTGGCGAATGGCCTATCTAAATCATTGCGCGGACTTTCGGGAAAAGAATCGACAGCATCGACCACAGCTTAAAAGCCTCTATCCAGAGCCATTGCTGTTTTCGCCACGATCGCGATCCCACCGCGTACAGGCGGAAAACGGAATCCGGAATGAAAAACGCAAACGTCCCCGATAACGGGCCGGCTCGATTCCGATCGCGCGTGTTACGAGCCACTCGGGGACTGGACCTCGTATCTCGTCCTGGAACTGACGTAAACTCCACCTATTCCCCTGCAAGCGTGCACCGTATCTCTGCGAACCGATACTCCGCAATTTCGAGGATGCTGCCTATCTGTATCGTCCATTTCCCGCTCGCGACCGCGTTACCTCTCAATTCCCCAGTTATAGGGGAAGGTGGGGCAAGACGGGGTAGTTAAGGTTTGATGATGAATAAAACACAGTTTATATAATCAACTAATCACTTTTATGTCTGAACCATTCTTTGGTAATAAGTCTTTCAGTTTAACTGTGAATCAACCTAAGTTTTAGGGTAAACCGGGGGCAGTAGTAACACTTTGAATTTGGAATACGATTATGCAAAAACTATTAAAGTTACAACAAAAGTTTTTATACGAAAATGTTACTTACTTATCTGACACTTATTGAGCCACAACAGCTTCGCTGTTTGTCAAGTAATATCCAGGTTATTACTAAAAATTGAGAAGCGAACAAAGTGTTACAACCGTCCCCGACTCCAAGTCGGTTGAAACACGGCATGGAGTTTATAGTAGCACAAATTTAACTTTATAAAATTAAAATATTTATTAGTTTTAATTATAATAGTAAATGGAAAGAAGTAAAATTTATAACCAATTATGCGGTATCGCAATTGTGACAGAAATGGAAAACGTTTTGGCTGGTACATTCTTCATGTGATCAATCCTTACATTCAGTACATTCCACCTATTTTTCATTTGTTTGTTTGTGCTGTGCTATATTATTCCGTGTAAACAAGACAATATTATTCATCTTCTTTGTCACTATTCGGTTCTGTCGCGGTTCAACCGACCCCGACTGCCGATGTTACAATCGACCCCAGCCAGGCTTTTGAACTTAAATTATAAATTTCGATTAACGAGACACTAAAAAGTGATAACTAACGATCAGTATTAATTTAAAAATGACCAGATTAAATATTAAAAAAAAGAAAAAACACGTACTTGCAAAGGGAGTATTTATATTACAATTTTAAATCAGTAAGAAAAAGTTACTTCAGGGTATCGAAAAGTTATTTTCTCCACTATACATGTGTATTGTGTATCTATACTGTTAGGACATGGATGTGTGTATTCCAAATGTCATTCTTCATTATATATCCAAAATTTGTTTTAATATCTATCATATGTTCTGAGATATTTAACGTGTTACAATCGTCCTCCTGTTGCTATCGCCCCCAGTCTACCCTACAGGTTTCAATAGAATAAATAAAAAAATTCAGAAAAAGTCGTTTCTCGCCATCTTGCCCCACGGGTGGGGTAAGATGTGGTACCAATTAAAAAACAATATAAATAAAGTGTATATATATATATATAAAGTAATTATTTATTGGGTTGATAGAGGAGGCACACATGCATGGCTTCGTCGTCCTCATCTCCTACATCAACACAGGAGAAATAAGCCACATTTGCCACATATTTGGCAGCTTATCCACCTTTCCAAAAGGGAATCAGTTCTTTTGGTCTAATTAATAGAAAAGAAGTATCATTTCCTCGGTCCGTATTCCGTCTGTAGTTTTTAACCACCCTGGAACAATGAGAAACTTTGATTTTTATTTCTAGTAAAAGTAGACAATATTCAACATAAAGTAATTATTATTATATAGTTACATATACATATGTGTATGGATCACACACAGACCACAATAACCTATGAATATTATATATGTACAGAACCTATACTATAACTTACGAGTTGTCAAATCCTACTGGTACGATTGTAGTGGTACGATTTAGGAAACATGGTCAATTTATTTATAAATATCAATTTAAACTTTATAATGAATGTAATATGGACTTAAAATGAATGTAAAATATTCTATATTATACCCGGTTTTAGGAAAGTTCAAAAATACAGAACAAAATTGCATTGTTTGATTATTATCAGCTAAAATAAACTGGTAAAAACTTACATCAATCATACCTGATTTTTTAAAATGTTTATAGCACGCACAAAAATAGGGTGTGAGATCAAAATGTTTTGTTTCTATTTCTTATTTCGCATTTACTTGATATTTTTATTGTCAGATGTCGTTTACATTCATTAATTACTGAGAAATTGACGAGGTACGATTTAGGTGACCAGTACAATATTGGCAACTCTCCCCTATAAAATAACATACGTACCTTATAGCCAGCTTAATTCTGCCTCAGAAACACATACATGTACCGGAGATCTTCTATATTATTATATCACTGTCACGGGTGCTAAGAATAAGGAGAAAGTAAGGAAGTCCCAATAAATTATAAATTCTGATCTAACTTCGTCACGCGTCCACATGTTTCACTGATTCGCTGCTCAATGACAGCGCCGACAGCGACGCGTCTAACGCGTATGCTCAATTTTGATTAGTGCTTTTTTATCGCGAAATACGGGGGGGGGGGGTACCTCGTCTTGCCCTCCTCCCCGTCTTGCCCCCACCTTCCCCTACGTATACCTACCTACTTCCACCAGAACATCGAATTCACATCGTTCTCCAACACCTCCTAAAATCAAACTAAAATCCCATTTCAAAATCCATTTAAAAAGATGCCCTAGAATACCAGAAAACAGACGACGAAAAGCCTCCCTCACGGAGCTTCCACCGCCCATTCGAAAAACATCTCTACTCCGCGAGACACCCCGTTCTCCACCCCAAGTCGGCCGTAATACCGGTCCAGCGAGTATCCAGAGGGCTGGCGGTGGCCAACTTCCGGCGATCGATACTCGGAGTGGCCGTGCACACGGGGACAGAGGAAGGCGCGGACCAAGGGAGCGACGGGACGGGAACGGTGGTCTACGTAATTTTACGCGGTCCATTGTATCGCGACGAATCAGATAGAGGACGCCGCTCGACGTGGACAATTCACCAGCGCGGAAAGTGTCCTCGTCTGTTTCCTCGGTTCTGAGAGTGGGCCGTGTTCCTCCATCCGGTATCGTCCACTCTCAGACGGCGACCACGACGGCGCAACGTTTTATCAGCCAGTGAAATCGGCCAGATCGGCCTCCCGGATGGACATCGGAAAGTTTACGCTCGGCCGTATCTGGTCGGCGGTGGTTTATAGGCCTCGCGGACCAGTTATCGTTCCGATGGCTCGTTATCGAAGTATGTACGTTTTCACGTCCGGCCGGCTCGATTCTTCGACGCTCGTAACTTCGATCGCCATTGCCGCCGTAAAAATCACGCGCACTCCATCGCCCTCTCCGCTCCCCGGCCAGGAAAACGGTTTTGTTTCGCTTGCCCGTGCTGTTTTCCAGCCGCGAGCTTTGTTCCGTGGGATGCCCAGTGGATCCTCCGCGATCGCGTCAGCTTCTCGCCGCTTTTGTCTTCGGCCGCGTGGTTTTTTTAGCTCGCTTCGAGGGACGGTTCCGTTGACGCGGTGGACGGAACTGGTGGCTCGAAAGGGGAACCGGGGTTGTTTGGTATTCTTGTCACATTGCCTGAGGGACGAGTGGCTTTGTCTGGGAATTCGAACGGAGTTTTCCGTGTGTTTTTTTCCAAGTATGTACTGTGGGATTAATGAGATACCATCGACGGGCAATTAACTCTAACGTGGGAACAGAATATTTCTATCGTACGCGATCTCCCCGACGTTCGCGCAAACATTCTGCTTCCGCGAGCTTAGCAGTCGAGCCGCGGAAACGCGAGAATTAATTCCCTGCGCGCGAGCAGCTGTTTGCTGATCGGAATCGCGGCGGAACCCGCAACTCGGCCGATCAGAGCGCGTTTGCGACATCAATTGCACGGAACAACATCCACTGACAATAAAACTGTTTCAAGTGCGCCTTCTCCACCGGCCCAGTCGAAATCCTCTCCCTACATTCGAATTTCTGCAGATTTATAGCCACGTCCCTGAGCGAAACTTTCACGCAAGCACGGAAGTCAGAATCGCGCGAGGTCTTTGGGGATGGTTGACACATCTGTCTTGCATACCAGACACACGTGACGAAACTTTCGTCTGGGTCAGGTCCCAACACACCGCGGGCGATCTACCCAAATGGTTTACAGTCTAGCATTTTCGATTTTACCCCCAAGGGCAATAAAAATCTGCGAGTCCGTTAACCCTGATACCGTTCGCTGCAAAGCAACATTTCTCACCTGGAAGGGAAGATTCTAAAAGTTTCCCCGTATCCACTCGCACCTCGACTTTCAATGAGCACATTCGAGGGCCGCGCGAAGGCAAGCTCTTCCATAGTGGTCAGAAATCGCGAAAGAGACCGTGTCGCGGGTGGAGCAAAGTGCCAACATTGTGCCAGTCGGCGTACAAGCCGCGGAACAAATCTGCCCGCGGCCGTTTCGCGAGTGTCCCCTTACGAATCGGTTCCAAGAAGCTTTCGTTTCGCGAAACGTCACCGTTCGCGTGCTCTCGCGGCCGCTGCACGTGCTCGGATCCCCTGTCCCTACGTGCCAGCGCACGTGCACCGCTGCATTCTCCATCCTCGAGTTGCACCGCCGTCACTGGACGCCAGCGCAATCCACTACGCTCTGCATTCTGGAAAATCTCTCGTCTTTCCGTGACAAGGACGTTTCTGGAGGATCCTTTCGCGCCTGACACATCAGCGTTTCGAGAAAACGGTACTAGGTAGCTTTAATGGTAGCTCTGACACTCCATCTCGCTTTTCTAGTTTCCCGGCTGATCTAGTTGGCTGGCGTCGATTTCCAGCGCAATTCTTACGTGTTCACCAGAGGCTTGGTCGGATCGACGGGGCCAGGAATTGGATCAGCTTGCAGTGAATTTGGTTGCTTTCACCGGGAGGCGCAGCACGCGATGCTCCACGGCCGCGAGACACGCACGGGGACCCACACAGGCCCCTGGCTCCGAGAAATCGTAACTTGGCGTGTTTATCACCGGCAGACCGTGCACGGCCGGCGGCGTTAGCGCGAGGAACGACTTCTTGCGTGGGGCGTTAAAATCATATGGGACTTTTTTAAAAGCCCCCGGCCACGGGGACCTCCCGCCCGGCTGGCTTCTCGCCCCCTCCGTCCACTGTCCCTTTCAACCTACCACCGCCCACGTCATCGCGAGCTTCGCAGAAAATCGTGTCACGGTACCGTTTCGCCCTGCCCGGTCGTAATTAAAATGCACGCGCGCCAGGAGTTCGAAGCTTAAGGACTTAAGGATCTAGTAAAGATCGTGGCGATAAAATTTTTAGAGAAGATCCCGGAAAAAGTGGAGGGAAAGGTGGACTGCTGGAAAGACGATTAAAGTTGGGCGAAATTTGGCGAGGAGGCCCGAAGGACGGAGGAGGGAAGTGGTAAGGAGTCTCCGGTGTCTCGTCCTCCTCCAGCTTCTCCACTCGTATCCTGAAGGAGGGCCAAGAGTTCGCGGTGGGGCCGTTCATCAGCGGCAACTTGTCACGCCGCTGGGCATCGGGCATAAATTCCACTCCGTAATGTGACAGGTCCTCGCTCCTACCCCCGAGGAAACCATCCTACGGCACTGCGCTACTATCCACCGGGTGTCCTGAAATTTTTCCCTCTGCTCTCTCTCCAGGAATGTCTAACCAGATCGTTAACAAGTTCGGCTAGGGATTCCGCAGGGAATCCTCTTCTAATGTTCCTCCAATGTTTCTCTTCGAAATCATCCACGTGAAAACTCTTCGTTACGAAGAACCACAGCTTGGACTTTAACTCAATAACGATAGCTTGTAGATCAGCGGGCTCGTTGCGGCGCTTCCTCCTTTCCGCCGGAACTCGATAGCAATCGAAATGGCCGCCGGAGTGTCCGGTGGGCACACACCACGCGCACCTTCCATTTCGATATAAATCAGACACGCTGTTGATGAAACACCACAACTCTCTGTCAAACCTTTCCTCAGTTTAGCTACAATTTCTCCCTCTAGAATTAGGATACGTTTCAGGGTACTCAAGCTACCCATCGAATAATTAAGGGCGTTCCTTGAAATCGCCCAATTTCCATGGGCCGCTCCGACAATTCCCAAATGGAGGTAACACGGAGAGATATCTCGATCGAGGGCGGGGGGGGGGGGGGGGGGTAGGGGGTCGCGTTGAAATCGCCGCAAGAAACGCGAGGACTGGCGCGATTTACGTACGTGGCCCGTGCAAAATGTATCCAGGAATCGCGGACACGTGGACGGGAAGGAAGGGACCGGGGGTAGGGGGCTGCATAGAACTCCGGTAGCTCTGGTACCAGGTCGCAAAAGCGACTTAATGTCCCCATTTGTCCTGCGGCTCTCCGGAGGCGATTCATCCTCACCCTTTGTGCGTCCCCAGGACATGGCGTCCCATATAAGCGACACACCGTATCACCTCCGCCCGTTCCACCGTCGCCCTTTCATCCTGGAAACTGTAACTCGGAAGAAATTAACCGACTGGACGCCCCGTGATTTTTCGCCGCCGCCTGATTTATTCGTCACCGGCGCTGCGGCGAAAATATTCCCGAAAAATTCTGCGATTACGTTACCCGCCCGGTGGGTGCACTGTTTTCCATCAGCTTCTTGAAAGACTTCGGCTGGTTTCGAGGGAACTTGGCTGTAACAGAGAGTCGAGATTAGGCGAAGAGGAACGAGACACTGTCGCGCGCCCTTCGAGTTGAACGTCGAATTGAAAATGTGGACGGTGGTAATGAATTGAAAGGCACGGGACAATTTCAATGGCGTCGTAATTACGTTATTTGTTTACCACGGAACAGCACCTGTCGCATTAATGGCCCCGCGATGGACGTGTCTATTATACGCGTATGGATACGCGCGCGTTAAGTCGCGGCGTGTCGCCAACACGCGAATCGCTCGTCAGGAGGATTAGGTCACTAATCTGGCGTTAAGACCCCGAGACTCATTAGCTCGGGAGACAAATCATTAAGAGCCGACCGTGGATCGAGGGCCCGTTAGTCGCTAGGCCGACCTGTCGGCAGTTGGTAATCGCCTCTAAGCTAATTCCCTTAATAACTTTATCGTCCTTTCGGTCCCTTGACAGCGAGATCGCTGCTGGTCGGATAGTCGAGCGCCGGAAGGGGACGATAAGCAAAATTCAAGCCGTGTCTCTGTTTCCGGAAGCGGTGAACCTTTCGCGGAATACTTCCTCTGTTGTTTTTAAACATTTTTCCCAATCGTCTAAGGTCGAGTAAAAGACCTTACAGTGTTCGATCGACAACTTAATTCAGTACCACTCGTTGAAATTGAATCTGCCATGGAAATTGAGTTGGAACTGTGGTTGAAATGGATCGAAAGGAACTCGAGGACTGTCGGAGGCGTAGCTAGGCCGCAACGAGACGACGAAAGTAAACGGTACATATTAATCTCTGCTGGTACAATGCGCCCTGGTCCGTCTCATTCTTCAGCTAGCTGCTCATCGGCCTGTGGACCGAGCCGTGACCAATCCGGAATAAATATTGGCGATTATTAACGCGGCGCGCGCGGAGAACAGCCGGCTGAGATGGACCAGGAGATGCTACGCGTCGTTCGTGAGATGGTTGAGACGTTAAGTGGGCCCATTAGCTACGTTCCTAGGTGGACCGTGCCCCGATGATGGCATTCCTCCGTGCTCCACGATCCCTTCTGCCTCCTCCACCTTCCAATGGCTTTCTCTCACGCTGCCACGTGTACCTGCCTCGAGGAATCCTCGTCGACGTCGTTCCCTCGTTCCACCACGTTCGACGAATTTATCGCGGCGTGGTTACGTGGCCGCGGTCAATCTCCAGCTGCCTCCAAGACAGCTCAACCCTTCCCCCAAGTAACTCATCACTAAACGCATACCGTCGGCAGGCTTCGTTCGCCCTTCCTAACAGCAACATTTCAACGTGTGCCTGTGTCCATTGACCTTGACTACTCGCGGCAAAGAGAATCACGCGTACAACACTCTGACCACTCGGAACCGAGGAAAATCCTTTTCCAGCTCGATACCCAGACGTCGCCTGCCACGATTAATTACCCCCATCGCGGCCACTAATCACAGAGGTATCCCGTGCGAGCCTCCCTCGCCCGAGCCGCGCCGTCGCGTAGACAAACACTATAGAGGCGCGCGATCGATCATTCATAAACCCCGTCCGTCAGGCCGCGGAGGGTGTGAAAGGGATAAAGTCGTCATCGTGGATCAAGCGTAGAGGAATTCGCTGACTCGGCTCCGGAGGTCACCACCGCGGCTCTCCAAGGTGACATCTTCATCTTCTCCCCTCGGTCTCGCGCTGGCCAAGTCGAAAAAGGACGCGCTCTCTCGCCCCCGCGCGCCCGTGGAGGTGGACGCAACGGAGGATGACTCTGCCGACACGTCTCCATGGCCAGTTTCGATGGCGTGCCTCTCGGACGGGGCCCCAGCCCCTTTGTCGGTCGATCACGAGACACCTGGGCACCGGGCTCGGTTATCTCGCTCCTCTCTCGGCCCGCTCGGGGTCATCGAAAGGGTATCCTCGATCTCCGGGCCTCTCCAGAGCTCGGCAGAGCCGCGGAGAAAGCACGGGCCAGTTAACACCGCGGTGTCACTCCTCGCCCGACGTGTTTGGCCAATGCTTTAGGGCCAGTTAACGCCGAGGGCGGTGCTCCTGTGATGTTCACCAACGCGATACGCTTTCGCGGACTCTTATCGATCGCTTTGGGGCCTTGTTTCTCGGGGAATGGGAAATTGGACTCCCACCCTATGGAAAGTGGAGCTTTTTGGGGAGTATTGGCTGTGAGGCCTTGTGAAATAATTATCGAAAAAGGATAGTTTAGATATTATGATCCTCTTTTCAAGGGGAAAAGCGACCTCGTGGTGTAAATGCTGTAAATCGTTACCCTTGAACTTACCATCTTACCAAGTATGTATTACTTTTGCTAGTTAGGTAGAGTATTGTGGGGCAAGAGTGCGCACTTAAAGTTTTGACTTCCCTAAAATCCTTTGTAGGGTGACCTGTCCAGTGAATGAACACTTAAGCTGCATGTCTGTTAAAATTAATATTCAAAAATCGTTATTTAATCCCTTGAATGTTATTGCTATAAGCGAGCTGTTTTATTACTAAAGTCAGACATCCTGGAACACAATTCTAGCAATGTTTGATAGCCATAATTTTCATTTAAAGTCTGGCAGAGGATTAAATAAAAAATGGGCCAATGACCAGTGAACGAACATAAATTTCTAATGATTGAACAGGGGGTACCCCAGTGAATGAACGGGATAATAACAGAGGTTAGGTTTCCAATGTATTTAGACGATTTTTTGTGTAAATAATTTTTCATTCTCCAATTGCAATAATATTATTGATTTGATCTTTAGTCTTATAAGATCATAATTGTGCATAGTTGAAATTTTGTTTCTGGCGTGGGTTAACCGGACCTCCACACTGGCGGCGAAAGTGTCAAGATGAAAAAAGGCCGGGTAAATTGTTCATTCATTGGTAAAGTAAGAAATGTCCACATTTGCCAGTGAATGAATGACCGTGAGAACAACTGTTGAATAAACGGAATTAATTCCGTATAAGTTATAAGTAAAAAGGAAAACGCTTTGGCGAGGCGTCTGTGGGTGTCATTTTTCAATGGGCGTTAGTTTTTCGTATTATATGAGAAACGTTCATTCACTGGGGGGTGTTCATTCACTGGACAGGTCACCCTATTACACTGATAGTCATATCATTGGGTAAGAAATAACTACTATCCCTTATTATTCGATAGGCAGTGGCTTCGTGTAAATTTACCTATCACAACTTATATAAAATAAATATTACCAAAAATTGTCAAATGCGAACTTTTACCTGATAAATGGGGCAAAGGTTCGCATGTTATGGGGTAAAAGAACGCAACGAGAAATTTTCACAAAAGTCTTTTATTTTCCTACATACAATAATTGTGGTAATATAGCGAAGCGACTAATAGTTCACAATTCATTTTTTTTAATGAAGGTAACAGTAATAGCACATAATATTACCCCCACCTTCGTAGTTTGCGCAGGCATCAGTCTTCTGGAGGATCAGTGTATTCTTCTTCCCACGCAGGACAAATTATTTTTTCCATAGACTTTTTGCAACCTATTTGTTTTGTTCCTTTCAAAAATTTTCAGAAGTAGACATTATTTATTGGTCTTTTCTTGTATTTTTCTAATTATTCCATTGCGCGTTCTCATTAAGATTTTCTTTCCATTGCTTCATTTACTTCAAGCTGATTGTTAAATGGGGAGTTTGCATTCGAACTCTTGTCCCACTGCATTGTGCGAACTCTTGCCCCCACAGCTACTTTTCCATTGTTTAATCAATCCTGTTATCTGTGAGGAGAACTGGAAACTTCTATTAGTAGTTTTAAATAGAAGAATTTCAGCTCTTTCAGACGACATATTATTTAAAATATTTACAGATCAACTTATAGGTATAATATTGATTCCTAAAAATGCGAATATTACATCAGAACTAACGAATTCAGTACTTACCGCATTATACGATAACAAAACGAAGCACAGCTACGCAATTCGACACTGGTGACTCTACCTTGATTGACAATTCACTGTCAATCACCATTGGCAATTGCCCCAACTCAAACAATGAAATTCGCATGGTGCGAACTTTTACCCGCTGCGAACTTTTACCTACGTCTACTCTACATTGCACAGACGGAAATGTGTTCAAAGCACCTGCCCATCTTAGAGTACTCAGTTTTCCTCTCGCATTGCTTTCACGACCACCGTACATTCCCTCCACCCACAATACCCTACCTATTACGTTGTTATTTACACAATTAGTCGTTGGAGCACAGAGCAGAGGAGGCTGGAGTGAAGCAGGGTCGTAAATCGTTTCGAAACGATCGCCGAGGCACGCTCGGCGGCGGCCGGGTGCACGTGCCCGTGCACGGGCGTCTGCTTATTTTCGGGGTTCTTCGGAAGATTAAATTTACACATAGTAGCGCCGTGAAACAATGCCCGGGACCGTTTGCACGCTCCCGCAAATATTTGAGTGGCGGTGTTTACCTTCTATTCGCGGTAGCCAAGGGCCCGAGCCTCTATGTACACCGATTCCCCTCGCGCACTCTTCCTGATCGATGTTTGCCCCGGCCACTTGGCTTTAATTGCTCGCGAATCGCGGCGTAATGACTGGCTGCGCGCGAGACGCTGCCTCGGGGCGGGGGAGGGGTGGCGTCGAGACGCTCCGCGTCCACCTGTCCTCCATTTCCTCCCTTTCCTGGGAAACCGGGGAGATCGAACACGCGGTTGCATCGATCTCGTGTTCTTCGGGCATGACAGGAGCGGGATAAGAAACGACCGAGCTCACAAATCTCACAGACAAGTACGCTTTTATTAGTCAAGTATAATACATCCAGCACACATTTCATTCTACAAATTAGAAGGCAATAAAAGCATTTGGCGACGGGGTGTAACGGGGGAAAGGGGACGGGAAACGCCTCGGCGCGGAATAAAAGCAGCGGGAACGAGACTGGAGAGGCGCTCGCGGGGATGGGTAAAAAGTATCGAGAACGGGGAGCGGGATTAGCAGAAAATAGAGGAGAAATGATGGATCGATAGCGATAAAAACGCGGCGACGAGTAACGTGGTCAGTTATTAATGTAGCCCCGCGATGTCATGGCCGATCGAGAATCGACGGAGGTCGCGGCCGGGAAAAACGGAGTAAAAACGTGGCCGTCGGGGTGGTTTGGAGATGAGGTCGCTCGCCGGAAGTTCCGTCGCACCGGAATTCATAAAAACTAGCGGCGCGGACCATCGTTCTCTCCCGGAGCTGTCCCGGTTCAACCCTCTCTCGGCGTGTTCTGGGGGTACGGGGGAGGGGGGGGGGAGGTGGTCATGATGAAAAGCGTCACCGAAGAGCAGGACGAGGCGAGGAAACGCTGGTCGTCGACGATCCTCCGCTTCCACGTCCGGGGATTAATTCCTGGAACACGGAAGGAGCAAATTTTTACTTAACTTGGACAGCAACGGGCGAGAATTTTCGGGTAGATAGACTTTCTGGGCAACCTACCCAACTTAAACAAAGAATATTTAGAAATTAGTAACGTAATAAGATGGACGAAATTAGGTTCGAGTCTTGGGAGTGGTAATTAAAATTAATGAACTTCTACGCATCGTTTTCTGGGATCTATTAGCTTAGCTCTTCTTCTTCTTCTCTCCCTTCTGTTACATTCACTGGAAGAAATGTTTGTTGGGCGATCTCTCATTGTGACCGAGGGTAAACGACATCCTCCGCGATGGGGGCTCCATTTAGAGATGAATCGCGCCGTGGTCCGTCTCGTTTGCGAGGGAAGATGCAAATTCGGGGAATCGATCGGTGGTCGTCTCGTCAGGGTCAGAGGCGCGGGGCTCGAGCGCCGGTCGGGGTAGTAAATAAAAGTCCAGAGTTAATTTTTTTCGAACAATGGGACCGGGCTGTTGTGGTCGCCGGAGGAGGGTAGACAACCCCGTTTTTTTTTTTTCACATCGCTCGCTACCGCCCAACAGGGCGCAATCCCGTGTCGCCGTATAAATCGAAAGCTAATGGGATTCACGGCCCAATCGGCTGACCACGGAAAAGTCACCAAGGGAAGCCATTTTTTAAAACGATTCAGGGCGAATGTAATACACGGCACTACCCAACAATTACTGCTTCATCCCTCTGAGCGTTGGATGTCGCAAGATCAAATTGCGGTCTAAGTGTTTTAATTAAGTCAGACACCTCTGTTGCTCGGGAGTTGATACGAACATCGGGCACAGTTGCACGCATCTGAAAGTCCACCCCCAGTTGCACCCCCGCAGCGGATCCAGGCTCTAAGACGACATTTCTAACGAGCGTTGTGCCCGTGCAGCAGGAAATCCCGCGGCGCGTTTGGCGCGCGACTTCGGCACTAATTAACGCGTCCGCGAATCAAAGACGGGGTAAAAACGAATAAGATCCCGGGCGAGGCCGAAAACGGCGCGGCAGACGTCATCAAGATGCAGCGCTGCCAAGGATCCCGTAATTAGGGGAAGCTGATTTTTCATTTGTCGGGTATCATTGAGCCTCTGCTCATTAGCCGTCGGCGTCTGCGGGCGTCTACGGCGTCGACGGCGTCGGTGCGCGCCGCTCGAACCAGCTGAGCATCCGCAGCTGAAGGATGCCTCTGGTTGGTTAAGCTGGCTCCAGTCTGGTTGGTCTTTGGGCTGGCTGATAAAGGCGCATCCTCCTCTCTTCCGCTCTCCTTTTCTCTCGTCTTCTCAGTCTCATCCAACGCCACGTCTCTCGCTTCTATTTGCTCCGTTTTCTACCATTCCCTCTCCCTCATTCTTCACCTTCTCATCTCTCTCTCTCTCTCTCCCCCCCTCTCTCTCTCTCTCTCTCTCTTCACTCTCGCCTCGTATCTCTGCTCCACTTTTTCCTTCTGCGTCTCTCGTCGCTGATCCACGGATCCTCGAATTGCCGCTGTGGCAACGAGTGGCCGGCTTGTCGATTATTTCGCGGCGGTTTTCAGGCAGCGAGGGGCACAGCGAAGAATGATGTATATACGGGGGACGTTAACGAAGCGGTATCGTTACTCGCTGTCACGGGGGAATCCTGCTCGCAGGACGGCGATGAAATTCGACGGGGAACCGCGCAGACGATGTAGATTCATTAGGGAGATTTCTAGTGTCTCTGGAAAGGCTAGGCAATTCTATCCGACTACGAACTACAGAGATGCTTGCCCCGAGACGGGACAAAGACACTTGTGTGTCTCTCCTGAAACAATTGTACCTTCCCGGATCTTAGGAGCAAATATTATGTCACGGTTGCAAGCGGTTAGTGGAGATTTTCTTGTGGCTTCAGGTGCGGTAGAATGTACCTTTCGGTCGAGGATCCTCCGCCTTTAAAAATCAGAGGACATTCTCCTTGGAGCGCGAAAGAAAGCCGTCGCAGGGTCGCCAAGGATCCAGCGATGATGAATTAGCGCGAACGCGAGGACGTAACTGTCATTCTCGAATCAATCCGTGCCGTCTCGAGGCTGTTTCGCGCGTGGGCGTGAAGCGATCCACGCACCGTTAAGTAACGAAGCCGACTCATTACTTCTTCTCGCGTGACGTTCGCGCGAGGCGAGTAAATGAAGGGCGGGGGGGAGGGCGAGGAGTGAAGGAGATAAGGGGATCCCGGCTCGGTTCTCGCTCCTTCTCGTCTCGTTACGGCCATCCGTCATTTTCACACCTCGACGAAGATCTATAACAAGGGTCTCGAGCGCGGGCTGGACGCCGCGCGAAGGAATTTCGAGGATTAAATGGCCCTTGTCGAAAATCCTCCGCCGCGACGCGAGGCTGACCTTCCGAGCGGGATCTCGATGGCCACAAAGCCGGGTGATTAACTGTACGATTTTATATGTAAAATAAATCCAGCGGTGGAACCTGGCCGCGAATGTTGATGAGCTAATTTCCCCTCGGATCTCGAGTACTTAAAGAAATTCCCATTGACGCGGACAATCCGACGGCGGGCAGTGGTCTCTCGATCACGTTGATTGTACAAAAGGATTCGATTGATCACTCAGAGCAGTGGTGGTATGTGTTTCAGGGATTGGAACGCGACGGGCAACGTCCGCGTACAAGAATCCTGGCCAACGTGAGCATCCTTCGGCACGGCGAACTCGAACCTCTTCAGCACCGAAGGATCAGGCTCCTTGATTGTTTCGCGCCTGACGGTGAGTCCATCTACCCTCAAACAACACAGAATCCTCTACCACGCGTGCGACGTAATAGTTCTCATCGACGGGGCTAATTAACGGTAACTAATAGGGAGCATTACCATCGGCACCTTTAATCCCCCCCCCCCCTCCCTCTTGCCCCACTTTTCTGCTGTTAATCTAATGAGCGTGATCAGTCATGTACACCGCTTAAGATAATTGGAGGATCGGCTACGCGAGTGACTTTATCGGCGTGGTATCCAAACGTCTGACCGGCCAGACGATGAGTAAAAGTATCGGCGTCTCGGGCAGCGTGTTTGTCAGCGTTCCACGCGAGTAGTTCCATTACTGACGACGGTTAATTACAGGGCGAAAGATGGATGTCGAGTGTGGAGGGCGGAGGGGAGGGGTGGAGGGGAGGGGAGGGGGGGGGGGAGTGACGTAGCAGTTAAGAGATTAGCTATCAACGCGACGACAGAGTTTGCCGACGAAATTACAACCTCTCTGGCAAATCAGATCGAGCCAGGATTTGTTCTGCGCGCTCGTTTTCCGCGAGAGGGACAGGTTAAAATGATCGAGAAAGCAATTACACGGCAGTTAATTGATTCGAAGTAGCAATCCGAACGTCCGAGCCGAGATCACCATGACACGTCTGCGTCGCGACGGGCCTCCACGGGGACGAGCAATCGCAGATCTGCTTCGATAGCGGCCTCTCTCACGCCATCGTCGATTCCACGGGCCGGATTAAAGTCGCCGATCGAGTGTTTCGCCCCAGTTTGGCCTGACAGGCCGATCTGCGCGGCGGGTCCGTTCCGCTCGGCTAAGCTAGACGATCTGTCGATCGATCGAACGGCCAGAAATACAGGGATCGGCATTCTGTCGCCGCATCCTCTCTCCGCGATTCTGATTCGCGGCGAAAGTAAATTGGAAAATCGTGTTAGCTCCCTCGAGCCACGAACTCTTCCTCGCGTCCATCCCCGATGTTCAGTTTGGCTAAACCAGCCCCCCGTTTCGATGAGCTTCGATGTGAATTAGTCTGGCGATTGAACCAGTCGACTGGTAATTAGCAGAGGGGCCTGAAATTTTCTGCTGGTCGGGGCTAGATCTTAGTCTCGCTACCCGTTCCCCCGACGTTAATTAAAAATTGAAACGTCAGGTGGTTGAACGTCGGAGATGCTGGTCCATAGGAGGAGGTGTCATCCGGAATTTTTTCGAAAGGAAAAGCTCGGAGGGTGAGAGGAGAATGCGCCTCGTCATCCGATGGATCCCCGTTCGATAGCACAGGAACCTTGAAACCAGCCTCCGAAGCCCCGAGTTGAGACGACAGCTATGAAATCGCCGGTGATTGCTCCTCTCTCGTTTCATCCCTTCGGCGGCAACCGGTCTTCCTGGTCCTCGAAACCCTTTTACGAGTTAAGCCCTCTACAGTTATTAGCTGGCAGCCACCAATTCCCTTAATTGGCACGCGTGCTGCTGCAAATCCTCCTCCACACCCCAAGAAACCGTTCCTTCCGATATAATTCCCTATCAAAGCGATCGGTTTCACGTAAAGCTAGAGGATCCACGAAATATATCGCCAGCGCACTGTCCCGTAATCGATTTCCACGGTCAACCGATCGAACGCCGCTGGAGTCGCGACGTCGATTTTCCTCGGTCGCGGATTTCCGCTGATTCATGGAAACAACGTGTTCCGAGCGAAAGGCGGGGTGGGGGGGGGGGGAGGGGGGGGGCAGCGCTGGATCCTCGAGACAAGATTAACTCGTCAAAGATGACGCGTCTATCCGCCCCGCGCCACCGTCTCGCTCTTTGCCTCGTAATTTCTGGAGTATACAGGACTAATGGGTTATTTCAGGTAATTAGCCGCGGGGGCCTCGTTTTCTTCCTCGCCGCCGCAAAAACCCACGATCCGGGCCCCGTTCTTGGCCGATTTCGCGCGTACACCTCTATTTGCGTACACCGCTTCGATTTCTTCGCGCACGCCCCTTCGACGCGCCTTGCCCACCCCCCACCCCCGCGAAAAAACGGCGTCTCTGGCCCGAGGTTAATTGCGACGCGCCCCCTTCGCCGAGGAATTTATTATACAGTGTCTTCGTGATTCTTTCACGCGTGTATTCTCCCCGTAATTCACAGCTACGGCCGTGAAAAACTATCTTGCCAGTGGACCGACGAACAGCATATAGATGCCTGCTATATGTATATGAAATTTCACAACGATGCCTGGATCGTTGCCCGCGATCCTCTCGAAGACACGCCAAACTATTACCACCCCTATCGTCAAAATATTCAATGCCCGCGATGAAAACAAGCATCGGCAGAGCCCCGAGCGACAGCCAATTAATTATTCCGACGCGATCTCGTACAATCTGGCAAACAGTCGTCGTGCAGGGCGCAGGGTATCGCCGGCGATCGGGCATCGGTCTGGACAATGGCGGAGCGTTTATCGAGAGAAACGATCGCGATCCCGAGACAGATGCCCGGGGGGGACAAGCCTGGTGGGGAGGGGCGGGCGGGACTGTGTAATCGGCCGATTAAGCGCGACCGCGGGCCCCTGGCCCGTGAATTTGGCAATTACGGGCCAGTGCTAATGACGAGCGACCCGACGCGAGGTGTAAAAAGGCGTGAGAGGTGGCGGGGAGGCTGGCTGGCAGCTCGTGGAGAAGCCTGGCCCTGCCGAGTCACGGCGTGTAACGAACTTGAACCGTGGACTCGCCGCCTCCTGCTGCCCAGCTCCACGATCCCCCACCCCACCCCACCCCTTTTATCGACGGCGATGCCAAATCCTGGCTGACCGTTTCACCCTGTCACAGGGTGAGACGTCATTAACGCCCGATACCCACCTCGAACCACCGGGAACGAGGTTACACCTTGATTCTTTAATTCCCGGCCTGGCTGTTGCTCCGTTTTCTCGCGGAAACAGGGGACCCCGGCCGTGTTTCTTGCGCGGCGATCCGATCGCGGCAGGTTCACTCCACTGCAGTCGATTCTCTAATTGACGTTTCTGTGTTTGATGATGCGGGTCGCTGGGGTATAATATAGGAGTGCAAAGCGAGGGTTTCGAGAAATAGACAAAGGGTTAGTTTGGTCTTGTTTATTGGTGAACTCTTTTAAATTACATATCTCTTAAACTAGTGGGTTTTCGTTACAGGTGCCTTGATACTTTTGTATAGGGAATGCAGGGCTGCGTGTATTCCCGTATTAGAAAGTACGTGTTTCTATTTAAAAAAATGGAGGTGGCATCTATACCTCCTCTACACCTTCACCTATCAAAAAACTGTCTCCATCAGATCATGCAGCCCTTCAAACCATTCAACTTTTGTTCGAAACTTTTTTCAATATCACGCCTGGAAAGGTGAAATATTTAAGGTTCACTGTTATGTCTGACTTATTGTAGGGTCGTACTACTGAATTTTCCTGTTTCCTACGTTTACATCTAAACTCGGCTAGCTTGATCGATCCGCGTTAGTGGTATTTTATTTTACATTGCTCGAGGATAAATTTAAGATGATTTTGATTCGAATCGAGGGGAGGGGGGGAGGCTGAGGGCGAGAGGGGCCAGGAGGATTTATCGAAGAGCGATTAAAGACGAGTGGCGAAAACGGTGGTAGCAAAATCGTGGAAGAAGGTTGAGAAGGGCGGAGAGCCGAAGGTGGCTGGTTCGTTAATTACTGATTTTCCTCGGTCCGCGTCACTTTTTAATTGACGCCAGAAATTGAAGCGGAGCGCGGGGCACGCCACACTCGCTCGATGTTCGTTCCCGCCGAGTCATCCTTCGTCCCTTCTTTCCTCTCGTCCTTCTGGTCCGATCGTCCTGCCAGGATCGAAGTAACGCATCCCTCCCGCTGAATTCCAACCAGTTTAACATTCCGCGTCGACTTTCGCCCCTCGGTTGCGCAGCCGTAAAAGAAACTTCGACGATTCGAAGCGACACGGAAGCTCGGAAAAAGTGAAACTGCAGGCACGGGTGTATAGGATGAAGGCGGATCGGCTGATTAGATTGTCGGGACAACTACTCCGTCAATTAACCCATTCAGATCCCCAGGCAGACACCTCCCCCACCTCTTTGAATCCATTGTGACGTTAAAAATGGCCGCCGCCCACGAAGTCGAAGGAGCCACGCTGCTTGGACAGCCAAGGTCGCTGGAGAAACACGCAGATACGGGGCCACGAAGCAGTTGGGCACGTTTCCCAGCTCCTGGACAGGTGTTCCGGCCGCGTGTCCCGGCTGTCAGTTCCCGGTTAGCCGAGACACTGCCAGTGACACGAATCTTTGTCTCGGCCGCTCAGCCGCTCGCCTTTTCCAACCCCCGCCTTCGGAGGAGCGGAGCGTAAAAAGCAGAGGAAAGGGGTGGATCCGTTTTCTACCTGTTCACCGGTTCGTGTCTCTGTTGATGGAACGGTTGGTTGGTTCGTTCTGGCCGGGCTTCAGCCTCGTCGTGTCTCCGTCAGCTAGTTCTCCAGCTCCACCAGCCTGTCAGCGGCAGCCCGCTTCTCACCCTCGTAAAAATAATTACAGAGGGTGCGGGGGCGAGGTTACAGCCCCGCTATTGCCGGTCCCGAGCTAACTCGGCACTATTGTGCCAATCGGATCGGCTGATAAACCGCGGGGGTACGGAGCTTAATAAAAATTCATTTGTCACGGGCCTTTGGAGATGATGCGCGTCTCCTCCTCGTCGTCGTCGTCGTCGCCGTCATGCTCGTCTCCTTCTTCATCTTCTTCTTCGGTTTCTTTATTCCCTGGATTGGAGGGCCTCTTCTGCGACCGATTGATTCACCTTTACAGAACGAGAGACATTTTATTCAACTTAATCGTATTCCAAGTATAATGTGGGCTATACTCGTGGGCAAGGACAAATCGTTTTCTCAGGTGAATTTAATCACCTCGATAGGGAGCGTGACAATGCAATCGCACCGGCAAGCTTAATCGATATCTCATTGAGAAATTAAATTTGTGAAAAATACGAGGACGGAGTGTAACGCGAGGGAAGGTAGCTTCCCTGTCGAGGGAAATCGAACCGCTAGTCGATCCCAACCCCGAAAACGCTGCGTACCCCCTGGGAACGGGATAGGGGTAATTACTCGCAATTATTAATTACGCGATACGCGTGCTGGGCGTACAGAAAGTGGAGGCGAAAGAGGAAGGCGCGTCCCGTGGGGAGAGACGAGTTAATAACGGTTCTGAGATCGTTCTGGCCTGACGCCCCGCGACAATCGATGATCGTCGATCCGCGGAATCGCGAAGACAGCCGCGTCTCTTTTTCTTTCACCCCCGGGTCCCGAAGGATCGGCATGCATTTGCCGGGAATAAATTAATACTGCCACTTCGACGGTGGCACTGAAGGCTGATCACCGATCGAGCGATTGCCTCTCGTTTGTCCGCTTCACAAAAGTGGAACCCTCCCCATCCTCTTTCTCTCCCTTAGTCCCTCCTGCGCTCCATCCCTTTCGCCCCGATTCCAGCTCACCCATTGTTCCCGTCGCGTCTCGTCTCGCGCGCGATCTTTTCGGGAATTGAAACAGTTAAACATGCCGCTTAGATTTAAGATCCTGATCCAACTTAACAGAGATTCTGTGTTGCTTCTTTCAGAGTGGGAACACCGTGCACCGAAACGCCGCGCGAAGCTGCCCCAGCCCAGAACCAGTTACGAACATATGATTAAGCTCGTTTTAATAAGTTTTTATGTAGATCTTACGCGTAAGGATGTATAATAAAAGTAAGTGTTGAATAAACGAGATACGTTGAAACAATTCATCGTCAATCAGTTCGTTCCCGCAACAGTTGGCGCTCCCGTAAACACAACCCCCTCCCGTTTCTTCGCGTCGCAGCTACATCCTTACATTCATTTGACGCGTCGCACTCGACAGTGGGCACTTTCGTTTCGTCCTGCCAGCATTGTCGAGTCGGTTGAGCTTCACCATTTTCGAGGCGGTACCTATTTAGTTACTAGCAAGGCAAACACGAGGAACGGAGACAGAGACACAGACGCGGGGGATAGCCGGGGACGAAGAGCGAACAGAGAAGCTGCTGTCTTCGCCATCGAGTCGTAACCCTGGCGACGAGACACCCTGGCCATCCTTGGTTCTCTCTCCGAGTTCCTCTCCTCCACGGGGATGAGCAAACTCTCCCCGTGGTGTAACCCACCCTCGACGGATAGCAAGTTGCAAGGACGAGGGTTGCCGGCGAGGTCTCGCCTGATTGGCGGCCGTGGACTATCGACCAACCCGCGACCGGCCCTTTGTTTTAGCCACCACCCTTCGTTATATCGAAGGTACCTAACCCGAACCCGAGCAAGATGAGCACGCTCTCGAGAGGAGATTTCTTTCCCGGCTGCGCTTAGGGAAAATCGAGCTGCCTCGCCGGAAACCGGGGGGGGGGGGGGGTGGGACGCTCCGCGTCCCGATAGACTATAGACGGGGAATTCTTTTAATTTATCCCGACGTTGATTATCTAGGGACGGTTTTAAAATCCTTGCGAGAACAACGCTGAAGAACGGCCAACCAGATCGATTTAGTTTTGTATTAGATTTCTTTAAGATTGTTATTTAAGCGATTAAATAAACACTGCGTTAACCTCATATTTCGCGACTTATCACTCCCACGTATTTCCAACGTATTCCTTATTCGTCACTTGTTCCGCTTGTTCGTCATATGTTTTCTAAATCTTTCAATACACTTGTCACACTTAGTTCTCACACCATTTCCTTACATATTATCTAGGGTTTATACAAAATCCGACTTTTGAAAAACCGGTTTCCGAATTCCACTATACCCAAAAAAAAAAAACGGTTAAACCGGTTTTCGACTTTAGAAAAAAAATATTAGAGGAAGTGCAGTATATTTGGAATACCAGTTTGTTTAAGACGAATAAAAAATTACGACAGAGGTTGGGAACAAATTAAACTACATAATATCTTAGGGAAACTAATAAACTTTCATATTCCTTAGTGTCAGTAAAAATAAAAAACAAAAAGTAACTGAAATTTTGGTTTGAATGAAAAATGACAAGAAGTATCGATTTCGTTAAGGTGTAGGTAATTTGGAATACCGATATTCCAATTTACCTTCACTTTATAAACTTAAACAAAACATGTAGTTAATAAAATTAGTTTATTTTATGACGTAATCAGGCTAGGAAATCACAATTAAGGAACAATTTTAGGTAGATATCTATAAGACAATATTTACACAAATGCTAAAAAAGGTTATATAGGTGACAGACGAAACTGACGCGGTGGTAGCCATTACGCGTGAAACAAAAGCATGGGTAGGCTTTGGAATATTCCAAATTACCTGCACCTTCGGTATTCCGAATTAGCAACATTGAAACCTAAAATTTCATGTCACACTTTGTATTCTCGAAATTATCGCAAAACTGGCACGGAACCATAGAAGGAACATGCAAATTAGTCGATTAAGTGTTTAACACTAAAGTTTTGACATATTTTAACCATGATTGGAACGATTGAATACGCGCTGAAAAAGTTTTGCAGATTGACGTTTGCTTCCTCTGCAGATTAAGTCGAAAATGTAAAAATTGCGGTTCATCCACAAATGTCATTAGTGAACAGGTCATTAGCCCCTATAATCTACGGTGTTACAAATTAAATAGCGTTAGTAGTTTATTAGATACTTCGGTATTCCAAATTACCAACAGTATTCCATATATGCTGCACTTCCTCTAGTAACCCATTCAGATCCCCAGGCAGACACCTCCTCAACTCAGAAATTGTACGGATTTGTACGGATTTTGTTTTCTTTATTTGGTTTTGTATAGATAGCGTATATTTTATTTTCTTATATTTTTGTAATTCTATAAATATTAAAAACACTGAAATTTTTTAAAAATTTCAGTTTTTGTTTAATATTTATGGAATTACAAAAATATAAGAAAACAAAATATACTCTATCTATACAAAACCAAATAGGGGAATAAAAATCCGTACAATTTTTTGAGACCATTTAATATTCATGAATCTAAAAAAATGTAACACAATAAAATACACTACATACAAAACCAAATGAAAAACAAAATCTAAAATAACTAAAACGTGTACAAAATATAATTTACAAATCCCTATTTCATTTAGTATTTTTCTTCCGAAAATATGATGATTAGTTTTACAGTAAACTGTTATCTACTAGAATATGCTTGTGTCCGAGGCGATTTCAAGTCAAAATGTTAACGCTTTTAATTAAATAATTAATTAATTTTTACATATTAATTCTAGTATATAAAACCCGTTTTGCAAATTTAAAACCTGGATTTCAAATTTTACAAATTTTTAAAAAAAAGGTTTTTAAACCCGATTTTTAAAAACCAAGAAACCCCGATATTAACCACAGGTAGCCCATTTCTTCTACTTATGTACACAACGACATACCACATTACACTACACGACACAGAACATACAAAGGTGCAAAGATAAAATCAGCGACTCGAGAAAATGCAACAAAGTTGCAAATGACAACTTTTTTTCAACAATGTTGCAAACGAAAATTCGGCGTTCGTAAACCAAAATCTTGGTTTGCAACTTTGTGCGTTTTCGTCGGAAGGCAAAATCTCGGTTTGCATCTTTGTGCGTTTTCGCCGGAAGTCAAAATCTCGGTTTGCATCTTTGTTGCACCTGCAAAATCGAAAACGTCCGCGCACGACCTGACCCACAAAAATATTATTTCTAACTAGCCCACAAGTCAAAATGAACATCCCTTTTCCAACAAAACTGTATTTTTCCCACAAATTCCGAAATTTTAGCAAAATTTCCTTTTGTGGGAAAGATGAAGTTCGTTCTGGCTCGTGGGCTAGTTAGAAATCCCATTTTGTGGACAAATCAGAATTTGTGGGTCGTGCCAAGGTAAAATTTGTGGGTCGTGCCAAGAAAATGCAACAAAAATGCAAATGACAACATTTTTCAACATTGTTGCAAACGAAAATTCGGCGTTCGGAAGCTAAAATCTTGGTTTCTAACTTTGTGCGTTTTCGCCGGAAGTCAAAATCTCAGTTTGCAACTTTGTTGCACCTGCAAAACAGCTGCGCAAGCGCGGATGTTTCCGATTTTTCAGATTTCTGCGTGCACTGCGGGGTCGTTCTTCAAAAAAAAAAATTTTTTATTCAAAAGCCTTCTTGAGATTCTATCCTGGAGTTGCTCGGCGATATAAATATCGCCGATTATGCAGAAACAGTGTCAATGTGAAAGTGATTCTGCCGATTAAATTGGCGGAAAATAATTTAAATCAAACTACTTTGAACGAAACGGGCTTTCAATTCTGCAAAAAAATCTTATGTATAATATCGTTAATAATTATAGTTCAAATTATGTCAGATTTGGTATCTTTTCATCTTTCCTTCCTACACTTCCCGACCTCTCTACCTTTCATTATTGCTAATACTACGTTCAGCGAGGCTACGACGCTAGACGCAGCTCTCGTGCCGTATTCCTTCAAGACTTCTCGACAGAAAGAGACAGAGAGAACAGAAGATGTGGCAGCTAGGCGTCAACAGTTCGTCTACCTACACAGAGTACCTACCTGGAAATGTCACCTATGTACAAGTTCTTTTTATTGGCCGCAGTAGTTCCATTAGGGTCCGTCTGTTTGCAAGGGACGTTTCGATCGATTCGGACCATAACAAAAATGAGACGGCACCGTTAACGAGTGATTAAAGAATCATTAACAGCGCGTAGTTAGAGCAACGAAATCTTCATTCTTCTCTCCATCTCTCCAATTACGGAGGCGTCGATGTGCTCGCTCACCCCCTGTCGCTGACCACCATTCCCTGGAGTCCCCATTTTTTTAATTAATAGAGCGTGCTACAACGCGCCGGGGATGCCTACCGGGTATACCACGTCCACATGTACACAGGCATACACGCGAGGTATAGAGACGAGCGAACGCACGCAGACAAAGGTGGGCGCGACCGCGCGTCGAGCCGTTTTTCATCGTCGGTGTTTGCCTCCGTGTTACCAACACATACGAGGACACCGAGAGGGCTGCGATTCTAGCCGAAGGAAGAGAGAAGAGAGTAGAGAGTAGAGAGAAGAGGATTCGAAGAGGAAGAGGAACGAGCTGCCGGCAGGAAGAAGGGGATGGGAAGGGGAGGGTTTTAATGAGGATGAGCGAGATAAACCCACCTGCGGCTCCGTTTCGCTTCATCCACCCTCGCTCTCTCTTTCTTCCTCCCAGCTTTCCTTTCCACCCTTGTTTCTCATCTACTTCGGATTCCTCACCTCTCCCCCCGCTCCTCTCCGACTGCTCTATCCCCTCCCTCGGATCCCCGGATCGGTTTTGAATTTTCAAGAAAATTCACGGCCCGCCGTTGCTGTCGAGTTGCGGGCGGTGCAACGCGTCGAAAATTAAACGGGGAACGGTGGGCCTCGGCTTTTGTCGCGCGACTCTACTAACGGATTGATGATGCAGCACATGCAACGTCCTCTCTGCACTCTGCTCGGCATAATTAGCGATCGACGTCGATTAATAAGCTACCGGCGATATATCGGACCGCGGATTAATTAATTCCGCCACGGTCTGCTCGATTTTGCCACCCGGTAGACTCTCGATGCTTGCGGTGATTTGTACGGGCGCATATTTAAGCCGAGGTATCACGTATATACCCCCCAACCACGCGATATTAATATTTCCATTGATACTTATAGTTCAGCCATTGTTCCGGAACAAAAGGGGGGGATCGTATTATTTGCCGGCGCCATCGTCACGATATTTTTGTCAAACTTATTTTCTGGCTGTCAAACGGTGCCAAGAACCGTCCACCGTCCAGCTTATAAATTCCTGTCGTCGTTGTCAACGTTCTTGATACCTGTTCTTGCCGGTGGAATCTCGTGACCGAATGAAAAAGACAAAGGGTGTCAGCCCACGAGCATTTGCGAGTAGAATGTTCCTCTTAATTTATCGCGAATGTATCGATCTACGAATCGGGGTAGCTCGTGGTTCCTCGGAGTTAAAAAGAAGCTCCTTTTTGTGGCCATTGGGTCCGAAGGGAACGTCCGCGTCGACTGGTCCTCGCGGCGAGGAAAATTGAATTGGGAAACGATTGTACGGAGCGAAAGGAATCCGTGTTGAGTAATCGGGGAATTAAATGGTGGGCAGTTACACTCGGCGCAACACCAATTAGGGACACAATCAATAATTTACGAGGCATTCTTCGCGAGACGCTAAGAAAAACAAGATGAGCCGTGGCATCCTCGTCGCGCGAACTTTAATTAACGCGTGTGTGGGGCCAGAACGGCGCGGACCGACGTCATCCTCGTCACGCTTTCCTCGGCCACGGCGTCCGAACGATCGGAGAATTGTCAGATTGCAAAAGGATCGAGCCGATCTCGCGTCACGTCCTCGCCGCGTGTCTAATGAAATGAATCGAGCGAGTGTGGCATTACACGCGCGATTTCGTGTCCTGTCGAAATCACTTTCTATCCTCCTCGCTTGACGACCAGACCAGTGGCGTCTTCCCTCTTCTCTTTTTCCGGAGGAACGGCCTACACCGAGATCCTCGGGTATTTTAATCGCGAGGGGGAAAAACTTTGACGAGAACGTTTCTTGCGGTTCCACTTGACATCACCACCGTGAAATTCCTAATCAGTTACTATGTTGCTGAAGGCATTTAAAGTAGTTAAAGTAGCAACAAGTCAGAATACAGGAGAATGTGTTGTGATGTATTATCCTTTGTAGACAAGAATTACCGGAGCAATAAATTGATTTAAACATATTTTATGGTTTTATTTTCTACACTCCTCCCATGTACAACCCTTACATAATTCTCGTTCAAAAGTCGCATATAAATAATTAAATAAAAATAAGGAGAAATGCAGCAGAAACAAGTCAGGGAAAATTTGATTGGACAAGATTCGGTGTAGACGCGACGAACACATTGATAACCTTAACGTTAACGTTAAAATGAACGATGTGAAGTTGACGCATGCAAATGAAGTTCGCTAAGGACTCGGGTAAGGTATCGATTAGTCTTAATTAACATCGGTGAAACCGGAAACTTATCAAGGATACCGGATACGTATTCGGTAGGTATCGTTGCTCGTCGCGCAAGTATTGTTGCCAGAGGAAAAAGTTGGGACGCGGATGGAGAAAGCGCAGGAGGAACACCTCGGAACGGGGCTGGCCCGTCAATCAGCCCTCTCTCCCTTGCCAAATTACTGTCAAACGCAATTAGAATTGACGAGGTAGGCCGGGGCGGCTAAAGCCAGAATCGCGAGGCAAACCCTCGATAACGATTTCAAGCCTGGGGCTGACTATCCTCAGTCGCAGTTTTCTCTCCCGTCGCTAATTAATACACCTCTCTCTTACCGTACGTCAATTCGACTGCCCCACTTTCCCTCCTCCAGCCCCGCGGCCCGCGAGTTCGCCACCTTCCTTTCAGCCCTTTAACGCGCCAACCCTCGCCCCTTCGAATGTTTTCTAAAACGATCGTTGATCGCGACAGAATTCGCGTCGCCGTCCAACGCAGAGAATGCACCCCCGCCGCGGGAGATTGGAACGCAACTAAATCTGATGGACAGGAGGGAAATAGTTTGTGGGGGACGCGCGGAGAAGCGACGAATATAGAAAAGCTACGTGCGTGGTTTTATGCTAGGTTCGCCCACGGAATCGTTCTGGAAATTGCAGCGCGGAGGGACGCGGAGAAGTTCGCCAGCGACGGGGGACGGAGGAATGGAGAAAGCATTCTGCGGAGCTGGAGGAATATACCGAATGCCGAGTGTTATTAATGTACACGTCTAACTAAAGGCACTCCTGTCCGCGTGGTCGTTTTGCAATCGCTGCCGATACTCGACGGTCTGTCGCACGTCGACATCGAAAGGGGCGAAAAAAACTGTACCCTTCTCTCCATCAAGCGTTCTAGAGCCGGCGTGGCTGGTCGAAATATGATCGACACTCGTTAATCTCGAACGTCCGCGTTCACCCTCGCAACCAGTTCACCTTTGCACAAAGGCTCGCAACCCTTGACGCGACGGCTCGACGAAATTCCCCGGCGATCAAGGATACCTTTAACGACACAGGGACAAAGTTTCCACGTCTTTTGTCTGCGGCTGCGCCCGATTTTTACGGCGCTTATTGACGCGACACAAATCCACCAGACGCCACAAAACAGTCACGATCCATCCGTTTCGTTTTCGCCACGAGCCTGCTCTTGCCACTTGTTCCCTAGCGAGAGACGATCCACCGGGCAGAGGCGACGATATATATTAAAGAGATGCTCTCTGGCAATAAACAATCGGGCGCAACGGCCGCAGGCAGTTAGCAGGAGCATTAGGGTGAATTATTCCGGCCACCCAGCGTAAAAACGCCCATGAATCACGGGAATCGTGGGCTTTTTGCCCACAGTGGCGTAGGATCTTGCTGCTCGCGTCTCCATTTTCTAGACAGGCTAGCGTGCAGTGGATTCAATATACCAATGCGTGGCTTGAAACAAAAGACTTGTCGGCTTATTTTCAAAGAAAAATGGGAAATGAATCGTTCCCGCCACGTCGAGTGGCATCCAAGAAACTACCTCGGATATACTCACGCAAACGTTCCCCCCGGCTCGCGAATTCTGTTCAAAGAACCGTAGAAAATAACGAACCTAACTCTCTATCGCCAGTGACAAAGTCGTGGAACGATATCCTCAAAGGGGACAGCTGCAATTGCATCGACAGCGACTGGTGGCGGCTCCCGAGCTCGCCCCTCCTCGAAACAGGACCAGCTCACGAAGACAAGGGTGCACACGTACGCGAATTACCCGGGGTCGGCTCTTTTTCATTACGGTAAGAGCCGATTGCATTTTTTTAGGTCCCCCCTCGCGGCCCAGGGGGTGTCCAATCTGGAGAATCGCGTGGAAGGAGGGCCATCTAATCACGTGTTCCTGGCAATCGTGTCCTGCAACCCCGTCGCGCCCCCCTCCCCCACCCCCCCCCCCCCCCCCGGCCCCGAGAGCCCACCATCTTGGACGCAATCCTGGCAGAGAACGAGGAGCAAGACCGACGACGGGGGTGTCCCTTTTATCTGAAGGCCGTAGGGACGGCCGGGGACTTTTCTCCTTCCCTCCGCCTTCACTTTTCCCTTTACGCCTCCTCCATTTTTTCGCCCCGTTCTCGCTCGCTCCTCTTTTTCCTTCGACGCAAGCCCGCTCTTTCACCATCCCTAGGACGCCTCTTCAATCGGGCTTAGCCGGCTGGCGTAATTAAGCCGCGATTGAAAATTAATCATCGCGGATCGATTTCGCGCTTCGCCGTCCGAGCGTCCCCGGGAAACGATAAAAAGAAGCTTCCGCGGGGGCGCAACGTCCTTTGATGTAACTCCGACCCCCCGACTTTTCCCTCATTTTCTGTGCGTGGCAAGCTCCTTACGGCAATTATGCCCGCGATTTTCATCGTCACACTTTTCCCGGCCCCCCTTGTCCGTTCATTTGATGGTTCCCCCGGCGAAAGGGAGGTGAGAGGATTTTTTCGCCGCTCCGAGGATATCCGAGATTTCTGGACGCGAGTGTCGCTTCTGAGATCCCTAACAGCGTTTTTGATAAATCCGTTTGCGAGAGGGAGCCCTCAACCGGCGGGAATTGAGCGCTCTTTACATATTCCACCCTGTCAGCAGCCCTGCTCCTTCGCCCTTTTCCGCGGACTACGTACTCTTAAAACAAAAGGCGCCGAGAACGTGCAAGCCTCCTTGCAGACTCGCCAAATTTCCAAGGAACCGTCGCAATTACGGGCTAAACCGAATTCGCCCGGGGAACAAGACGGAATTAAAAATCCTGCAGCCTGAGCATCCGGTATCCTGAGAAAAGAGGAGCCGCGGCAACGATGGAAGAAAGGGACCTTAAAAATCCAGGATCCCGGCGCCACTTACAGCGAGCAGGAGCGGGCGTAAATTGTCAGTCGGGACAATTCGACGAAATCACCGATCAGCGGGGCTCCTTATTTCTGGATGGAAGCGAACGCTGGCGGAATGGCTCGCGGAGGAGAGAGGAATTAAAGGCTCGCGCTGGTCAACGAGTCCTCGCAGACGATCCAGGCGACTAGCCAGCCAACTTCCTCCGAGTCTCTTCCCGGCGAAATCCCAATAATCCACGATGAGACACAGATTGAGTCCCCTGGAGACGGTGGAAAAAAAGAAGCGAGCGAAGGAAACGGTCGCCTGGCAGCGGGGCTGGATAAGAGACGGCGCGGCGTGGGGTGGCGTAACGGGGGAAGAAAATTGGAATCCTTCCGGGACGAAGGATGATAAAATTGCGGATGGCCAGGTGTTACCGTAATCCGGATCGAGACGAGCCGCGGACCGTCCGAGAGCTAGGCGCACACATACCCGCGACACTTTGTGCGGACAGCTATACGTTTTCTTGTTCCTTGCCGCCCCGCGGGGATTAGAGTCGTCTCGGTATCCCTGGAAAAAAGCAAGCCGATGACGCTTGCGCCGCGTCCCCGACAGGTTTAGAAGGCAACCGTGCTGCAAGCGGAGAAGCTTCTCGCGGCAGCTGACTTTCAAATAGACTCGATCCGCTTGGCTTTGTACCGAGTGGGTTTCTATCGAGAATGCACGATCGTGTTCCGAGCAGTGTCAAAGTGGGATAGTTTGGGATAGTAGAAGCTCGGCGGACAGTTGAGACGTGGTGGAAGCGCGCGATACCAATCGCCAGCCACAAAAGTGCACGGTCCCACAATCGAAGCGAAGCGCATAACCCGAGGCAGGATACTTTTCATTGGCCCACTGTGACCTAGATACGGAGGGCACAGTCCAGTGGTCGCCTCGAGATTCGACGCGCATCGATAACGTCGGCAAGGAAAAAGGGTAAAACGAGAGTGTAACGCGACGATCCTTCCCTTGGTGTTCGATCGCTATCCGGAGCGAACTGGTACCGGGCGTGGAACTTTAATTCCGAGGGAACTTATTACTACGCAACATAAATCCTCGGCCTACCTTCGACGTGGGGGGACGAGGGGGAAAGGAGCGGCGATGCGCGCGTCGATTTAAAAAGACGCGATCTCACTTGGGCCCGCTAACGGGCCGCGATTATTCCCCCGTCCGACTGCGAAGGACGAAGGACGAGGAAACGGGGGGACAGCGCGCGAGCAGCGCTCGTAATTTGTTTCGAGATCGTATCTTCAAAGTGGCCCCCACACTGGTCGACGGGGGAGGAAATATTCCTGGGATCCGCGGACCGTGGAACGGGACACTCTGGGCGTGGGTCGATCGAGAAGGCAGCGCAAGGATCGCGACAAGGACGAAAGGGAGGAGCCCCGGTGGTTTCTTCGTCTCAATCTGTCCACTGCTCTTAATCTGAGGGACGACAGAACGATCACGATTGGCAGACTTCTCTTCGATCCTTTTTGCTTCCTGTGCTCCCGATCTTGCAGGTTTGTGTTTTCTCTTTCGTGGATGGACGTGGGAATTGAAGGGGTCTAAGTTTGTGTAGTCGAGGAAACGAAGCAGTTTTGTGTAAGTTTCCTATGAAGGTGGGTTCCCAGTATAGGCAAAGGGTTAAACCTGATCAATATCGCGAGGCAAACTGACACTTGCACCCACAAATATTCCCCAAAATGCTGGACTTTACGGCTGGCTGGTAGCAAGACATAAAATTGCAAACGAGACTGTCCACGAGCCTGGAGGACCGAGGTTCGATCATGCGTGGCTTTTTCGCGAGTCCTGCGAGCGAGCCAGCGGGATCAGGTCCACGGTCCTGTATCGTATATCGCACATATCGCATCGAAGGATCGGTGTAAGCCGGTAGCAGTCGGTTCTCTGGGCAACAACACCGAAGTGGAGGCAGCAGCAGACGCAGCAGCAACAGCAGCAGCAACAGCAGCAGCAGCAGCACCGCCACACTCGATGCGCACAATTAATATCGAGCCGTATCTCTGATCTCTCATTATTACCTGGTGGCTGGCGGTGTGTGAGGGTGTAGCCGTTCCCGCAGGAACGAGGCTGCTCGACGAGCAGCCAGAGCTGTGTTGGTATCGGCTACCGTACACCCCGGGACACCAGAGTCGGCCATGCATCACCCTAACGAGCCGGGCATCGCGTGCCGATCTGTATTAAGGATTTATAATCCTCCGGACGCCGGAGAACTCCTAATGTCCTGGCTGAGCGGGAGATATTCGCCTATAGGCTCGCACGATCGCGCGCTGCGCTTCCTCCCCCGCCCCAACCCCCTCGGGGACAAATAAGCACACCCACGACGATTTTTTTCGTCCCCCTTCCGCGAAATTTTTCTGGCGTCGTTGCGCGGGTACCATCGATCGCTCTCGGTACCGACGATCACCGGAAGATCCCTAGAACCCACCGAGGGAGCCACAACAACAACGTCACAAAACTCGGCTTCCAATCCCCAAATCCCTGATAACGCTTGGCAATTAAGAAGTCTCGTTCCTGCTCGGGGCAGGAGCTCGGGGATACCTTGTAGCCATCCATCTGGCCTGGCTCCGGCGCCGATTCGATCGGGCCAATTTACAACGGGACGATTTACAAGGGCAGAAGACGAGGGGTCCAGTTAGACCGCTACTGGAGACCCCGGAAAGCCGAGCTGGCTGCGCCGGCCAGACACGGTGTGTCTCTCTGCCTAAACACATATTAATTAGCCCCCGTAGACGGCAGGAAGACATAACTCGTTGAGGGATGGGTAGAGGCCGACGTGGTCGCGGTGCAGTTTCCGAGTGTCGTGTTACGTCTCTCCTCTGCGGCGTTTCCCTGGCCCGTGGCCCGTGGCCCTCTTCCAGCGCGATCGGAGGGGCCTCCTCGTGGGGCAGGGAGGACCCGCGGGTGGCCCCAACCGGGCCTCGGGATCGTAGGCACCGTACGTGGGCTCGGTAGAAACCGAGCACGACGCTACCGGCGCATTAATAACACTGGTAGCCGGTCATATGTTAAACGTCCACCCTGTTATGCACGCCGCTACTGCCACCGTCGCTGGGTCAGATCCTCGGGAGGGGCAGGAAAAAGGTGAACGGAGGGGGCAGGATGCCGTTGGTACGTTTTACCTACAGCGACGTGCTCCTCCGTGCAACGTGGCCAAGGTGCGGATCACCGTCTGCCTACCTGGACCCCTCTTCCGCCTCCAATTCTCTACTCGAGCTACTCTTTTCGTTGCAGGGTGGAGCGAGGTCCCTTGGTGACGATCGTCGGCAAATTGGCCGATGTGTTCACAGAGGAATGTGCCGAGATTCTTGTGGAACACTTAAATGGTGTCACATATGTAGGGTAAAGGCAGGTAATATGGAACGGCACGTCATATGGAACTTTGTAAAATTTCGATAAAGAAATAACGAACTCTTCTCTGGCAATCGTGTATACTATAAGTAGATCTCTAGACACAATAGACGATAATACTGAAAATTGAGCATCAGGCGGGTATCCATCATTGAAAGAGAAACGTTTATATCTTTCGCGGGGTGTAAAAGTTTCTGAAAAATGTATCAAACAGTTAAATATTGTAGTGAAGGTATGTTACAAAGTATTATTTTGATATAATTTATCATTAAATATGTTTGTTCTTGATTATTCAACAATAGTTTAACAATAAAGTTACTTCCTTCTTAGTATAATTCTTAATTCCTTGTCGGAACAAGTGGGTACGTAATATGGAACAAACCGAGTAACATAGATGAAGTTGATAATGACGACGACGACGATGATGCGGAATGCTTATTTTGCAATGGAAAGTATAAAAATAATGATAATGAAAAGTAGACCCAATGTATTCGCTGCTTTCAGTGGGCACACGAAGAATGTGGGGCTTCCGACGTATTATTCAGAAAGCCGGAATAAATTCCAAAAATGATGTATATTTATTTATTTGTATCTTCTACTTAATAAATCTTCATTTTTAGTAAAAAAAATTCCAAGATTTTTGAGTTTTCTTTACAAATTTCCTAGGTGTTCCATATTAGGACCCATTTTTCGAACGGCGAATTTTCACTCTTTTCAGTTTTTTTATTATAATTGCAAAACAATTGGATTTTTTTACATTTGACTATGTAAATATGATTATGCATTAGTTCCTTTGTCCCCTCATGTCAGTTTTATGTAAAAAAAACAATTCCCCTACTTTTGACAAGCTTTTGAAATCAGATGTTCCATATTGCCAGGCTTTTCCCTACCCAGCCAGTGCTGCTCCCGTGTTCCCACTTTTCTGACGTTTTGTTTAACGAAAGGTGACGTCGAAGGGTGTTTGAAATTCAGGAAGAAAGGAGAAAAACCGAAAGGAACCTGAAGACACCTGGCTGTACGAGGTACCTGTCCTCTCGATGTCTTTCTTCCCCCTCCGGGCCCTTCCTCGTTAATTATTCCAAGCGTGCACGTATACCGCTGGAATATATGCGATCGTAGAGATATATGCTGCAGCGTCCGTGGCGCAACGTGACGCTCGTCCGAACAGAGACGTTAGAAAGAAGAAAAGTGGCAAATATAAATTCACCTTGCGCGTCTTACCAAGTAGTACGGATCTGTTAGTTTCGCGGTGGCCTACCCAGTGTCGGAAGAATCTTAGGCGCGAACGGGCCAGAAATAATTAATAGGCGCGGTCGAATTGCGTTTCGGAGGAACGGAGGACATTCCTGGACCCCCCGAGCTCCTTGGATCCAGGAACATAAATAACGGAAGACGGAACCCGCGGTGGGTCCTCACGCACCAGGAGGAGTCCTTAAAATCCGACGTGCTCCTCCCTCGATTAATTGCAGGAGATCCCTCCCCGACACGATTAACCCCTCGCCATATTTCCTGCCGCTCCTGATACCACGCGTTCTCTTCCGATCTTTTACTACCATTTCTCTTACGTAATCTCGCGCATACACCCAATCTCAAAATTGTGAACGAGCGCAGGGCAATTTTCGCAGCGATGCTGGGCGCAAACAGAGCGGAACGCTCGCAAGAAGAAGAGCAAATATTGTTATTCACCTGACATCGATAGCGCGCTATCGTACGTCGAAGCTTGGAAAGGAGTTGCATGAATTGCCGGAAGTATCGTCGAACGTACCGATGCCCCGGCGTTCTTTGCCGCTGAATGGAGAGCGGAAGTTGGTAAATTTATGTCTGGAATTCGTTTGCATGCACGCGCGTCTGCGAGGAGGGAGGTTGAAAGGGAAGCAGTCAACAGGCAGGCACGAAATTCCTTAATACCCTTCAAAAGCTCTATCGAAACGTTTGTAAAGCGAGCCAAATCCACTAGAATCCCTTCGCGTTCTCGCTTAACACCGAGCGGGGCATCTTCTGCCAGAACAACCCTCTAATAATAACTCTACCATACATTTTATCAACCGCGTCCCGTGTACACGGATCGTGAAAAAAAGAGTGGCGCCCTTTGTTTCGAAGGAATTTTTCAATCCGGTCGGAACGGTGGCGGCTGGAAATGGAGTGGATGGGCTCGTGGAAAGTCCGTGTACCAACAGGCGGAAATAAATCGTCGGTGGTTAATAAGCTGACGCGTTGTCTTCCTGATTTATGTAGCCCGACGCCTCCTCTTCGGCCAGTAAATTGCTACACGCATATATGCGTGTACGGGCAGCGTAAACGCGTCCTGTAAGGACAACACGGCGGGGGACACACGGTACGTGATCAGGACACCGGTATCCTGGAAGCTGTTACGTTGACACGATCCGGTTGCCTCGTAAATAACAACGGAGATCGATATCTGATATACGAGTATCGGAGCCGTGACAGTTTTTGATTTAAGGAAACCCGCGCGCGCCAATTAACCGACTGGCGATTCGTTTATTCGCCCAGCCTCTTCCCCGTCGCTTCCTGCGGTTTATTAAATGTTGATAGATTAGCGGACCCTGTGACAGCGAAACGTACGTAGGGGAGAGTGGGGTAAACACGAACGCGGGGTAATCGCGAACGCGACGGTTACGGCGTTTTAATAAATAAAAACTGATGTTCCCTCTCTATCAGCTAATAGTTTAAGTCGTACCTAACGCCGGGCAGAAAGTAATAATACAGAACGCTCATGCTATTCAAGATGAACACAATTTATTATTTTTAGCATGTTTCAAGCAATATTTTGTCCATTTTCAATTGCATGTAGGGTAAATGTCCTCATTTCTGCTCATTTCGTATTTTTTTTATTATTATTATAAGCGTTACGGTTGTACTATAGTTGCAACAAAATAATTCTAAATTATTTGAACATTTACGCGAGTGTTGCACGAGGTTGGGGATAATCAAAGTGCAGCATAAGCAACGAGAAACTTTTAAAACGAGGGTCTTATGATTTTTTGATCGAGTTCTAGCTGGTTGTGCTAAGGAACAGCGTCGCTATTGGTATTCGATAATTGGGCAGACAATAGTTTGTGCAGTAGAATTTGTCATTTAATAGCAGTCATAAACAGATACCGTATTGTGTTCTGGATTTAGATTTTTTACTATTTTCAATTTTTTTAAGTAGAAAACAGGTGAGCAGGTTTTGGGTCAAGTGAATCACCGTCATGTCCGCACTTCTACTCACCAAAATTTTAGTAACATAACCTTCGCAATTCGATGTACGGTATAACCTTTATTACTATTCGAAGGCATTTTATTTTTTGTTTATCATTATTTTATGCTTTACTGTTGTATTATAAAACCTCTCCATAAAGAATGTAACTTATTTTAACGTGAAAAGGCAACATATTATGTGAGCAGAAATTGGTACAAATGGCGAGTAGAAATACGTAGGGTAAACCAACCAGTAATTGACCGCATATCAGTGAATGACCATTAGGCAAAGAAATGTCAATTATAAATGTAAAAATTATTATATGTTTATAAATGGAGTGTAGTTGCACCCTTAATATCCCATATTATTAGTTACACGTATTAAGCAAACATTAATAAGTATAATTCTTATTAAAAGTATACGGTCATTTACTGGGCTTCTACACGTTTTGCATTTTATAATTGTTTTTTTAAAAATTACGATAAGAATATGTAATTGAAAAATAAATTCAAATGCAATTTCAACAGTTGTTTTGTTGTTATACATAAATATATTCAAGTATTAATCTCAAAGGTCCATAAATTCAACAATTCGGTCTTTCACTGGTTGGTTTACCCTAAATCGCTATTTTTCGTGAGCAGAAATACGGACATTTGGAGCATTGTATTTAATTACAAATTACTAATAGTTAAACATCTTGAAATATCTTCCTTAAATAGTTTTCGAATTAGTTGATTTATTATTAAAGAATTAATCAATGACTCTGCAACTTTTGATCGCAAACAAATTTTTTACCCCTTCTTTATGACGAATAACCTCTTAAATGAGCAGAAATTGGGACATTCGCCTTAATTACTGTTGAATTAATGATAAAATTGGTATTTTTTTAAGTTGAAGTGAAGCACTTTTTTACCAACATTTTGTGACCAAGGCGTTGCTTTACCAACGAAATTTTTCGCTCTTCGCGTTATAAATCTAAGGCTATCTTGCCCCGACTTTTCTCAGATACCTTGTATCCCGTTGGAAAGCTAGTGGACGTTAATGTACTCGGGCGAAGAAGTTTCAGGGGCTTGCCCCGTTGACGGACACTCGTTTTCGTTAGTTAAAGCGCCGCGCGGGATAAAAGAAAGGCGAAAACAGGCCAGCCCGTCGAGCGTAATCTACTTTAGCCTCCCGCAGACAATCGTTACCGTGAAATTAATAACCGGGCATATTTCACAGTTTTATCTACACATCCCCCATTTGTTATTAGCGGCGCGAGAAGTTGCACGGTGCATCGGAGGTTAATCAACTTAACGAGTTTGCTGATGGACTACCCCGTGGATTTCGATAACTCCTCTAATGGCTCGCACGACGCCGCTTCGCCATGGTCAATTAAGTCCATAGAACCGTTTCCGTATCTTCGCCCCTGGCCGGTGATATCGGGGGTTCTTTCTTGCGATATCCATGGAACTCCGGGCGCGGCTACGATTGCTTAATTGGCAGTGGCTGGGTGATAAGAATCTGCGCGAATTTCGCCGCTCGAGGGTGTGGAAAAGTGACGAGGAAAACGGAGCCCTTGAGCCGTAAGAAATTATACCGAAAGGAGGTTGATGATCGGCGAAGGGCAGAGGGCGGGGAGGATGCATGGATCCCCGCAACGTTCGATCGATACGAGTCGGAGGCCATGAGCCAGCAGACACGGTGTTCTCGGTCCTTGCTGGCGCGGCTTGGGCGGAGGAAGGTGTCGATAATTGCTTAATTGACGGCGGTCGCCGATAAGCATCGGCTGCGAATTGTAACTATAATAAGTAAGACTGCCCGGGTAGAGGGAGGGAAGACGTAGCCGCGAGATCGAAAGAAGGTATCCACGTCGTCGTATCGATGGCCCCGAAGAGACGAGGTGCGTACACGGCTGACGTGTCTTTTCTCCTGCTGAACAAGGCCTCGTTGTGGAAAGGTGTCTCGACTCTCGAGCAAAGAGGCCCGAGATCTCTCTCCTCTTCTCCACTCTCTTGTACCGAGTTCCTCGCAACGTTCGACACCGCGCGTCCTCCTCCTTCTTCGTCTTCCTCCGTTTCGTCCTCCTCGTCCTCTTCGTCCCCGTCATCGTTCACCCTTGCCCGTCCCGGCCCACCCCCTCCCTCTCCGCGAAAGAGGGGGGGGAGGGGGACCGAGAAGAGATATTAGAGATGCCAGATAGCTTTATTAAAGGTGAGACGATGCCAGTGCGAGACACCAACCAGCCGGTCGCTTTGATCACACGAATTATCCTGACTCCTCGACTCGGTTCTTTGCCTCGCGACGCGCGTCCTCGCCGTGGCCCCACTCCTATTTTCTGGCCTGTTTCGCCCGGAAACTCGGTGAACCAGGCCTGATTATTTCGCACCGCCATTCCAGCCTCCCGTTTGCGCACGCTTCCTACGCTTAGTTTGACTCTCCGCTCCTCGGTTGATCGACAGCCAACTTGGATCCTGTCGCTTTCTGATCGGATGCCTAATCCTGCCGTTGCGATTCCAATTCCAATTGTAAGATCCAGAATCTAGAATACCTAGGTGCTACTTGTCGTTGCCCGGGGACCTGCAGATTAAAGCTCCCCGACAATGTCGAGGGGCACGTGCCTGGCAAGTAAGTGGAATGCTTGCGCGATCCGAATGTAATCGGCGATAATTTCGACGGCCTCGCGGCACCGTCAGTAACAGTGAAGCGTCCTTAGCCGAGATCCACTCGACCGTCTAAACACTTAAATCGTTTTTTGCCACTCGCCAGCGTTCCTAATTTAATCGGAGGCGTGCCTGGCGAGATCCGATCGTGGTATTTATGTCCACGCACCATTGTCCGCGCGTCATCGCCATTATGGACATCGCCTATAACGTTCGCCTCACGTTCATGTCCGTCTGGGTGTCAGGATCCTCGACGAAATTAGATCCCCTCCGTTTCACGCCCGTTTCCGTCCTTCTTCCTGGCCACGGTTAATTATGCCCCCGTTGCGTTGCCGCGCGGACCTGTCTCCGCGAGCTACGTGCCCGCCGCACTTTCGATTCAGCTTTATCGGACACCGGGTCGCCCCCTGCGAAATCCCTGTCGAAATTGATGCCTGACGGCTCAGGGAGCCGATACGCGATCGCGGACTACTTGCTCCACTAAGCCGTTCTTAAAATCCTCGCCATTTCAATCGGTCATAGATTTGTTCTACTAAGTAGTAACTCCACTTTAGAATCTTCTCCTCGTTCCTTATTGCTTTCCTACATCCTTTGGCTCGTTCGAGTGATTTTTTAATTCTTCCCTTTAGTGGCTTTCCTTCTCAATTCTTCTTATTTCTCTACACATTATCCCTGTTCTTCGCGCCTTCTTGACGATGCCGCGTACCGATCGTTTCGTGGCTCGAATTGTGCTGCCTCGCCTCGCGGTCTGACAGCCGGCACGTCATTACACGATGACTCGGCGATCGTGAGGTATGGTGAGACGCAGACGGAGAGTGAAAGATGGAGGAGAGACAAGGATCGATCCAGGAGAGGGAGGAGAAACGGATGATAGGTATGGCATGCACGAAGTTCGGCTCCTTCTCCTCTGCAGCCTCCAAGCAGACTCGAAAAACGCACCTCGTGAGCGTGATACCTGCGGAGCGTCCAGGAACAACACTCTTTTTATAACGATTCTATGTCAATAACGTTATGACCGTTTAATGCGCGATCCTCGTGTGCCACAAGTGTCCAGGGAGATTAATTAAACTAAAGATTTAATACCAGCTAAGGTTGACTACAGAGAGACAGCCGCAGAGTTTTAAAGGCGTAGACAATTTGCGAATTAAAATCGCTCGCGTCATTATCTGGTTGCCCGAGGACGGAAAAAGTTTGCTCGCAGAGTAATTCGAAGCGTCCGAGGAATTTTATTTCATTTACGAAAGATACTGTACACCTGATCCTGCGGAGTCATCGGCTACCTGGCTGGGACACGCCAGGAACCGGCCACGAGGCGCGAAGCCCAGCGGGTAAGCCAATCAAAACATCTTATTAGGAGGACGAAATGGGAAGGAGGAAAGGATAAGGGATATCTACGATGCAACCTCATGCTATTTTAGACGATTTCCTAGAAACGAGGTGTCGGATTAACCGCCGCGAGTTCCAGTTCCAGACCAAGTGCATCTAAATAACCAGAAACACTGTGGCTTTCTTCCACCGCTATCGTCGGTCCTTCGCGTTGCTTCTAAAAACGTTCGTTGATTGCTTACGCGGACGGGAGAAAAGTACATCGGCCGGGAAGAATGTCCGCCAGGCGCGGGTCCGGGTAATCAGTGACGTTTCTGAAAGTTCGCGCGATAGCGAAAACTGCTGAGACCTGTTAATCGACGTAACTTCGAGGTACCGAAAAGCGGGGAGGAGCTCGCGAAGATAAGACGCCCGGACATTTTCGTGAATTAATTACTACCTTGATGGGAGCCCGGTGCGCCGAGATATTAATCATTGACGCCTCGTCTTATCATCCGTCGCCCCTGACGCATCTATTTCCCCGTGAAAAAAGGAAGAACGCCTGTGACGCGAAATTTTGTTGGAAACTTCAGACGGACTTATAAGTACCTGCCACGCTCAGCGCTGTAATCCCAAATTCTGGAAAATGCCAGAATTGATAAACCTCACAAAGCAACAACGGCGATTAATTTCTTAAAACCTTCGGAAGTGTATGCAGGTCCCAGTTTACCCTTAACAACGAATTTTTTAATTGCAAGAATGCCTGCTAGACGAAGAGGAAATGCAGCAATCGCGTGTCCCAGAGCCGGCTGAAGTCTCGAACAGTCGCGAAAATCGAAGCGAGAGAAATGGTACGAAAGCTGGGAGCGTGGAATCTTGAAAAATAATGAAAATGGAGTCGCGAGGGTGGGGGCAAGTCGGTAGAACGGGCTGGAAAGACTCTGAAGCGATCAGGGAGGGGGGGAGGGGGGAGAAAATCTGGAAAGAAGCTGACGAGGATGACGACGGGGCGGGGAGGAGGGGGGGGGGCGCTGCCCGATGAAAACTGGAGGCAGTTCGCCGCATCCAGCAGGTTCGTATTTTCCCTCCTTTCGCGGAGGTTACTAATTAATTACTGTGATTAATCAGAAAAGTTCGTAATTAGAAAGTTTCTTGGGGAAATTAAAATGGCGGAGAGTGACGGAGCGAGTAGTCTCGAGCCGCTTGCTGGTCTGCCCCGAGGGCTGCCGTGGCCCGAGGCCAACATCGCGAGAGTTTCCAATAAACTCATTAATTAAGGTGGATCGCCTCGTAGCGCCGGCAAGAAAGAGGGCGAGGATGTGGAACATGATAAAAAGGCCCGTGGACAGGGTGGAAATGGATGTCTCGGCTGATTATTCGGAATTACCAGCGACTCTGCTTATTTTCAAAGACCCAACCTTCGGCCCCAAAGATCGAGGAAAGCTCCTTTCCCACTTATCCACTATACCACCTTTTGGGGAGGGGGGAGGAGGAGGAGGAGGAGGAGGAGGAGGAGGAGGGGGGGGTGGAGAGAACCGTCGAGGAGAAGGAGAAATCCTTTGACGCTTTCGAAACTTTGGCTGTGGGTAAAAAATCGACGGCGGTGGATCGTTGCAGCACCGCAGCTTATTTGTTCGTCTATTTGTTTACTCACGTGTGAAAGGATGTCGTGGTTAAACAGGAGCGTTTTCGTGACACGCGAGCGTCTCCGCTCCGGTCAATGCTTTCGCACCGGCAGGAATTCGGTGGTGAACGTGGTCACGCGATTTACAGCCCTTGGGGCTACCGTGGGTTCACACCAGAATTATCGCAATGAACGGGAAAGAAGAGCTGGCCCAAAAATTCGAGCGGACGTGTGGCAACGACCGCGAGTGTTCATCGCGGCAGCCGATTAATCTCCCCCATGGCATTCCCATGAATCTTTTCGACGATCTCCGCGGATATCTACACGGTCGAGCGTGCAGCGCGTCAAAAATTTCTGAATGGACGAATACCGAAAGTCGCCGCCCGAGAGCGCGAAACAGTTGAAATGCAAATGCAGCTTGTCGCCGTGCAACAGGCCAGTTGGCCGCCTCTGATAGCTCGTATCGTTCTGACCAGCCAAGTCGGGTCCATTCTTTTCCTCCCGCCGCTCCCATTTTGCCCGGATTTCCGGGGCACGCACCCGCGTTCGTACACGCTCGCTAAATAATGCTGGAAACCCGGTGGAAACGGCTCGCATGCCGGCGAAAGATCGCAGCAATTGCCGGCGATTAAACACGGGGCGCGTTTAGTTCGAGGAATCGAAGACTTTCGCTTACGCATCGGGGACAGTCTGTCACGCGTTATCTTTGCCGCTGATTGAAAACGATCAAGTGAACCGTGCCAGATTGATCACTCGATTAGCTTGCGCATTGACGGATCGGTTTGGTGGCGGCTGCCGGATCATTTTTTAAGTTGATCCCCCGCCATTCGGGGATAGGGTGCAATGAAATCACGTCGCACCCCAGAGGGACACGGGAAGGGAGTTGTCTCTCGATCCACCCTTCATCGCTGCCACCCGTCTGACCGCAGATTGAAATTCTTAGGCTCTCCAGCGACCGCGGCTCGAGGGTGGAAACGAACCCGTTTACCCTTCGAGATTTCGTTATTTCGTTATTTACCATCGTGAATCCACCAGCCGTGGCTGGACACTAATGGCCTTTGACTCGGTTTGCCTTCGCCCCGCTACCAAGGATAATTAAATTTTTCCCTTGCTCAGACAGATGTACAAAAGCACACGCAAGTATCGCTACAACACATCACTGAACTTAAAAGCACTTGCTTCTACGATACTGGGAAATAGTTACAAGAACGTTTGGTCGAGTGGCAGTACCAAATTGTTACTATTTCTTACGACGTAACAATGCACTCTCGTTCCATTCCCTATTTCCCTATTGCATCGTTACTTTTGTCCACGCTGTACGCGCCGTTGCACGAATGATTTGCGAGGCCGTGGGCGCGTTTTAATTTTGGGATATTGGTAGCATTAAGCCCGTGAATACGCCTGATAGTCGGTCTCTGGTACGCGCGGCTCCCATCTACAGGGTGTGTGCGAAATATTTTTCAATGGGGGCTGCTGGTGCTCGCGGGAAACGGCCGCAAATGTAATATTAAATCCGTCTTGAAGACACTTTACTTCTTTACACCTTCCTTATTACAGAAACGATTTTTGCAGCTGTTTTGTAGCAGCAAACTGCGCCATAACACGGTTCGTAGAATTTGTATGAGACGTTGAAATGAAACGGTAGAACGTGGAAAAGTTATTCTAAGGCGCATTGTTCTGCAAATATTTACTTGCGTAATATCTAATTTAATAGCTAATATCTAATTTTTAATTTCTAGCGTAGAACGCAGTTCGCGCTGTTAATTACTCTCAGCTACTCACAGAAATGGTCGCCAGTGCTGGAAGACCTGCCTTGGTTAAAGTCCAGCAAATTCCTTGCGAGCAAAGCTTGCAGGCATGCGTTGAGTGGGCGCAGAGTTTCCAGACACCCCGTGTATAGATTATAGTAGGTCGTAGTTCGAGAACGTATCTACCCCTCGTGCGACGAGATTTCATTCGGGGCTCGGGCTGAGATCTTTTAATTTGAGGCCAAATTCCTCTCGAGGATGAAATGCGGGGAGCCACCCAAGTGGTCGTATTGCAAGGAGGGTGGCACGTCTGACGGTTGTTTGCTACCCACCCCCCCAGTCCACCGTTCGAATTCTAAAACACCCCTGTTTATGAGAGCTCTCTCCGCTAATACCGATGGTTTTGGTCTGCCCAAACGGTGGACAGCTTTGGAACTTCATTTCCACTCGTCTGAGTTTCACAACGTCTCAGGGATCGCTGTAAAGTGTAATCGACGGAGAAACGTCACGGGAGGGAAAAGGTGGCTGAAGGTTCGAAAGTTCGAGCGATTGCAACGGGAACGCGCGATTACGTTGCCTCGGCGAATTAAATTAAATTTCGAGGTGCACGACTTTTTATCGCCGAATACCAGCTTTGCAAATTATTCCCGCCAATTAAAAGCGACGCTTTAGCGACAGGTTAACGCGCGTTACGCGCTAAAATATGAAAATTATAAATATCGAGCAGAGGGGTCGTGGGTTGGTGTCCTTAAAATAAGTATCGATAAACGTCGCGGTAAAATAGAAAGTAAAATCCTTTCGACCGCATTCCTGGAGGCCTGGTGCGAGACCGGAGGAAAGAAAAATATGAGAGGGCCTCATAGGTGGCCCCGCGGCCTCACACTTTGCCAGGATCGCCTACGACTTCTCGTGCTGCTGCAGGTGCGCGGAGACGCGTAATATATTACAGCAAACCGGCCACTTTTGGGCATATAATGAAATAATGAACACTTTGCATTTCTCCCTTTCGCCCCTCGTTCCCATCTTAACGACGCCAACTTAGTAAGGCTGGCCAACTTTCACGAGTCACCACGGTGAAAACTGTCGATGGGGATTCGTGAATCGTAACAGAAAAGGTAGACCGGGGGCGAGAGTGACACTTTGACTTTGGAATACGATTACGCAAGAACCATCACAGTTAGAACAAAAGTTCTTATAGGAAAACGTTACTTACTTATTTGACATTATTGAGACACAACAGTTTCGCTGTATGTCAAGTAATATCCAGGTTATTAATAAAAAATGGGAAGCGGAGAAAGTGTTACAACCGTCCCTGACCACGGGTCAGTTGTAACACTGCATGGAGTCGATAGTAGCACAAATTTAACTTTATAAAATTGAAAAATTTATTGATTTTAATTATAATAATAAATGAAAAAAGTAAAATTTATAAGCAATTATGCGGTATCGCAATTGTGGCAGAAATAGAAAACGTTTTGGCTGGTGCATTCTTCCTGTGATCAATCCTTACATTCAGTACATTTCACCCATTTTTTATTCGTTTCGCTTGTGCTGTGCTTATAGGACGCAATGCAAACACGACAATATTATTCATTTTCTTCGTCACTATTCGGTTCTGTCGCGGTACAACCGATTCCTACTGCCGATGTTACAATCGCCCCCGACTAGACTTTTGAACTTAAATTATAAATTTTAATTAACGAGACGCGCAAAAGTGATAAGTAACGATCAGTATTACTTTAAAAAATGGTCCGATTACGTATTAAAAAAAAGAAAAAAAACACGTACTTGCAAAGGAAGTATTTACATTACAATTTTAAATCAGTTAGAATAAGTTACTTTAGGGTATCGAAAAGTTATTTTCTTCGCTATACATATCTATTGTGGGTAAAGGACCCAATTACTGCCACCTACCCGATTACTGTCACCCTCAGCTGTTTTACGTAAAATAACGAATAGATCCCTTGAAATGATGCATAAAAAAAATTTAGCATATAATTGAAACTGTTATTTATACGATACAAAAAACAGCACTTAATTTTTTCTTCGATAATTTGGATAAAACGATCCAAAATTTTAAGCGGATATTAGGAGAGTGAAAACGATGACTTCCTTACTAGCGAAAGAGAAAACAAGGCGTTAAAGAAAATGCTGTAATTCTAACATTTAAGCTATCAATATAACAAAATATAATGTTTTAAATAATATAAGCATCATAGAAAGTAATAAAGATCCGAATTCAACGATTCATTAAGTCTTTTTACTTATTAATTGGGTGACAGTGATTGGTGCAAGCGTTTCAAGCATTTTGGTAGTACTGTCATAGCAGTAGTTGCTCGTGTACACGAGACGATATAATTTTAAAATGAGATAAACAGTATTTTAGGTTAGCTGGCAGTAATTGGGGTGTCAGTAATTCAGTCAAATACATTTGAAGGGTGTCAGTAATAGATCCCGAAATATATTTTTGAAATTGATGAATTTATACATCAAAATCGAAGTTTTAAGATTCACCAAATTTTGTTCACCAAGTAAACACATTAAACAATAATAAATAACAAGAATAACATATACTTTTAGTCTATAAGTACAAAACTATAAGATAATGTCTGCGTCAACGCTTAAAGTGTCAGTAATTGGGTCCTTTACCCTATACTGCTAGAACATGGATGTGTGTATTCCAAATGCCATTCTTCATCATATATCCAAAATTTAGGTTAATATTTATCATATGTTTCGAGATATTTAACGTGTTACAATCGCCCCCCTGTTACTATCGCCCCCGGTCTACCCTACTTTGTGGTTGCGACGAAAGAAGGAAAATGTCACGCGTCTTGGAACAACGTTTACGATTCGTGCTTCGTACTTTGAAATAATTCACGTGCTTCCTATTTTCATTCCTCCTTTTTAAACTGTATAGGTAGTCCCAATCTATAAAACGGCATTAATGTCCACAGAGGCGATAGCGGAACCGAGCAAAGATTTCTGGCCCCGTATTTGCCGAGCTGGTTCCGTCTGCAAACCCGAATATTGTATGTATGTTACTCGCGCGTCGTACTTTGCTCCCGGTTTTCTTCTTTCTCTTCTTTTCTCCCGCCTGGTTTTATTTCCCTACCGCGAGGCGAATTTGGCGGGCAAACTTTTTCCTCCCCGCGGAACCGAAAGTGGTTTTCGTGTAATCAACGAGGTGAAATTTATCGGGCAACATTGCAAGATAATTCACGCCCCACATTCCAGCCCCGCGGGATAAAAACGAAGAGGATGGGAGGTCCTCTTAATTATGTTCCTGGTTAAACGACCGACTGGTCACGCCCCGTTCGAGATACTCCAGCGAGCTTACGTACGTACGGAGCCCGTGGCTGTCGATTTACTTCAAACATTTCGCAAGTCGAATTGCCTTAAAAGTTCGGGGCTGCGGTTAGCCCAAAGTTCATCGAATTCACGTGGCAATTCGCTGTTATCCGGGCCCGTTCTCCCGGATACGCGAACCGCCAAATGACGGCGCAAGTTTTCGCTACAAAGGAACGATTAACCGGGCACAGATGGTAATTAAAAGGATCTTCGATTTTAATCATTCCCTCTCCGCCTCTGGTCAAGTTGTACAACGAAGAACATCATCGATATTGCTTCTACCACGGCTGTTACGATTTTATTTCATTTGGCTGCTAGTCTCGGCGTTGAGTGACAAGACCACTAAAGATTCAACTACTGAAGTGACGCAACGAGTACACCCATTGTGTAAACATTCGATTAAGATAGGCCTCTCAATATCTTAAGCGGTCCTCACTGTGGAGGAAGGTTGAAGAATCAGCCAGAGGTGAACATCTCCACAGCGACGCACAGTTGCATGATTAAACTTTCGGGCCAGATTGGAGGCTCACAGCAGCGGCGTTTTCGAGGTCCGATGTAACACGCGTATGCATTAATTTCCTCGACGCGTTGCAACGAGAATGCATAAGTAAGGAGCTTATGGTGTTCGCCCACACAACGCCCACCGGAACCCATGTACAAGTCAAACATTGTGCAGACGTTACGGGTGTTAAGTGGTCCGTCAATTGATACCGGATGCAGACGGTGTGTTGTAGGCTTTTCTGGAAGCAGCACTGTGCAAATCCTCGCGCAGCTCTTTACAGTGTCTTACACGTTGCAACAACATCGCGTTAGAGTAGCTTCGATATAACTATTATCCACACCGATCTATACCATCGTGGAAAGTGTGTTGTTATTATTATTATTATTATTAGCGGGTATAACCCTGTAAATACATTATTGGAAACATAGGAAGAAATAAGAAAAACTTGAGAAAAACTTACTACTAGGTCACAAGTCGTTGCACTTAGCGTTGATTGCGCTTACAAATATATGCATATATACAAGATGTACAAAGTAGTGTCACCCCTGACCGCCTTCAAGACACCTAAACACTGTTCTGAAGGATGTCAGGGATCCAGAGAAAATGTCAAGAGAGTGGGAGTCGCTATTAAGTTTGCCGAAGCAATTACAACTCCGAGTAACTAAATCCAGATGACCAATATTGGTCCAGTACCGTCTTTTCATAGAATAGAGGGCTCCGACGAAGAGCCCTACCCGCGACATAAAAATTCACATCTCCTAGCAGGCTCGGACACTTTGTGTGGCCATTAATTAACTTGTTGAAGCGAAACACGAGGCCATTCACTGTTTCTCATCACCGTAAAATCCACAATTCAAGCACTTCTTTAGACAATGCACCGTCGAAGAATGACATTGGTCAGCGATCATCGGCGCGGCAGGTTAATTGTTCGTGCCGCTTGGACAGCTCGATGCCCGCCGACTCCAGTGTAATTTCCATCTTGCCCTTTTTTGTCAAAGTGTACGATCGTATCGAAAGTGTACCGGGTGGAAGCAGCGTATAATCGCGCGGCGCAGCTTTATCTCCCCGTCGCTGAAGAATCTATTTGGTGGGCAGCCAAAGCAATAACGTAAATCCTAATGGAAATGCAAAGATTAATTAAGAATCCCATTCTAGTGTCCCCGTGTGGGCGTCCCCAGGGAAGATCATCGGTTCGTCATTTTCAACGCCCCCCTCCATTCCTCCCCGTCCCTTTGTCAGCGTTTAGGGTGAGTTCACGCACTCTTTCCGTCGATTCTCAACTGGTTTGATAATGAAAGCCATTAGGCCTCCTCTGAATCAGGTATCCCTGTAACAAGTAGCTGGATCTTTCTTCCCGAGCCGCCTCCCCCGAGCTTCCTCTGAAAACAGAGTCCGCGGATCGGCAAATATTTCGCGTCGCTCAACGGAAGGTAAGCCGCTGTTTCGACACAAAGAAAACGCTTCTTCGCGGCACTCAGCGCCCCAGCGCGCGTTAATCGCGCTGTTAATTAACCGGGGGGAACAATGTCTGCAGCACGAGTGGCGTATCCCCGCAAATTGCGACGTAACTCGTTGCATCGTAATAACAAACATAAGCAACCAGCGTCAAAGTGCAAGGATCCTCAGGCAGCCCCGAAAATTCTCGACGGCGGAGGGTGTCGTGGCGTCGAGATATCGCGATTCACCCCGTAATGAACGAGGGGAGCGGACGCGAGCCCGCTTGTATGCGTGCACACGAGGAACATCCTGCGACACGCGGGCCGCGTCGAAGGAAGCCAGAGAACAGCCGGCCACCGGCACAATGCGTGTCTCCCGGGACACGCTTATCTGAAATTACAACGTTATACATCCCCGTCAGGTCCTGGACCAGCCGCTGGAAGCTCTGCACGAGTTCCTAGAACTGTCCAGGGTGCGTGAGTCCATCACCGATCGAAAAGGCTTCGTGCGACCGTGGACACGGGTTTATAAACTGCCCTATTTCTTCTTGCTTCGCCGAGAAACTAAAATCAGAACGATTATGTCCCATTAGATACAGATGGGTGGACAGATAAATTCGTTGGCAACAGATAACATCTGTTAAAAACGAAATAATGTGTAGGGGAAGTAGGGGCAAAACCGGGACGTTAAGGATAAAAGCTCATAACTTTGACATTATTAATGTAAAAAAGAAATTGACATTAGGATTCATTAGAATAAACTCTTTATTAAATAATAGTATATATCCATTTTTTTTAATGCAATAACAAATACAAAAAAATTACGATTTAAAATATGGTCCGTTTTTACGGGTTTACCCCATGGCCTGGGTAAAACCGGGTGCCATACTAAAAACCAGAGATGGGCAAACAATTATTTGAAATAAAAATTTCGTACACAAATTTTTATTTCAAATAATTTTTTGCCCATCTCTGCTAAAAACTGGCCCTAGCACCTATAACAACGGAATTCGTCCAATTCTTTAATCTCCCAACCAGTGCAGCCTTCGCGAGCCCACTTACAACAAGCTGTACACTGCACCCAACCTTCATTCAATTTGGATGAACCATAGAATTCTTGGATATAGGTAAATGCAAATGACTTCACCGTCTCCATCACCACTGTTATCATTATCCTTCCGTATTTTGTTTAATTTTGTGGTTTTCATTCTCTTTAGTTGTAGTCCTTTTTAAGATTTAGTTTAATGTTGATAACTTCCCCTTTTTCGTTTCTTTGTTATACACATTTTGTCCAAAACCAGGTACCCAGTTTTACCCCGTAAAATTTTTTAAATATTACGAATTATCAACAATACCAGGGCGAAGTACAAACAAACTGTCTTAGTTATTTGAATTTAATATGCAACAATTAACATAATTCACACAAAAAAGTTGTTACCTGAACACTGTCAAAAGTGTTGAAGTTTCTTAACTATCGAAAATTAGATCAGAGCCTTCAAAAACACAGAAGACGATATAACTTCACTATGCATGATTGTAAGACGATCGTCTTTTGTTGATGAAACAATGCACATCGTGACAATATGTCGCTGCAAAGACGCGGAGAAATTTGAGGCCGTTTTACCCAGGCACCCGGTTTTTGTCCTAATTTCCCCTACATTTATGTAACAATTGATACAGCAATGGAAGAGGTAACGAAACTGTAAAGTGAATCAGAGAATTGTTAAATAAATTGTTTCAGTGATATAAATGTAACGAATTGGTCGTTTTGCCATTGATATCAAATCACCCCTGATACTTTATTCACGTTCGGCTGCTCGCCGGCGACTGAATGCCACCGAGTTATATTTACGCTTCGACGTTATGGGGGTAAGGACGCGGCGATCGTGTTTGAAGCTCGTTCAGGCAGTCCGCGGGGCGTCGTTAATTCAGAAATTCACCTGACACGTATTTTTATCTAACCTGCGAGCATTTGGACCACTCCTCAGGTGCACTTACGGAACATGCCGGATATATATCGACCGGCGAGCGACGAGAACAGCCCATCAAATTATCGCGTGAAATTCCCCGTGAGAAATAGATACGCGTGCGGTGATCAAATTTTAACGAGCTCTTAGGCGACGCGTCGACGGGCTCCAAGCCGGCCGGATTTTTCGACACACTTCAACGCTTCGTCGCCAGAAATAAAATGAAACGCTTAAAAAATTCCCCGCACAGTGGCCCAGCTCGCGGAAATCGTGCTCGCCTCGCGCGCGCGTTTCACACACCGCGAGACTCATTAAACGATCTGCCTGGCCGCCATGTTCGCCGAGCTCAAACGTCCCAGTGAATAGTGCCGTCGTCGCGCCTCTTTTTCATTTTTTTATACACTTTTCCGCATAATTTGTCAGGGAACGCGCGACACTGGTATCGCGAGCGAGCGGCCTCGGATCGTCCGGAAGAGGCGTTGGAAAATCAAAAGACCCGCGCTTTTCAAAGTTCCTCGGTCCTCCCGCGATTCCTGCCGCCTTCTCGGACGGTCTCTTACCCCTCCGCGGGTCCCCTGAATGCGTTCTTTAAGACGGTGCCCTCCTCATTACTTCCTCGGCATTCGGATTCAGAGGAGGAAGCGCGTGAGTCGCGCTTTCTCGCGCCTAAATGCTCGTGAACTCGCGCGCGGAAGGTGGTCGTTTCGACTCGCGACAGAAGGGAGATGTCCCTTAACCGGCTCTCCGGGGTCCTTCAAAGATTTCTTCGCGTTAACGACTCGTCCGTGGAGGAGGAGGACGAGCCGGAGGAGGCCAGGCGGTAGTTGCCGCTCGTTGCACAACACGCGTCGCCCAGAAAAACTTGATCTCCTCGTTTGGGGGTGAACGTGTTAATATCGAGCCTTGTTAACGGGATAATTAACCCGTGACCGTTGACGCGGCGTGGAGTGTCACCGAGTAATTAAATCGCAGTAATTTACACGATGTAGCGTGGAATTACCGCTCCGGGGAGCGTCGTCTTTTTACCTTTTCCTGGAGCGACGCGCGATGTAACGAAAGTGGAAAGTGGCCGGCGGTGGAGGAAGACGAAAACAGCGGTAATAACCGTCGGATCGATAAGAAGCAGCCGGGGGGATCTTCTCTAAGCGGCAACTAGACCGCTCGTCCCGGTTTTAATTGGAAATTTATCAATTGCTGGTTGGGAAATATTCGGCGGACGGCTAGTTGCTTCCCGCTGCGTTATTAACGCCGTTTAGGCGTCGATTAAACGCGAATCGGAGAGGACAGCGGGAAAGAAATTCCGAAATAACAGCTTTCTAGCTAGCGGCCGACCTTTTTCTCCCCGCCAGCCAGCCGAATTCTCCTCCTCTCCCTCGGCCTGACGAGAAACCATTATGCAAATGAAGGAGCACCTCCTCGAGAAAAGGACCCACGCGAAAGATGGAAGGAAAGGAGAAAGCAAGTGGGATCGCGGCGGTTTATTTATATTCAGGCTGATTTCCAATTATCGGGGATACGAAGGAACGAGAGCAGAGCGTCGGCAGCGTACGAACGGGAGGACGGAGGGAAGCGTGCGTGATCAGGATTCATCTTTGTGCTCGCATGTCCTGTCGCAGTTTGCTGTCGTGCCTTCTGTTCCTCCTTCGCGCCTCGACCGGTAGCTTCGCCGCGTCTTCTGCACCTCGCATCCTCGCTCTTTCTGCTTCGCCTTCGCCTTCGTTCTTCCCGTGCTAACGTCCGCCAGGCTCCCCCACGAATATTTCGCCAAAAACGATGCGGCCGGGCAGCAGAGAAAACAAAGAAGATCATTGGACTCTATCCTGCCCCGCGTCACGCGCGTACCGTAATTATCCTGTCTAGAGGCGTACTGTTAATTGCTTCCTTCCTTTCCTCGATGGCTGGAAGACGAACTGGAGCTTTCTTTACCGTTCCCGTGGAAAAATTGACTGGAATGGTTCGGTTGCGTAGCGCCGTTAAAGCCGAACAATCGGGAATGCGAAAGAATAATTTCGCCAAAGTTTGTTGGAGCAAGGGGATAAGAAGGGAACGTTCCGCGACGTTTCCCCGGGACAAACTGAAACGGAGGCATCTCTTAACTTCGTTTCACCCAATTGTTACGGCGAGTAGCAAGACCTACCCCGTCATCCCCGGGATAAACGAGGCGCGCTCCCCGTAAAAGTAACGCCCTCCCCTGGCTGGCGCATACACACGGAGAAACCTACAACAACCTGCTGGTCGTTGGAGTGAAAAGACCGCGTCGAGAGCCGCGGCGTTATTATCATACCTTCCCTTTTAATAGGAAACTTCGCGGACGGTTGGAAGGCTCGCTGAAGGGTGAAAGGGGTAAGCGATGCTCCCGGGGAAAGAGGGAGGCGCGGCTGGCTGGCTGGCTGGAGAAGGATAAAAAATACAAGACAGCCGAGCGAGCCCGCGCCGAAGGAAAGAGACAGAGCCCGTGGGTAACGGATGGAGAAAGGGACGGGAAGATGAAGAAAGATAGAGCGAACGAGGACTCTCTCCGCGATTAATGAGCGGTGTTTGTTGTTAATTGCTGCCGCCATTAGGTTGGCATCTCCTCGCGAGTTTCCACCACCCCCCAACCGTCCTCCTCCGCTCAGCATCCCTGTCTTTCCTCCTGACTCCACGGCCTCCTTCTTTTTTCTATCTTCCCACCTTTCCCGTCGCGCTACCATCACGGGGTAATACATAGGGCACGGTTATATAATAAATACACGCGCGCGCACACAGAGCCGGTTTTTCTCTCCGTGCGCGCTCACCAACACCCCCGCCGCTTCTGGATCAGTACATAATGCCGTCCAACTATATACATTTTTTCCTTCTGTCTGTTTATATAGAGTGCAGAGGATACATAGGGACGCGCACATCTAAAACCCGCGGAGCTAAACCTACCACCGAGTCACCCTCGAGCGGCTCCTCGAAAGCGGAGCGCGCATGTTAATGATCGCCCGCCACGGCCTTTATCTTTTCCACCTCATTTGCGCGCCACGAGTGGGCCCGGTGGGTTGCGACTCGCCCCCGCGAGGAGGGCGGCACGGGGAAATAGGGGCGGCGGGAGGAGGAGGAGGAGGAGGAGGAGGAGGAGGAGGGGGGGGGAGGGGGCGTGGGGTCGGGACGACGACTTCACCCCCCGACCACGTCCGCTAAAATATTTGCTCGCACGAAGATCCGCGGGGCTGTGCTCGAGAAAGGTGTACGTGTATCGCGCCAGAGAAGCTCAGCTGGAGATGAGACTCCGCTCCACACCCCCTTGCCGCATTTTTTCAGACCTCACCCCCGTTTTCCCTGGCCGACCATCATCGAAGCAGCTCGAACGCAGGATCCTCTTACAGGTACGACTCGGTCGCGCGTCTGCGTGATCACGAGGGGCTAGCGCGTATACGGCAACCACCCCCTCGCACCGGCCCTTCCATCCCTGTCTTTTGCAACCCCTTCCTTCGCACCTTTCATCCGGCGCCGCGCCGTTTCCCGCTGCCTGCTGCTTGGACGACGACGCGACTTACGAAGGAGTTAAGACGCGAGGCCGACTCGGGTCGCTTCCACCATTTTTTACTCCACCCTCTCGTCCACCACACTTGCCGCGCATTTAATTGTCCCTTCGAGCCGCACGATCCCGTATTGTCAGCTTAATAATTTGAATCTCTGAATTCAAGTGCTGTTGCTCGGGATTAACGTAAAATAGCAGAGAACAGAGTATCCTAGTGATCCTCGGGGATAATTCTCGGCGAAGGAAACCAGGAAAGAAAGACGGGGATCCGGCAAGATAAAGGCATTATCAAGAACGGCGGCGGTAACAGCTCGCAGCAACTTTCTCCTCCGCGGCAAAGTAATGCGATAATTACTCGAGCGGAAGTAATAAAATTAATCTCGGTACCGCCTCGCCGGGTTTCCACCCCCTCTGCCAGGCAGCGTCTCCTTTTAACCCACCGTTGAATTTTGGTGGCGCGGGACGGCTCTGCCCCCTTATAAATCAAAGCCAGTTTAGCTTTTAATAATTCGACGGAGGGGGTGGCCGACCGGATAATATACGCCCCAACTTCCTCCTTTATCCTCGGCCGAGAAGAGTGCCCCGTTAATATCTGCGACGACAATAATTCGTAACAGTTTTCCGCGCGAAGATGGAAGAAGAATATCCCGGATATTCGAGGCTGTGCGGTTCCCACTAGTTTCTGCTGGAGTCGGTCTAAATTCAAGCATAAAGCATTTAGCGAATCTAATGGCGGGGCAAACGTTTAAGCAAGGACGCTCAGGTTCACGTTCGAAAGTAACGGAATTCGCGAAGTCGGTAGGAAGGCACCGTGGGCAAACTCTGCCCCTCGGCCGAAGAAAAGTTTGAGGGAACACTGGGTAGGTTGCTCCGGTGGGCTCTGGCCATCGGGTAAGTATCAGTAAATAATCGCGGCGGACGTTACATTACTCGGCGGAATTTATGATTCGGGCCCGTCCGGTCACGTTTGCCGGAGGGCTCCTCCTCGAAGACGCTCCGGAAGAGCAAAAAGAAACTCCGCCGTGGAGAAAGAGAGATGGCATAGAAGAGGGGAAGCCTGCGGCGGGGCAACCTGGGGGGGGGGAAAGGTCGAGGTGATGAAAAAATCGTTGGAACGGGGTGCAAGGAGGACCAGCCCCTTAAACGACTCGCGAGCCAATTTGCCACGGCGTGTCCGCGGGACGATAAATATTAGACAAATTTACAGAGGGGGCCGGTGCACTTGTCCCGCTAAGTGCATCCGTGATACGTGAGTCGTTAAACGATTGTAGGCTTTCCCGAGCTTCTCTCCGTGCAAAAAGCATCAAAGGGAAAACGTACCGATGAGACGAGGAAGGAGCTTCGATGTGGATGCACGTGAATGCGAGAACCAAAGGAATCAGAGCCTGACGAGCAAGAAAGTTGCACCGTCGCGAATCTAGGAAAAAGAAGACGGCCGAGGAGATAGTAGAGAAAGAGGAGAAAAGAGGAGGCTGACGGCTGGGGCCTCGTGCACGGGCGCTCTTCTAAATACCTCCAGAGCCAATTTGCCGCGGCACGTCCACGAGGTGATAAACCCTAGGCGAATTTCAGATGTAAACGCTGGATCGTACGGGCATCCATCGGCTCGCAACACGAACAGCTTTAACGAGTATCAGTCGGGTGAATGAAATTAGAGGCGAACCAGACCGGGAACGTGGATTCTCGCAGAACCGGTCGTTCTAGGACTCCAACGGCCCCCAGCACCTAGAAAAGCCGACGGAGATCCGGGGGGACAGTGACACGCGATGCAATTTTCGAGGAGGAACGGTGCACCTTGCGACAGTGTGTTCTTACTGGTCTGCTTCGACGAAGATTGCCCGAATTTCACCGCAAAATTCAACTTCCGTTCTCGAGCCGCTCCGACGCGAGTATTCCGTTAAAAATTCAGAAGTTTACGGGAGGGGGCTCTGTAAGCATTAATTTAATACCTGAGTAAAATCAATCAGCGGGAGCTGATGTTGCTCGCGAGAGTGGGTGCTGGCCGAGCTGCAGACGGCTGACCGAGCTGTTCAGGGTGAAAGGGGGAAAAGAACGGGAAGAAGGCAGTGTTTGCTTTGCTACGCGGCGGGGCCCGTAATCAGTGTAAATCAGGGGACACGTAAATCACACCCTCTGCGGTAAGAGTCTCTCTAACGGGTGGTGTAACGCAACGGGAGGAAATAAGCGCTGGTACGCGAGCGGCAATTCAGAGGTTGTAATTGGTGACGCTGTTAGCGCAGCAAAGTTGCGAACTCTTATAAATACCAAGTGGCTGACCCCGGTGGCTAACCGGAACGTTGGCGCCGTATGATTCAAGTGGAGGATACCCCGAATTGCTACTCTGATTTCTTGATTACTATAAACTGGATTCGTTCAACGGCCTTTTAGGAAGGCTGGCAATTAAGAAAGATACGATAAAGAACGTGTACTGTACTTTTGGGTACACGGGTATGTGAATCACGTCGGCGGGCTGCGTGTGGTCGCCGGTACCGCCCCCGATAGCTTGCCAACCCCCGTGCAAGAGGAAGAAAAGCGAGACGAGAAGCGCGTACCACCTGTTAATTATAAACGATGAAATTATTAATATACGGATAATTATACCGTCTGCCACGGCTACTAAATACATCCGACGTCAGCGGTTATTCAAAATTGCTACAATTCCGTGACGTTTTCAGGGACGATTTTTAAGCCGTTGAATTCGAAGTTGCCCGACTCCGCCAGCCCGGTTGGAATACTGGATGCACTCGTACGGATACTCGTGCCTTCCCTCGCAACCGGAGCGTACGTGTGCACAAAGCACGTGTACCTTCGTGACTGATTCACTGCACGCTCGAGCACGCTCGAGGATCGGTCGGCAGAGAGATCCGTGGATTGGAAATCCGTAAATCATCGGCAGGAAGAGGCGTTTACGCGCAATCGAATTAATTGAAAAGGCACCGTCGTCCCTCGCCGTACTCTTTCTTCCTTTCTACCTCTACCTCCCCTTTTCGGCCCTTTTACTTCCTTCTGCCTTTGCCGCGCTCTCCACTCCAGCCCTTCCCATCGCTCATTCTCCACTTCTGCCCTTCTGTTTCTCCCTTCTCCCTGTTTATCTTCCCTCCGCTCTTTTGCAGCGCGGAGCACCCGGGCTGCGAAAACACCGGCGGTTCTCCGGAGTCACGCGCGAGCCCAAGTCCCGGCCAAGTTTCGTCTCGTACGAAACGACCTAGCATTTCAGCTGTCCTAAGTAGTATCCGAAACGGAGCGGGCGGTTGGCGAGATGCGCCGTAATTGCTCGCGCAGGATCCGCGGCTGATCCCGCCCGATGAAATTCGAATCGGGGAGACGATCGTCTCCCCGTTACTGATCCCTCTTCGCCGGGCTTCTTCCACGGCGCGCGGCGCCTCCATCTTTCTCCGTTGCACGCGAAACCTCCGGTATCGGGATATCTATCTTCTTCAGGTTCCAGCCCGGTCAGATACACAATATCCCGATACCTTATCGCCCACATGATTTCTGGTCCGTCTACGTCGAAGAAACACACGTACGCCGCGCCGTCCTCTCTCGTATCCTGATGTACCCGGCTCGCCTCGTCTCTTTCCCGCCGTTCCGTCGCAGCACGCTTCTCTCTGTCCCTCTCTCTGCCCGGCTCTCGCTTACCATCTCAATAACGCGAATGACTGAATGGCCCCGGAGCCTCGAAATCCCGGCGAGATAACCTTTATTGTAATTACAATAAGGCATTATGCGCGCTCGAGATCCACGGGGGTCGGAGGTCACACTCCGGCTGAGGTCTTCACTCGTACCTCGCTCCGAGTCTCCCTCCCCCCCCCCCCTCCCCCCGCCCCCCGCTCCCCTCCCCCGCATCGGCAAACGTGTCCTCCTTTCTTTCCGTCGTTTTAGATCGATATACCCGAGCAAGATCGCCGGCGGCGGAGCTTTCTGTGCAGCGGGCCGCGGCGAGCGCGATAATGTCAGCCACGGGCACGGTTAATCAGCGTCTATTAGTTTAATTAATTGAGACGTTACTGTCAGCGGCGGAACGGCTGCTGTTGATGAGGATCTGGTCCGTATTGTGGACCAGCTCCTCCGACAGGCGATTCCGTCGTTACCGTGCTCGGAGAAATTGGGCATGTCGCCGAAGAGGGCGGAGGAACGGGGGTACGGCCGACCGGATGTGGAAATCGACGCGGGATCCTCCGCGATCGGACGTACGAATTACCAATTTCGTCGACGCGCCCGACGACTCTGTGATCAAAGAAAACGGGAAGAAGTGCCAGGTAGAAATTTACATACATCCCAAGATTTTGCCCCACGGATGGCGTGACACTGAAAGAAACCGCGCGCCACCGATATCATTACGTACAATCATCATTATGTCTCGGGAGAGGAGCAATCTTCTGCTCCATACACTGTCAGCCGCGAACGGTGAAAGGAAAGGGGTAGACAGAAAAAGAAACTCTTCAAACGCCAAAATTCACGGTATTCCTATCGGCCCTTCACACTTTGTACTAGAGCGGATTCCAAGTTAAACGGAAGGTACGACACCTTCGAAGGTACCATTTAAATAGTCACGCTTAACGCCCGTAGAAACGTACAGTGTAGGTACTAAGTAGCTACTTGTCTGGAAGCTTGAGTCGCGCGATTCTCTCTACCGATCATGGAAAACTCGGACGCACCGAAATGGCGAGCGCGTCGAATGCACCGAAATCGTGGCGCATCGCGGCGATATTATCGGGAAGGAGTGGCTGCGCGTATGCGAGTATCGCGTTTCATGGCACGGCCATCTTTATATACGCAGACGGGCCACGCGTGGAAGGTCTGCGGTAGGCGACATGTTCACCGGACATGACTTATTGCCTACAAGCGCCACTGTAAATCTCGACGTTACAACGTCTGCTTCTGCCACCGAGGCGCAAGGGCGGCAACCGTACACCGGGACACACGAGAGATCTTTTCAGAGACCGTGTGGGGTTGTGTGCTCCTTTCCTCTGTATTAAACGCGAAATTGAGCTCCTTTCCATCAGAGTTGGGCATTAACTAAATAAAAAGTTATTTAAATAACGAATCAAGTAAAAGCTACTTTCACTTTATTGGACCTTCGAAAATCCGTGTTAAGATTTTAATTTTTTTTAACTTATATTCGTTATTCGAAATTTTTATTTAAATACAAACTTTGCCATCCCTGCTTTTCTGAATTAATTTTTCTAACTGCAGCGGTCGTAAAGCTTCTATTTGTAGGGGAGAGTCTTGCAGCACCGACCGAAGCTAGTTCTCGCTTCTTCGAACAGATATTAGGACATTATTTGAATTAACAAATGAAAATCACAATTCTCTAGTACCTACTTCGGGGCTATATTCTTTACTCCATTGCTCTCGTATTCGTTGATATTCAGATTTCAGTGGGTTAAATGTTATTTTTTAAAGCTGATCTTTCGTTTCTCGTGTAATTAAATGATTTTGTTTTATTATGTATTCTATCTCTAGTCTATTAAGTTTAATAAAACGTCCTAGTTTTGCAATATTTGTTTGTACACAATATACCATGATCTAAAATGTTTCCCCGTGTTTGTCGTACAGTACCGACACACAGACTCTGTCAACCAGTAGAGACCAAATTTTGCATATCTGTAAGTTCAATCTGTTAGCCACTCTGATTAATTTATAAGATGTTCATTTAGCCTTCCTTCTACCTTTTCCCGCAGAAAAATAAAGTAAATAAGGATAGGTATGATAACCTAACAAACAGGAAGCTAGGATTTAATGAAGAAGTTATCCAGTGATGTATTTGCAAGCAGAGTTGCGCATTAAGTAAATTAAAATTTATGTAAATAAGGATCAAATAAAAGTTACTTCAACTTTAGATTATTCGACGAACAAAGTTAATTTTTTTATCCGACGAATAAAGTTAATTTTTTTATTCGGTATTCAAAATTTGATTTAAATAACATTTTTGCCCATCTCAATACACACGTCAAATGCACAAATCAGGAGCACAGGTATTAATTATTTTACTTGCGAGTTTGTACAAATAAAATTTGAAAAAATCTTGTATTGTACCAATTAAATGTGTTTTTATTAACATTGTTATTCATTTAGACCTAAAGATCTACTAATTTAATAGTTGTTCGGTACTGGACGACAATTTTTCGTTTCCCAGAAATTACAACTTTTTTACTTTCGCGAATTATCGATTCTTATTATTAAATTTCACAAAAATAATTTCCCTCCTCTAATTAAGTTCCATCTATACTACGAACACGTTTTCGAATTTTTGATTTTTATCGACTCTACCCCAAGGTATAACAAAAAAACTTAGAACGTTCGGTACTGCACGATTCTCCCCTAATCCATTCGATACCGTGAATTTAATTTCTTTAACGGCGCTTGTTTATTTGCAGAGCACCGATCAATGGAGCGGCTCATCTTGCTCCTCTTCCGCCGGATAAGAAATTACCGTTTAGAAAGCGGGCGAAGGTTTCTGCGGAAATAAACGCCGCTACCACCGCCAAATAGTTCCCACAGATTTGACAAAAGTTCGGTTGAAATTACGTGGAAAATTACAGGTCCAACTTCCGGCGCTAGCGGAAACCCTCGAAGACGCAGCCCCATTCTCAAGAACTGAACTGCAATCAACGATGATGGACAAGTGAAATCGACAATCTACATAAGAGCCAATGCTCTGCCTTCCTTGATTTTTCAACCGGGCCTTCATTCTTATTACAAATATCAATTTCAAAGCAACATCCAAACTTGTACTTAGAGTGTACAACACAGACGCATAATATCAAACGCTGTTCAACGTTCCAGTGTTTCTGTTCAGACATGCAACTCGGGCGTAAGAAGCTCTCAGTGTGTCGAGTGCCCCGGGACGTAATGATAAGGTTGCCCTAATCGTCGACTGATTTCAGGTCTCTCCACGCGGGAATCCTAATTGAATTAGAAGATCCTGAGGATTTTCGAGGCGGATCTGGGAGCAGGTTAACCCGCCATTTACCAGCAACCCTTCATTTCGAATAGCGAGAGCGCCAGGGTCGTTTCGTGAGCACCCTCGACGAGTCTGTTTGCTTGGCAAACGATGAAATAACGAACCTCTGTTGTGCGGACTCCGATTGTCCATGAAATTGAAAATGCAATTGGATAAATAAATTGCAGTTGACGAAAGTGATCATTGCAGCTCCTTTTACATACCCTGTGCTATGATAGTCTCTCGAATCAATTGCCTAAACTTGATAGCTTGCGACAAGGTCTCTAAGAAGAGTGCCTTAAGAAACAAAACGCCTTCATTTATCGTGCCATTATCAATCTGTACATGTATTCTCGCTTTCTTCACGTAATGAAGATTTATTACGTTATCTTCACCCACGCTTTTATTTCGCCGGGCGGTTAATCTTGCTGGTATCGTTAAGCCTGGCAAAAACTGCGGCAAGGTGGAATGGTTAGGTAGTTCCCGCGGGTAAAAAGCCCCATTAAAACCAGACTGTTCGACAGAGTTTCGTTCTGTGGCGTGAGAAAAAATGTAAAACGTCCCCGAAATTTTCTCTGTCTAACAGCGATATCGTATTAGTAATGGAAGAGCGCAAGCATGAGAAAAGGAAGGGACAAAATCTTGATTCGTGAATTTTTCGCGTACTTCCAGCGTGCGTTTCCTGGAACGGTTAATTTCAGTTGGTCCTCACGTCCAACGGGTGATGGTCGACGAAAAAAGCTCGGGACAAGGGAAAAGAATGGTCTGAGGAAGGAGAAGAAGGGAAGAAGAAAACGGGGCTGGATGGCCGCGGCATGTCGCGTGATGGAAGATGCCGTGATCACGGGCACACGCACACGCGTATTTGCATCTCGTACACGGCTCTGCGTGTGCGCGGTGACCGAGGAATTTTGGAAAGGCGAAAATCTGTGGCGAAAAATGTGGAAGGCGAAAGCGCGAGAGGCGATCCCGAGTTCGTCCGAGACTTGCAAGCGTTGCCTTAGCGATGCGTGTCCCACGTGAACCGTCGCTCGTGACGATTTTTCGTGAATCGAGCGAACGGCGTACGCAGGTAGGGTAACAGCATCTGAGGATGTAGCAATTACGTCTGGACTCTTTGCCACAGATGGACGGGGACCGCAGCCGCGGAACGCCCCTTGCGTTACACATATGTTACAAGTTCCCTTCTGTCCCTCTTCCCTTTCCCGTATCCTGGCCCCTCTTCGCTCTTCTTACCGCTCATTCCTTCCTGACCGAATTCATGTTCGTATGGTCAGCACGAAAGACGTTCCTGTGGGAACAGCGAGGCGATCGTCCTGGCGAACGGTGACGGGAGTCGAAGCTGAGCAACGGGGTGAAGTTGGAGAACGCGCTGTGGCGGACGAGGGTGTACTGGGTAACGAGCGGGCAGATAACTAGGCTAGACGAAATTAGGGAAAGACGTCTTGATGATATTCCCCGAACACGTTCGGACAGAAGTTTCCAAAGGAAACACGAATTACGGCGGCGGGGCAAGGCTCGCCGAAGAAACGTCACATTAGCCTCGAAGTGTCCGTTCCAGTTTTGCGACAGTCGTGCGTAAGATGATCGCTGGATAACGGTGGCCCTGAAGACAGCGGGTAACCCCGTAGCCGTGAACCTTATTTTCCCGTGTGCGGCTGACAATGGAAATCCACGATCGTCTCGCGGGGGTCCGCACGCGATGACCTCCGCACTTCCTGAGGACGGTTCTGTGGAGGAAACGTGTCTAACGGGAGCGTGGCTCCACTTTTTCTCTCCACTTCGAAGGCTTCACCCTTTGTTCCGTGACGAGTGGCCGGCAATTCCACCTAGACGAAATCGGGGCGTTAGACACGCGAAAGGAATCGTAGAGGAATAAACGATACGGCCGCAGACCCTGCTTCTCTGAATCGCGGTTTATCGGCACAGGTTGGCAGAGCAAACTAATCCACGCGATATTAAGCGTTAGTTGATTGCCTCTCGACAGGACACTCGAGCCCTAATGCACCCTCCAGGGATAGTGAAAGGGATGAACCGACGGTCGCGTGTATTCTGACCGGCATGGCCGCGAGATTACAGGCCGGCTCCAGGCTGACTTCGATGTAAATCAATCTGCTGCGGAGCTTCCCCGAGGCCTTCGCCCGAAATCGTTCTGTTTTACGGCGGAAAGGTGAATGGCAAGCGTACGAGGTGTCGGATGGTTCGCCCGAAACTATGCGTTCTTGTTGCTCTGCTGCGCTCAGCACAAGTATACAGGTATACCTACTATGGTCTCGAAGCTAGGAGGGAAACAAAAAGTGAACGAAAAAGGAAGAGCGCGGATGGCTGGACTACCGTTGGCCGTGCATCAACTAAATAGAAGACGATCAGCGACAAAATCGGGCAGGGTGCATTTATTGAAAATTACTCCTCGCGTGCGAGCTGCCCGAGAAAATGAGAGGGACAAGGGGTGAAGAGGTGCAATCGAGCGGTCGCTCGTCCCGAGCTCGAGATTATGCTAACCGAATGGCGCTTCCCTTAATCAGTTGAAACATTTTAGAGTGCAATATCTTCGGGTTCTGACCATCCGGCGTTGGGCCTCGCCTGCAGGCGCTAACCGAAAATTTGCCAGAGGAACGAGCATCCTGCTAATCGCAAGCGAACTCGAGCTATTGAAGTGACATAGAACTAATTCCAAGTAAGGGGCAAAAAGTCGCGTGCAGATATTCAGCCATCGACGTTCCTAATTCTTCTGCAAGCAACAAAGTATATTCCATGCACGAGTTACCCCCGAAATGAGCAATCAGCGAAACGGGACAAAAGGAAACCCGGGCCACGGCCATTTAATGTCACGACCCATCCAATTTTCCGGATTCTAATTCGGACAGTGGTCAACGAGTTTCGTTACATGCCCTGCAGTCTCCCGTCCTCCGCAATGAAAAGGGGAACGGAGCTGTGAACGCCCCATCCAGCGACCGTTTTCGTTTCCATATTTTCCGCCTTAATTAACAACGTTTTCGTTTATTACGCTGACCACTTCAAAGCAGCAATTCCTTTTGAAAGGGGTGCCGCCGTTCCGTTTGAACGACGCTCACGGTTATCATGCCCATTGGTCGTGACGTGCCCACTGTCCTCTAACTTCTGCAAGCTGGGATTATTGTATAACTTGAAATTGTGCTTCTCCAATCCAGCTTTAAGTAGGAGGATCTAGGGGAGCTACGGGGGCTAGGATCCCGAATGCAGCGCGTCACCGAAAATTCTGAAAGCTACGGAACGGCGAAAAGGGGGCCGCCGCTTTAGGCGGTCGTGTCTTCGGCGAAGGCCATCGGCATATGCGGCTCGCGTGCATCAATGCAACCGTAGGGTCGCAGTAACAGGTGCAGATGCAGAGGAAGCGATCGTTAGCCCGACAGCCCGCGGTGCATGTGCGCCTATTATGATTTCTTTCGTAATTAGTCTGCCCCCCCCCCCTCCCCTCCTTCTCCCACGTTCCACGTGTGCGTATTCGGCTGTACCTATTATTTATTTCGGTGCACGCATCCATGGCCCGGGGAACATGTGCCACCCTTTGTCGCTCGCGATCCTCCGCGCAGTCTTCTGGGACACCGGCGATAATGACGGCGACCTTGAACTCCCAGCCGAAATGTCGTTACGCATCCACTTCTGTTCCCTAGCATAATCATCCGTATCGCCCCCGGAAAGTGTAATCCAATTGTGCGCGCCGAATTTGTTCGCCAACCCCTGCATCGGGCCATGCCGTTTATTGGCAATGAAACGATTTACATGCTCACGCGTTAATATTTCAGCCTACTAATTGCTTGCGCTTACAAACGCGTAATTCTCGCATCGGCTCCGGTAAATTTATCGAAAGCGTTGCGCGTTCAATTAACGGGATCTACGATGCAGTAAATTGGAACGAGTATCTACTTCCTCCAGTTATGGATCTTACGAATACAGTGTAAATCGTAGGATCGATCGAACCTGATCCTGGTGAGGGTGATGCTACTGCGGTACAGTTTCATGACTCCCTGATAGCTTTGAGTCCGTCAGTTACCATCGAAACGGGACCACGCTAGAGTTATGGGATAGATCCAAGACTTTGGGAGGTATATATCCAAGAAAGCGTCTTGCCAAGGGATTTCACCGAGGGTTGGCTGTTTGCGCCTCTCGACAAATAAGGGGAAGTCGTTATCCCCTGGATGGGAGGAGTAATTAACTGCTTCTACCTCCTTTCTGTCCGCTCCACCTCTCAGCCAGCATCCTTCCTTTCCGGCTTCGGCTTCTACTCGAAGGAGCAGACTTAAGGAGGCCCGCTTAGGCTTTCACGGGGTCGTGTCTTCATTATTCACGCTAATCTGCTTTCGCCTCGCGCTCCTACCGCCTCCATTCTCACCCCTTGCACCTCCAGCCTGTGACTGGTCCCGGTTAGTTTATAATTTAGTGAAAATTACACCGGTACAATCTGTCACGGCGATGGCTCTAGACTTGAAACATTGCCAAAAAGAGGAAATTATAAAAACAGGAAGACAAAGCGCAGATATACCATTCGTTTCTACCGGGAACAATTAAATCGTGAGCCTATGAAAATGCAAATTTCGATGGAAACACAGACGGATGTCGGTGTTCAAGCTTAGCAAGGGAAGATTCAACTTAGCAACGCGTATTTCCAATTTTCGTTGCGGACCACCTTCGGTAGGAACCCCGCGGTGCTCGCCAAATTATGATGAATTGTTTTCTCTCTTAACTGGGAATGCCGACAAACGTTGCACCGTAGCACCCCGACCGAGATGATCTTTCACCAATTTCGAGTCGCTGATTGATCGTCGTAATCTATCGGGCCATTCCCGTGTGAACGGATCGCCCCGATGGAACCAGATAGTTGAAAGATCAACGGACAGAAATTTTTGTGAAAACGTGAGCGCGCGAGAACTTTACACAAGGGGCGAGCCAAATAAGATTTTCTGAAACTTTCCATTCTGAAAAATAACTTTTAAATTGGGGAGACCTTTACAACAATAGTTACTAACATTATTCACAGGCATACTGTATGCATGTATAAACTATTACTACGCCGTAAACACGTTTGCTTCTCCCTGATGAATGTAACAGTTTCGGGTAAGTCATCGTGTTAAAAATATATGTTCCATTACAGATTTTGCGTTACAAACTCGTGTCACAACCGCGGTTGCGTGCGTGGTATTATCTTTTCGTAGCTTTGCTCTACATAGTACCCGAGGCGTTTACAAATCGATTCGATTGCGACAATACGACGACCTTACGATGTAGCGTACGATGTAACATAAATATAAGTTGTAACAAAAGCTGTAGAATTCCTGTAAAAATGCAATTTCCATTGCTTGACACTGAAACTATCAGAGCTGTGATTGCGTACTAGCTCACATGAATGATTGCGCCGAGGTAGAGCCTAAAATCAGTAAATCAATAACGCCAGATTTAAGAATGCCAAGGCATTTGAATTTAAATTCAACATCGGGGTATTGAGAAACACACACAAGGAAAATGCTCACCTCTTCTCGCGAAGCAAACAGAATGAATGATTAGCTAGCAATGAACAGATGCTTTCAGTTTGTCAAGTAATTACTATGCGACTGAAAGAAGAACGCGCCAGCATGGAATAAATCGATCAAAATTATTTGCGTACAGTAAAAGGTACAGGAACGTATTTGTTTATAAAATATGCGAATCCTGAACTGAAATATGAATGCTATGAAATGTTATATATATATTCCTGCTATGCAACACTTTCAGGGAGCTTGCCACAGCATCTATTTTACATACACCATTATAGCATGAAAATGCATTTGTTATGATATAAATGCTCGACTTAAGTGTACAATATTTCTTCCAGTTTATCTTTTTATTGCTGTAAGTTTAGTAAGACGTTCTGACCCGGCGGCAAATAGGCTACTTGGCGGGATTTCGAGAGATTATGGGCGATATCTTCTGCGGCTTCAATTCTTCTAAGTTCGACTAAACCGTCTCCGCAATCACCAAGAGACTTTGCAATTAAACTAGCGGCCTGCGCGTCACCTTCCGCAGTAATGATAGACGCTTTCTTCTGCTGTTCTGCCCTTTCTACTAAGAAACGCGCCTTCTCCGCGTCTTGCTGTGCCACCTGCTTCAACTCCACGGCTTGTGTGAATTCTTTTCCAAAGGTTAAGTGTGTCTGAAACAGGCAATACACGATTCAATGTTAGCGAAATATATCGAATTTGTGGTCAAAAGAGGAATAAACATGATACACTTACGAGAGAAATATCATCTAAGATTAATCCGAACTGTCCAGCTCTTTCCGTTAAATCTTCGCTAACCTTTTGAGAAACAATCTCTCTCTGTGTAATCAATTCTCCTGCATCAAACTGAGCAACTACTGCCTTCAATACTTCAGTAGTAATAGATGGCAGTACTCTTTCATCGTAATCTACACCAAGAATAGTATAGATCTTTGGCAGGGAATCTGGTACCGGTCTAAAGAGAATACGAAGCGTGATGTTTACATTTTGCAGATCTTTGCTTCCGGTAACGACGGGAACATTTCTTGGCCTAGATCGAATATCAAATATGATAGGTTTCTGTACCCAAGGAATGAAAAAATGTGTTCCTTCTCCTACAACATGATTCTTTATGCCCGCGAATCTATCGAAGATAACAGCCCTGTGACCTCCGTCCACTGAAACAACAATTGACACACCGGTGTTACGAACATGCACAGCGATGGATGTTTGGTGGAATGTTGATCGTAAAAAAGCAAAGGGTACTAACCATTATACAGAGCAGAATTAATAACAGCTCCAGTCACAGCCAGGCCCATACCAAGTTGCCCTAGTCTGTTGAAAAATTGTGCCATTTTCTAATACCTGAAAGAATGGATAAAAGCTAACTGTGGAGAAGAACATTTCACGTACGATGATGCAAGACAATCTAGTCTTTTAAACGATGGCTGAACGATCCTAACCTAAATCTATGAAGCGCGATTTAAAATGAAAATAGCGATAAGGAAGACTTAAATGCCGTTAAGTTATATGAATTGAAAGCGCTAGAAGTTCGCGAACTGCACGATCTGGTTCAACTTTAAGAACATAAATATCTGGAAATGTTCTGAGCGACCGGCCGACTAGGAATCTCGGTCAATCGATTACAATTTACCACAGAATTTTCGTGACTACAATGGTCCGTGATACTGTAGGAACGGTAAGTAGCTAACGGCTTTTAGATTGACATAAATAATCCTTACGTAATAAATTCTGTTTCCGAACTGGGAATTATCACTTTTCTTCTCGCGTGGTGTACATGCGTGGGTAAAAGTAAAATGGAGGTCCAAATTCGGTTTGAAAAGGAACTGAACAGTGGCGACTCATGGTGGCTCCACTTTTACGAGGCAAATTTAAATACGCATTTAGGAAAGGCAACACTTCGATTGAATAATTACACATACATCACATATTCTTAACGACGAATAAATGTAGGATTTTAGTGAATTTGAAGTGTAAAGAATAAAACAAAAAATAGAATCGCCTCCGGGTGAACTCGAACCGCCAACATTTTGGTTAACAGCCGAACGCGCTAGCTTTTTTTTTTAAATGTGTTTATTTAGCCATAGGGAATACCTAACAGTTTTATACATTGTAACAGGTATAAACACAGCCGATGTGGCACCTCGTTTCTATAACAACTTATACTAAGGCCGGTATTCATAGTCGCTACTTATTCTTAAGCAAATGCTTAAGCATGCGGCATCTTCTACTAACGTAGTAGGTAGTAAAGGATGCCGAATGCTTAAGCATTTGCTTAAGAATAAGTAGCCACTATGAATACAGGCCTAAGCATCAGTTACAGTAGGTCCAGGGACCCACTGTAGCATGAGTGTCACACGAGCGCTCGTGCCTCAAAAGTAAAATAACTTTTTTTTTATACGTCACATCGACGTCGAACCAATCAACACCAAAATGGGAAACGATGGGAAACGAAACGACGCCAGCGTCATGCAAAGTCAAGTGACGTGAAGCCAAGTGAGGCCGCGGCCAACCAGAGTCGACAATCGATTCCCCGGCGATGCTGGTTGGCCGCGGCCTCACTTGGCTCACGTCACTTAACTTGGCTTGGCGCTGGCGTCGTTTCGTTTCCCATCTTGGCGTTGATTGGTTCGACGTCGCGGCGTCATCACGCGCATGTATGGAATCCCTCGCCACTGTAAACCGGCTGCCAGGCGGACGCATTTCCTCACAACGCTGTACACGTGCTAGTTTGTATTTTTATTTCCTTTCCCTGCCTATTCAGTGACAGAGCATTTGTATGTAAATTTCCCTGGAAAAAATCAGCTCTAAATCAGGGAGTACACTTTGGTATGATCGTCTTAACTAGAGTTCTAATCCTACTTAAATCTAACTTAAGCTAATTTAATCTAAAGTTTATGTACATGAATATTAGAGATGTAGCGACTAGTGGGCAGTAGTGTGTTTTCGACGGATCTCGTCAGATAGATTGTAAAAAACTTGTAGAATACGTCGTAAACACTGAAAACTTGTAGAATACTGTAGAATACATCGGAAACTATATATAATCGCCATTTTCCTAATCCCAAAAAAGGATTCAGAAGCGTGGTGTGAATTATTGGTTAGTTCTTTTCATTCCCGATACATATATATACATTTACGACATTTAAGACACGTGTCGTGTATAAAATAAAAAAATCGTCTTTACCCACCATTAATAATTAATAAAAAATGAATCGTAAAAGGTAAAGTAATTAGTAATAAATCTACGATAATAACTAAAATTTCTTTGAATTGAAAAAATTATATTACTATACAAATATTAGAAACAAAAAGGGATAATTCCTTTTGTATTTCTATAGAGATAATTTTTTCTAATACAGGAAAGAAACATTTTATTTCACATAAAAAATAATATATTAACCTATGATTTTTTATTCTTTGTTCCGTAGTATTGGCTAATACCTTTCTGCAGACTGAACACAAAGCACCATCTTTGCCATTTAGTAATCGTTGGTGTTCAAACCCCCCTTTTTCGCAAAAAGAATGCTTCGGCCGCCTTCCAAAATCCATTTTTGCCATCTTTTACCACTCTTCAGTTCGCTCGCACCAAATTGAACTTTTCAAGGTATATTACATGTATGAAACTGTAGAAAACTTAGAAAAATTCTGTCTGGTATTATACAGTTTTAGCCACATAGAAAACTTGGTTTTCTACATGTGGGTATTTTACGTACCCACCACTGCTAGTGGCTGATTATTTAGTCTGTTAAGCCGACTATTCGGCCACTTTTGTAGTCGGCAAAAAAGGCGGATTGATCGGCCTTAAATTTTTACTAAAAATCTTTTAGAATTACTGATGACTTGATAAGGCATAGAATAAATGTATAATTATCTTTGATTTTCCGGTGTGTCTTTTTGAGATTGTGCATTTGTGTGTCTAAAATGTCTTTGGAAATCTCATGCCCATGCTGCTGAAATATTCCCATAATCTCAGTCCACAATTGTATATTCCTTTTCTGCCATTAGTGTTATTTTAATATTTTTGAATATTAGTATGTGACATAATTATAATTATTTATACATATTTTATATTATTATTGTATTATATTATTAAATTGTGATGAAGGAATGTTAAATTTTCTGCTTGGTCAGGAAGGAGGCGGTTTCTTTTGGTCTCATATATGTTGCCAGCCTTGGAAAAAATCCTTTCACTATATACTGTGCTGGCTGGACAACACAGGTATATTTTTGCTGCAGCTGCCATTTCTGGGTATCTTGCTCTATTCTGTTGCCACCACTTGAACGGGTCTTCATTTCGATTTATGACAGGTAATGCACAATATGCCTGGAGTTCGTGAGCTGAAGAGGATTTTCCTTCATCATCTACAATTTTCTTCAACACTATTTCATGATAACAGTCCCAAAAATTATGGTGAATTGTATCTTTTGGGCTATCTTCGTTACTGGGAGAATTGTTTCCTGTGTTCATATTCATCGAATATATACAGAGGCCATAGGCCTACCACTTTTTTTGGAAGCTCTACTGGTACCTATTAGTAGCTTGTACATTCCGCTGTCTGATTAGTCTGGTTTTTAGGTCCATAAGATAAGTGCTGTTTGTGTCCAACCACCAATATTTGTCCCTGATTCTCACTGGACTGTAAAAATCAGTTGGGGGTATGCTGGTAGAGTATTTAAAGGCCTCTGTTGTGTTAGAGGGGTTCGTCAGTGGGTCATAAGTGATTTTTTATGTCTGGGCCAATAGTAAATTGTCAGGATATTGTATTCATTTCGAATGTATCCATTTTTATCCAAAAAGGTGAACGCCTGAGGGGTTATGTATCCTGTTATCGGGGAATTTTTGCCGTAATCGTCGTCGATCTTCATGATTTCGTTGATTATAGCATTGTTTTCGATGGAGATGGATGTAGCATAGTAGTCCCTGATCAGTTGAAGAACGAAGTTATCTATTCTGGTGATTTTGGATTCCTTGTACAGTGCAACGTTGCTGATATACTTGGTGAAGTTAGAGGAGGCCGATCTGTGTTTGAAGATACAGTGCCTGGGTATTTGTCGTTCTATTCTCCTAAGTTTTTTCATGGTACCCGCGTTTATGTTGAACCACGTGGGGCTGCGTACGTGATGAAATGTCTTATCAACAGCATGTAGCAGATTATTTTAGCCCTGTTGCTCAGAGTTCTAGAATAGAACAGCCTGCCGTAGCTGTGATAAGCCCTGAGAGCTTTATCTAATTGAATATCGACATGTTTGGGCATCCTAATTAAGCTGTCTATATGTACACCTAAGTATTTGACCGAGCAGTTGTGCGATATTTTTATTCTTTCATTGGGAGCGATGCCTGAATCAATGCTAAAAGTTCTCAATTCTCTTTTCTGATATCTGCTCAAGAATCTAGTCGGTTTCCTCAGCAGGATAGTTTCACATTTCTGCGGGTTGATCTTTAATTTCCATGATTTGTGATGGTTGTTTATGTGAGACTCACTGTTGTGTGTAGCTCTGCTAGTTGAGTGATGATTGCGTTGACTATGTCATTTTTTAGATCAATCAGGATGCTTTGCACTGATTAAAATGTGTGTCATGTTTGGCCTTCTTGTGCGATGGGAGGGATTACGTTCACTCATTACTAATGATTCGGCGTGCTGAACTGGTATTTGTTCCCTGTAGGGCACTGGTACAGTATGTTGTGCAGCCTGTGAGAAGGACAGACCAGGAGTTACCTGTCTGCTAATTCTGTTGACTTTTTGTGTTATATTAGCTTTCACCTGGGTTGTTGTCTAACCCAAACCATTCACGAAGTATGGGTAGATCGAACAGGTAAAGCCTATCTAAAGTAAATCTACATACATACAAATGTTTATGAATGCTCCCAGAACAATGGAAAACAAAAAACACAGAGGCATTTGTTTAAATGTTTTTGACCGAATGTTTGCAACCAGGTTTTATACAGTTTTTATATTGTTTTCATACAGTTTTTATATTATTTTCATACAGTTTTTATACAGCTTTCATAATGTTTTTGTACAGTTTTGTACATTTGTTCTGTATTTGCGGTCAAAAGTTTGTAGTTCTAGGTTAGAGTTTATGGGGGTTTGTGTCTCCAGCGAAACTGTGTTACCGACCTGTAATTTGAGACCTGAATTTAGCGTCTTCTACTCATCAACAGCGGCTAACTCATGAAGTACTCTAAAGTGTGTGATATGCTGCATGCGTGCTGTACGTGTTATACTATTATCGTTTTTAGTCTTCATTAAGTGAGCTACGTGCTCCGTTATTACGGTCGACTAAGAGTGGGTTGGCAATAGAGCTGCTAAATACTTAAAAAGTTCAAGTACTTGAAATTTAAACAGAGTAAAATTCGCTTTTTTCGAAGCGAACCAACACCTCCATTTTCACCAAACACGACTTACAGTTTCCTTTTCAAACGATACAGGATTTGAAGCAATTCGACGATATTTTGCGCAATTAAACACATTTTAATGCCGTAGTAAGTATAATACCATCGTTGTTAATGTCTGCATTCTGTATGACAGAAAATATGTTTCTGATGGACGGGCAAACGAGTATAAGTCGAATTATAACCTTTTCTATATTGCTGTCTTTTGCTTATGGTTCCAGTAGTATCAGTCAATATCACTTTTTCCCGTATTTTTTTATCGGAGATCGTAATAGTACACAAAATACAGTATAATGGTGGGAAAAACAGTATAAGTTGAGTTATGTTGAGGAATAGGGGAGACCGGGACAAGTTGATACAGGGGGCAGGTTGATACAGACGAATTATCTCGACATTGTATAAATGTAGCTCCTTATGTGCGAGATATGCGAAGCTTGTTGTTCAATTCTTTACTACGATCTAGCATACGTCTGTGTACCTTAACATTAGCAATCCATTTTTAACTGTTTTCGTTTCTATACATAGAGAAAAAGTAAATAGTTGTGTTCACTTTCCAATCCGTCTTGAGACGGGATAGAGAATTCTATCACTCAAATTAATTGGGCATCGCACTGAGTCCTTTGCAGGTAAGGTAATTACGTTTTGTTATTTTGTTTATATGCTCTACATTTTTTTATGGAGATGTTTGACAATATGTCTTCCTGTGGAGTAAGTTGATACGTTTTCTCTAGGGCCTGTTGATACAGTGTATCAATTTTCCCCGACTCCTTTTAATTGGATTTTTCCTTTTATTTCTAGAAAAATGGTACGAAATTATGCCAGAAAGACGAATCGCGACAAAATACCGCGAAATATTTTTCAAAAAACGTGTATCGGTGTAAAAATAGAGTCAATGTCGTTACGTCAAATCGCGAAAATATACGGAATAGATAAAATGGCTTTATTAAGATACATTAATAAAAAGAAGCAAGCACCTCATGTTAAAGTGGGATATTCCAGACATCCTTTACTCATTAAACGGATATTTTACGGATGTATCAACATGCCCCAGAGCAGTATCAACTTTCCCCGCTGTGGGGTAGGTTGATACATTTTACCTTCGTCCAAATAACATTTTTTCATTCATTTTGTATGTATTTTCTCAACTTTTCATTTACAATATATTAAAGAGGAAGGACCAAAGTATTTTAGCATATTTGTTATTAAGTAATTAATTCAAACAAAAATGAAAAAAATTGAAAACTGAAAAACGTATCAACTTGCCCCGGTCTCCCCTAAGATGAAGAAAATAATATCTCACCTCAACCTAAACAGTTGCTTTTTTGTTCTTTTTTTGTGAATCGAAGTTAAAAATAAAAGTGTCTTTTGCTCAATTTGTAATTTGATTCGAACTTTGTAATTTTTTTCTATGTCTGAACTATATTTTGAAAGTCCAATGGAACGAGACATATGTTATCAACTTTCACCTCCAAAATTTAACACCTGATCTTACGTAGCACTTTAAATATTCTAAGTGTCTTCCTGCAAACTAAGAATTTTCACTTATACTCGTTTACACGCCCACCAGAGATGTAGTTTCGATTTTTTAAAAAAAATTGTTGACGGTAATTCTTCAGAACAAAATTATTCTTAACTTGTTGATGTTGAATAATTTTTAAATTTTAGATCAAAGAATTGGCAAATTATGGTGGGTTCAACAATTATAAATTTGTCAAACGAGTGCTAATGTCGTTGGTCACCAATGACGTTGCATTACTCTATAGTTGGCTCGGCAGAAAAGAGAAAGAAGATTTTCACATATTAAACGTAGCAAGGCTTTTAATATGTAATTATATTAAATTGCCCTTATTTTACTCTTCCTAATATTGATTACTGTAAAATTCAATGTAATGTTCCTTCGAAATTCTTCTTTAAGGTGCAGCACAACACGGGAAAATGTATAATCTATGTGTACTACCTATATGTTTTACATATTTCATTTATTTTAAGTGCATATCCATATCTATTTTAAGTATATATCCTGCATATTCTGCATATTTGGTATATTCTGTATATTCGACCTTGTACTGACATGTTCTTGTATCTCTTGTAAGTGCATATATTCTGCATACCCATATCCTGTATACATAATAATAATACTACAAATAAAACTAATTGGAATTAAGTAAACGAAATAAATTGTTATCGAGTTTGATCTTATTTTGAAAACCATTTACATCCTTAAATTTTTATTAAATCGAACCAGTATCGACGAACGTCTTAAAAACGCTTGTTTCGGACCTAACCAAGACGTCTTAGAAACGCCTGTTTCGGACGTAACCAAGGCGTGTTCTGGACGTCTTAAAGATGTACTGTTTTGTGAAAACGGACGTTTTTAGGACCTTTTTAAGGTGTCTTCTGGACGTTCGTGGACGCCTTTAAGACGTCTTTGTGCTATTTGGGAAAGGTTCCAAAATTCCACAAAAGTTTAAAAAATAACAAAACAATACAAAAACAAAAAGAACTTAGTATTTAGTTGACCCTCCGTTGTTTTTAATTATCTGAAATATTCTTTTTGGCATTGAGTCTATTAATTTGTGCAGTGTCTCCGATTCGATTTGAGACCACGCCTCTCTGATGTCATTTTTTAACTCCGTGGTGTTAGAATATTGTTTGTCATTGGCGTATACCTTTCATGCGAGAATTTCCCAGAGGTTTTCTATGGGATTTAGGTCGGGTCTTCTTGATGGTCAAGGCAAGACTTCAACATTCACTGTCTGAAACCATGTCTTAACAGACATTGCACGATGAATTGGGGCATTATTGTGTTGAAATATTAAATTTGATCCACCAATTTCATCAATATATTCATCTATTACAAATTCCACCAGTTCTTTGTATTTTGCAGTATTCGCCTTTGGTGGGAACCACATTATCGGAGGCTTACCGTTATACCCAAATGCAGCACATATCATTACGGTACCTTCTCCATAGTTGCGACTCATTTTTATTTCTCATTGGCTGCGCAAATCGTACCAGTAGTACTGGAAACCGTTTGGGCCATCCAAATTAAATTTTTTTTCATCAGAGAAAATCACTGTTTTCCATTTTTCGATCCATGCCATATGATTTTCAGCGAACTTTAACCTTTCATCTTTATGAGATTTGGTTAGAGGAGGCTTTTTCATTCTTTTTGTGTAACGAAGTGTTCCGCTCGCTCTTAAAACTTGTTGCACACGACGAACACCAATTGGAAAATCTAATTTTACTTTTATTTGAGACGCATTCAAAAAGTTTATTTTTCCGAGCCTCTTGAAAAATCTTTCCCTTATCCCTCCGACAAAGCTATTTTGGACGGCCTGTAGATTTTTTAATGGCATATTTATCACCTAATTTTATGTAGTGGTTGACAACATTTAAGGATCGCTGAATTTTTTGAGCAATTCTTCTGTCTGAGAGGCCCGTACCCTTTAAAGCAGTAATTTGTCCCCTTTTATTTCCGACGCCCCATTATGCTACATAAGTATTAAATGAATGTAATATTTTAAAATATTAAAAAATCATAGCGTCTTGTATTTACTTTAAAAAAATTTATCAAAATATGCGCTATCAAAAGTATTTTTTGAAAAAAGCACCTTGAACCTAAGATTATTTCGTATTATCAACAAGATACTTTTTACAAGATGTCTTTACAAACTATGTTTTGCCACTTACGTTGCTGCAACTCAAGTAATTGTTGGAGCAATTGTTAAAGCAAATGCTTGCGAAACAACGCGAAGCATCGTTATTGGTTTCCAAGAATGGGAATGTAAATAGAAACAGTAAACAGGCTGTTGGAAGAGTGAACCTATCATTGTTTCGGTCACTGTACTTGCGTTTTTTCCACAGTATATTCTCCGGGGCCGTGACTGTTCAGGCATTTTACGCACCTGTATCCAAGCCTACAGTTTGCGCTGGAGTGACCGACTCGCTGGCAGTTTCTGCACGGGAAAACTTTATTCTTCCTGTAAGGCTCCCAATGTACTCGTTGGCATTGTGAGGATGATTGGGATGCTATCTGGTGAGAGAGTTGCACCAGGAAGTGTGTTGAGGCGTTGTCGTGCCGTCCTAGTTTAATTGTTGACATCTTGATTATTCTAGTATCTTGAAGTTATAATGCATCAATTTCATCTATATTCTATAATATCTTGCTCGCTAAAATCTCCCTGTATGTCTTTAAGCACTAATAACTTATTTTTTAAGTGATTAGGGGTATACGAATAAAACTTAGCGTGCAGGTTTTACAGGATCACCTTCATTTTGGTATAGTGGTCCATATCTGTAACGCTGACTACTGTGGTGTCGTTACCAATGTCCTTTAGTGCGATACCGTTCCGTAGGATTTCATCCGTGACAGCTTATAGTATGCTTTTAATTGAAATGCCAATACAGTAAATGGGTGGAGGTCTTGACTTACCATTTACACGTAGTGATTGTTTCTCAGTTGCTTCCTTTGATATGTTCGGTAGGTTATTGTTGGTGGGTGCGGGAGTGGGAGGGGATCCTGGTAGGCTAGGTGCACGCGGAAGAGCAGCCGGGAGAGGTGCCCGTGGAGGACGAGGAAGAGTAACTCCGGGCAGATACAGGGGTCGAGGCAACTGCCCCCCCCCCCGCGCACCTCCGGCCGTAGCGGGGGAGCTCCGGGCACAGAGGTCTCGGAGTGTGCGTCGGGGGTGGCGGTCCAACAACCGAGTGGCTGGCCTTCTGTTTTATTGCAGTTTACAGGCCTGCGGGACCGTGTAGGTCCGACGAGCGGGGGCTCGCTGGCCTCTAGCAGCCCCCCTCCAGGATGGACCCCCCTGTTGCGGGGGCTTGGCAGGAGAGGTACCAGTCCCCCCCCCCCCCCGTCGTGCGGACCTCCCTATTCAGAAGGCCACCCTGGAGTTTTTAGTGGGTGCAAACCTCACATAACACTGTCCCTCCCCCGGGGGACGGGGTATCCGTTATGGATTTTCTCCAGGTAAAAAAAAAAGTAGCGAAAGAGCTGATAATGCCCTCTGTACACCCTAAAGGTCTGCGCACACTTGTCAGTTCCGTGTCAGTACCGTTCCGGCATACCAGTGATAAGAAGAAGAGGGGCGTAGAGGATTCCTTCTTCTTACCACTGGTATGCCGGAACTGTACTAACACGGAACTGACAAGTGTGCGCAGACCTTACCTCCGTTGAGGTTCCGTCTCCGTCGTTTTCACCCTCCGTTGATAATAGATCGAATCTCGGTCAATCGGTTACAATTTACCACAGAATTTTCGTGATTAAAATGGTCCATAATATTGTAGAAACGGTAAATCGCCAACGGCTTTTAGATTGACATAAATAATCCTTACGTAATAAATTCTGTTTCCGAAGTGGGAATTATCATTTTTCTTCTCGCGTGGTGTATACATGCGTGGGTAAAAGTAAAATGGAGGTCCAAATTCGGTTTGAAAAGAAACTAAACAGTGGCGACTCATGGTGGCTCCACTTTTACGAGGCAAATTTAAATACATATTTGGGAAAGGCAACACTTCGTTTGAATAATTACACAAAAATCACATATTCTTAACGACGAATAAATGTAGGATGATGTTATTTAAATGAGTCCATTATAATTTCAGTAAATTTAATGTGTAAAGAATAAAAAAAAAAATCGCCCCCGGGTGGGCTCGAACCACCAACCTTTCGGTTAACAGCCGAACGCGCTAGCCGATTGCGCCACGGAGGCGACGTTAAATTTTATTAATTATGAATATTATAACCAAATACGCATATATATTATTTAAAAAATATATATTAACATTAGTGAAAATAATTCTGAAATATAAATAAAAACATTTAGTTCGAAGCCAGTAAACAAAATAGAGAATACGTATATCATGAGTGTAAATAGTAGATGGATCGATATACCAATAATCGTTTTTAAATTGCCCGATAAAGTTCGACGAAGAGGGACTAGAGTTCGTTGGGCTAGATAAGAAGTTCTTGAAATGCCATTTTTGGGAAAGTGTATACAGAAGCGTTATTTTTGTAAACTGTACCAAAGACAAAATAAACCTAACCTAAGTCCGACGAAGGCGAAGAGGAAATGATCAGGGATTACCCAAAATATAAGTTTATTCGTTGGCTGTTTCCTTTTACATCATTGCTGCGCGTAGCTCTAAAATAATCACGGTCTCTTGTTTTATGGAACTAATGAACACTTGTAGCTCAGTTAACTTCCGCTAAACACACTTCATCAAATACACGAGATATTTGAATGATTTCTCTTCATTTTTTAATGTTCTGCGAGGGTGTACACGTTTGAAGTCTGAGTCGTATCTATTCCATTCATGGAACGGCACAATCCACCTACTTCTCCTCGAAGCACGGTACTGCCTACCACAGACACACTATTTACTGTGTAATGGATACTTACTGGTATCCATGTCGAATCGATATTCAGATGATCATAATTTGCCGTCAATCTGTAAAAAGTAAACACATTATTACCTACTATAAAGTTCTTTGGAAAGGTGTTCCAAATCTCTCGGTTGAGGAAGAACAATAAACTTACCTCATATCGTACGAGTCTATATTTTTTTCTGGTACTAAAACACCCTTCTCGTGATTTTCAATGACTTTACCATTTACGGTGATCACGACAGTAGCCTGTATATTATTGCGAGGTACTATCTCCATCACATGTTTACCAAAATAGATCTTCGTGGCCAATCTCTTTCCGTTTATCGATTTGACAAATACGCTGAACCTTTGTTGACACGTATCCCCAGTTAAAAGTGTCCATTCTTCAGGTAATACGAACGGAATCATGGTCCTATCATAAGTGGCAAGAATCCGAGGGTGGATCGTACAAATCTCTGCAAAAATGAGAAACATTGTTCTTAATAAAACAAAGCCTTTTGTATTATTATTTTAACAACTGTTGCCAATCAATTGAAAGCTTACTCCTGTTATCAGCAATGACATCTCCCAACATCGAATTAGAGAAATGAACGTTATCCATCAAGGCATTCCATATCTCGTGACCGAATGGCAGCTGAAGTAAATTGTAACTGCGGGATGGTTGGAGACTGATTACGTCTGCGTTATGTGACCCGGCTGCATATTGTATCAGAAATTGTAGGTTACTGTGATTCGTACGATCCAAAGTGTACGAGATGTGTGGGAAGAGATAAGACAGTAGCACATCTTCGACCACATGGCAGGCCATTTCCACGGAGGGAGGTAGCTAAAGAGCGAATGGAGTAATTTAAAAAAAAAAAGTATGGTAATTCAATGATTCTTCAGTGATCAACATTTACCTTCTTCAGTTGTACGTTCACTGTGTACTTCTTTAGGGTCGTGTGAAGCATAGCCTCGAGCATGCATGGCCAAGTCTTAGGAACATGCCGACCCTCTGTTCGTAAATCCTGATGCTGGTTATGAGATTGACAAGCTTTATATGCATCAATGTGGTGTGCGTGGCTCATCTGTTCTTCCGACGTTTCACCAGTCACATTAATTATGACTTCCATGTCATCGCGCGTACAATTGTTGTCCGTCGTCCGACCCATGGTAATCTTCATTTTTTTGTCGGTTTTCATTTTCGTATTTTCAAAGTTTAGTATATCCGTATTGACATTTGGATAGATCATCTGGCCCTCGATGCATATCTAACGAATAAAATGATTTACCCATTACTTTCTAGCAGAAATGTTAATAGTATCCAGCATAAAATTCTCAGATCCTTCGAACCTGCAGATTTTCCACGTTCGAAATGGGACTGGCGAGCGTGATTTTCATGGTGTTATTCACATGTCCTGGTAAAAGTTCAACGTTAACGTTTGCATTCCACAGTTTCATAGAATTGTTGGTGGAAGCTGACCTAACGTCCATTGTTCCAAGGACACCGTACCTCATGTGAGTCAATATGTGCAATGGTTCAGAGACGAAACTTTCGTTCTTAACTTTGAACTTTAACTCGACCTAAGTTTTACAGTAAGAATAATTAAACTTAAAGGAAAGACGCCACGAGCGAATAGTTTTGTCCAACGTACATGGGAAGCCGGATGGACTGGGCTAGGCTCAAGTTTCATCAGATTCGAGCAACTTGCGCCCTGCGACGAAATCATATCGTTCTGTATCTTCTGACGGAGTCGCATAGCGAGCCGCACCGAATCCATGTAGCCTCTGTGTGTGGGAAACAAACTTCATTAATATTCCGTTCCCTCTGAAATTTAAAGAAACCTTAATACATACATTGGCCTGTCGTGATGTATTGAAATTGTCTTATGCCAATCGGCAATGGGCAGAGGGGTAACGTGGCCCTCGCAATTATATATTGCTGTGAAGAATCGAAGGGCAGTGTCCTCTGAATCGACACTGAGCTCATAGGTATTGGTGCTTATGACACCGGTAACGTTCTGGATATGGGCGCAAGTGGTGCAACTGCTTGTCAAAGCTCCGCTCTTGTCATCCGTGACAGTGACGTAGTTCTTGGCGTGTGTCAATAATCCAGTAGTCGAGTAGTCTGTAACTGGCAGTCTTGCCAATGTCATCTCTAGCTTCTTATAGGTGTTGTCATATCTAACAGTCGCATCGGTAGCCACGACGGCGTCACAAGTTCCTGTCCTACGAATCGAGTGCCATGCATCAGCAATAGGGTTGTAGATCGACATGACGTATTCTCCATGTTTCCATTGCTGGTATTTTATCTTCAAATCCAGTTTCGGGACATTATTCGAATCCTGAGACACAGAAACAACGCTTCCATTCAGAGAATTAAGGTTGGGTGTCCTCGTAGCTAAAATAGCTGGCACACCAAAGTCAGTGGGCACATGCATTTCGAAATGGTCGTCGTAAAGAATGTGCTGGAGATTATACTGGGCAATGTTCTCTTTCCATGATTTCAGATCTGTGAAGAGATTCCTCCAGTTATCCTTGTTGTAATGCAGCACCGTAACGACATTATCGTTCCATGTCAAAAATATGCATATCTGGGTGGGCTTGATGGCAGGCATATTTGTAGCCGCTTTAGTTAACACTTGCTTAACGTTCTCATTGATGACATATTTCTCGACGTTACTGAACACCATTTTCTTAACATTCCTCACGATCTCTCCTAAGTCGTTGACGTGCCAATGAACCTAGGATCAGAACACGAAAATACGTAATGAAAGGCCAGGTTTATTATAAAACAGTTACTGCTGCACCAAATCAGAATACTCACTCCCCATCGACTGACAGGTTTCCGAGCAACAGATGTAAAGTGGTCTACCGAACCAACATATGGCAAACCCGTCTGTTGATTCATGATCAGAGAGACTTTGACAGCCTCACCATGTCCAAAAACTTGGTCGAACGAATCGATGTGGAACTTGGTGGAAAGTGGACCAGGAGCGTGTCTCATCCTAGTGAACCGTAATATCTTGCTAGCCATTTCTTGGAGTGGCGCTAGGCAAGGGTCAACGGATTCAACGAGCCCCTTAATTGTCTCTACATGGTAGTTGTACAGGTGCTCATTTTTCTCGTAAACCATGAACCAGTACATGTTCATGAGACGCCCTGTATCAGGCCCTGTATGCATCAGCACATCATAAGCGACAATTCTAAGTGTATGCGGAAGGGTGGGGTTGGCAAGAATCGGCCAAAGCAAGCCGTAGGCATACTGCCTTAGTTCAGTAACCACTTTCTTGATGGCCCAAATGGCTTGGATACGGATACTTATTGGGTCCTCGGAAATTAACGCCTCGCCGCGGATAATTGGCTCCAGAATAGTTAGAATTTCAGGGACGGCAACATTCTTGATGGCCATCAAGTACACCATCGTCATCTCGTAACTCGGCGCACCTGTAAAATGATCGTGGGACATGTTAAAAATTAATTGCAACAGTAGTATGAAGGTTCATGTAAAATACTGACTTAGTAAATGATCTTTGAAAAGCTGGAGGTAGTTGGTCAGAAGAAGGTTGGTAGTTCCGTGTGCGAAGGTCCTGTGAACCAGCGTAGCGAAGCAGAGTATGCTGGCTTTCTTCACTTCGGTGGAAACGGAGTCGCCGAACATGAGGAGGCCCTCCATATCTTGCAGTAGTTCTTCGGAAGGAATCTTTACGTGCATCGGAAGTTTGCTGAGCATCGTGATTGCAGTCAAATCCGAAACAGCTTTGTTGCGAATTAAGTTTCGCGTGAAGAGACACGCAGCCGTGGTTCCTACGTTTGGCACCAATCCCAAGAAGATGTTTCTAACGAGGAAATATCAAAATAGTTCATTCCAGATCTGATTTTTATCTCACCTACTCAGTAATTAGCAAACATCAGTGTACACACTTATTGATGTCTTTGGAGTTGAACACCGTCTCTAATGATTCAACATTCATGAAACCCATAATGTGTAGAATCCTATTTAATGCCTGACCATGCTTCCACTCTGGCGGTTCCATCTGAATGTGTTTTTCCATGAGATAGTCAGCAGCTTCATTTAATATCTTCTTCACTTTATCAATAAGATCGACTTGATTAACAGGATGTCGCCCTTGAGTCACGTCTAGATCACCAGTAACAGCATGCTTTGTGTCCGGCTTAGTGAAAGTAATATCGGTATCAAGTGGAATGTTTTGGTCCGCCAGCGATACTTCGTGGGTTACCGGGGAATGACTTATAAAGACCAATGTTTGGCTGTAAAAACATTGTGTTTTATGAGTTGAAATTCAAAAGATTCGCACATGTATCGAGCTGCAGTAAAATGTATGATTGTAAAATTACTTGGTCAAAAGATAGTGAGCTTCTGCATTAGCTCGCCAAGGGAAATAGTTGATGACTGAATGGCCAATTAGTTTTTTAATGAGAATCTCCTGGCCTTGGTCCGTAACCTCGACCACTCGCCTGCTGGCAGTGGTCATGCCATCCTGCAGGGAAGCAAAGAACCAAAATACGTGAAGTTACAAAGAATTTCGAGAATGCTCGTGATTCATTTCATTTTTTAGTACCTCTTCGGTGACGTGACATTTCTCGGGCTCAACGTGGTTGAATGTGTGGTAAGAGAAGTGGGTACAGTTCTTCGGTTCGTGGAACTTTGTGATCACCAAGTCATTGCTGAGTACCGGCTGAACTTGGTCCTTCGATTGTACGTTGTAGGCGACTTCACAGGAGCCGTGAATGGTATTCTAGTGGTAACAACCAAAGAGAACATTAACCAAAATCCCCGGATGTTCCCATCAGTCGTTACCTACCTCGTTAGTTATGAAACTGTGCGCCGGTTTCCTAGGAAAGATGTTGACCATGTCCAATTGCAGCATCGAGGCAATGGCTTTCTTTATGTTCTTCGACCACTTGCTCTCATAAGCCTCCCATTTTATACCTTGCAACTGAAAGAGAGAATTTGAATTTCATTCTTCTTTCTCTCGTAATAAAAATTATTCGTTTTAATACACTTACTAGACCCTTTTCATCAAAAACAATGACGAAGGGGTTCTGGATCACTTCCGCGGCTTTGGGAAGTTTAAGTGGTATAGACGCGGGTTGATCGGAATGTACCGCACGCCCGTTGTGAAGTTCGTGCGTTACATTATGTAAGCGAATATAATAGGCATTCTGCAGTGACCGGTCGCTATTGTAATGTTGGGCAGTAAGAATCGAGTCGATGAAAAACTCAGATGCATGTGGAGCCGGCTCGATAATTCCGGCCTTCACGTCGACCGTGTATTTGTAAGTCACGACTTTTCCATGGGGGAAGTAAGCTGCGATAAGATTCGATAAAGTTAGTTACGCAGTTGCACTTGCGACCGAGAATTTCAAGAATCGTTAGGTCGTAACTTCGGCGAACGTACCTGGAAGAACGGCGAGCGCCGCGGATATGAACCCCAGCAATACTGAAAGGACGAAAATTGTTTAGAATACTTTCTATCGCAATGGATAAATTATAATTGGAAAATGCGCGAGAATTATTTCTGCGATTTCCCGGGCGTGATGGACGAGAGAATGTTAATAACTCGAAGACCTTCCCTTCATCTCCTTTCTTCACTTACCGATTAGGACCTTCATCATGGGAAGCCCCTTGACGAAAGACTGGTAACGCTGCCGGCCAGCTTTCTCCTTTTATAAGGCGAAGCATCATCGGATCCCGGTAGAATAAGAAAGTCGAAGTGTATTGTGATAACCCCTCGGAACAGGGCGTTAAGAGCTGACCATTCCGGTGTAATCAATGCAAAAGATAACCCGTTCGGGCATCGTTGCAACGAGTGAATCTTAAAAATATCTCCTAACTCGGCTCTTCAAGTTTTTGCATTCTGCGCGTTCCCGTAATAATGGATAATTGAATGCGGTAATAGAGTCTGCCGCATTTGTCTTCAAATTTCCTTCTTCTTCAAACAATATACCGTGCGCCATTCATCTCATTCGCCACGCTCGCAGGGAAACAAGTAAAGCATATATGAAACACTAGCGTAAAGTTTCCGGCGCTGCCCGGGTTATATGTATATCTTTTTTCGATGAAGTGGTTGGAGCTTTTTATAAAAATTTCTTACCGATCACCTAGTGGCTAAGAGGAACCTACCTACCAAATTTCATGGTCATAAGTTCAGTGGTTCCAGGGAAATCGTGATGAGTTAGTCAGTCAGTCAGGATTTCTTTTACATATATAATTAGACTATTTTGTAATACCTGGAGATCCGGCAATGGGTTTATTCGATTTATTTTTTCGCGCAGAACACCCTGGTACACTACAATGCTTCCGACGATACATAATTGTATGTATAGAAAGAATGTTTCGTAGGGGTGGAAAAGTTAAAAGTCAACCTCAGAATTCGTTGGCTATTGTAAAACAAACGCCATTTGCTGTAGGACTAAACTGCGACCAATTTCACTGACATTGACATGGTGTACGTCGTAAAAGTCATGAGGAACAGTTTATTCCAATATTTAAACTTGAACTGATATGAAATCCATATAGTGATAAAAATCAGAGAAATTGTTCTTGCGTTTTCTACAACCATAAATGAGTTTTATTAGTCAGTTCCCTGCAATAAATATGTGACGGAACGATTGGAAACTTTTCTCGAAATTCCTTTTGTAATCGTAAGGTACAGTGTTGCCAGAATTATTGATTAAGAAGTGTAGTTAATTTTATCAATAATACTCGCAGAAAGAAGAAATCGGGAACGATAACATATTTACCCTGGTCTGTTATCCATGAACAACAATAATGCAAACGTATATTTACGATACGTTCCTTCGCTGAAGTCAGCATGTACTATACATTACCGTTATTAATAATCGTATATTTATTTTCATGTTTACTTTCGTTGAAATTCCATTAAAAGCAGATACATCGGTTTGTGGATAATCAGTACAGGTAATAATCAATATTATTGCATCATTAACTAAACGTATCGCATATCGAAACTACTCGCGATTCGTCGTGGAATATTGATTGCTGACATTCACTTTTAAGTAATCCTTTTTATAAAAATCGGACATTGTAAAGAAAAGAAGGCACATCTGTGACTAGCAATTGCTTATATACATATATGCCTGCGATTGCCAATGTATCTTTGTAATTTCTGCGCAAAACTCGAGATACACGGGAGCACATCCGCTATCGTTGCGTCGGTCGAAATGTTTTCAACGTCAAATCATCTTCGATAAAACAGGGAAATTACTTGTCAATATTGTGTCAAAATGCCGAGCTTGTTTACTGCAGATATTCAATCATTCGTAACAAAAAAGATACATTTAAATGGAAGAAGGGAATAATAAATCAAGTTCCGCTTGGGAGTGGCTATTTTATTTGAACTTAACAGGTGTACAAATAGCTTATCATCATTAAATCGATACTGCTCTTCCGCCGGGAGTAATGTATCGTATCAATGTTCATCTTTCAGGAAATAATCTTTCAATTTCTCTAGTGCCTTACTACGATGAGATATTTTATTCTTTACTTCTTTAGGCAGTTCCGCGTAAGTTTTGTCACTATCTAGGGGCTGGAAGCACGGATCCCAGCCAAAATCCCGCGATCCTCGAGGACTCACGATGGTTCCTTGAGTGCGACCTTGGAACAATATAATTGGATCGTCCGCTGTTCCGGCGCAGTAAGCGAAAGTGCAGATCGCTTCCGCGGTTTTATCTTCCCAGCCATGAAGCATCTGGTGAAGACCTTCCGGGCCCAGTTTGTCCAAAAACCATTTAATGTAAGGTCCAGGCAGTCCCTTCATCGCGTTGAAGCATAAGCACGTGTCTTCGATGATAACCGGACCTTTTATTAGATCGGCCGCAGCTCGACATTTCATTTCGCAAATATCATCTACCTCTCCTTGGTACTCCGGGAGATCGATCTTTTTACTCGTGATCTCCCGTGGAAAGTTCTTCCCCAGAATGGCGATGAATTCCTCCAACTTCTTCGCGTTTCCGGTTACAAACACTATTGGCTTAGACATGCTGCGAAGAATGATACGAAAGCAGTTTAATCAGAGAAATGTCTTGGAAGCGTTGCTTCTTTTTCTACAACTCTAGGCATTCAGTTCACCTGACTTGAAAGATTTATAATACTACGAATGTTTTAAGAGAAGAACTATGGACTTAAATTTCGCGCTGTTTCTTTACACCTTCAGTTGGTAAGCATACTGCCGGCCAGCATGTGCTTATGACACCGTGATACACGTTGCTCTTTTCTCAAATAAATTCTGTTCAACTGCAGTTCAAAAGCAAGCACAGAGACTCATCTTATCTTATAAACATACTATAATACAGAGATACATTCGTAAAACAACTAACTTTCAATAACCGGCGAAAGACGAAACGAAACGGACACTTGCAGGGCAATACACCTTCTTGACACTGCTGCCAACCGTAATCCCCTTACTAATTTGCTGCAAACATACTACAAGCATTTTTGTAATTATTAAAATAAAAAATACATCTCTCGAAACTTCCATTGTTCGAATTTTATTTCCGGGAAATGCTCAAAGTTAAAAGAGACTTCCATAAAATAGATAAGACCCCTCCCCGTTAGCATCCATTCATCGAGAAATTACGCATATCGTACAACTTCGTTGGGAATTTAAATACTTTCCTTAATTAAAGCTTTTTAATTATTTAAACAATCATAGTTTGTAAATCTTGCACTGTTTACTTATCGATGCACGGCACTGTAGAGAAGGGTCTTTAACGAACGATCGGTGAACGACTTGGATGCTAATTCTAACGTAGCTACGTTCATTGTGGAAAGCAAAGAAACTGCCCAAAAATGCCGAGTCAAGAGGTTGTGACTACGAAAGTGGTGGTTCACCCTTTGGTTTTATTGAGCGTGGTAGACCATTTCAATCGTATGGGAAAGATTGGTAATCAGAAGAGAGTCGTCGGTGTTCTTCTGGGCTGTTGGAAGGCTAAAGGTGTTCTGGATGTGTCAAACAGCTTTGCAGGTTAGAATCACTTCGCCTACAGTTATTCCTTCTTCCTCCAATTACTATCCATTTTCCCGACGAATTCTCGCGAATTTATCATGCTCCCAACCTCCTCGTGAATGGATTACCATTTTACATTTTACGGTGACTCGTAATCCGACTAGTTTAAATCGTCATACATCGACTCCAAAAGCTTGTGCAAATGAGAGAAGCCAATTGCAAAAGTCGATTGTTGTTATCCTTTTTGCAGTACCCTTCGATGAAGATGATAAGGACAAAAGTGTCTGGTTCCTGGACCATGATTATCTGGAAAACATGTATGGGATGTTCAAAAAAGTCAATGGTAAGAGCTTGCTAATTGGCACATGTATTTATTCAATTTTTGCTAATTACTGCTTGGCTTTAATACTGTGTAAATTGTTAGCCCGCGAGAAGGTAGTGGGTTGGTATCACACTGGGCCTAAGTTGCATCAAAATGATGTCGCGATCAACGAACTCATCAGGAGATACTGCCCTAACTCTGTGTTGGTCATCATTGATGCCAAACCTAAAGATCTTGGTCTCCCAACAGAAGCATATCAAGCTGTAGAAGAAGTTCACGATGTGAGTTCTCCAACGTGCGCTGTCATATAATTGTACGATAGAATTAATAAATAACACTGAAATTATTCGCAGGATGGCTCGCCAACGTCTAAAACCTTCGAACACATCCCTAGTGAAATTGGCGCTGAGGAAGCAGAAGAAGTAGGCGTAGAACACTTACTAAGAGATATCAAAGATACTACGGTTGGCACCCTTAGTCAAAGAATTACAAACCAGCTACTAGGTTTGAAAGGTCTTCACGAACAGCTGAAAGAAATTAGAGATTACCTGCTGCAAGTAGGCAGCGGTAAGCTACCGATAAACCATCAAATCGTTTATCAGCTTCAGGACATTCTGAACTTGCTGCCCGACATGACACAAAGTAGCTTCGTCGATTCACTGTACGTTAAAACGAACGATCAGATGCTGGTCGTGTATCTCGCGGCCCTCGTTCGATCTATAGTGGCTTTACATAATCTGATCAATAATAAATTAACTAATCGCGACGCCGAGAAAAAAGAGACCGATAAGAAGGAGACGAAGAAGGAGGAGAAGAAGGAAGAGGAGAAGAAGGAGGAGAAAGAGAAAGCAAAAGCTAAGAGTCAGTGAACGAAGTGAAATCGAGACTAACCTGTGCGATTGAGACTGTTAATCTTACGAAAGTTCACAATACTGTGAAGTTTGTTTATACATGTACAAATGTATTTCGTGCTTTCACACGGCCGGCATTTCGAGTTAACACCAAAAATAAACATGAATGACCTTATTCTTGAAGTGTTCCAGCATAGTATGAATTTAAAGGGATATCCACATCAGACAAAAGATATGATAGTGGGAACGCAGTTACGCATTTACGCGATGTAAACTAAGCAAACGCAGCGCGATTACTAAAGAAATCATCGAAACTAATTTTTCTACACGGCACGCAACACAACAGTTCCTTTCTCGTTTTATTAGAAATGAGCGACTGCTTCAAGCTAGCCATAACTTTTATATAATGTGTCGATATCTACACGGTATGCTTTTTCACGTGAACCAATGCAACATAAGATCCCCATAGATACACAGTTTAGACATTACGACCATGTTTCCTAGATGACCTCAACTTTCATAAATAACACGATGTGTTATTAATAAAAAATAAAAAATAGAAAAGAATCGATTATTTGAATACACGACTTTATTTATTTCTCGTTGATATACAGAGACGCTATGAAGATCTCGCTCTGTATCACGAACTCATACATACTCGAACGTACGTGCGAGGCGCTGAATTGTGTACCATGAAACAGCATTTTATAATGCTTGTACCTGTACGATTATTTGAGATACACACTGTTTTTCATTAATAGATTTATGCCTTAATTTATTCTCTTAAAAACCTACAGATTCTCTCCATTTTGTTTTTATGAAAAGTTAATCGACATATTCCACGGCAATCGATATTACTTACTTCGCAAGTAACATCCTTGGAAACACTTCATTTCCCGTACTTTTATATAAAAGCGTAAAAAATAAGACATACTTGACCCAATAACGTCCATCGGCACACACTTATCTCTTCGCCCCCACTGTACGCTGTACCGACATAGGGTTCTAAATTGGTATCGTTGTAATGCTGAAAGTACCAATTAAAGGAGCTGTCCTCCACTACCTCAGCATTTTCATCGGAAGATTCATCTTTATAAAAGATTTGGTCCTCTGCGTTCCCCACGTTCCGCTGAACAGCCTCGGCCACGGATTTCTGCTTCTCCGGCTCGGCAGGGTGGCCAGCGTGCGGCGAAGGAACTTTTGTTATAGTTGGCCTGCCTAAAGGACGCAAACTTGGCATCGGCACAGTGGAGGGCACTTGGCCTCCTGGAACCAAAAACGCCGAAAGGGCTGACGCCTCTGTTTCTCGGGAAAATTGAGACGTGGAAGGGAAGTGTTTGCGATTTTCTGGTAACGATGAATGGGAAGTTGGTCGCTCCGTCGCCATAGTCGCAACATCTGTAATCAATGATATTTTACTAATATTTAATTGCTTCAAACTCGGACGAAGTAGTGACAACCAGAACTATAAGTTTACCATTTGATTCATTTCGATTATTTTTCATTGTCGACGTAAGCGTTTCTTGGAATTCTACTACCTCGGAATCCAAGAATGTGTTTTTCTCTCCCTTTAGTACTTCCGTCGACTGTTTCACAGCTTCTTTGGTCGTTTGTACAATGGGCCTGGGCGTCGTCCAGACAATTTTACTCGCCACTTCTACCTGAGATTTCCCTTCGCCCTTACTCGGCTTTCGAGTCACCTCCGCACTCTCGCCGTTATGAATTTCAGCAGCCACAGAAGCTTCGTTTGCTTCCTGGGGTGACTCGTCTGCCGCGGTACTCGAATCCGACGTTCTCGTCGAGTTCGTAAAAGCGGAGCTAGGTATATCGAGGAATAAAAAGATAAACCATAAAAATGTACATTCATCTCTTAATTAAATTTCAATTTACCTGTTTTTCTTGGTATCTAATGATTGCTTCCGAGAGTCAGGTTCGTGTGCAGCGACTGTGGACAACTCTTCCCTTTCTCTGAACCCCACTTTAGGTCTACTTGTTCTAGGATGAGTTCTTTCGATCTTCACTACCGTGCCATTCCCACTTTTCCATCGTTTCTTCTCCACTTGCGCAACACTCGAGTTCTGACTCTTCGAGGTTTCATTTTTCACTTGTCTGTCGTACGTTAATCTAGGATCCACAATGGGCACGAATCCACCCTGCCCACGAGGCATGGGTACAAAGCCACCTCTGTGAATCTCTGGTTCTGTGGGTGGAAACGTCCTGTAACGTCCTCTTCCCGGTCTCCCCGAAGAGTTCTTCCTCTCAGACTTCCTCCCCGAATTACCCCAGAGATTAAAGTTCAGGCTAGGCAGGGGCACACCGAAGAAAGTGAAACCGGAGCTGCTGGGAGAAGGAGGCATCAATGGGTTTTTCTTCGCAGGGATAGTATTGTTCGGCTGAGTCTGAACCTCCCCTGGTACTTGAACGATTTTCACTGTATCCGCTGGCACGGTAGTGAGTAACTGAGTCGACGGTTGCGTCGCGTTCGGTGTATCGTTTTTAGCTTCTTGATAATCTGGATATTCGTACAAGTAATCGGAATCCAGGGAGGTGGCAGGGGGTCGCGTCGATGGTTCCTTTAAGTTCATTCGAAGTGGCACGATCTCCGTGGCTCCGAGAACTGGTACATCAAAATATTAGACACTTGCTACTTCCGGTTGGTTAACAGGTAATAAATTGTTCGCGTCGAGTTTACTCACTCGAGGAGGAGACAGGGTAAGGTGGCGAATCGATCATTTCAGCTTCGCAGCCCGGATGAATCGCATCGATTTGCCTTTCTCGTTGGCAGTCCTGACGCGACAATCTAATTTCTTTGAACAGTGATCCATCCGCGCACCTTGGACCCTCGGAGGAAGCTTGCTGCAACCACCCTCTCAACCATAACATTCCACACGAGCACGAGAGCGGGTTGCCTTTTCATGAGTAGAATCAAAGTCGGTGACAATTACTTAAATACTTTTTTCATTTTGAAGAGGGAGGGGTATTTAATTACCATCGATATCTAAGACAGCAATGTTGGATCTCAATCGTTTGAATGCCACCTCCGAAACGGAAGCCATCCTGTTGCTCCTCAGGCTGAGAACTCGAAGCCTTGGCATTTCGTCGAAAGGGGAGCCCTGGATGGTGCAAATTCGATTGTTGTCCATCTACGGACAAAGCGTGGAACGTATGTATGTAAAACGATCCGCTATCTCCTTAATTAACGATGCAGCTATACGAATAATTGCTCCGCTAGCATAACGAACACGGCCTCGCACCACGGTTCGTGAAGAAGTTTCACTCTCGACGAGAAAGTATTCTCCGTATTACTAAAGACGATTCCCCTCCGCCACTTTTTTCCCCCCCATTATTCGTCTACCCGACGCGATTATTACGCAAAATCGACCCTTACCAGAACGATTTCATTTATTCTGCTTCTCGAACATGGATTTCTTAACTAGTTAACGAACACTCTGCTTACCTTCAATTCGACCAACCACTCCATGGACGCTAAACTGTTGCTGGATACTCGGGATACCCTGTTGTTGCTCAAGTCCAAAACTTCCAGGGAACGAAGGCTCTCCAAACCAACGTAATCCAAACCTGGCAAATGATTGTGGCTGAGATTAAGGAAGAGGAGGTGAGGCACGTTAACGAACGCGTTGCTCGCAATTTCCTGAATCCGATTTTCCTGCAGTTCCGCGCTTTGGAGGAGTGGTAGCTCAGTGAAAGCTCCGCTTGGAATCATCTGGGCAAATAGCAAGGGAGCACAGTAATTTATATACCTTTTATCTTTCGAACTGAATAATAAAACATCGTCTAGCACCTGTAGCCGATTCTTTCCGAGCCTTATCGCTTGCAGCTCCGGCAGGCCTCTGATTGCATTCCTCTCGATGATCCTGAGGTCGTTGTTTTCCAGATCGATCAAGGATAATCGCGGCAGACCGTCGAAGGCGCCCTCGCGGAGCTCGCGTATGCGATTTCTTACAAGCTTGAGCTCGAGCAAGGCCGATAGGCTGCTCAGTGTTTCCGGCGACAGGATGTTCAGCTTGTTGAAGCTCAAGTCGAGAACCTGAAGAGCTGTTAAGCCGTGCAACGATCCGGGTAACTCGGTCAAAGTGTTGTGCGCCGCGTACAGTTCACGAAGGTCTCTGTAATTAATGTCGTTTCCTCCCTTTGACATCGAATCATTAACAGAAACAGTCGTTTCCGTCGCGGGCAGATCAGCCCACCTAAATGCCTCTCCTATCTACAACGAGCCATCCGCGGCGCACAAAGTCTTCGTACAATTGTTTTAGATAAACGATTCAGACAGGGAAGCTTGACTTTATGGGGAATGTATGATATAATAAGTCGTCAACTGTGTTAATATTGTTAAGTTAATACAAGATGCTAGAAAATGATGGGCCCCGCGGGATGGTGCCCACCGGACAACTAGAAGGGGACACTTAACGCGAGCACGAAGAACTTTCTAGCTACCAATTTGCTGGTGACGCAACCAAATAACCACGAGTGAAACCGCTTTTCTAGTGGTATATTAACTTGCAGGAAAACGCTTCTGCATTTTGTACAGTTTTGTAAAACAAGAAGCCCGCGAACGTTTATCAAACCCAGTACACTTTCGTCTGACTTTACCTGGTATTCGAAAAGGTTGCATGTGGGATTTGAGCAAGGTTGTTTCTGCTGAGGTCCATCCTCTGCAGTCTCACGTTTTCTTGAAAGATATCTGGCCGGAGAACCTCCAGTCGATTGCCTCGTAGATTCAAATCCATCAGTGATCTGAGAGGCCTGAAACTTCTCCCATGCAGGCTGACTAATCGATTGTATCTTAGGTCCAGCTGCTCCAACCTGGACAGTCCATCGAAGACCCCGTCCTCCACGATTCGCAGAGAATTGTAGCCAATGTTCAGCTTCCTTAAATTCGGTAAGTCGGTCAGGCTACCCGGCGGCATCCGCTCGATCCCGTTCGCACTGAGATCCAAGGATCTTAGAACCGGGAGGGCGAGATCCTGGGAGGAAACCGCGGGCAGAACGACAATGCGGTTCATGGCCAAGTAGAGGTGTTCTATGTTCCTCGGCAGACCCGGAACAATTTCGAGCATTCGATTCCAACTGACGTCCAATTCGTAAAGATTGCTCAGATGGTGGAACGTGAGAGGGTGGAGAACAGAGAGCGCGTTGCCAGAGATGTTGATGTGCTCGAGGGCCGGCGTCCCTAAGAACGATTCAGGCTCTACAAGGCCAATAGCGTTGCCGCTGACGTCGAACCGCCTCAAACTCGGCAGATTCGCTAGTAAACGTGGCTCTAGGTGGCGGAAGTAGTTTTCTGAAAGGTCTAGCCCCTAGAATCGCAAATACACAATAAATTACAGAACGACGGGGTTTGCTGCAGGCTTGAAAAGTGTTTCGCTCTGAAACACTTACTTTCAACGCTGGCAAGTTCCAGAACGGTGCCTCTAACAAATTTGACAAAGAATTATTCTTTAATCGAAGTTCCCTGAGAGCGGGCATCGCGGTGAAGGTCTCTCTTTGCAGAAAGGCCACTCTATTGTGATCAAGGTGAAGTCTCTCTAAAGTGGGATGGCCTCTTAACGCCCCGTAAGGTATCTCCTCGATTTGATTGTGGCTGACATCGAGGAACTTCAGCCTGGGCAGTGCCTCCATTATCGATCTCAATTCGGTCACGTGGCTCAGATCGTTATTGATCAGCCACATCTCCTCTAGAGCGTTCCCCGGTCTTCGTGGGAAGAACTCGGGGTGTATGCGATGTATTAGATTGTGATTAAGATCCACTGCTTTCAAGGCGGGCATTCTTTGGAATGCTCCGGCGAACACTTCGGTTATGTGATTCTTCGATAAGTACAGGCGGGTGAGAACAGGCAGGTCCACGAACGATGCTTCGTCAAGACGGTTTATTCGATTCCGATCGAGTCGAACCACAGAGAGGGAGGGTAGGTCCATGCAGGCGCGGCCAATCATGCCAGCATCGACTATCGAGTTCCCGACTAAAGATATTTCCCTCAGTTCCGGTAAATCTATGATCGCTCGAGGATGGACCCAGTGAACCCCGCAGTCGGTGATGTTCACCAGCTCGAGTCGCGGCAGGCTACGAAACAGACCGGCTTCTAAGCGTATTAGACGCGAGCTCCCGAATACATGAAGCTGCTCCAGGCTGGGTAGGTCTCGAAAGTTTATCGGAGCTAATTCCACCAGAGCCGGGGAATTGATCTGGAGGTATCTGAGCTTTGGCAATCCAGAGAACTTCGGGAGCTTCTTCATTACTCGACTCTGCAAAGTCACCGCCTCTAGGCCCTGCAGATTCTCCAGACTGTCTACTGGCAGGGATCGCAAATCTGGCTCCACGACGAATAACTCCAATAGAGAGTCGTGGAGACCCTCTAGCCAGCCGGACGATACTCTTTCGAGGCGATTATTTCGTAGCATTAGCCGAAGGACGCGCAGGGTAGCAAAGACTTTGCCCGGTAGGCTGGGTAGATTGTTGTTCTCCAGGATCAACTCGTCTACTGGCCGGTCTATGTAGTGGCTCACTGCCTTCAGACCTTCCAGAACCTTCGGCAACTCGCTATGACTGCACCTATTGATAAATGAATGGACACTAAGCGATGCTGCACGGTTCCCTGCGTAACGGAAACATCACACTTGCCATATCTGAATCTCCATGTCGCGGGTAGAGCATCTGCAAGGTAGAATCCTCTCCTGAGTAGGGCATCCGTACTCCGAGCTGAGCTGGCCGCTGGCACCGATGCAGCACAGTGCCAGAAACCAGCCAACTACAAAGAGGTCTCCACCTTCCGGTGGTTTAGCCATCGCGCATTTGGACCTTGGTCTACGACCTTAAATACCGGGCCCGCATTGTCTGGAAAAATCCATTTGCCCGCGAGATTTTAGTTTGAGACTCGAGAAGAAGCACGCGGTACGATAATACACCCTTCCGGGCGATAAATCGTGCCCTCCTCTTTCAATTCGCTAAGGAAAACGTGGTGTTGGCTTTTATGAAAGTAGGCGTGGGCTCGAGGCGTTACGGTGCCCTTGGATGTCACGATGGTTTCTATGCGTAAACCAAAGAACGCGTATATATACGTGTTGCCCACACGTCACGGTCTTAGACGACAAAATTAATGCCTCGTACCGTAAGCAAAGCTAAAGACCGCTATGACAATCCTTCCCCGTAGCGATCGCTGTCACCTGGAACCTCGCGATACCCATCAAACTGACGAACATCTCTATTACTTGCAGACAGATATTTTCAAACTAACATTAGACGCGGTTAAGTCGTTCGAACTAACATTAAGCGCGCGAAATTGAATTACATCGTGTTTAGAAGAAAATGTAACTGAAGGGAATACGGAAGAGAAGAGACCCTTTACTCCATCCGATAGAACGAAAACAAAGGTATTCTTCGAGGATGCTGTCACGGGTGACCACGCGCGTTTCATAACACCCTTCCGTAAGTACGAACAATCGGGCGGCCTGGAAAGGCAGTCGGGCCTGAAGAATGTCGATATCGACTTTAATCGTTAATAAAAAATTTAATTAAAGTATCGCCTAGATTTTGGACGATGTGCTCGGTCGGAAATTTAAGGGAGCGCGTCAGGATCGAAGAATACAGGTCGCTGCACTCGCGTGACTGCATTTGCATCGCGAACTAGACTATCCGATTGTTGGGAAATCGTTTTCGTCGTTCAGTGAACTTTCAAAGTGCCCTACTGGACTTCATTCGAAACCGAACGAGTCTTCTGTGTAACCATTTCCCGGCAAAACGGATCTTTCCGTGATTCCACCTACAAACAGCTGACATAATCACTTGTCTACGCTAATAGCCGTAGTTTACAGTGCGTACAATTGGTACAGGTGCAGCAGTACCTCTATTGTTATCGCCATTGCATGTAACCGTGATCGAATCACCGTGATCGTGTATGATTTCAGTGAAAGTGATCCACACTTCCTTGGTTTTCCTCCTCGAGTCTCGTTCCTTCTAAACCCCGCCATGCTGAACCGCTCGGAATTATGCAACTCCGAAATAGGGTCGTATAACTTTCGAAGGGATACTCGAACGGTATGAAAAATATTTAAACTATCTTCGCTAGATGCTCGACGATTGATATTAAAACTCCGAAAACTTGAACTGTCCCACCCCCTGGATGGTCACCCCTACCTTCTGATGTGACGTAGTGCGCAACTCCGAAGTCTCAAGTTATTCCTCAAGTTAGATGCTTGCTCTTCTCTCCGAAGCTTCGATGATTCTTGAGGACTCTAAGTTATTTTCCTTGAGGGTGGACCGCGTAGCACAGCTTGTTCACAAACCAAGAAGCAACACGTCGCGTTTTGTACGTCGTTCAGAGGAGCACGAGCCTCGGTGCTCTCGTTACGGGCAGGTACGAACTAACTACACGAAGAAGTTTTGCGCGAAGCGTGCTGATGCACAAAGTCGAGGGGAGAAGATGACTGTGGCGTGGGTGATGGCGAGCGGTACGAAAAGAGAATTGCGAAGTGCTGTGTCCAGCCACCGTGAAGGCACGCTTCCAGGAAATTCTTCCCTTTCCACCGAATCTTTGCGCCCAAATAATTTGGCGTTGGTGACAAATCTTGGATTTCAGTTTCCCCGATTCCAAATGCTTCTGGAATTATAAGGGCGTCAAAGGAATTTAAGGGGAATGCAATTGACTCATGGTCATCCACGTGTAAAACGATCGAGGAAAAATAAACCTACCAATGACTGAATATTTTACACGACAGAAATGAATTGTAAAACACGTTTACAAATTCTGTGACTGTAATCGGCAATAAACGGGATTCCATGATTTTCTTAGAAACGTGCAGTTAAACGTGTTCCAGTCCAGATGACATGAGTTCCGTCATTCTTCGTCCGCTTTTTTCGAGATGCAGAAAACGTACGGCAGCAAGCAACGGTACCAGCAATACGTAGGTACTTGTTAGATCCGAACAAGTTTAATTAAAGCAGATAAAGGGAAATGAACAGTTACTGTGAATTTTGGGCCCACTTTGAACAGGACGAAATGACACGGCCAATATGCATACCTAGCTGTATCGTTTCGAAGAGGATTTCGTGCCTCTTCTATCTTTATCTTTAGTTTGTGAATATCATCGTCTTTCGTTCTTATCTGAATCGTGTTCTCCAATGTATTATAGTCAAGGCAAGGTATCAATAACCGGTTCTAATTCTGATTTCTGGGCGACTCTTCTCTTTTATTGGCTGATGCTTGCATTACACAAAAATGAATAAAAAATCGTGACAGCATACTTTACTTTTTACTAATAAATTACACTGGGTTTTAATAAATTAATGCACTTTTGCGTGCATGTAAACGTGTTTCTTCGGAGAGATACATCACTCAGTTGAAGGCCCAGCATCTCATAGCACACAAACACAACGCAACGATCTAATCCGTGTTGTAACTGGTTTTCAGAATCAACCAAGCTATAATATCATAGAATTATGTGAGCCTGAGCCAGTTGTTTACCGATGATAGAACCAGAAAGGACCGATCGCTCTTCTGTGACTCTGTACAAATAACGATTTCATTATTATATCTTGGCAACGCGGCTTCAATTGCGCCGAGAGGGGTTCTTCCCTGGATAAGAAATTACCGTTCCTTCTTTCTTCTGAATCTTATAAATTTCGCTTGAAGAAACATGTGGTGTAAAAATATTCTACCAGTTTCTGGAAAATTTCCAAGGTTCGCATTCAGAAACTTTCATATTAAGAACGGTACTTGTTCTCAAGACTTTAAAGGAAGTAATAAGAATAGATCATATTCCACGCATAAATTGCCACGGATACTTATTACTGGTATGTATATTTCTAAAAGGCTATTTAGAATATTGTGAAATCGTAGAAGCTATCGTTGGTGATAGAATCTCATTCATGTCGATCTTTACACACGTGCTTTCACAAGGTGGTCTCGGACAGTTGGGCACTGAATGTGCGAAATTACTTCGTACAAATTATGGGAACGACAATGTGATCCTCTCGGACATAATTAAGCCGTCGGAAGAAACTCTATCAAACGGACCCTTCATCTTTGCCGATATCCTTGACTTCAAGGGTCTTCAGAAAATCGTGGTAGACCAGAGGATCGATTGGTTGATCCACTTCAGTGCTCTTCTTAGCGCCGTTGGTGAACAGAATGTCCCTCTTGCTGTTAGAGTTAACATAGAAGGTAAAACGACATTTTTATGTTTCTAAAACTTCTCGATACGAACGCTTTTATAAGCACGTGAATGGTTTTCAAGACTGCGCTTTGCATGAAATGGAATGCCGTGCCGAGTAAGCCTGTCGTATGATAATAATTATATTGTTACCGCGGCCACGAAGGAAAGTCCGTCGGAGAAAGTGGATTTCTTTAGATATAACTCTTGCTTAAGCCGCAAGAAAGGAAATTCTTGCTGAAAATAGTTAAGAATTAAATTTCTGCTAGGAATGCACAATGTCATTGAGCTAGCAAAGCAGTACAAATTAAGGATATTCATTCCATCGACGATCGGAGCTTTCGGCCCGGATTCGCCAAGGAATCCCACGCCAAATGTCACCATCCAACGGCCGCGAACGATTTACGGCGTGAGCAAAGTGCACGCTGAGCTGTTAGGTGAATACTATCACCACAGATTCGGTCTTGATTTCCGATGTCTTCGATTCCCGGGAGTCATCAGCAGCGATCCACCGGGTGGTGGTACTACAGGTAGCTCATATTTTACTAGAAAAATTTCACTGTAAAAACGTCGTCTTGCGTTAAGAAGTAGAGCACGTTGCATTCGCGATTAGGGTAACTGCGTAATGGCGCAATCTATCGTTCTTCAAGGACAATAGTACTAGTAAATTGTTGAGAGTTCTCTTGATCATGAGCCGTGAGATCGCTCCTCGCGTTTCCCTTATCTCCTGATGCGTAAATCTAAGAGTAACTAAAACCTACGATCTATAAAAAAAATAAAACATGCATTTTTATATTTTTTCTTTATTAGATTACGCTGTTGCCGTGTTCCACGAGGGGTTGCTTAATAAAAAATACGAATGCTACTTAGAGCCTCACACGAGACTGCCAATGATGTACATAGAGGATTGTTTGTCTGCGCTCTTTCAGTATTTAAACGCTCCGAATGAACGATTGCTGAGGCGTGTGTATAACGTTAGCGCAATGAGTTTCACACCAGAGGAACTGTTCACTGAACTTAGGAAGCACGTTCCTGATTTAAGGATTACGTATAAACCGGATGGACGGCAATACATCGGTTAGTAGATTACATTGCCAGCTGTATTAATCAATGCTGTGTGAAGAAGCTTTTGTATTATTTAAATTTCAGCTGAAAATTGGCCCCAAGTTTTCGACGACAGCGAGGCGCGACGAGATTGGGGATGGGAGCACAAGTACAACTTAAAGAGACTTGTAGAATCAATGGTCCGTGATGTGCAGACAAGCGTTTTATCTAAAAGATCATTGAAGGAGGTCAACAGTTATGTATAACACAACACCATTTAGGAAATCACTGATGTGACTTAGACAAGTTATAAAAATATTATTTATTTTACAATAAAAACACGGGTCAAGATACTTCGATGACTCTTTTACACATTACTTGTTTCACATGTCTTCGCTCATTAATTCGGCGATTTCATCATCGTTGAGATCTATTCGTTTTGGAGTAGCTGCAGCTGCTCTTGTTGGGGTCGTGAACGTTCTTTCTATCTTCTGCAACGGTGTACTATTCCGATCTGTGCTTCTCGGAGGGGCATCGTTCCGATCCACGATCCTCGAAGGTGTGCCGACCGGTCTATCATGATTCCTCGAAGGTGTGCCGATCGGTCTATCATAATTCCTCGAAGGTGTACCGACCGATCTATCATGATTCCTCGAAGGTGTACCAATAACACTTCTATCTATTCTTTTCGGGGTATTGCTTACTCTCTCGCTCCACCTTCCACTCTGTGAAAATCTTTCGGTCTGTTCCAGCTCTGTGCGAAATGAAAGGGTAAGATGTTAAAATAAAGACGTTGAAACGTTTACCCACGTTCCGAAAGCGTAGAAACTGTTTTTCACCTGTAGGATTATCTTTAGTCAATATATTTCGACTTTCCACGAAATATGAATTTGGATGAATAATTGGATTATTTGGTAAATGATTGTGTAAAACGTTGAAATATGTAGTGCAAGCGATATGGTAGTGGCCATCTTTGGACAAATCTGCTATTTCATCAACACCTGAAGCGCGAAAGGCCGTAAGAAAACAGCCCTAAGACTTCGCGAATAAAGTCACGATATGCTTACTTGTCGGAGGGATACCATAACCAGAGAGTTTTAATTTCAACGATTCGTGATCCATGTGTCTGTACGGGCAGCCATGGTATTCTCCAGCGCCCACCGCTGAAGCTATGATTTTTGGACACCCGTAAGGGGTATAATTTGTTTGTTTTCCCTCTTTGCCGAATGTATGCCTTATACTGTAAGTGTATTGTTTCTCGAATTTGTCTGGATCTATCTTCTTTGAGAACTCTGTCTTCCAGAAGCGCAAAGCATCTTCTACCGTTACCCCTATACCTTTCAAGAATAAACCGTACTGCATACGTCCAGAATGTTTGAGATGGTGCTGAGTCTTGACCGCCTCGTGCAGTACTCTCATGCACAAGGGATAGGAGGTCCTTGACAACTGAAAATTATGCTAAATTGTAGGGCGACGGGGGCTACGGACATTATATTAATTACCTCGTCCAATTTTTCAATAGGTGTGGCCGTAGTTGTCCAAACGACGCGCGTCATACCAGAGAAGGAGGTGGGTAATGATTTGAGGAAAGACATTAGTCTTTCATCATCGCATATATTCGAAACATAGTTTACCGCATACTGCGCAATAATGACATATCTAACTGAATCAAGATTCAAATTTTCTGTACTTAATTAACGTATTACTAGAAAAGATACTTGCCTCCATACCGTCGTATAAATTTTTCCTAAAATAAGAAACAAACAGAGACATCAAGTCTGCTTGTGGAATATATGCAATTCCCTGCCTGAGATAAACTTTACGGAATCTAACTAGGTCAGTGACCCTTTGAAAAGGCACTTTATAAAACTCTGTAGTATCGACACTTAAAACTTTTAACGTGGACAAACCAAGTTCCTCCTTTATGTCATCTTTTTCTTCTCCTGTTATCTTGAGAAAAGTATAAAGAGTGAGAGAAGAATCTTTGGTTTAACGGGTATGCGATTTATATTTTATTCTATTATCTTTATTTCTTACTTGCTGACAATCGATATTGTGCATACTCAGCAACTTTTCTATCCCCTCTTTGTCTAACGAACTAAATCTCAATTTAAATAACTCTACTTCCTGATGAATAAACCACATCTGGCGTTCTGGATCTTGACAATACGATAATCTCATTATAAAATGTGATATATGATCCATCTTTCTAAATTGCAAATCTGTTTCTGTGGGTGATTTGCAACCCTTTCCATTGAGGAGATGCACAAACTGCGTAAGTCCATCTTTGACTAAAGCTGGACTTAAATTTTCCTTACGCTCAAGTATTGACTTCGAATCTGCTCGTAGTGCGTTGCTTTCAACGTGTTGTAGAACTACAAGGAATCATATATTCATGAAACCGTCAGACACTGATCGAAGAGCATATCAGTGACTTGTTCAAAAGACTTACGCTTCAATCTGTCCATACCCAATCGTTGAAACTCCACAAATGGAATTTCACCAATTGGTGGGAAATCATACATTTGTAGGTCATGCTGATAAATATCTTTGAGGTCGGTAGTTTCAACATTAACTGTATACCGTCGCTGTTTGGTATATTCCATTATCTAAAAGACAAATGTGTCTTATAGCGTACTCGGACAGTCGCACTGGTGCGCACTGAGTACGAATTTTAGCCAATTGGAAGCGAAAGAGTTCGCACTCAGTGCGCACTAGTGCACGTTGCCGAATGTGCTATTAATCTCTGGCCATCAACTGCATTGAGTGTACTGTGACTTTCATTTCGGCATACCGGCTTTTTAAAGTGATTTATTAAGGAAGCATAAAACGGTTACGATCACGAAAGAATGCGGAGAATCGAAGTATACTTACCGATGAATATATTTTATTTACAGCATGCGATCATTCGTAATATTTCTTGAATCTTTGCACACTCACTTTCCGCGCACAATACTTAAGCAGCCATTGCTCTATCACTGTGGTTTGCCGCGCTTTTTTCCCGCTGTTATTTGAAGGTAGCGTTTGAGGGAACGTTACTGCGCAGATTACGGGTGCGTTCCACTTAAGCCCAGATCGTCCGTGATTTCCATTACATATCGCGACTGTACGCGCGATTTGGGCGTAAGTGGAACTTGCCCTGCATCGCGCGTTACAAGATTTTTAAATATTTGAAGGGAATAAGGTAGAAAATATAACTTCAGTTGTATATTTATTTAAAATTATTCTTCGTTCGTAGTCGCTTCGACCCGATTAAAATATATCGTTGGGTACAAAGTGGTGTAAGATTATAAATCAAAAGTATCATCAGCAGTGAAATTGATCATATTTTCTATTTTTTATGCGTCCGTGTCTGGCGAATATTTTTTAACTGCAAGGGCGACAAGTGACCGTCCGCATTATCAAAATTCTGAACGCAAATCTCAGTTACCTTGAGATCGAAAAATTCCATTCGATTTTTCATTGGCGACATCTCTCGAAATTCCTGAATAGTGACGTCGGTTCTGTCGATTACTTGTACGTCAAACAAGCTCACGTGTTTAGGATACATCGAGTCCCCTGGCAGAACATACACTTTCGCATCTTGCAATTCCACCTTCACCTAATCGCGCACATTTGAATAAAGTCAGGAATAGATCCAATATTAAATATGTAAAGCTTTCTACGTACTGGTAGAGTCAACTGCACCCCCAGTTTGCTACGCTCGACCGCGAAGTCTAACAAATTGTCTATACTTTCAAATTTCGCTATTCTCGCAATTTCGTACTGTTGCGGAGGCGGTAGCGTAATATTCGGTGAAGAAAATATGAAATTTGCGGGCACGTCCCACTAAATTATACGAAAAATATTAATGTCACGTGCCGAATGCAATGTTGGCGTTTTATTCACTATAATAGTCTTACTTTCAAATCCTCTACTTCCGTTACTTCGCACCTGGTGTAAGGCATAACCGGTAGACAAGCTAAGTAAAAGACTGCGTCGAAGCGTCTTCCAGAAAAATATGATGGCGTCAACCAATTGCTCCATTCGTAAAGAGCCCAGAGGTCCGGATAACACTTGAAATTTTCACATAACGCATAAAATTCTGTAGCATCCTCGTGCACTTTCGTTTGCCAGCTGTGCAATTCATTATCGGGAACTAAAAAACAGAAATGGCTCCTTTAATTGTCGCTTTTTTTTTTAAAGCAACATAACTTAAGCTGCTACAAAATTCGAATTCGATATATTATTTGTAATTACTTTCAACATGCGCCACCCAATCAGAATGCACAGCGTTTTTCCGCGAATTCTTACAGATCAGTATACCACATTCCTCGAAAGTCTCGCGGATCGCAGTGATGCGCAATGAGATCTCTCTCGGCAGTTCATTCGGTCCGGTCTTAAAAATTTGAGGACGTATGCCTGTGTTTGGAGTTAAAGCATCGAAACTGCTGCTGTCGTAGCCAAATGTGGAAAAAAGATTGTGCCACTTTAAATCGGCGTCGGCTGGATGCACCACTCCACCAGGGAACACGTAAGACCCCGGCATAAATTTCGAATTCTGATGACGCTTTAGGCACAGCAAATTATAATTGTACTGAAACTGGACGGAATTTTTTAAGTTCTTAAACTTCTAATAAACACGTATGGTCATTCGACATAGTCAGCGTAACTTCAAATTTCGCGCGTTCTTTTAGTATGATGATTCAATCATTGATGTTGCAATTGCTAATTCGTTATCAGTTTGGTTATTATATTTACTTGAATTTCGTTGCAAGTAATAATAAAGTAGCATAATATTCACATCTATTTAAATAACTCAACAGAAAAAAAAAGAGTACATTACTTACGTTTGTACGAAACAGAGGGCGAACATATTTTTGTGCATTACGAGCTGCTAGGATTAAACTAGCCGATTCTTTCCAAACCCTCATTTTTGTTTTGATAATAAAAGTATTTGTTTGTTTGTAATAACGTCTAAGAATTTATAGAATCGATTCTATAAAAAGAAAGAAATCTTTAAGGTTATGATTCCATATGTTGTTTTTGTAACCTAATTAAACTTACATACGAAACTTCAATGATGTTTTGTAAAATAAACAAACGATTATCGATCTTTTTAATTTTTGAACATTCCTAATCGATGATTTTCGAAATGTGCACATTTATGGAATAAATTTTTTTATCTAAAGAATGATTGTACTTTCTGTTTATCAGTTTCAAAAATGTAACGCGTATAAAGTAAAATTAATCTAGTTCCTATTTCATACGAAAATCGTTAAGGCAACTTTACATTTATTACAATATTAAGTATCAGTAGGTTTGATTAATATGTACAATTTTATTGAACACAATCTTCTTTGAACTCAAAGAGGTTAAAGAAATAATACGAAAATTACAATTATTCCATTTACAAATTGGCTAAAGGGTACGCATCTACAATACACGCAGCAGCGTACTTCAGAGACTGTACGCAGACTAGATTATGTTTTCTTTGTATCTTTCTCCACTTTATCACTCGCTGCCATCATCAGCTCATATAACTGATACACTTGTTCATCCCTGAATTTTTCAAAATCCTTTTCATCTAAATTCTGGCCCAGCGGTTTGGCAGTATGCGGTCCTCTTAATCCAAGCTGTTCTGCAAGCATTACCGTATAGTCCTATGACACAGAATAAGTAGTCGTCCTTATTCAACTTAAAGACTATGATCTTTAAGGGTACAAAAGGAACGAATAGTTTATTCCCTACTTGTTGCCGTGTGTATCATAAGGAAACCAATGGAAGATAACCTAATTCTTCTGCGGATGTATAAAAATTCCATGCTCAATATTACTTACCGACCATTCATTTAAAAAGATTGCTGATTCAGCTTCGTTGCACTTTTTATGCCTCCTAAACTCATCTCGCACATAACTAGTACCTATTGATTGAATTTCAGCTGGCAAACCGCGGTGTAACCTTAAAATCGTTTTGTAGAGCATTCTGACGCGCTGCACGTGAGATAAGGTTGTCATACTTTGTTTATTAGGAAATTACTATATATACATACTAACTGACTATTTGCATTTAATATTTTACAATGTAATTATTATTAACTATTTAAATTACGAGTGAAGAAGATTCAATGGAATCTCGCGCCAAATATATGCATGCATGGTTACTTAATATATATATATATATATATATATATATATATATGTGTGTGTGTGTGCATACAAGCACGAGTGCACATGGCAGGTATAACTCCTTGCTGTGTAGTTTGCTCAATTCTTGCATAAACTAAAGAAGTATACTTAATTGGCAATCATATAGCTGTTCTTCGATCTGTATTTTAACCGCTGATTAAGTTTGAAAGTAAAAATATAGGTTTCATATTGTTTTTAATGTATTCGCATGAAATGTACATATAGTTTAAATTGGATCTATTATTCTGTATTACTCCGCGATATCTGCTTCCTTTTTTATGATTCTTTTTCTTTTTATCGGGATATTCAATTCTTTGCTTGTAAGTAGTATCATGTTCTTTAGAATCATCTCGCATGGTATTTGTAAAAATGATAAAATTTCATATTCTTTCTATATTTTTTCTTGGAACTATTTTGCTAGTGATCCTCCAGGGATTGATCGGAACAACCTGTATCGTCGCTGATTGGTTTCCGCCATTTGTGACAAAAGTGGAAGTAGACAGAGAAAGAAACTGTAAAAAAGAAAGAGACAGGAATACAGATAGAAAGAGATAGATAAACAATCAGCTTGGAAAGCAGACGATTTAATGAACGTTTAGGTTATGTTATTTCCGGTTTTGCCACAAATGGCTGCGATTATACCGATCACTCCCTGGAGGATCACTATGGGCGGTATTCATAAACGGGTCTTAAGATTAAGCAAATGCTTAAGCATTCGGCATCCTTTACTATGCTACTAGGTTAGTAGAAGATGCCGCATGCTTAAGCATTTGCTTAATCTTAAGACACGTTTATGAATACCTCCCTATATTTTGCTAGTGATCTTCTAGGTAGTGATCGGCAAATGTGTCTACCATTTTGGCCTAAACCAGAAGTCACAAATCGGCGGGCACTTCAGTATTTAATGAAGTTTGCTGCTGATCCCACTTTTCGCTCAATCTTGTGGAATCCAATTGGGAGATGTTATTGCTTCGCCCGATAGGAAAAATTACTTGCTCTCTCTATTTACGGTTTCGGTCAGTAATGGCGTCGACCAATAGAAAACGCGGACACAGTTTCCGATCATTACCTAGAGGATCACTATATTCTGCGAGCGTAGAGCGACGCCACGCACCTGTGGCCATCTTGACCGTCATTCTTTTCACTCCTCGTCGTATCGTCGGCCCGGTGATGCGTCTGTATCGCTCCGTTGTAATTCTTCAGTTAAAGATCATTTTTATTGTTTCCTGTGCGTGTCAACTCTTGAAAAGTGAAGAAAGGAAGCTGCAAGCATTCTGGGTAAGATATTTTACTAAAATATTGCGTTTTACTCAGAAAATCGTTCTTTTTCTCATATCGTTCTCGTGCACGGAAAGTTCGTACCGCGATGTTTGGCGTCTCTCGTAATCGCGCTGGTTTTCATAGTTTCTTGAATTACACACGCCTTTATAACAAAACAGATCGTCATTTCGGGTAGAATAAGCAATTCAGAGCGGTAGAATGGTAAATTCAGTGTTGGGAAGCGGTTTTTTTTCACAAATTGGTGCTACGAAATTCAAAAGCTACTGCGCAGACAATTTTCTCCCTTTGCGCAGACGTTTGCGCGGCATTACCTGGCAGTTTGAATTTCTACCACTTGTGATGCCATTATGGAAGCGTCTCTTTCTTGGTATTTAACAAAAATTGTGTTTATCGATATATTTCACGGAAATTGATATTCTCAAATTCAAAAACTGTTCGAAACAACAGTCGGCTGGATCTTTTAACACGGATTTACGTCAGTTCAGGGAAAATGTGAGTTAGAATTGCATTTTTCTTGTTCTAAAAAGTTCGACGCCACCACATATCCGTTGAACTTTAAAAATTAATTACACTTGCATGTTTTTTGTATAAACAGCAGGGAGGGTGGGTGTCGTGGTTCGGGCTGAATGTCCACACGCATTGACTCATCGTGTCGAGACCTGAGAAATCGGTATTATTTGGGATATAATTAATAATTTCAATAATTATTAATAATTTTCGTAATTATTAATTATATGACAAATAATCTGAGCCAATTGGCTACGGTCCTTCTGTCTATATTTACCAATTCTGTTTATTTCTCGCAGAACACACTGTAACAAGTCAGGAACGTCATTGTCGTTGAGCAGCATTACACGAAAGTGTACGAAAATTCTTATAAATACATAAGTACTTAACAATTTATACAACTATATCCTAATCTCTCTGAACTATCCCCGTTTCGTTTAACTTGGCATGCGTTTCTAATAAAATTCCATTCTGCAGCAAACTTGCAAGTCATTCTCGATGCATTAGTTGTCTTCCGGACACCTGGAATCTTGAATCTCCTAGAAATCAAAGTGGAATTTAATTGAAAACATGACAATTCCTCAATGCATTAGCTTTATAGAGAGAAGAATTCTCACCCGGTTTCTCTTCTCTCCGTACTTCGACCAGAACGTGACTTTACAGCAGCTCCTCTGCCCAGTCTGCTTATTGAAAACCGAGCACGAAGAGAACGGCGGCGAGTACAAGTGCAAGGACACGGCAGCATTGACGGCGCTCGGATTCTCGACTCGATGAAGACCCATAGAGTCTGTAAAAAAACAAACACATGTTTTGCACGCAACCCTGCGAGACTATATGCGCGCAATATTTATTTAAAAACTATACCATTTATGTAACATATTTCATTCAGACCGAGAGTGCTCCTATCCAGTTCGTCCAGTTCTTTCGGGTCCTCTGTTTCATTCCCATTTGTGCTGTCCTTAGGCCAAGCGTATCTTGTCTAGAGAAACAAAACACCGTTTTAGACAAAAGTTTTAAGGTGCGAATCCACGATGAGATTTTACACGAGACAAAAATCTCAGCAACAACTAAATATAATTAATGGAAATAGTCGCGAGAAATTTTCGAAAATACATCACGAAACTTGTCTCGCGAGAGTCTAATTTCACGAGTTAAATGAAAAAGTAATAAAATTATGAAATAATTATCTAATGAGATTAAAGTCTCGCGTGAGACACGATATTTCCGTCTCATCGTGAATTTTCATCTTGAACAAAATATCTTTCGATTACCTCACAGAGTTCACCCTGCAGAATCTTCATGACACAGTGTGCGTTGGCGTGGTCGTGTATAGCTGATCCGTGACCTTCTCCCCAACACAGAACCATGAGATTGAACCTTCCGTTTCCTTCGTCGACCAAGTTCCTCGTGTACCTAGACACAACCACTCACTTATTCCCCTACTTAGGAATCTTTCCTTCGACGAAGGAGACGTAACGGCGAGTCACGTTATATCTGACTAAAGGATAATTAATTGGTATCCTCATTGGAAGGACGCGATTAATTGCTACCGATTTTCGCGCGGTTAGACGCCGCAAGGCTGCGCGAGCGAATCGCTTTTCCAATGGAGCGTGTGAAAAATTCTCGTCGGTTCGTTGCTTTCGATCGAATAAGTGTCGCGTGTCAAGGAACCGATGTTCTGGCTCAAGTGTAATGTAAGTTGGGAGAAGGGGGGCATACGTGGAAAGTGTGTGTAACCAGCCGTTCACCGAACGAACACTACTGATTTACGTGCAACACACATAGAGACTTTGAACTGTTCCGCATACTTGGCGTCAGATTGCAATCCTGTCCAACCATTTCGGTTGTGTCTTCTCTCCTACGTTTGTTACACCGAGGAAGACACAAACAAGCATATTAGAGAGAGGGTTCTTGTTTCAAACCAAACGCCAGACACGCAAGGAGACTGGTGCAAAGTTGCAGAGAGGGCAGGTAAAAAGGCAGCAGACTTTAATCACCTGTTTTGCAATCTTTAGGCGTTTAGGTAGGTGCTTTCCGTTTGATACATTCGTTCTACTTAGAGTGGAAGTTGTGACTGCACGCGCTGCAGTCTCCAGACTTTCGCGGGTCGTGTGGAAATCGGTCGTGTTAGCAATTTCATGCCATAATCCCACATTACGTCCAACTGGCCGTTACCTTTGCAACTCCTTAAACAATTCTCGCCTTTCGTGCGATTAAGAATGTTCGTTTAAAGTCCCAACATGTGAATGGACGATATTTCGTGGAATATTAATGAACAGTGAATTGAATGGAGACCGGAAAACAACCGATTGTTTGTTGTCCGTTAATGAGGACCCTTGCACTGTTTATTTCTTATCTTCCACTTTCAATTATATTGACATAACATAGCTATCGTGTAAGTGATTATTCACATATTCGTGGTACGATTCTGGAACCCTCTCTCTTATTGTCCCCGTATTTACGCACAAACAGATCGCTTCTAACGCACGCATTATGCCCGTATCTTTGGTACTCTGAATACAAAAGATTTCGCAAAACGTCACGCCTAAGACACGCATCCTTTGTGATATACCGGGTTATCCACTGATAACTGTGTTGATCTATTCAGTAATTTTTAACTCGCTCTACTCGTGGACGGGAGTCGAATTGCTACTATCTCCGTATTTTTCTTGAGGTCATTTGCCTCTGCCATACGTCGGCTTGTTTGGTAAAATCATCGTTATTTAAGACCGATTACGTGTGTACCGAAGGAAGGCAGAAAAATCACGAGACGATCGGGGTTGGGAAAACAGTGAGGAGCGATAACCTATCCTGAACTGTGTCACATTAGTTTTATATCGTAATTCCGGCGTAGTTTTACCCGCTCTATTTGCACACAACCGATAAAATATTCATCGAGTAGTTCGATCATTCGCGAGCGTGAGCCGCGTGCCCACCGATTGGAAATGGAGCGTGCATATGAAACTCTGTTTGCATTCGCCGTGATTTCAATAACCAGCTAATTGCGCTCCCATCTTGAATGCTGATCTTTTCGCTACATCAATAAATGCACCGAAAGCGCTTCGATCGCGTCTTCATTGATCGAAGCTCGTTGAATTCAATGCCAATCGCGACTGCTTATCGACTCGCACCAAAACAGATTTACTTGTTGCTCGTCCTGTTACCTGCATCTATCAAACTTCGCGTATCTTCTCCATTCCGAAGGGTTGCTCGCGTAGGAAGCCATCAGCTCCCGGACGTCGTCGATGTTCACGCGGTCAGTCTTGAAAGCATCGTGCAGAGCGTCTATAAGCCCGCGAAGGGTTGAAACCTTATTTCTCTGGCTAGAGCCTTTCCCGATCAACGTGTCGTCACTGATTATCCCAAGATTTTCTCTGCGGTTCTGCATTTTCCTTTCAATATTTCACTTATTATCCCCTTGCTGTTCCTTTGTACTCGGTACGCTTTAAACGATTTAATCTTCTCACAGTCACTCGAAGGGATTCGACAGGAACGGCACGATAAGTGTCACGAATGGAAGAAAGAATGATAGGTCAATGGGGTCAGTTTCTCAAGTTTAACAGGGATCGAGCTGCACGATCGGCGAAGGAAGAACACTTTGCCGGTCTACGGCTCGTACCGGACTAGTAAAACAGGGGAGACAGCGTCTTGTACGAAGCCTAAGATACCCCCTACTCCCGATAGCTCATGAGCTGTTTAAAGTACTTTTTGCACGCTCAGAAAGTGAGTTTTTCGGAGCGTTGATTACGCTCCCGATCGTGTTATCGAGTTTTATAAAAAATACGCGGCAGCTTTGCAACAGTAACACATACTTAAGCGGAGTTCGTTAATTTCGCGCAATTTAAATCACACTGCCGCGTGTTTTCGTCTAACGATTTTCAAATATTTCACCGTCTTATCGCGGGAAAATTGAAAAAATAATGGAACGGGCATTAATTTGTTTTCAATTCTCTTGTTTCGAAACGGTTTAATTACGTGGTTCTTATCATACATATATATGTTTCCTCTGTTTCCTATACACAACTGTTAAATGACGCGCACAAACATCATTATTGTTTTTTTTTTTTGTTAATTCCACTGTCGATACAAACACGGTCAACGATAAACACGAGCTGTCGAAAATATTCAAAATTATCGGTGCAACGTCTCCTCAGCGGCAAGTACATCCAGCGAACTGCAGGTTTCTTTCCATCAAAGCTGTACGTTTCCGTTCAGATATAGAAAGCTGTTTGTCTTTTGTTAAATAATTTTGACTAGCGACTAAGTGAAGTGGATAACGAACTTGTATGGGGAAATAATGACAAACGTCCCATTAACGGACACAAATGATCTTTTCCTCGTTGTTCTTCGATTTCGTAGATGTTTTTCCGCACGCTGCGATTTCCTTTTCTTTCGCGCGACAAGGTGATTCAGCGCACCTGCACGGCCTCGGCTTGACGCACTCTCTGGCCGCGATGCAACTGTAGCAAAGAACGTAACAAGAAATCATCAACTGGAAGTACCAGATCTCCACGTTGCTGTCCTCGTAACGCGAGCGATGCCCATTTCTCTTTCATTTTTCCTTCTGCAACAGCTAGAAATTTTCAACATTCCCGATTTCCGCTCGATTACTTACACGCAAGGCGAGCTTTTGCAGTAATAACACTTCGCTTTCGGTTTCTTCTGACTGGACTTTGATCTCTTGCATCTGCATGGTGTCGACTTGCAGGCGCAACAGATGGGCACAATTATCTTCTTCGGTCTGTCGCTTTTCGCTTGACCAGAGTCGCACTTGCAGCAGATGATGGGCGACTTGCTCTTCGACTTTTCCACGCACACAGCCACGATTTTCCGTCTCGCTTTGGGGCTACGTCGGGAAGCGGAATAGAAGATTTACAAAGAGACAGATTTGATAAGAAGCCTGTGTGAGTGTGATTTCTATGGAAATTGATGTAGCAACTAGAAGACGCGCTCTACCTAACGCGATACTTTATCTTCCTCTCCTCCCCGCCCTCGTCCCTCTCGGCCTTGGCATTGCAACAACAGGGAATTTTTCTGCAGCGTGTACAGCACGTCGATTCGGTCATCTTCTGCTGTAACTCGTTCATCACGTCCGAGAAGATGCTCAGCCGCTGATAAGGAAGGTCATCGGAGTTGTGTGACTTCTGTTTCTCGTGGCAGCGGCATTCATTGATGGAATCCGCTCGAAGGTCCTCCAGGTTCCTGGAGAAGTAGCGTCGCACCTCTTCCCTCGGCTTCCACGCGGTCACGTACATGGTCCGATCGTTATCGGGCTCAGCCAGGACCGGTCTACCCTCGCAGACAGTTTTCCGATCCTTGCACATGCACTGGTCCAACGATAGCTTGCAGCACGAGCATTGTCGCACAGGTGCCCTGCACGCACACTTCTCACTGGGATTGTCGCAATACAGGCAGAACATCGACTTCATGCACCTACAGCCTGGCGAGTTCTCCCTCCCCTTGTGAACCGATCTGCAGCTGCAATCGGTTTTCGGCTGGCAACAATTCGTACAGCTCACCATACCCGTGCAACTGTCGGGTCACAATCAAATGTTAGGCGGCAATTTTCTGATATTTAATAATAATAATAGTTTAGTTGACGGAAGTAAAACCCACTTATACAGAGAAAAATAGGAATAAAGCAATAAAGCTCTTAATTATAAAGCGCTGACATCGCAGATACCCCACAGCTAAGCAGGATAATTCATTAACTAGGTTGATGCTAGTGATGGGAGTGATACCAGTCTTTCTCGTGAGTTTCAAGTAGTTCGATACCCAAAGTACTCGTTTGGAAGGTTCGATACGTATCGAATTTTAAGTACTTGGTATCGACATTTGATACCAGTAGGAGCTAAAATGAGTACTGACAAGGGAACATCCCGAACCCGGAAATTGGAAAAATTCTGAAACTTTGTGAATATGTAGGGAATTTCCTCCTGATTGCAACGCAATTCTTGTTTGCTGCCCAAATTCACTCTAAGGGGGTGTAATTGACCGCTGAAAATCCGGTTATTTTCCGATTTTGTTTTATAACTCGTGAACTGTAAAATATTTTTTTTCACGAAATGATAGATCTAATTAAAAGAAGTAACTTTTGTCTTGAAACTTTTTTTCTATCTCTTACAGTTCGCGAGTTATAATACAAAATCGGAAAATAACCGGATTTTCAGCGGTCAATTACACCTCCTTAGAGTGAATTTGGGCAGAAAATAAAAATTGCGTTGTAATCAGGAGGATATCCGCTACATATTCACAAAGTTTCAGAATTTTTTGAATTTTTGGGTTCGGGATCTTCCCTCGTGAGTGGAATTGGTATCACGGCAACAGTAAAGTATCGATACTATTCGAACCGGAATCAAGCATGCATAAGTATCGAAACCGTAATGAGTACTTTAGGTATCAAATACATAGAATCGATTCCCAAATGATACCTACAAAAGTCTCGGTCCTTTAAACTCGACTGCGTTTGGGTTTGACGGTGAGCATACAAAGTCTCGCGATAAGGGATCCCTGAATAGTTGGACAAGGAAAGAGAATGAATATAACGAGAGAAAGCGAAAAGACGATCCACTCGCGACGCTAGTCAAACAAAGTGGCGCCCGGAACCACGTGGCGAAAATAAGACCCCTCGAAGTGGTTTAAGAAGTAAGAAATCTTTCAGTTCCGCATTTCTCATCAGATCTCTGCGAAAACGACGCCAATCGATACCTTATGTTCCTCCGATGAAAATAACACCAAGAACGACGTAATTCGGACCATAATGAAGGAAATCACTTGAAAAATTGATTTCCATAATCTCCACCTAACTTCGGTAAAAATATTCCGATTTACATGATATTTGGTATAATTTTCATTGGAACAACATAAGGAATCTATCGGCATCACTTCTATATTGATAGAATAAAGAATAAAGAATGCAGCTTTTCTCAAACAGGTATGAATCCTCGGTCGACCGCAGCGAATCGAGGTTGGCGCCCCGCAGTCGAGGGTGAAATATTAATTTCAGCGTATTAAGAAATTCTTTATTCTTTATCGTATCGACATGGAAGTAATACCGATGGATTTCTTATGTTTTTTCAATGAAAATTATACCAAATTTCATGCAAATCAGACTATTTTTAACGAACTTAGTGTGAAATTATATAAATCACTTTTTTATTTAAATTCCTTCATTATGCTCCGAATTACGTCGTTCTTGGTGTTAATTTTATCGGCGAAACATAAGGAATCAATTGGCGCCGTTTTCGCAAAGATCTGATGAGAATTTCCCCCTTCTTAATGGGTATTCCAACCAATTCGAGGGTCGAAAGTCGCAACACTCGGTGAGGCATCGCCGTGGGTGTCATCGCCATCTGGATGCCGTGCGGCATCTCGTCGGACCCCAACGCAGTCGAGTTTAAAGGACCGAGAGTTTGTAGGTATCATTTGGGAAACGATTCTTTCCAAGTACTCATTCCTGTTTCGATACCAATAGATGCTTGTTTCGGGTTCGAATAGTATCGATACCAAGTCCACCCAAGATGTTGATACCTACAAAGGATCGAACCTTTCGAGTAGGTATCATTTAGGTATCGATACCTTCTGATACCTACGGTACTCATGCGCAGCGTGCGGACCAATTATGCTCAACAATGAAGGGGGGAAAAACACCTTCAGAGTGGTGGTAATGGTGTGCGTGACTGAACAGCGTCAGTTCACGCACACCATTACCACCACTCTGAAGGTGTTTTTCCCCCCTTCATTGTTGAGCATAATTGGTCCGCACGCTGCTCATGCGTGCTTGAGATACCATGATACTTCACCGCTAGGTGAATCATCACTAGGTTGATCCTCTTAACCCTTAGGCTGCCGCAAAAGCCACTATATTCGCACGGTTCTACCCCCTCGACTCTATGGGACCTATTGACTACTCATACATAAAAATTTTTGGAAAAAAAGGACCCCTATTTTTACGAAAAAATAGCGGCCGCCTAAAGGTTAAGGGGTGCCACCTTGGACGGAGCAAAATTGCAGTCATTTTCGGCATTTTTTTTAGAAAGATAATGAAATAAACAGAAAATTCAATATGAAGCTTGTTATTGTACAACTCTCGCCGGAAAAAATCATATTTTTTTCCTACAAAATGGCGACGGTAGGGCCGTGATACGCAAGATCTTGAGAAGCGACATTTTCCACGGTGTTCGATCTCACGGCTATATCGTTTGACTTAGAACAAAAAACCAAAATGTTTTATTTTCTACATGCCTAAAACTAGAGAAGTACAGATGGGTTTTGCGATATCTTGAACAGATTCTTTGCAATTGACACTTTTATAAAAAAAAATGCACTTTTTCTCCGCATGTTCACAATTTCGAGACAAATGACTGTTTATGAATTTCCATATGTACTTCTCTAGTTTTAGGCATGTAGAAAATAAAACTATTTGGTTTTTTGTTCTAAGTCAAACGGTGTAGCCGTGAGATTGGACACCGTGGAAAACGTCGCTCTTCAAGATCTTACGTATCACGGCTCTACCGCCGTCATTTTGTAAGAAATAAAATACGATTTTTACCGGCGAGAGTTGTACAATAACAGGCTTCATATTGAATTTTCTGTTCATTTCATTATCTTCCTAAAAAAAAATACCGAAAATGACTGCAATTTTTCTCCGTCCAAGGTGGCCTAACCCCTTAATGTAAACAGAATTTTAGATTTAAAAGTATATAAAATTTGACCTGCATTCGTTTCTGGGCCTGCAACAGTTATTGCAAACGATCACCCTCCTACAGCCGCACTCTTGCCAGCTTCTATCGTCATGGTAGGAAGACAGTACCTTACTTTCCTGAGAACCCATGTGACAGAATTGACTTTCCTTCTTCAGACAGCTTTTTGGGTAATTCGTCATGCTATTACTGCACTGGGATATTGGCAAATAACAGCATTTGCATCTAATTTCTTCGGGTCTCTCGTTGTCGATAGTGAAGCCTCCGTTAGTGCCAGTAAAATTCGAGAATTTCGCGTTCGTGCACACTGTGTGCGAGCCTGCCTCGTGATGATGCATGCATCGCGATGGTGCAGCTTGTTTTGGCACTTTTATCGATGATTTTCGTCTCGCGCATTGCACGCAGACCGTAGGCGCTTCACTTTCTAACTCAGAATGTGCAGCATCCATTTTTCTCGATGGTGCTTCATCTCGCGTCGTAGCTTTTGCAGATTCAGGCCCCTTCTGTCCCCGATCGATGGACTTCCTTCGAACTTCGGACTCTTTCCTGGCTTCCTGGATCTCGGGCGCCTCTGTAATTTGCTCAGATTCTGATTTCCTTGGCTGCTCCTCAGGCTTCGCTTCTTTCGTTAACTCAGCGCCATTCTGAGTCGACGGAACATCGGATATCCTGTTGGAGATACTGGTCAGCAGTTTGGAATTATTTTGCGTTTCTTTCGCGACGTCCAAAGGCGCTTCTTCCTTTTTCGCCCTTGTCACTTTCAGTTTCTCTTTATTTGTGGAGTCACGAGATTTGGGAGTTGCGTCGTTTACAATCGGCTTCTTATTTTCCTTACTACCAAACGTACTTTCCGAAGAATTAGCACTCGTTTCAGTTTTATTCTTCCCTTCGGTTGTATTATGTTCTTCCGCCTTTGAAGAGATAGAACTTCTCTTTTCCTTAGGCGTTTCTTTCACTTCGATTGTAGATTTTCTTGGTAACTTATCTGCGCTCTTTGCTTTAGATATCTCGGTCTTGTTGCTGGTATCGATATCAGCTGCAGTTTTTTCAGTAGTATCATCTTCTTCGACAGGCGCTTCAGACTGTACTTCCGCGCGTTCCTCTTTGCGTCTAATCTTCTTGAAGAGCCTGGAAAAGAATGGGACCTTCGCTTTCTTCGGGATTGATTTCTTCGAATTTTTATCCCCTTCATCTCCTTCATCTTTCAATGTTCTTTCATCCGTTTCTTGAGTGAGCGTCTGTTTACTCTGCTCGGCCACGGGTTGTGTTGGCAGTTTAAGATGCTCAGGGAGATTGAATTTTTTTAAAAAAGCTGGTTCTGCTTTCTTCTCGGGCTGCGCGTTGGTTCCATTCTTATTTAATTCCTCTGGTTTATTGGTATTTTGTACAGGAGGGGTGGTAAGGTTTGTCTGATCAGTAGCTTGGCCGAGTGATCTTCCCTTTTGCTCCAGAATATATTTAACCAGTCGTGGTTCGGCCCTCCGCCTCTTTGGAGACGTAAGAGGAATTGGCAAAATCTTTTCTTGCTGTTGCTCACTTTCCTGCTGCTCGGCATCTTCTGCTTTGGAAGTGCTATCAATATGATTTCCTTCGACACTCTCAACCACTTCCTCTTTTACCAATCTCTTTTCTCCTGCCAAGTTTTCAGCGCTTTTTTTTAAATCAGTTGAATGTCCCTTGCTCGCTACACACTTTGTCGAACGCTCTTTCGCACCCTCCGCAGCTTTTTTGCAAACAGTCACGTCCTCCCCCTCTTCCTCCTCCTCTGCGATGCAACTACAAGTAGACCGGGGTTGTACTAAATTTTCTTCCCCTATTGTTTTCCGCCTCTTGTTTTTATGATTACTTTGGGCGCTACAGCTGACCAACTTCTCCCGATCTTTCTTCTGACAATTGCATACCTCTGCGAAATTCCTTTTGGAGTGCATTTTATAACTTTTGTTCTCGTTGATATCCGAGTCTCGATTTAAATGGCTCGTATAATAGTTGCTACCAATGGATTTTGATCCGAGGGGTCGATTATCCCTCCGATCTTCGCCGCACGGCACTATTTCCCTTTCGATTTCTCCAGCTTTACCGTGAGAAACGCGTTCTACGCTACAGCAGATCGACTGCGAGGACCATTTTTCGCTGTCCGTGCTGGTCAGAATTTGTGACGGATAGATCGAAGTGCAGGGGTTCCCCAGCTGGTCGCATATGATGAACTTTGATCTTATAGACGAGGAGCTCGATTTATCAGTCACGTCACTATTGCTGAGCTTCGCGTCTGTGCATTGGAATTCGATCAAGCTAGACTCCGTGTCTTTCGCAGAAACATTCTCGTCAATGGCATTGCAGATGTCGATCAAATCGCTGCTGTCTAGCTCTGCTGCGCTGCTCGAGTCGGTGGATTTGGTAACGCAGCTGCAATCGTTGCTCCCCTCCGTCTTTGGAAGGGAATCGAACGAAGCCTGTTTCTTGGACTCCCTGCGTCTCCTCTGAATGCTGCTCACGAGCTTGCTCGACGAAATTTTCGAACGTTCCGTCGTTGTTTCCGAACTGGTGCCCGTGCACGGTGGGGATTTCTTTTGTTTGCCCGTTGCCTACGAATAAAGTCGTAAAATGTCTTACGAAAGCCATGCTGGCAACGCGAAAGGGGGTGCGTTAAAGTTACTTGAGTGTTTTCAGTAGCCTCCGAGCAAATGTAAATGTTCACGTTCCCGGTCATCCTACGGTTATCGGTTCTCACGTTGCTCGCTACTTTCGATTGCCTCTTATTCCTCGCATCCTCGAACACGTTCTCCTTTTTACTGTGAGCCTTTACACATTCCTCGTGGGGTTTCTTCAAAGGCCGAACATTGGTGGAGCATTGGCACTTGTCTGGAAGGCGACTCGATTTCACGGCATTCCTCGAGGACCTCGAGCGATCGAATTGCTTAGCTTTCGCTGAGATCTCTTCCTTGTTCGCGTAGCGGATTGGTTTGTTGAGCTCCTCTTTCGCTTTCTGGCCGAGATCTTTCTCTTCTTCCTGCTTTTAGGAAGATCACGGGAGAGTGAGGATCTTTGAAAATTCCAGATTCAAGTATCTTGGATACTTGCATCTTAAATACCATTCTACACTGCTTCACGATGGTCTGCATCGCTTCCTTGATCGAACTGTTGATCATTTCTGTCAACTTCACGGGACTGATCTTGTCCCCTGAGTCGTGTGGCTTGTTCAGAGTAGTTTCGCATGTTTCAGGGCTACACCACCCTTCCTTCGTACAAGTTTTCGAGTCGCATGCTCCGTTCGCGGATGAGAGCATCATCTTGTTAGCCTTCAATTCATCTTTCCTCTCCTTTTCATCGTCAGCTAAGCCTTCCTTCTCAGCCTGCTCCTCGATACGAGAAGTCCTTCCATTCTTGACTTCAGGGTATGCTGGCGCTGCTAGAGTTTGAGGATCAGTGAACACTGATGCATCGACTGCGAGAGGAGGAGGGAAGCTGGTCGCCTTTTCGTCGTGAAACGGATAAACTACATTTGCATCGTTGAGTTTTGGTGATGGTTCTGATGATTGCTCGGTTGGAGGCACATCGTCTTTCTCCTCTGGAGGTTGGACGTCGGGGTCAGGACTCGCTGGTGGTGGTTTTTTCGAACCAAACAGCCTTCCAAATCCCATTTCGGTAACAGAGATTACAGAACTTTTTAACAACTGTTTTCTACTTTTTCCTCTTTCTCCTGTCTCTGTTGAACTTTATATTGCTCCTTAAATATATTCCTTTACCTTCCTGGAGGGATTTGGACTCGGGAATATTTTTACTTAAAGCATTCTGCGTTGCTGTCGACATCGCCAGTATTCGAGATTGGAATCAGTTGCTTGCTATACTTTCTGATTTTATATCTTTCGTTAATGCGCTAATTCAGCAATGCTCCATGATTGTTATAGAATCATTTTACGTCAATTTCAACCACCTACGACACTTTCAACAACACAGTATCACTTCCATTTCCTTTGCATGCATATCGAAATGTAAATCGAGCACAGGTTGCTGCTTTGCTTCAGAGTACACTAATTTCGTTTCATATCAAACACTTAATTATTAGTTTTTAGCATTGTTCATCTTTATTCTAAAGGTTATACATTTAAATGGCAGTAAGGGATAGAAACAATCGACGGTCTCCTTAGATCGATTTACTGTTACAAAGTACTGATGTTAACTTCGTTTACATGACGTACAAAATTATTCTAAGACATTCTTACCATCTTACTGGATAGACTCATTATTATCTGTGGTTTCATCTGTGGAACTCGAAGCACCAGGCTTGCGTCTCTCTTTAGAGCATTTGCAAGTGGAAGACACATCACTCAGAACTTCTGGATCAAATAAATGATCACAGCACGTTGTGTCCATTTTTTCAAACGTTAAATTCTGCGTACGTCTCTTACGTTTGTGCTTCTTGCATAATTTCGGCTACATGTATTAAATATACGTAAATTCGATAGCGGATCTCTAGTGCTGAATTTTTACTGTACCTTTAACGACGTGATCATTTTTTTAGTGAACTTCTTGATTGCATCCGATTTACCACGATCTCGATTCTGGGGCGGATACAGCTGCTTCACTTCTTTAGTCTTATCTGCTTTCTCTGACAGGCGTATCAGAGGCACGCTGTCTTCAGTTCTCCGGCGAGATTCTTGGGGCACAGACCTTTTTCGGAACTCACGTAACACTTTTTTATAGGCTTGCGTCTCTTGATATGGGAGTCTGTCGTCCTCCGCCACTAAACTAGTCTGGAAATTAAAGTTTCGTGAATTTTTAGACGGAGGTACACGTTCTGTTATAGTTTGAGTACTTACAGGTTTTGGGAGGTGGCACACAACGATACGATCGGTTCTTTGATGTCCCTTGGTAGAAGACACGGAAATCGAATCTGGAGATCGAGGAGAGCCCGCAGCTCTTCGTCTTCTAGCTTCTCTTTCCCGAATTAATTTCATTCGATCGTGCCTCTTCAGTTCTTCGATCAATTCTGGGCTCTGATACATTGGCAAATATTTCTTGACCACGGGCATTTCAAATCTTCGATGATCCCCATCGGGCTGGGAAGAAGACCTCCTGCGAAAGTTCGCCTCGTAATTTAGAGGATGACAAGGTCTAAAATACAATGGTTGGTTCGTAAATATAATGTCAGCAGCATTTTTTTAAATGGAAATGAATACCTGTCTTGTACAGGATGTTGATCGTATTGAGAATATTTGTTACTTCTTCCAGCTGATGCTGCATCCTCGAATAGTAATCTGTATTTATAAGAGTGAATATCATTAACTTCCCTCTAAAGATATTCTGTACGCCCTCAACGCAAAGCAATTTTACTTTGATCTACGTTTGTGCTTTTCTTCTTTCTTTTTCGCACCATAATACTCCTCCTCTTCCGTCCACGTCGATTTCTCCGAGCAACTGCACTTTCCGCTTTTTGAAATCTTAATGCGATCGTCTACCTTGTATCTAAAAATGATTTAAATTTTTTATACATTCTAGAAACTTTTCTAATTATTATTACAAGCGTAATAAGAGAAATTGTTGGGTAAACGCACCAATAAATGAACACTTAATGCTAATGAATGAACACTATTATAAAATTGTTTACAGCGCGTTTGATTCCACGTGCTGCAAAAATTGTTTGGATATGAAGCAAGAAATTAAAAGAAGTCTCTAATTAATTAGTTGCTTATTTTAATAACTTATTTTACTAATTTTAATAAAAAATGTCCATTCACTGGTACGTGTTCATTTACTGGTACATCCACCCTACCTTTTCTTTCGATGTTCCTTTTTCTCAGAACGTTTCTTCTTTTCCTCACATACTTTGCCCATTTCTTTCAACCGTTTGCCCGAATCCTTTACGTCCTGAGCTTCAGAATCTCCCACGACACTTTTACGTTTCCCTTTACTGTCACGTTTATGGAACTTTGTTTGAGTATGTTTACTCTTATCGGGTAGATCAGTAGCTTTATCAATTTTCGATACAGTAGCTGTGGAATCGACAATTGCTTTTTCATTCGTCTCACGAGCTTCTTCAACTTTGTCTTCCTTATTCGGTTTATGGCCATCAGCGTTTGTTTCCGAACTGATTAGTGGATCAAGCACTGGGGAAGCATCCGCATCCGTAGAAGCTTTCACAGTTTCTTCTTGAGACACAGCTTTTGTCGCGTCTTCTTCTTTAGGTGCAGAAACTTGCTCAGTTTCCTCAGAAACCGTCGATGTTCTCACGTCCCCTTTTGTGGATCCACCTCTCATTCTACCTTGCTTCTGTACACCTCCCCTCGCTTCTCTCGCCTCGCCCTTCGACTCTTTCAAATGCCTCAGTCCCCCGTATTCAGAAGTAACACAGGTACCTTTCGTATCTTGTACTTCCGAAACATTCGACGAGGATTCTGTCTGGTCAGTGTACTCTGTATCGCTGTCAGAAACAGTCGACAAGTCCTCGGTCTCTGTTCCAGTGCCAGTTTTTGACGTACCGTCCGTCTGTTCCGAAATAGTGCTCATTCCCAGTGAATGAATATCTCCAGGCGTGTCGTACGTGATCCCCGACGTACAAGAACAGGGGCCCTGAAGACACACAACGACATTTCGCTACGGTGCAATCTACCTCGCATACAGACACGTGTCATTACCAGAAACTCGTCGTCCCCCGTTATATTCCACGTATTCGTCTTCCCGGAGTCCGAGGATACCCTCACGCCTGACAATTCATTGACATCTTCCACTCGTCGAGCACATTTTCGAGCCGTTCGCGAATCTTCCGTCTCGTCTACTTCATAGTAGCACGTACCTTTCACAGCGGACTGCAAATACCTGCTTCGTCATAATTTCATTGAGAAAAACTGCTGTTTTATATTGTTCAGAATTATATGAGAGTACCTTGGTATTTCTTTCGTGGTGAACTTCTTCTCGCGCGCACGTTTGAGATTTAGATTTTCTGTATCATCCTCGTCTTCCATCGTTCCCTTTCCAGTTCTTCTTCTCTTAAGATACCTGGTATCACTCGATCTGTCCTGCATTTCAAGCAGTTCCCTGCATTCGTCGCCGCAGGAAGACGACGACGACGACGTGACCTTTGTCTTCCTCGTTCTCCTGTACAACTGCACTGGTCGCGATTCCTTCCTCTGAAGCATGCTAATAATCTTATTCATCAGAGAAGGACGTTTTGGTTGCAGTCCCGGACACGTTTTCCCGTCGGCCTATTAATAAAATAAATACCGAGATACGGAAACGTTAATGTCATGCTTCCCTTTAGCAGAAGGCTAAGTTTGGAGGGGGCCTAAGGAAGGAACGGGGGTGCGGAAGAATTAGGAGGATCTGGGGCAGTCCATACCTCTCCTCTCCCAAGCCAAGGAATCCTCGCCACCGCGCTGACGATTTTATTTATACGACCTCGTTTCTTCTTATCCCTTCGATCTTTCGGCAGTAATTCGTCCGAGTCGCCCACTTCTATGTGTATTAGTTCTTCCTCGTCGACCTCGTCCGTCGACCAGGACTCCGTGTCAGCGATCGAACTTGACGAATCGGAATCTCCCCCAGGTGGCTTCTTCAATTTGGCACGAACCTTCCTACGAGCTCTCACCACGAAACACGAAGTCGGAGATTCGCAGCTCGAGGTCGATGGCTCCCTCACGAACGGTTCATTGAATATCTGCATCCGAAATCACGGGCTCGGTGTAGCAGGGTAAACAGAAGCTGCTAAAAACCGCTTTCAAGCAAGTAGGTACTTGAATCGTCACGTCGTCCCGAATTTTCTGCGCCTCCACGTCTCTGAACGGTTCCCTTCGTTTCTCCACCTCTACTTCCCTCGGTGACTCCTCTTGGTACGCTGAAGCAATTCAAAAGGCTAACCTGTTAATTCTGATTTACTTTGGGATGCTATATCTTCCACGTGAAATACTCACTGTAACTGTAACCAGATTCAGAAGAAATTTCATCAGGATCTTCGACGTATCTTTCATCCGTTTGCTCGGCCACATCCTTTTCTAGCTTTTCCACTTTTTCAACGTCCTCTGGCTTCTTTTCTTCCTCTTCTTCTATATCCTCCTCTTCTTTCTCGTCGATCAAAGGCAGCTTCTCTTCTTCTTCCTGCACCTCCGGCTCCTCTTCTGTCATTTCTGGTTCCTCTTCAGGCTCCTCTTCAGGTTCCTCCTCAGGTTCCACTTCAGATTCCACTTCCGGTTCGACTTCAGGCTTCTTCACAACTGGAAACTGATCTTCGGAAGAGTCTCTAGTGCCAATAACACATCGCGAAGTTACTATCCATAGACTTCGTAGTGCCATTCGTTAGTAACTGACTGACTTTTCCTCGCTTATGTCGGACAAGTCACCGTAGTCGAGCGGGGACCGACAAATGGTGCACAGATTTTGCAACTCCGCGAAGCACTGCGGGCAAAACAGCCCCACGCAGCCAGGTGTCGGGCATTTTATAAGTGGATCGTTCTCGGACCGTTCCACTGCGCCGCACATCAGGCACATTTTCTGCTTCAGCGGGAAGAAGACGTTCAAGAATGGACACATCGCCCACAGTCTTTCCCTGAGCGTGATCTTTTCGATCTTCTCCCCTTCATCAGCCAGGCCGAACTTTCGACGCAGCTGGCGTCTGGCAAACTTTAAAAAGCTTCCTCTGGACCTAGTCAGAATTTCAAAAGCAAACGTGAATATGATCCATGGAGCCACGAAACAGCTTGGCAAGCTTCGCTACCTGATGATATGATTATACAGCCACGTTGCACGCTGCTTTGCTCTGTCGGGATAGTAGTTGCACAGCACCACGTGCCTCAGTCGCAGACCGTATGGTTCGAAAATGGCCACTAGCCAGCAGAGGATGATCAAGGCACCGATCTGAGTGTATTTGTCTAGATTGGGGGGCAAAGGCTCCGGGAGGCAGAGCAACGTGTCAATCTCTGCTTCTTCGCCGTGAGGCGTGAACGCTCTGACGATGCTTCTGTAAAGGTCCGCCAAGTAGCCGTCTCCAGAGACGTGGACGCTCACCACGTTCGGTCGGTCCACCTAGCAATCGTACTTCTCTGCTGCGGAATCCATAACGCAGCTTTCGCAACGTTCGCGACATTTACCTTACTTTGAAAGCGTCCGTGGAGTTGAATGGTGTACAGCACCCAGTAAAGGCTGTAGTCTATCGACATGAAGGCGAGCATCTTGATCGTGGCCAAGCCTAAGAATACCGCGGATCTCGCTAACCGAGTCTTTTCCGATTTCACCAACATGACAGAGGAGAGCGACGCGTATCTGTTCTTCTCCCGTCTATTCAGTGGTAGCACCGTTTCCTTGTTCTGGCGCGCTCTTATTAAGTCGATCTTGCGTAGGTCCTTGGTGATGTATCGATTGTCGAACCGCTCGCTGGTCAGCCATTTGAACCGGTAACGTAACACCCTGGAAATATCGCGGAAAAAAGCCGGATGATTCTCCAAGATCATTCAACCCTTAAGGGTGTAGGTTACCCTCAACAGTCCAAAATCAAGGCCGTTCTTCAAACGCATATTCTGAAGTAATAGATGAATATAGAGATAATTTTTGTTTCAATTTTGAAGCGTAATTTCGTTGACTTTAATGCGCAAAAGAAAATCTTAAATATATTTATAGCGAAAAAAGTTATAAATATAAATGTGAGAGTGTGTCCGCGATGCATCGTGTTTGATGCTGGACACGATTTCGGACAGGTGAATTACCTAAAACACAACGTAAAGGCATTTTTCGAATCTGTAAGACAGTCTCCAGCTTGTGCAGGAAGCAAAATTTTGATATGTTTATTACAGAGATGGGCAAAAAATTATTTGAAATAAAAATTTCGTACACAAATTTTTATTTCAAATAATTTTTTGCCCGTCTCTGGTTTATTAATACAATTTTTATGTTGATGTTACTGATTTTATCTTTTTTTTTGTAGGAAAAATATTTTTTATCTTTTTTCGAAGAATTTATATTGAAAATGTGCTCCTAATACATGGAGGGGAATAGCTTTCTGCAGCTCCCTGTAAATTTTCATTCAAATCGTTGGACCGGTTTTCGAGATTTTATGTTCACCGTTTTGGGGAACGTAGTTTCTGGGAAATCGCGTTTCAAGTTGGACATCCTTATCCGATCTCATGTGCTTGCTCGTACATTTTTTACTGTAATTCCTTGAATCTTTGGAATTTCGGGGCCCGGGTGCGCTTAAAATACGTAGAAAAGATGTAGCTAGCGGAATATGCAAACGTTCTAAAAACCAATTTTCGAAAAATTTGGGGGTAACCTACCTCCTTAACCGGTCCCACTTTGTGGCATAAACAGTGATCTCAAGTCTACATTTATTTTTACATATTTGAAAAGAAGCTTCTGCATGTTTTGTTCAAAACCGCTAAAAGTTACCTTCGTGAGGTGACATATCCGAAAGCATGTTACACAGGAAAATATAGGAAAAATAATTCTGCAGGAGTCTTTCAGACGTTACTTTCCACGTTACGGGTTAAGGATTAATGTAAAATTTGCAGCATTCGAGCAGTTGTTTCCCCTCACTTGAGCACAATGATAAAAACGAAGAAGGACGTGACGAAACTCATCCAATCGAAGAATCCAAAGAATTTGTCGGTCCTCGATCGTATTTCGGTAACGATGCCCGCCGACACTTCTTCTAGCGTCTTGCTTTGGTTCGTCTCGAAGTGAAACGAGTGGGAGAACTTGACCTTAACATAAAGCATCGCCTTCATGTGCATTGTGAACTTTTTTATTTCTGCAAACCAGAACGACAAATACTTGGAACGATACGACGATTCGTATTTGTAATGATAAAGCCTGCGAATGAAATTTAATCGAGATTTACTAACTGCGTCGCACTGCGCCAAGCACAGTGTCGGCGATGTAAGAAACCAGCATGCAAATGAAATCTAATGGCTTCACTATGTAACAGAGAGCGCCGACTATATATGTCAAATTGCAAACGAGTCCAAGAATCGGTCCTAATTTCGCTTTACAGTCCGCTACTGCTCCCTCAAAAACATTCTGGCACCTGTCGAAGGGGGTGCCTAATTTCTTGTTGCATATGTTCACAATGCTCCCGAGCCACTGGAATACCGACCTGATCACTCTAACTAAAAGGGGAAAGGGGTTTAAGCTGGATTGTTACGAAATTGCTGAAAAACTCGATCACATCGATGCCTTAGTGCACAAATATCGTATGTCCATTTTTTTTTTGTGAAATTTGAATTTTTATATGCAACAAATGCTCTTTGCAGCATTTGTGAAAATTTGTGAAACAAACATGCAGTTCTCTACTGCTCCTTTCTGCTGTATAAAAATCACATTTGTATCTACATCCATAAATTTGTCAAAAATAATATTTTTCTAAACCTGTTTTTCTCGAAAACGTTGGAATCGGACATATGTACAATATTTTTGCAGTAAGCCATCGATATGTTTGCCTCCTCGTGTCCACACTTACGTATACTGAGGACGAGCCTCTTGATCGCAATAAGAGTCTGCTTAATTCTTTTTACGACCGCTCTGACCGACTTTATCACTTTCGATATTGCCTCTCGCAGAGCATAAAATGGCTGTTTCGCCAAATCCACCACAGATTTCACCGCTTCCTTTAACTGTTCCTAGAGAACGGGGTAGTTTCTTTAATACGGCGTCGCCGAGGGATTTAGCGATGGAGAATGGTAGCATACTTGCGCGCAGGTAAGCGATTCCGAAAGAACGGCAATGTTATGTAAAGTATTCTTTACCGGCCCAGAGAAGGTTAATATAAGAGCATACGCAATTAAGGCCTGTCTCCCTCGCTTAGAGAAGAATTGCGGCAATAACAGGAACACGACGCAGCTGAAACAATAAATCTAACATTACGAAGCTCTAAAGTCGGGCGATGGAGGATACAGTATCATGTTCCGATTTTACCGAACTCGAAGAGAAAATGCCAGGCCGAGGGTGAGAATCACCCCTATAACGGTGCAAAGCATCGTCGCCGAGGAGAGCTTAAACTTTAATTGAAGAACGAAGAACGCGAAGAAGATGTACGTAAGGAATATTCCACCGAAAAATCCGAAGAAACTCTTCGCGACGTAATTCTCCAGAGTACCGTCGCTACGAACAGCGATGATCTTTTTGTAGCACCAACAATCCTTCGAAATGCAGATGATTTTACCGAACAGTCCCTTAACCTTCTTTTTAAACCTGCCCAAGTTGCATAAAGATCGTTACATCAGCAGCGACATTAAACTTTTGTATAAAGTTCGATGGCATCGCGAATTCCGAATCCTACCACAGCTTCTTCAGACGAATCCGCTGCTTGAACGTGTACCGTGGCTTGGCACCCTTCGAGATCTCAATGGATCTAAATTTTTCATCCTCGTAGCTTAGCCTCGCTTTTTCCAGCTTCCGAGCTTTCAGAACTAATTGGAAAAATGCCATCCCAAATGCCAACGATATATCTTATTGTTAACTACAACTGAGATTAGTTTCCGCTGCGATTCGCTTGAAAAATTTTCGTCGCACCTACGGTTAATGTGTTACTGTAACCTATGTGGAAAACGTGACATTCCGTTTTGACACAGAGATCCGAAGGACCTGCGATCTTACTTTCTCTGGTAATAATAATTCAAACGGCAATTCATAGCAATGCAATGTTATTCGTTGATAACATCACAGATAAGGTATACAGACGAAGTAGGTATTTAAATAAAGAATCTGATTTCTAAACGTAAAAAAATATATAAAAAAAAATGTTTGTGTTAAACGATTTTATTAAAAATGCACTAAAAACTAAAAAATAATTTTTTTCCTGTACTGCAATTTCGATGTTTTTTTTTCACTTTAAATAAAATCGTGGAGCAGGGTATCTCGCAACAAATTGATTTCGACGCTTGATGCTGTATTAAATTGATTCATATTCTGTTATGAAAAGATCCTGAACCACGATTTTATTTAAAGTGAAAAAACACCATCGAAATTGCAGTACAAGAAAAGAATTATTTTTTAGTTTGCAGTGCATTTTTAATAAAATCGTTTAACATACAAATTTTGATTCATATATTTTTTATTTTCTAGTTTTTAGTGTTTATGGATTTACATTTCGCAGCTCATTGCCAGACTTCTTTAGAAATATAATTTATTTAATTTCAAATCGCGATGGTGGTTATGGGTTATATTTATTGATGACTGGGTAATTTTTCCACCCGCTCGGGGTTAATTTTTTTTTTTAAACATTGTATTGTCATCCAAACTACGCATGCCTGCAATGTTTCAAGACAAGTGTATTGTTGGAAGTGTGTTAAATTTGAGTTGCCAGATTTGAACCATACAATCAAACATACAAACATACAAATATACAAACAAACAAAAAAATAAACATAGGATCGAAGCTGAATAAAATCGTTTAAAAATTGTTTTCTCGCCATCGTTCGATATATCTTTACGTATTAATTAATCATGAATTTACAACAATCGTCTGTACTTCATCCGTATCGAAGCATTTCCCTCATTACGTGATAATTTTATAAATTTTGCAAGTACTATTTCCTCAGTGCTTAAATATGTTGTTGATTTACTCGTTTAAAGATGAATTTATTTAATTATATATATCGTCGGTTTCCGTCGACCCACGGCCGGTAGGGAAGTAACTGGCTTATTTCTATCATCGACGAAGTATAGCTGGTCTTTGTTTCTACCATCGACGAAATATAGGATAGACCTATCACGCAATGTAATTTTGTGTCACACGCTCGGGGGGCTCGCGAGCCCCCTTACCATTTTCGTGTCACACCCAACGTTATCGATTCAGTCTAAAATAAAATTGTAACGCTAAACGTGGTAGGAATTAGAAATTTAAAATAGGACATTCGAAACCCGCGATTTACAAATGATTCTCCTAGAGTAACAATGTAAAGATTGTTTTACAAACGTATTCCGTGCAACGACAGAGAAAAAAGTGTCACAAAAAGAACACATATGCCTTTTAACCTTGCTGTCCTATTCGAGTGTATTTAACGCAAAATAAATTCATTTAACATAAAAATATATATAAACAACAACATTATTTGTGGAAGACATGCTTTCATGATGTAACGTGGGATACCTCGGAAAGGAATTGTAACTTAGTATAATTCAATAAGGTGCTGAAGCAGAGAGGTCTTTAAAAATTGTCATAAAACCCATCAGTTCCAGTATCTCCCTGAATGTTTCTTTAAAAAAGTAAAAAAATTACGTCAGGTACATGAAATAAAAAAAATACAAAAAATTGAAAATAATTACAAAGTAAAAAAAGATGTGAAATCAAAATAAGCTGCAAGCACATAAAGGTGCTTTCCTGCAGCGTGCAACGGGGACACTGTGTAACAATAAAAGACAAGAAAATATGTCCGCGGCCTGGAAGTCAAATACTTGGCGTGGTCAGGCAAAGTATTCTCAGATCATCAATACCCATACCTTCCCCCTCCGCAGGCTTTCAGGTAATTAGTCTATTTAAAACACAGCCAATATGAGTATATTTTCATTATATTGCGTTTTAAAATAATTGTAAGATCATTCATCGACACCGATGCCTTTCCTCTCATAAGCTTTCACATAATTTGTAAATTTAAAACTCTGACAATATGAATACACTTTCATTATTTTGCGTTTTAAAATAATTTTAAGATCATTCATCGACAACTCGACCTTTCCTGGCCACGCCAAGTATTTGACTTCCAGGCCGCGGATATATTTTCTTATCTTTTCTAGTAACGACGTTTGTTATGACTGAACGATGCCCCAGCTTTGGAAGTCACCTCTGTTCAGACGGTTCGGCCACGAGACGCGATATACGTCACTCGGCGTGCAATAACCGACCGATATTCCAACACTTCGGAAATACGTACGCGTGTATTCTCTCGCGAGGCCTGCTTGCTCTCCCCCCACCAAAGCCAATATTCGCCGCTGTACATTGGCGGGGCGCGGGGGTCATTCGTTCTGTGGACATCGTTGAGTTAAGACGTTTCAATAGCTGCGTACATAAATGGTACGCCTACATTATCTATCGTCACCTAATTACTTCTATTCATTATTAGTCTTCTTCTTTACAGTCTACCGTCACTTGCTGCTACTATTAATACACTTTCGTCCCGAAATTGATTAAATATCGCGAGAAAACCGTTAGACGTTCGTCGCGTATTCCCTTCGTTGCCTTCGTACCGATATTTCTGCACATTTAGTGCACACATATCGTGTCTCTGTATTCAATTACATCCCTTTTCGGGCATATTTCAAGTTTATTTCTTGTTTAATTGCCTTATGAATGTTTTAATGCTTTTGTTTCAATCTCTTGTTGCATCGTTCGGTTACAGACGTTGAGGCGGGAATCGAAACCAAAGGGCAGGCAACGCCATGACACTTGGCGGTTAATTTGAACGGTGCTTGGATGGCGACTGGTCATTCCTTGGGAAAAGAAGGTGGCAATACGTGTGGTATACTTTTTTTTATCGTTATTTTATTGAATCATTGTTGGCTGTGAGGGTGATGGGTAACTTTGCAGTCGGTTAATATCGGGATGAAATGGGAAAAGATTGAATTATGATAAATTCAATAATTCTAGTCGGATTTGTTTAAACATTTCAAAATGGCGTCAGTAGATGTTTACGAAATATTGGAATGATCGAATTCTATTGCATTTCGGTCGCGTTTACGTAGAATTCAATAATATTTCAATGATTTTTAAGAATCTATCTCTATGAAGCTAGTGTAATTGCATTTACGTTCGGTTTTGGATGCAAGTTTTGTTCTTTATGTACAGAAACTGCGTAGTTGATCGAGGACATGCTATTCAAGCATGAATAATTAACGAATTTTGATTCTTGCAATGAATTTTGGATATTTATAAAGATCGTGATATATTTTAAAGTATTATTCGAATAACACGAACGTGCTTACAACTTTAATGACGAACGGCACTACTACGGTTCATTTAAATGTAATAATTATTTCTGATGTAGTATATTCTGGATAATATCGTGTTACTAAAATGTTAAGCTGCTCCTATCGAGCGAGCATTCTGTATTTTCGCATCACACCTTGTATTCTAAATAACAAGGAGTGAAAGTTCCTTGGCTGGTTCCAAGAAAAACAATATTTCCTCGTGACAAATACTCGATCAAACCACATCCACCCCACCCTCCTATCCTACTTATTTTTCAGAGATTGTGACCGCGTGCAATGCGGCCAAATAGAGTCAGTGTTTATGTCGTACGAAGTTTTTCGTTTTGAAGAGCACAGTTGCTCATAGTAGAGTGTCGTTAACAATTTTGGGATACGCGAGGGTAGAGTCAGTGTTTTCTACGCAATTTATATTCTTTTGCGAGCATCGGGGCTCTGACTTTCGAATCGCGAGAATAGATTCAGCGGTTTGTTCGACAATTATGATCTTTGGGGCGCGTTGATAGTCTATTTCTTTATTTTTTTTACTTTTGAAAGCGAAACTCGTTATCGGAAATTAGAGTCAGTGCGTCAGCTGAAGAGGAGATTTGTGCGCAGAATATTATTGGAAAGATGTAAGTATCTATGTATTTCATTTAATTCCTTTAAAGTAGAGTTCATTCTTCAAAATTCCAGAAACAAAAAATTAAAAAATTAAAAGAAAATTAATTTCTAGAATAAAATCACCAAGAAATTCAAAACTAACGAAACTTTTGACAATTTAGACATTTTAAGAAAAAAAATTTGTTAATTTTATTTTTTAATATTTAATTTTTTAATTTTTTCTTAAAATGTCTGAATGATAAAAAATTTCGTTTTGAATTGTTTCGTGGTTCTTTATTAGAGTTCGAACAATCGTAAGTTTAGAAAGAAATTATAATCGTGTTTTGTTCTTTCGTTACAGTCTAGGGGCAGCTGAGCAACCTGATGACTTTTTCTAGCAGCTTGATGACTTCCCCTGAGCAGTTGCAGAGGTGTTGGCGCCTTCGTCACCGGGGCACAGCGAAATGTGAGTGCGCATGCATTATGGTTCCTCTGGTCACTCAGTCATCTCGTAGGACGTTTGGTCCAAATCGACACGAGTGACCGGTTGTATACTTTGGCGAGCATAATGACCGCGGGTATGGTAACCATGCCCGTGAATTGTAACATTTTGTCTGTGTATGTATTTCTTAGACGAGGGCTAGGGTCTTCTTGTGCACCGCGCCTTTTCAATAGAATCAAATTATAATCATAATTTCCAAGATAAACGTTTCCTAACGCGAATGTTTATCATTGATCATACATTGATGTAGATATTTATTAAATAATGCACCTAAAGATGCATAGCAGCTCAGAAGGTATTGATATTTGATATGAATATCAATACGGCTGAATGCTAATTTTTATGTAGCGAAGAAGTCTGATACTCTCAGACTCCACAGCTACGATCATTTTTATCTAATATGTAGTCGAAAAATCGGATGCCCTCCGATTCCGTCATTGCGACGATTATAATGACTTGAATTTCTTTTATTTTTCTGATACTACTTACGTGTTCAAAAGTAACTTGATGTCTAAATGATGATAATAGACATACAAGTGTAATTCCTTTCTTATAAAGGTCACTCGTTTGCGTACACAAAGAATAATTAATTTCCATGTGCAAGAAGACAATTGAGGGTGGGCAAATTTCAGATTCAAAGTAATTAGCATGAGAACATACATTCTTATTACCTATATGAAATTTACTTTGACGATGGAATCGCCCGTTTTAAATTCTTACATTAAATTCTTCATGTTTTAGAGTCATTTTCTTAAATAATTCAATTTTATAGTCTTTTTTCTCACTAATTGAATGTCGAGTAGAGTCCTTTTTCTTGATCTAAAGTAGAGATCAATTTCTTTCTTATTTATCAAACTTTAAACTATTGAAAAGTTGAAAGTCGAGTAATTTTGCTTTATAATGTAAAATGAAAGAATACTAGCGTGCTAGACACTATACAGACTAATCATATTTTCTAGTTGAGGATTTTCAGGATATCTTTCCGTACCCATTGCCTTTTAACTCATCCACGTGCCCATGCGTTACTTGGGTGGGTGAAGGCAATGGGGCACGATGACTTTCTTTACTAAATAATTACATGTCGGCGGCTGGCATTGCGTTAGTGTATCGTGCACGCCGCATTTTCCACCTGTGTGTGTTTGTGTGGTTAGGCGGTGGAATTTGCGTCGGTGAAAGATTTTTATCAAAGACCACGTTAACGAAACTATAACATTATATTATTATTCATTGCAATAACGATACCAATGTATCATATTCCTTGTTGCACACGATGATCATTCTAGTAAATAATCTTGGAATATGAAAGTTAATCAATCTCGTACAATCAAACGAGAAAGTAAAGTAATAACGCTTGACGTATGTACCTAATACGTACAATGCACATTATCAAGTAATCCATTCTTTGAAATTGAAAATAATTAATTGCTATGTAAATCATACTTATACGCAATGGTCACTGCCTTTGCCAGCCGATTTCAGTGAAAACTGGTACGTACTTATTAGAGTGTGATTGTGGCCAAGCTCGGGTGACGGAGTCGTCCCGGGACGGTCTCTCTAGTGTAGGCTTTGCACCCGGGCGGTGATGCTTGAGAATCGTGGAGTGGGTTGACTGATGATTGTGTTTGAGAGACTGTTTTGATATTTTTTAAATATAGGTTTTGTGTAGGATAGGTAACTTACCTTCTGGTACGAATGTGTGACTTAAATATAAGTAGGTAGGGCCGGGGCAGGTCGTCGTATTCTCTGATCGCATGTTCCCCCGCGCGATGACCTGCTTTCAGGAAATTTGTGAGAAAAGTCGACGGCCAGACTAGTGCGAGTGGGGTATGCCCTCGCTTCTAGCCTCGCTATGTCGACTTTTTGACGCCAGTGGGACATTGCACATTGTCGCTGGTCGCGGTCGGCAGGACGGGCTTGGGCACGCTATTCACTTTCAGAAGGGCGGACCGCCCGAAGCAAGAAGTGGCCAAAGAGCCGAAGATAGCCCGGCCAGAGAAAAGGCCACATCATGTGGGCTACCAAGAATGGCCCTGCATCCTCGGGTGCAGGGTCATTCTTACGTATTATATTGCCATTATGCTCGCCGGTAGTTGTAGTAGTAGTAGTAGTTTGGTTGGCCATAGGCTGACCCATCGAGACAAGGGTGGAACGAAATATAAGGGTAAAATATTTTTTTTATTATTCATAACTTCTAATAGTGGGCAAAAGTTCCCTTTTATAATGGAATTTAAGCTGCCAAAGTTTGAACGTGATCATCAAATTTTTTCAGGTAGCGCAAGCCCTTCAAATATTAATATTTACTGAAATATTAATTTTTGAAAGGCTTGCGGCACTTGAAAAAATTTGTTGATCACGTTCAAACTTTGGTAGCTTAAATACCATTATAAAAGGCAACTTTTGCCCACTATTAGAAGTCATGAATAATAAAAAAATATTTTGCCCCTATATTTCGATCCACCCTAATCGATACCCCCTCCCCTGAAATTGTGCCCATCGCGTTTACAATTAGAGTTGCGAAGAAGATTACGGGGCCAGTTAGTGTTGCGACTAAATGTTGATCACGGTTTGAATTAGCGTTGCGAATCAAGCATTCCCCGCGTCTGGTTCTAGCATAGCGTTGCGAATAAATATCGATCGTGGTTGCTTGTAGTGTTCCGAAAAAAAATCGCGATTGTTTTTCAGATTATTCTTGTATTTTTAATTGGAGTTACTAGAGTTTGATTCATTGCATTACTTTTGATTCATGGTATTCTTTTTATTAGAGTTGCGATGCGACTGATCGCGTTTTTTTAATAACTCGTCCTAGTTTGATTCTTAATATTTTTTTGAGTTAGTGTTGCGATGATGACTGACCGCGTTTGTAATTAGAGTTGCGACCCCCACCCCCCAGTGCCCCAAAACTATCCTGGGACATGTCCAGAGACATGTTCCTGGGAAAAAAGAGTCCCGAGCAGCTGGATCTGCTGCACATGGGACTCTACACAGCCTTCAGGAAGGCTGCAACGAATTAAAGTTAGAGTTGCGTATTACGAGACACAGGTGCACTGAATTTTTATTAGTGTTGCGAAAAATGAAACCACCCACGTGGTGGTTCTCGGTAGATTTTTCGTTTGCTATTCGGGATTTGTATTGAGTAGAGTAGAATTTTCAGTAATGAAGCACCATCCGGGAATTTTGAATTTGTTTGAGAAATTAGTGCTGCGGGTAGTCCAAAGTCCTAGTGACTATGCTCGGGAGTTGATTTTAGTCTGTAGTAAGTTAGCGTTGCGAAAGAAAGAAACGGTCCACTCACGGTTTTTTTGCATTAATGAGTGGACAACGATCAGCTGCCCTTCTGGCTACTGATCATTTTTTCTAGCAGCCCTAAGTGGCTGCACCATCCTCCTTCTCCTACCACCACCTACCCACCCTTGAATCGAGTATTTGTCACTGGAAATATTGTTTTAAAAGTATATTCATATCTTGCAGATAAATGTTTTCTATTTTTTTTAGAATACTTTTAAATTTGACGATCCAATTTTTATGGAATAGCATTTGGAAAATTTTATTCTGTGACTGAAAGAATGGCAATGAAAGGTGTGATTCATTATTTGTAATAGAAATTGCAGACTTCTGACACACCTCCATTCAATTGAAGTTCCAATTAGAGTCTTTGAAAAGTAGCAGTAGCTATTCCTCATTAGCGTTGCTGATTTTTGCATAGTAACTTCGTCAATCGTTGTATTTCCTATCAGATTGATAAGAAATGTAGTTTTTTATTTTTATAAATTTTCAACATTCCTTTGCATTAATCAAAATTCACCCGCGATTGTTGCTTCATTTGATGATAGTAAAAGGAAATTTGCACTGAAAAAGTAGGTAAATGCAATTCGGCACTTATATTGATAGTAAATTTTCAATATTAACGCGTGCTCGTTGTTGCTACTTTCTGTATGAAAGTAATTTCGATTACTGTGCAGTAAAGTGCAATTATTCCAATCTTCAACATTTGCATAAATGTTTTTGATTACCTAGTGTATATTATGATTGATTGTCGAGTCATTGCTACATAAACTTTGAAGATGCCAATTAATGAGAAACTACAAGGAAATTATTAAGTTGATGTAACAGAGCACCCAATGTGCTTAATATTATGAATATTAATTGCTTCGGAATGAAATGTAATATGATTATTAGCTTCTTTTTCATGAATTGCTAAAGTATTGCTAAAGTTTGATTGCCTACTTTGTCTGCTGATAATGAAGCAGTATTTTTTCATCTTTTCCTTCTTTCATTTTATTACCGAACCGATATTCCATATTGAGTTTTAAACTGTAGCTTCAAATGTGATATTTCAATATTTGGGCAATAGCGATTCAATGAAAAGACTATATCTGTTGAAATTACATTACTTAATCGAGATAGATTGTAGGTACTAATCCATTGAGAAAGTTTCTGTTACAGAGTATTGTGTGTGAAGAATATTGTAAAAATAGGATTTCAGGTTCATCATCCTTGAGAAACGAAAGCTCAAGGAATTTTTATTAATACTTTTGATAATGTTTCAGGTAACATCGTGGGTCCATCGAGGGAAGTAAGAAACACATGACAATTTCAGATTTTTATTAGGCAGGTCATTATTTAAATTTAAGTAGATATGTATATGGTTAGGTAAGGTGTTTAGTGGCCACATAGAATTAAGTAGTTTTTAAGGAATAAGATAAACACTGCAGTGTTTAACTAAATGTAAGTAGCAATTATTAAATACGAGCGCTCGTATCCGTAGGAATTATTAGTATTTAAGTAGCCATAGGAAATATGCACTGGCATATTTCCTATTAATGAGTAGAAAATTTGAATTATTCACTAATTGGGAAATATTCCCCCTTTTTTCTTTGTTTCATTCCCAATTAATGAATAATTATCATGGTAGAAATATACCAGAAAATTCTTCCATTTTTGAATGAAAGAAACAAAGAAATGTTTTAAATTCTGCTTTAGTTTCATCGCGGTAGGTTTTTACAGAAGGACTCCTTCTGTTGGCCGGTTGTGGAGCGATCGAGGATCGTTTTGCAACCGTGCATCAGGGGGATCTATGGAAATGAAAATAAAATTTTGCATAAAAGGAGGGTGGATGGGCCGCGGTTAGGGCGGGTCTCCACTCGCAGCGCCTCCACGTGGTGAGACCTGGGCAATCTGTATTATTTGAAGTATAATTACTAATCGTATCACAAGTAACATTGTAATACAATTATTAATTACGTGACAAGTAATACGAGCCGATTGGCTGCGATCATCTATCTTCGTCAATCTCTATTCCATCCTCAAACACAGGGTAAGTTGCCGAAATTTGAATTGCGACATGATTAAATATCATCAAACTGTTTTTTATTTGTAACTAAAAACTGAAATTTCTCAGGGCTAGACTAAATCTTATTTCGCAGCGCGGGTTTCGAACGTAACGTGATTTGCAGTTGCATACATGCACCCCACGCCACTCATGCATCATGCAACGTTCTGCGAAGCTTTTATGAATTAGGTTTTACTGTAAATGTCAATGTCGGCGGTAAAATAATACTCGGAGCAAGTAGAATCCAATTACTATTACTTCACTGGAATGATTAAACAGTGCATTAGAAACTTGCGGGAATGTCAGTAACGGCGTGAATTTTTCATACTTTTCGGCGTACGATACGCGAAAGAGTTCTACTACACGCAAAGTACTACTTAATAACCAATGTCGTCTCGCAATTTATAGCTCACACGGGCTTTGAAGAAATACCATTCTTGAGCGCCATAGTCTCTTGATCCCCGAAATTGATTTTCGGAATGAAATCCGCGTGAGTCGTAGACAAGCTGTGCCAAAGCATAGCGTAGCAAAAGCCCTGCCTTCTATGTCAAACTCTCGCACTGAACAAATCACACGTATACAAGCACGCACACACCTTTCAGCATCTCAACACATTTCAGTGTAGTTGCTGAGCTGGACGCTGTTCATAAGCAGATGCCACTACATTCAGTTCTGAAATTATGGGTCGGTAAGACAGTTTGGGTGGCGACACGAACTTCCATAAGGTGATAGGCCTATCCTATACCTCGTCTGTGGTTTCTACGCACGTATCCTAACTTATCTCTACGCACACGGCGGTGCCTACACCGAATATTGTGTGAGCCGATAAAGATACTATCGCATTGTTTCCCTTATTACCGAATGTGGTATTTAGTTTTACTTCTGACCTCTAATAGCGTTGTAATCTTATTCCATTCTGAATCAATAATATTGGAGGTTGCACGAAAACTGCAACGGTGTGGCTGGCCCCTGAATCATGGCAACAGCACGCGTCAGATGTTAGGTGTGTCCCATACTCTGTCGGTGACGTACTCCATTCACCACTTTCCTCAGTCATTTCTACGATCCAATTCACTGATATTAATCAATAACGATTTCTGAAACAAAAAATACAAGATACTCGGGTGACTTGATGAAAAAATTCATGATTTGTGGTTACGAGAGGCGAAGAATAATAATAGTACAAGGTACGAGAAGCAATATAGCGAATACAGGATGCCAAGTACGCATAGAAAATGGCATTTTCTATCGATCAAAAATGACGAAACGAAAGCACCGCCAATAGGTGACAACCAGTCCACTCCGTTTTTCGATTCCTCTGTGAGATGGCGTGGAACTCGTACTTCGATCATCGGAGAGAGACAGCGCGACGCGAGGCGAGTGCGCTGAAGGAGGAGAAGGAAGGTCGCTTGGGCTCTCGAGCTGAAGAGTGGACGAGCAAGGAGACGAAGAGGGGCGCCGAATCTAAACCCGATAACGAGCCAGCTGGTGGCAGTGCCGTCGTGCGACGTTTACGTGGAGGTTCGACCTTCGCGAAAATCCATTTCCCGGCTGGCTGGCGGTCGATGATTTAAACGGCCCGAATTCGAAAAAGCCACAGCCACAGGACAACGGCGCGGAGTGTGTTAAAGTTGGTTTCGAACGGTGACAAAGGCGAATCCACGCCTTTGAATTTTGGTGGCCCGCCGATCCTCGGTTCGACTCTGGACGACGAACAAAGGCCGGCCTAAGTGACTAAGCGAGGAAAAAAAAATATAAACAGAAACATGCCGTGACCGAAGGCTGAGGTGACACTAAGATGTATTGTACAGTCGAAGGAACGTCGCGGTGCTGATAGCGCGTACGAGCGATCTCTCGATCGGACGACAAATGTCGTAGGTACTCTTATCTGTGCCTCAGGTGTGTGCGTGTGTGCGTGAAATTGTGGTGCCTGACCTGACCCAGACGAGGGACCTGGACAAACAACTATGACTACGAGGGAGTTATATGTGAAGGTATCGCACGAAAACGACACATTCCTCTCTCTCTCTCTCTCTCTCTCTCTCTCTCTCTCTGTCGAGTACCTTGCACGCAGGTACTCGGATCCAGTTCTACGGTGGCAACTGGTTTAGCAACGTCGCGACGAGTCCGTCTATTGACATTTCTAATTGCCGTTTTGTAGAGCACCGATTAAAGGGTTCGTTTTATCACGAAGAAACGTTGTCGTTAACAGAAGGAGGCATTGGACGAGCTTGTAGCGTCTCGTGGAAACTACTGTGCATTTATTAGTACAGGGAATTGCTTGACTTTGGTTTTGTTTTGTAGTATTGTACTACTTCGTATGTCTGGAACTTTTGGGGGGGAATGCTTTCGCGTTCCTCTTGAGAATAGCGGTTATGACTTGAGAGTAGCTACATACGTGTGTTGAGGAAATGGTTTTACTTAGTTTGTAAGAATTACAAAGGTTTCCAGAGGCAAATCGCTCCCGTTCCCCCTCGAGCTTTCGATTAAACTTGCAGAAACTGCCTGCTCGTTTCGGAGTACATATCCCGTGCAACGAGATTCAGCGGGTCGCTATCGATTTTCACTTTGTTCCTGTTTTATTTCACGCGAATTTCCAGCGAATTGGGTTACACGTCACTTTGCAAAATCTAGGGGAAAGCTTGGCCGTCTGGCTCGCTGATGCGCACGATTCATGGGTAATTGTCAGGGGAATGATGGGATAGGCAATATATTGCTCCAATTAGTCGAGGAGTATACATGATCGGCTCCGAGTGAAGGTGTCTTTCTCAAGCCACGGTTAGAAACGACTTTCACGAGAGGTGTCTGCTTCTTTGAGTCTGTACGCAAGTGATTTGCGGTATTCTTAAGTATCGAACTCTGCTTAATGGACCGCTAAAGTCTCCCGGCTGTATTTAAACGGGTTCACTTTCACGAGAGAGAAGGTCGCCTGTGTACGTTACAACTCTATCCAAACAATAGGGCAGTGATCGATGGGTGATTAATTTTATCAGGTGAATTTCGAAACCGGTTTCCTCGTCATAATTTACCTTTCCATTGGACGTTGCGTGCATCATTCACGGATACATCCTTTAAAGTTTACAACCTTTAGAGTTTAGAGCGTGACAGAGAACAGCTAAAGGCGAGAGGCAAACAAGTACGAGGACGAAAAGATTTCTTTTCAAAACTGAAATCAATAACCCACGCGAGGAAAATCTCGCTAGCTCAAGACCTAAATTCTGCTTTAAAAGCCGGTGGCGCGATTACGGCTGTTGGTGCTAGGCTGGCGAACACGATAACGTTCCTTACATGCAAACGAATTGCCTCTCGACAGAACACTGTCACCTTCAACCGTTTGTTTCTTGTCCCTGAACATAAAACACCGATCGCGTAGTCTTTAATTGTAGGTAGTCGCGTTCAAGTGTCGGTAATAGGTAAGCAACATTTGCTTGGGTTATTAATATAGAAACCTTGATTAGAAAGTAACATTAATTATGAATTAATGAGCCTGTCTCGCTGAAGTCAAACTAGAATGTTTAAAAATAAAACGATACGGGAATATCGAGTCGATGGGGACAAGAATATAATCCAGCTGGTACCTGCCTCTTTAAAGTCGTGCAGTGGCGCTCCATCTTGGCTGATTTATTTGCCTTAGTCAGGTGGAGTGCGGGGGTTGTTCCCCGAGCTAGTGTAATTCTCTGTCGCCCTCCTACGTCGAGAGCTATTAACATTGTTTATCTGGGAATAGGAAGTGGCAGATGTTACTTATTGCATCGTTAGCACAGTAACGATTTGAGGCGCGAGAAATTTATTTCTACGCTCGCGTACGCGTTCCTCACGGCAACAGCAGTTTTTCATTCGAATGGTGCGATACCGAGGAAATCGCTCGTGCGAAGTCGGCGATAAATTGAGGGACAATAGGAGAGGGGCCGAGTAAATGGTGTTCAGGATTGACACGATGTCTGTGGGCACACCTAAAGTCACGGACAACTACTGCTGCCATAGAACACGCGTATTGATCTAGATGTCTGCCAGATGATCTGCCGTTGTTATCGCTTCTCTTGAATTCATGGTCAAGTCGTATCATTAATTCTCTCCCACGGAAATGCTTTGTGATTTGGGTAGAGCCTTAACAAGCTGCGATGTTGAGTAGCTTGGCGAACAAGGATGTAGGACGTAGGTGAACCATATTATGCGGTTCATCGAAACTCGACTCAGAGTCCTGATCGCAGCTTTACGTTTAAAGGTAAGCTGGCCCCGTTCGAAACTGTTGCTCGCACGATCAGTTCGAGGAACGTGATCGCTAGACTTCGCTCACGACCAACCACTGTTCCCTTTCTCTCGGAACAGAAAAGCAAAACGTCTTGGAATAGGTCGTTCTCCTTGCTTCTTCGTGCCCCGTCGCAAGGAGACGGAGGCAGCATCGCAGATTCTATTGCCTGTTCCCCCGTGAGATTTTATCTTAAAGGTCAGCCAAGACGCCTTTCGACATTTTTCGACGGCGAACGAGAGGACGGTAGAAGGAGTCATTTCTCCAGCAGCGCGATAGCGAAACCCTCGGCAAGACAGTCTTCTCTCACTTGGATTTTCCAAGAGAATTATTCGCCGCTGTTTCTCCAGCGCATCGTGCACGCTCGACTTTCACGAATCGACTCAACGACTCGCCGAGAACGCGCGTAGAACTCAGCGAATTCGAATTTAGCCGTGATGACAAGGTGATTCAGCGATTCAGCGCACAACAAAACTCCTGCCCGACTAAATACGACGTTACGATCGTCCTTTTGTGCGATCTCCGTGAAAAAAAAGAGTAGAATTCCTCGTGGCAATCTCCCACGAAGCCGTCCCGTTTCGCGATCTAACCCAACGGGGCAACGCTGTCTACTACGAACTCACGTTCTCACGGCCACAGACTTTGCTCGGCGAAAACTGAGCATCGAAATTTCCATTCGTACTTCCACTTTGTACTATCGTTCACTCGGCCCGTCATTAGTGACCATTTTACGATTGCACCGCGACTGCCTGAAGTGCAACGCAACGGGGAACTATTTTCAAGCAGAAGATTCTGTTGCAAAGTCGCACGGAACTCGAGGCCGGAAATTGCACAGCTGAAGCGAGATCTGGTTAAGTGATTATTACATGTGCCGTTTCAGAAATCGGGCACTATCTAATCTGATCTGACATGAGAAAATGGGAACAACGCGTTTGATGGTCAAGTTGACTACTCGTGGAAGGTCTCCGTTCTCGGGAGCTTCTTCATTGTCAGTTGATCGAAAGGGAAACCGAGCGGCACGTAGCTGGCTACACCGGTGTCAACGGTGGCAATTTCCACGCACGTGGAAAAATCCGTGTATACGTGGGTGGGAAACTTGACCCGGTTATTCTCAATAACGTAGAGCTCGGCACCTTTCTCAGGAGCAACGCTGTCGAGCCATGCCGATCGATCTCGCAACGACAAACACGACGTCAAGCGGTCTCCAACTGCACCCTGACGCTCTAAATGCACTTGCTGCACCGCGAATGATACCTGGGCAGGTGCATCGCAGGGACGAATGTTGCAGCATCAGTTACAATTTCTCATTTCTAGTGAAAATTTTTAAAGCTCCCGTGGATACGAGCCTGAGTAGCCTTCGGTGAACGTAGGAACCTGCGTTTCAGTGGCAACGTAGTTGGAGCAAATATTGATACATATGTTTGACGTTTGATGACAATTGATGGGAATTTTATGTAAGCGCTAGTCGCGCTGCATTTTAAAGGTTGAAGAGTTTGCTGGTAATTTCAGATAGGTACTGTAATTTCTTTGATCGTATCCAGAGATAGGCGTCACCGTGAATTTCTCAGAAAAATGTGCTACTTGTCGGCCACTGTTATCATTTCGATTGGCAAGCCACGTTTTTAACGTTCCAACTGTCGTTTCTATGATTATCATATCAATTTGTATGTCATCGGGAGGAATGTATGGCAGAGTGATTCATACTCGCGTGGCCTCGCAGCTGTAGATAAGATTGCACGTTTCATCCTATTCCTGCTTTCACACGCGTGTCTGGCAATTAATTCGAAGCTTGTCGAATTCAGCGGCGGCTCGCTCGAATGTGATCTCAATAGACTTTGACGTTCGATACCAAGAAGGAGGGATAAATTTTCTGAATTCTCGGGGGTTTCTTGAGAACTGGCTCGATGCTGGCGTAACGGACAGCATCGAAGTTTTAATGCGACAGTACGCGGTAAAAATGATGCGTAGTTTGAAGATTGAAACGAGCCGTGGGCGGAACGCGACAGAAGCCGTAGATCGCTAGTCGGTTGGCAAAGCTCAGACACAACATGTGAGAGGGTTGCATTTACACAGTCGCCGGAGCTGAAGTGGTGCGAGTAAAGTCCCTTTGAAACTACCCCTCTATCCACCCTCGAAAAGCTCAGCAATATTTCCTAACGCGCCGGTTCGCTCCTCGCAGCCCTGCTCCTTTTTCCCCTCCGAGAACAAAATTATTATGCTGCTTCGAATGGTTGTCCGCGTAAATTAGATCGCCCCGTGATATCAATTAGAAGGTAAACACTGCATGAACTTTCTGCTCGACACGGATGTTGACCACCGAAGGGATTAGAATATTCATGAATGGAAACTGGAAATTTGCGTATCTAATTGCAAGTTGCGTAATTTACGGCAGCCGTGAGATACGCGGCGGCATCAATTAATTCGTGGAACAGCAAAAAAGGGAAAGTCAGGCATTCTCATCTTTGAACTCGGCGATCGCCGCGTGTAAACTCAGCCGCGGGCGGGTTCAATCTCCCTCTTCTAAACACTCTTCGAATTAACGAGCTGCGTGGGAACACGATAGAATTCTGCGTTTTCCATGCCTTCCCGCGAGCAAGACGCGGGAGGGTAATCGTAGTTCGGTACGTAACGTAGAAAGCATGGGAACTACTTCTTCGGTGTACTTGAACGAAGCAAGTCAACCATCAAATGATTCGTCGTAAAAAGGAAGACGGGAATTACTGGAATCCACGTAATACTACCTTATAAATTTCAACGGTCGTTTGTCCCTCAAAAGTTGAAATAAATTCCTCGAATTTCATAACGCGTGACATCCGTGAACGGAGCTTAAGATGAGAATAAAAAGACTCGTCTGGTGATCCGTTATTCGTCATCGTATATTGTACGAGGTTCCCCGAGTCGCGTTTCCCACCGACTCTTTTTCTCGAATTTCTTCCTGCGCCGCGGATTCCGCCCGAGAGAAAGTCGCGATGCGTTGCGAAATTGCTTAATTCGCGAAGATGCGTCTGCGCGTGCAGTAATCGTGTAATTTGATGGCGCAAAGTCAGCAATCGTCTGTCCTTAACACGCAAAAAAAAAAACACCGTGGCGAACGTAACGTGGCATTAGCTAGGAGGTACGAAAGCAGCACAAGTAGTGGGAATTTCTTAAATTCGAATGCGTGCACACAGTATTGCCTCGAGTAGTTTTGTACAGCTTTCTCGGTTTCTTCAAGCAACTTGCGTAATAACGACATGCGGGATCGGATCGCGAGAGTTCACGGTTACTTATCATTTTCTAAGCGTTGTAGACCGAGTGTCTTACTCCTCGAGTCACAGCGGTGTGACCGAAAAAGTTGTCCATTCTGAACGATCCTCGCGGGTTAAAAATGGGGAAAAGCACGAGGAAACGTTGAACTTTACCGTTGCTCGATATTCCTTCGGAGCACGTAATCCTTTTCTTGTCCGAGCGCCGAGCTCGATAACAGTACATTTCGACATTTCGTGGCTCATTTGTATTGTCGTGCGACACTTTGAAGTAGAATTTCGTCTGCAGGTACCGTTACAGATTTCGTTGCCTCCCGAAGGAAACTTGCCTCGCTCGACGAAGATTGCAATGGCAAAATAATTGATTTTCGATTTATTCCGCTTTCTAGACTATTGTGCCGCGGTCGTAGTTGCACGGGGGAGGTTCCCCCGTTTGCGGTGAAAAAGTAATAACAGCTAACCGGATAATCAATCCCGATTTGGCGTACTCGGCGTCGGAATCGATATGCCGTGTATTGCCGACCTCATTTTCATACGTAGCGCGCGCGAAAAGCAAAAGGGGGTCATCTTTTCAAAGGAAGGAGAATTAGAGGCTGAGTAATTAACCGGTGCAAGCTCGTCCGTGCATTTGAGAATCGTGCCCCGTGCGTAGCAGCGTAATGACAGGCGACGGCATGACTGTTGAGAAAGTTTTTATTAGTATATTCTTTGCCATCGTGGACTGTGATTAGAGTGCCGATTCTTTGCGTATGCCTAGCTTGGATATGGATAGCAGCGACATTGCTGAAGCACCCGTGTGTTCTCTAGGGTGGTAGGGTATGGGTGCCGCATCCAGAGAAGATTTGGGAAGGCGCGGTGCTCCTAGAAGATTACAAATTAAATCAGAAGTGCTTAAAGGTCCACACAGACGATTCGAATCAAACGAAAACTCTAGACGTGAAGTCGGATGCCGAACTCCCGCCGCTGAGGAACCCCGATATACTGATAGGGGAGAACAATCTGACGTCCTTGTCGTTCCTCCACGAGCCGGCTGTACTTTATAATCTACAGATCCGTTTCCAACGGCACTGTATTTATACTTACTGCGGCATTGTCCTGGTCGCGTTCAATCCGTACAATGAGCTGCCGATCTACGGAAATGACACGATCTGGGCGTACAGGGGCCAGGCGATGGGCGACTTGGAGCCCCACATATTCGCCGTGGCCGAAGAGGCTTATACGAAATTGGAAAGGTTGGAGTTTTCAGTTTTGATAGAGTAGCGTCACCTGTCCAGTGAGTGAACACCCCCCAGTGAGCGAACGTTGCTCATATAATACGAAAAATTAACGCCTATCGCGCTCACTTCACGTTGAAACTGACACTGACATTTAGACTGGAGACCTATATATAGATATCTCGCAAAAGCGTTTTTCTGTTTAATTATAACCGATACGGTATTAATTCCGTTTGTTTAACAGTTGTCCTCATGGTGTCCCACAAGTTCAAGGCAAGGCTTGTTACGTGATGTTCACAATTTGTATATTGAGGTGCATTTAATGGTCCTATGATAGATTTGCAGTTATAATTACATTGTTATATGTTCCTTTAACGAAAAATACTGTATAAAATAACAGATTTCTAAGAATTTGTCGAGTTTCTTACCCGGTCTTTTTTTCTTTTGACACTTTCGCCGCCAGTGTGGGAGATTAAGTTAACCCACCCCAGAAATTAAATTTCAACTATGCGTAATTATGATCTTATAAGACTAGTAAAGTATCAAATCAAAAATATTATTGCAATTGGAGTATGAAAAATTATTTACACAAAAAATCGTCTAAATTTCACTGGGGTACCCCTGTTCATTCACTAGAAATTTATGTTCATTCACTGGTCATTTGCTCATTTTTTATTTAATCCTTTGCCAGACTTTTAATGAAAGTTATAACTATCAAACATTGCTAGAATTGTGTTCCGGGATGTCTGTCTTTATTAAGAAAACAGCTCGCTTACAGCAATATCATTCAGGGGATTAAATAATAACTTTTGAATACTAATTTTAAGAGACATGCAGCTTAAGTGTTCACTCACTGGACAGGTCACCCTAAAAAAGTATTTTGCCGGGGTCAGTTGTCCCTATATCATTAATGTGACCGCAGGGAGGGTCACGACCAGTCCATCATCGTTTCCGGAGAGTCGGGCGCCGGGAAAACTGTCTCCGCGAAATACACGATGCGTTATTTCGCCACCGTTGGCGGCTCGACGACCGAGACCCAGGTGGAGAAGAAGGTGCTCGCCTCCCTGCCGATCATGGAGGCAATCGGCAACGCTAAAACAACGAGGAACGACAATTCCTCGAGATTCGGCAAGTTTATTGAGATTCAGTTCAATAAACACTATCACATCACGGGGGCCAGTATGAGGACCTACCTCCTCGAAAAGTCTAGGGTCGTGTTTCAGGTACGTTTCCCGGTGAGCTGGGGTTACGCAACGTAATCGTGCGAAACGAATGTTGAAACGAGTAATTCTCTAGGCAAACGATGAAAGGAATTACCACATATTTTACCAAATGTGCGCAGCCGCCACTCGCCTCCCCCACTTGCATTTGGGTGATCAAAATATGTTCCATTACCTGAATCAAGGGAGCAATCCTGTAATAGATGGTGTGGACGATTTAGCGTGTTTCGATGAAACGATAAGCGCCCTCACCATGCTTGGATTCACGTCCAAGCAGCAGGACGACATGCTTCGTATCTTAGCGGCCATAATGCACTTAGGTAATGTTAATATAGGCAATGCTGAAGCACAGAATTTGAACAGCGAGACCGACACCGAAGCCAGTTACATCACTGTAAATATACATTTTTCGTCCGCGTATTCCTATCCGATAGCTTCGGAGCGTCTAGTTTTCACCTGATTTTCTAGTCGTCCGACAAGCATCTTCTGACCATCTGCGAGCTGTTGGGCACGGATGTGAATGCGATGCGAAAGTGGCTGTGTCATAGGAAAATCGTGTCGATGAGGGAAGTGTTCCTGAAGCCTATGAACGTGGAGCAGGCGATCGGTGCCAGAGACGCGCTGGCCAAGCACATTTACGCGGAACTGTTCAACTGGATCGTAGCCGGTATCAACAACTCGTTGCAGTCTCAGAACAAGCCGCAGTGCTTCATCGGCGTTCTCGATATCTACGGTTTCGAGACGTTCGAGATCAACTCGTTCGAACAGTTCTGCATAAATTACGCGAACGAGAAGCTTCAGCAGCAGTTCAATCAGCACGTGTTCAAGCTGGAGCAGGAGGAGTACCTTAAGGAGGAGATCGAGTGGACGTTCATAGATTTCTACGACAACCAGCCCTGCATAGATCTAATCGAGACGAAGCTGGGCATTCTGGACCTGTTGGACGAAGAATGCAGAGTTCAGTGTTGCACGTCTCGTTTACGTCCGATTAATCGGGAGACTAGTGTTACAACTTGATTGTTGTTTGCGCAGATGCCGAAAGGCTCCGATAGCTCCTGGGCAGAGAAGCTTTACGCGAAATGCGGCAGGTCGAAGCACTTCGAGAGGCCTCGGTTCGGCACCTCCGCATTCCTCATCCATCACTTCGCCGATCTGGTGCGGTACGAGACTGTTGGTTTTTTGGAAAAGAACAGGGACACCGTTATCGAGGAGCAGGTCGACGTGCTGCGGAACGGAAATGTTCGTGCATGTAGATTCGCCTGTACGCGTTTCGTTTATGCTCGGTGAGACTGTACCGTTGTTTATTGTTTCAGAATAAATTATTGAAGAAGCTGTTCAGCGAGGAGGACCCGAAGCTGCTGGTACCGTCGCACGTGAGAATAAAGGTGTCCGCTCAGAAGCCATTATTGAGCACGCCCAAGCAAAACAAGAAGACGGTAACTCTCCTCGTTATTCCGAGTCTCTGAATGGAAATCGTAGACTACTTAGGGAACGGACTCATTGCTCGTTAAACAATATCTGCAGGTAGGATCGCAGTTCCGAGATTCCTTGAACATGCTGATGGCAACTTTAAACGCTACCACGCCGCATTACGTGCGCTGCATCAAGCCGAACGATACGAAGGAGGCTTTCGAGTACAACCCGGTGCGCGCGGTGCAGCAATTACGAGCTTGCGGTGTTCTGGAGACGATCAGAATATCGGCGGCCGGATTTCCCAGTCAGAGAACCTACGGCGATTTCTTCCTCAGGTACAGGTGCCTGTGCAGATTCAAGGAAATACGACGCGACGATCTCAAAGAAACCTGTCGACGCATCTTGAGCAGGTCGGTTGCTTTCTCTATCGATAATGCAATCGAAACTTTGGCTCGAGACAGATTAACACGCAGAAACGTTTTAGGTACATCAAGGACGAGGATAAATTCAAATTCGGCAAGTCGAAGGTCCTCTTTCGAGCTGGCCAAGTGGCCTACCTGGAGAAGCTGCGAGCGGAACGGCAGCGCGACGCTTGTATCATGATACAGAAGACAGGACGAGGCTTGATATGCCGTACAAGATACAGAAAGATCCGGCGAGCCGTGCTGGGCCTTCAGAGACACGGCAGGGGCTACATCGCCAGACAGAAGGCTCAGGCTATGAGGGAGGAGAGAGCCGCGATTAAGATCCAGGCTCGCGTCAAGGGTTGGTTGAAGAGGCGTCGATACCTTAGGACGAAACGCACAATTCTCGGCATCCAGAAGTACGGCCGAGGAAAAATGGCCCGTGTAAGGTACCAGTTGATGAGGGACAACGCTGCTGCCGTCGTGATCCAACGATTCGCCAGGGGATACCTCGTGCGAATGGCGTGCCAAAAGAAGCTGAGGGACATCGTCACCGTCCAGGCTGCCGTCAGGAGATATCTGGCGAAGAAAGTGTTCAGGAGACTGAAGGCTGAAGCGCGAAGCGTCGAGCACGTCAAGTCCCTGAACAAGGGACTGGAGAAAAAGATTATTACGTTGCAACAGAAGATCACCGAACTTGTACGTTTCATTCCGTTGGTAATTAAGGGGTGTATTCACTTGATTCTCAAAGGGGACTTCTTTTTTCAGGCGAAGGAGAATCAGTCCTTGAAGAACGTGCAGAACAATATGTTGGAATTGAAACACAGGCTCGAAGGATTGAAGTCGGTGGAGGCGGAGAATAAGAAGCTGCACGTTATATTGCTAGAAAAGGAGAAGGAGTTGGAAAAGATGCAGGAGACGGTGAAGATTGAGAGGGACGAGAAGATGGACATTCTACAGGTACCGCGATAGCCGTGGATGATCCTTGGTTTTTAATACTTACCAGGATGTATTTTTCGTAGGACAAGGAGAGAGGCACCCAGGAAAAAGAAGAGGAGAACAAGAGGCTTGGGGAAGAGCTGGAAAAGTTGCGAAAGGAGCTTACAGTGGCTAACGAAAAATTGAAGAACAATCAACGCGGTGCGGAGGAGAACTTGAAGCACCGGCTGGAACAAGAGAAGGATCTACTCCTGCTGGATCAGGATCAAGATCGCGGAGCTTATCAGAGGCTATTGAAGGACTATCACGAGCTGGAGCAACATGCAGAAATGATGGAACAGAAACTCGCGATGCACGCTCCTGCGCACTCGCGTTCCCTTAGCAATGCTTCCAGCGGCAGCGGGCAGATCGTCTCCACGGAACTTCCGCAGGACGATCAGAATATCGTAAGATCGTCTCCGGTACTATCATTTCCAATGACTATCGTTGATTTCTTCTTTGTAATTGCTGGCAATTTTCTGCTTAACTCCGAAGGATTTGGGCTACGGGTCGGTAAGGTCCACAGCTCCGTCCTCGACTTCTTATTCTCGGGTGGAAACGATCGATTGGAACCAACAGCGATCGGACAGTCCTCCCGACGCCGAGGTTCAATCTCAGAAATCGCCTTCGCAGACGAACGGACCGGCACACGCGCCCGTGGACGTTGGCCTGGTTCTGAAACTCCAGCAGAAGCTGAAAGACGTCGAGAAGGAGAAGGGACGATTGATCCGGATGGTGGAGGATCTAGAGCGCGATAGTTCCGAGGATAATTCAAGGACACAGGACACGTTCAGGGTAATTTTGTACGCCGTTTAAGTGGAACTGAAGGGGTTTGAGCGATTGGTCCTATGAAACGTTTTGCAGCTTCAGGAACTCGAAATGGAAAACGCTCAGCTGAAGAAAGACCTGTATTCGCTGAGGAAAAGCGTGACCTCTACAGGCGTTGGAGGTGCACAACAGAATATCATGGGTAATTTGTTAATTTTCCTGGTTAAGGAATTCTTTCACTATGCGCTTTACCGAGCACTGTAATTCACACACTTCTCTTCATTTGAATCTGTTTTTCTTTTACTCTACTTTTTATAGACAAACATTTTCTGCTCTTTTAATTTTCCAACTTCTGTACTCCCATATACTGATGATTAATGTGACGAAATACACTGCACATCCATAGCTCGCAGACTTTTGCTTTCGCACCCTTCGCCCCGCACGCTTTTGCCGCACAGTGTTCAACGTATCAGAATGCCGAAGTTACAGTTATATTGCTTTGCACAGGATGTACCATGATTCGTGGTACAGCCAAAAAAGGGTCATTGTATTTGTATCCCGCACGAGTTTCGATTGCATGAATCCTGCTAACTCGTGGTATCAGCATGGGCGTCCGCAGAAGGGGTGGGGGGAGGCAAAGGGGCAGTTGCCCCCTGGCTTTTGAGAAAAAATCGCTTATTTTTCAAAACTGACCTTTATTAAGTTTTACACTAAAAAAGGAAATATTTTTAAATTTCTGTTTTAAATTTTTAATTAAATTGGCATTATAAAATGGATTAAAAAAAGCAAGAGGGGTATATTTTTCTTTACCATCATCCCAAAGTTGACCTCCCCCCCCCCCCCCCTGGAAAAAGTCTGCGGACGCCCCTGGGTTTCAGAATGTTCGCCAACGATCGAAAAAGCAGAATGCGATAAGAATAATCGGTCGAAACCCAATCAGACGCGCAGGTACCACAGGAATCTTGAAAATTCATTGTGTACGGAGCCTCGCACCACAAAAGATTTCGATAACAACGAATGGTTCATTTAATCTACTGCTTTTAATCGCCTGACTGTTCGCCCGAGGCATGGAGCGGATAAGCTTTAGTGCGATTAATAATTCCTATTTCAGGGCAATTCGATGCGCTTCAGGAGGAGCTGGCGAGAAGAAGAGAGGAATGCATCCAGCTGCACAGCGTGCTGGCCGATAAAACGCGGGGGATGAAGAGCTTAGGTTCGAATTACGGCCGGGACGTGGACATCATTAACGAAGACGGAGAGTTGGTGCAGGCCTTCGAGACGCAGAAGACGATCAACAGGTAAACGGAGAATCGCCGGGGCTTGCGCTACGTCTCTTTCTCTTCATGCAAGGAGAGCACCGTGTCTAATCGTGTTTTGTCGTTTGTGCATGCGCTACGGTTATTCAGTAGACTTAAGACAAAGCGAAAGGCCTCGAGAGAGTGAGTTGAGAAGTTACTTTGCCGCGAATAATCGTCGATCCCATTTAATCATCTCTACACTCAATTCGGCAGAAAACTTTACACCTGGACACAAATCAAATCCGCCACTTTGTCCCTTTAATTAACCCTCAGTATTAGAGCTCTTACTTTTGACCCGTCGGGTACCCGGGTAGCCGGAAATTACCCGAAACAACTTCAAGCCATTGAATGTGGTATTGTTGAATCATATTTGGCTAACATCAGACTATACCACAGACAATACTACATTCAATAGCTTGAAGTTGTTTCGGGTAATTTCCGGCTACCCGGGTACCCGACGGGTCAAAAGTAAGAGCTCTACTCAGTATTAGTTGAGTACGACACTTTGGTTTCCCTTCACCGAGATGATAAACGTTTCTTCCTGCCCTTCCTTTTAAAGGCAACTAGAGGACGAGATTCAAATGAAGGAGAAAGAATGGCGAGCGCAGAGGGACGAGTGGCGGGGTGAGATCGACAGGTTGCAGGAGGAAATCGAGAAGCAACAGAAGCTCCTCTCCGTGAATCTTAGCAAATCGCCGCAGACTCAAACCGAGGCTTTCATGCAACACGAAATTGCCAGGATAACGTCCGAGAACTTGGTAAACGTCACAGCAATCGTCTTACAGAATCTTCAATACACTTGTCACCGGTGATTTAGTAATTAAATCGTTTGGCCAATAGGAATTACAGGAGAAGTACGACAAAATAGCTGAGGAATGCAGGAAATTCAAGAAACAGTGCAAGATCCTGGCGAAACGTCTTGCAGATGCGGGCTGTGAGTATAAGTCGTTGAAGATAACTCTCAGAGACATGGTCTTGTCATCTGGACGTGCTTGTAAGACGCGCGAGTAAAGTGTAGTTTGAGAAGTGGTATTAAAATGTTGTGGTATTTCAATGCTTTCAAAGATGAGGGAGACGATACTAAGGAACATAAGGATCGTCCTTATATTTCAAGGGGCGCCGGTGAGTGCGTGGTCCAGCGTTCATTTTCATCGCACCTTACAGAGACCATAACTCACCCCAGCTCACGAATCGGCGATCATTTCGTCCATGACAAATCTCGGAGTTGCTCTGATGACGGAATATAACGTAAACGTTCAATACCTTTTTTTTTGTAGTGCCAGATACCGTAGAGTCGGCGAACGATTCCACGATCATGGCTTCCACTGGGCATTCCGGAGACAACGAAAGTAACATGCCAGCTATTCGGAAGAAGGAGAGGGACTACGAAGGCATGTTCGAATTCCGGAAGGAGGATATCAACGTGATAATACGTCACCTAATTATCGGTAAGATCAGTGGACAGTGCACTATCGAATGGGAAATATTTCCAGCGTGATCCGAACTTGCAACGATCTGTTTCAGAGTTGAAACCTAGAGTTGCAGTGACGTTACTTCCCGGGTTGCCGGCATACATCCTCTTCATGTGCATAAGGCACACGGATTGTATCAACGACGACGAGAAAGTCAGGTTGCTGCTGACGGGCTACCTGAACGGTGTGAAGCGCGTGGTGAAGAAACGCGAGGATTTCGACTACAGCGTGCTCTGGTTCAGCAACACCCTGAGGTTGCTGCACAGTATGAAACAGTACTCCGGGGACAAGCCCTTCCAGATCGAGAACACACCCAGACAGAACGAACAGTGTCTGAGGAATTTCGATTTGAGCGAGTATCGTTTAGTGTTGAGTAGCGTGGCGCTCTGGATCTTCAACAACATCATGACGAACTTGAAGGAGAGGATCCAGGCTCTGACGGTGCCAGCTCTCCTCGAACACGAGGCCATATCAGGCTTGAATTCCAACAAGTCCGGTCGACCCAGGTCCTCCTCTATGGGGGAGGAGCCAGAGTCCACGCAGCAGAAGCTAGATAAACTTCTGGACGAGCTGACGTCGGTGTACAAAACACTTCAGTACCACGGTGTCGACGCCGAAATAGTTGTGCAGCTGTTCAAGCAGCTGTTCTACTTCATGTGCGCCAGTGCTCTGAATAATTTGCTTCTGAGGAACGAGCTCTGCCACTGGACGAAGGGCATGCAGATAAGGTTTGTGAAAGTTTCTTGCTGGCTTCGTTTCATTTAATTTCCCGGCCGTTTATCCAATGGCACCTTCTCCAGGTACAACATGAGCCATTTGGAGCAATGGGGAAGGGATCGGCGATTAGAGCAAGCATCGGAAGTGCTCCAGCCGATCATACAAGCGGCGCAGCTCTTGCAAGCCCGTAAAACGGACGAGGATGTGAACTCTGTGTGTGAGATGTGCAACAAATTAACCGCTAATCAAATAGTAAAGATTCTAAATTTGTATACGCCTGCTGATGACTTTGAGACGCGTGTGCCAGTTACGTTTATCAAAAAGATACAGGCCAAGTTGGACGAACGTGGCGAGAACAACGAACAAGTAAGTGGAGGCTTTAGTACCGTTTACCTATACTTTTGTACATATAGTTTATAGCAATAAAAACGTGATTCAATTGGCATTCTCCTTTTCAGCTGCTGATGGATCTAATGTATTCGTATCCCATAAGATTCCCATTCAATCCGTCGAACATTCGGTTAGAAGATATCGAAATACCGGAAGTACTTCATTTGCCCATGCTCAAGAAGGTGTAATCATAGTGAAGCAGAAATTTAGAGGCCCTGCTGCGCATGTAACTTTTAGTTGAGTAACCATCTTAGCGAGTAATCAAATTCGCCTAGCCTATTTATTAAAGAAACGAGGAGAAACGGAGGAGAGGAGTTAGCGATGCCAATCATTATTGCTGAGTTAGATAACGCATCGAGCGGGTCATCGATATCACGTTTTATATGTTTTTTTTTACACGAGTAACTTGTATTTTACGAAGCATAATTCCCATTCGTGTCCACACAAAGAGGTCGATTTAAAAAAAAAGATACGTTCCATGGGTGACTGGAAGTAACGCGTGTATTTTTTCGTTGGTTCTTTGCGTATAGCGATGTACGTTGAGATTCGAAGGACGGTGCCGATATAAGGCTCTGCTGGAGCTTGCAATTTTGGATATGGACATCTGAATTGGACAGAAACCGTCGGAGGTGTTACGAAGGTGGATAGATAGTGGAACGCCAGGGTGCGAGTGTGTACGGTGAAACGAAGTGCCGAATTCTGTGTTAAGGAATGCAGGAAACGTTGTTATCGAGATTAAAGAGATTTAATTACTAGCTTATGCGTTGTTTTTTCGATATTGTTAGTCTATCGAAAATTGTTATGGCAATTGCAACTCCAAGCAGGAACTGTATGTACGTAATAATGCCGGGAACCATTGGAGGTGTACTTAAATATGTAAAAAGGAAATGTGAGAAAGGAAGAGAGAGATATATATGTTACGTTGGGATAGAGATTGTATATTTTGTGATACAGGAAAGATGGCAAAGTCGGTTCCCGTTGACCGAAGACAGCGAGCGGTGCGAGAAATATGAGCAGGAGAGTGAAAGACATTGGTATATATATATATATATGTGTGTGTATACATATATATATTGTTGTTATAATTTATAAATATGTACAAGCGATTGTATTTTGTGCCATTTTATTAGAATGTAACCAGATTCTGTTTCTTTTTTTTTACGTTGATCGATCTGAATTTACGTTTACGCTTCACGAATACATTCCATAGTGCAACCTTTTTGGAAACGAAATCCCTCGCCCCCCGAGTGTACAGAGAGAGCGATCTGTTCACATGATTATACCTTGACTCGATGTGACAAATTTATTTGTTCCTACAATGAAAATAAAAGAAATTCGTTAATGGAAACTTGTACGTCATTCAAGCTATGTATGTACGAATGGAGTGATTTTGAAAAGAGGAGACGGTGTAAGTGTTGGTAAAAGTAAAATGATTTATTCATATTGTATCACAATATTGTTATATAAATTATCATTATTATAGCGATTCGACGATAGACGTATGAGGGAGTTAACAAAATTTAACGCAGTTGTCAATTTGAAAAGTGAATGAAGCTCGAAGTAAACAATGGTGAAGTATATAATTAATTATAATTAATTCTCTTCGTAGAATAATTCATAGTCGAAGGAGAAAATACGCGTTTCTTTTTTTTAAGCGAGATCGCCTCCGTTTGGTGAACGTATGTCGTCGATTTTGAGTATCATTTTCACCAGCTGCGTGGCCAGTAGGATTTGCTGTGTCTTACTCGACAATGTCTCGACGACGTTTTGCACTTTCATGTCTGTAACAGGAATAAATTACATATGGCCACTTAAACAACAAGTAACAGATATTAGTAACTCTGATACGTACCGGCAGTGCCGCGATTCAAGCAGTCGATGCCGAGCTGAGGATTTTTCTCAGCAAATTGACGCGCTTTGATTTCAGCCAAGGTGTCTACGGGGGAAAGGCCAGAATTCTCGGCCAGCGCCATCGGCACAGCTTCCAAAGCTTCTGCAAAACCGTTGAAGGCATATTGCTCCAGAGTGCTGATCTTGTTGGCCTGATCCGCGCATGCAAGGGCGCAGGATATTTCAGCCGCACCACCGCCATACAGAATCTTTCGGTTCTGGATCACATTGCGAACCGTGCATAGTGCGTCGTGGATGGCTCGCTTCGCTTCCTCGATAATCTAGAAACACGGATATAAAAAGCTTTATACAATCACCGGCCCGAACAGAATTTCCATTACACATACAGAATTGTAGCATTAGCAAAATGGAGTTCAATTAGATTCACGTAATTGAACGGAATGAGTATCGCAATGCGTTATTCTTGCATGGTGTCTGGTCAGTTAGGTATATATGAATACCGCTGAAATTTCTCCTTGCGTATGGTTGTTTTTTTTATAGATGTGACAAGAGTTATTTACTCACCATTTTGTTGCCACCGCGAATGAAAATGGTCACCGCTCGAGAATTCTTGCACTCTTCGATAACAAGCATTCGGTCTTTTGTAGTGCCGAAAGTTAGTTCCCTGACAACGCCAGCGTGGCCAAGTTTCTCCGGTGTCAACTCCTCGAAACGTGGAACGATACGACCGCCCGTTGCAATAGCGATTAACTGAAAAATACTCGTCACTATAGATCACGTTTTTCCCATTATTTTGCAGAAGTAAGAAATGAAACAAAGCCCTCAGATCTCATAATCATTTGGTCATTGGAGCCACTACGAAAGGAAGATCACCGACTAACATGTTTAATGGATCTTATGTTTCATTCTTCCAATAGGAAACTACTGTAAGAGAGAACTAGGACTCCGGAAAGTATATCAGTTGGTGCGCTAGGCTTTCACCCTCCTCCGTCGCGTTTCGTCATCATAGGGCAATAAACATTGTACGCTGTACGCAGGTGAAACTTACTTCAATCTCCGGGCCTCCGACCCATCTAACCGCAGGCAATTCATTTTGCAGGAGAAGATGGTTCGCCTCGTCATCGAATCCCCACTGACAAATAGCGAGAGTTGTACCAACGTCCTTCACCTTCTTCACCATTTCCGTGAATTTCTCCCGCTCATAATCGCGCAAAGCCCTATAGTCATCGACCGAGGTGACATCCAACTTATGCTTTGTCTTTGGTTTCGGCGGTTCAAACGGACACGTCAAAATGGCCAATTTCACGTCTTCCAATCTCTGCAATACAAGCACACGATCTACCGTTATTAGTTCCGCCACTGGACAATACGACTCGCTGAACAAATAGCAATTATGTCTTCAGCTCTCATAATCTTTTGATCATTGAAGCCACTGCAAAGGTCGGAACATTGAACGGTTTGCTTTAACTTGGGCTTCACTTTTCCAATGTGTGACGAAAGTAACCAGAGGAAGAGTCTCCAGTCCAAACGAAAGAAAACTAGACAAATTTCCTGAGCCTTTACCCTTCTCTGTTACTTCTTTGTCATCATCAGGCGAGGTAAAATGTTTTTTCTTTTTTTTTTTCAAAATTGTGTACCAAAATGAGCTACTTTTACCTTAGGCATTTGGGGGTGACTGAAGTCCTTATCTATAACAACACCACGAACTAGGATGGTGTCCTCCAACCTGCCACCAACTTTCCCTTCTACTTTTATCAGTTCGAAATTCACATCGCGTGTGACAGGATCTAAAACTGCAAAGACAGCATTTACAGCTATTTCTGCCATTTGCCTATGACACTTGTTGATGCTGCAAAAGAATAAGGGGGGTATTGTCCAATCCTAATTACAAGGAACACGCACGTGCACACGCACAGGAATATAAGATTTCATATTCTTACATCTTTGAACCAAGGCTGGTCATAGCAATTCTGACGTATGGTTCCAGGTCTTCTGTGCTGCCCTCGAAGTCATCTATGATTTTCTTGAGGTGCTCCGTCGCGCATTTCGCAGCCATTTCGAAACCGTCCGCTATTCTAATTGGGTGAATGCCTTTATCTAACAGTTGCTCTGCTTGGTCTAGCAGAGCGCCGGCCAGTACGACTACTCCAGTAGTACCATCTCCAATCTCATCATCTTGGGACTGTGATAATTGGACCATCAATTTGGCAATTTCATGGTCCACGTCCATATTCTTCAGGATTGTTGCTCCATCATTTGTTACGGTAACGTCCCCATCGGGACTTACCATTAATTTGTCAAGACCCTTGGGCCCCAATGAGGTCTTCAGGATGTTGGCCACATTGCGGGCTGCCAAAATATGCGACTGAAAGGTGAATAAGTAACATCATTACTATACAGATGAAGGAGCTCGATTGATATTCATAATTTTCCATGATTCCATTGGTGTGTCGTATGGAGCCACTCATCTCCTTTTAAGGTCAAAAGGAAGAACGCCCACCGAAACCTACTCATTTCCATGAATTACTCAAGTATTAATCCACAAAGAAAGATAGCTATTTCGGTGCAAGTTAAAGCAACGATAGATCATAATTTGCTTTCAGTTTAAATTTTTTTTTTTGATAACGTTCTTTCGAAAAATTGCCAAGCCCAAAACGCCGCCATTGCTGCTTCGGCTTCACGTGGTCAATTTGTAGTTACGTTAATTTAAGTTGCAGTTGCCCGAGCTCCGAAAGATTCGTCGATAAATCCGGGGAAATAAAATTGTCGATGTTTTCGAGTAGCAGGAATGAAATGGAATCGTTGAAAGAAACGCGAACCTTACCTTAATTGCATTAACGCCGGTCAGTCGTTTCTGCCTGTCTTGGTCACGAAGGATGAGGAAAGGCCGGCCGTATTCATCAAAGGCCACTGAGCCAGGTATCGCGGTCATTTTCCTGGCCAATTCAACGTGGACACTTTATGCTAACAACTCAAGTTAGACTAGCGTCCGTTCTTCCCAAAATTACGGTCTAACGTCGTCAGAACTACGCGACCATCTTGTTCATCTTGTTACCTTCAAGTGCCTTGAACGGATGTGAGTAAGTAGTGCCCTCTATTCTAGAATATTCCGGCTGGCCAAGCTGTATTGATTCACGAATGTCGGCCACGCGGAGGGAATTTGAAAAGGGAAACCGGCATTGCCCGAGGCAGGATTTGTTTACAGGTTTCTTACTTATAAGAAATAGTAAAAAACGTCAGCTTCCTCTAAAGCGTTCATCTCCATTAGAGACTATGAAGTGGCTGGTTTGAAAGTTTTGCTGGATGTTACGCAACTGATTCTTTTCATTTATTGAAATTACCCACAGAAAGCTAGAGCGAGAAGGTTTTTCAGTGATTTTTATATAAAGCTATTATCAAAGAGAAGATATAATAAGAGGCGTCACTCGACAAGGACAGAAATAAACTAGGGAAATCACTAGACAACCAATTAAATGCCCTTAGAGCATATAAACAAGGAGGAAGCATGCAATAGGCGAAAATGTAAACGGCAATAGAAAGAGAAAGATATACATGTGGGACTCCCCCTCTCTAAGTAAATGCCTATTCGGCACTGATCGGTAAACTTCGGCAATAATCAGCAAACTGCGGTAAGGTTCAAATATTTCGTATACTTTCTGTTTGCAGTAATTCATTCGTAATGTATACTTTTGTTGTACATTTGTGTTTAAAAATTTAGCATTTTTTTATACGTATGTCACTTCAACCTTAAACTTTTCAAATCTAGAAAGTATTAATATATATATTTACCAAAAACAGTACTGATAATAGAAAAAGTTTATTGCCGGTATTCTCAGTCGCTACTTATTCTTAAGCAAATGCTTAAGCATTCGGCATCCTTTACTAGCTACTAGGTTAGTAGAGGATGCCGCATGCTTAAGCATTTGCTTAAGAATAAGTAGCGACTGAGAATACCGGCCTAGAACATAAAATTGTAATAAGTAGAAGCGAAGGAAAAACCGGATTACATTTAGTCGATTTGAATATCCCGCTCGAATAGCAAATAATTTAAAGCCAAGTTCAAGTAAGGACTTCAAAGGTTCCGCTCGGAATGACGCCTCGTATTATATCTCCTCTTTTGCTACATATTATTGCGAAATGGAAGGGCAATTTCCTCTCCATTGCCCACGAGAAGAATGGAAGAAGGAACATGATATGTTTAGTCGTTTTGTATGCACCACAATGTATTTCACATTAAACTATGATAACTCTGCATTATAATCTTGAACAGTACATATACATAGTTATACACATATAAGTATGCTGGAATTAATTCATTCGTTAGCGGTACTTTCGACTCGAGGCCAAAGCGGCCCGTAATCCCCCGGTGAGTCGCGCGTTCAAAGAATGTTTCTGTTAACTTTTCCAAACCTGCCTATCCGGCGAAGAGTTTGCTAGCCTATGATATGTATTAGTCTCAGTTCGTGGTCTGGTCTTAATCATCTTCGTTCTCCGAGTAACGATAAATCAAGTATAATCAATAGCATGTTGCTTAGGATAAATGACTCGTCCGGGACAAGGATCGTCGAATCAATCGTTAAATTATAAGATCAGCTTTTTAATGCGACGCACCAGGGGCATAGTTACGTTACTTTTATAGATATACGATTCCGGAAAATATATGAATGCTATGTAAATATATAATGTTTAAGTATACATATCGATCGAAGATAAAAATATAACTTTAATAAGATATATCTCGCATAATAACATTCACATTTAAAACTCTCTTAACGGATTAGGCATTCACATGATATGTTAGAGTTCCCTTATACGATAAAGATCAACGTTGGAAGTATATCTTGCATAACTAGAAATAGGTTTGTTTTTGTTTCAGTGTGGGATTTTGGACTCTCGGTAACTAGCATGAGTGGCGTAGAAACGAGGGCTTGTCCAGATTTCGTAACAGGTACTTGACGCATCAGAAAAAGTGTCGCCGCAGTGTTCAAAATAACACTGTTGCTCCTCACGATTAGAATTGTAACATTTGCTTCGTTCGTATTCTTCATCCTCGCTATGATCACAACTATGATCGTAAGTAACACGTTCCCCCTTCCGTTAATACACATCTATTCGTTTAAAACCACAATTAGAGTTGACGTTTGCGATTCCCAGAATTATTGATCGCTCTTATTCTCTTTTTCTTTTTTCGATATAGACAGGTATATTTAACATAACGATTCCCACAGATATATAATATATGTCCCTTTAATTATGTTGTATTTAACGCTACGACTTTTATAACATTTAACAAAGCGACCTCCGAGGTTTCAATATTCGATAGAGCGATTCCCGCGATAAATGGTTAATTATACGGTTTTCACACTTAAATGAATCTTCCTACTGGATGTCTACGTAGACACGTATACTTCTAACAATTTGGAATATACGCTACGCGAAGCAAAAGTTGTTTGATGTGTAACGTGGTCAGATGTTCTGAAATCCCATTACACTACTTAATTACGTTAGGATGCATAAAGTTACGCTTGTAGACACCGACGAAGTGTTGTTTCCTTTCTCTCGAAGCATTCAGATTAAGTGTTCGAGAATATCGAAGAAATTTCTAATCACGATTTACCGTCAGATCGAATACATTGATTTCATAGCTTTCACGTCACACCGATCTTCGGCTCTTCCCCATGAAAAATATCCCTCTACTGCTGATACCAAGAACGTCTGACCTCTTTTTCGAGCATCAGGAGGATGAAAATATATATGTACGTATATTACTCTGTGTGCGTTTGAGTAATTCGAGGAGACACCTTACGAGTAAATTCAGGAAATTCGATTCGAGGATCTCTCGAGATCGTAAGTGTAACAGTCGTTGAAAATTGATCGAATTTTGCTCGTATACAGGGCAAAACAAGTAAGGCTATCGTCGGTGAACAAAATTTTCTTTCAGCTATTGTCTCGAACCTGAAAGGATCATTACGATTCGACAGCAATTCAATTACTCACCGGACTTTGAATAACTAAATGGTACAGTTACTTGTACGGTCGATGGTCTATTCTCTATCTATTCAATTCTTATCTACTTGTACAAACTCTAGTGATCTGATACATTAAAAAAGTGTGGAAAGAATGGGACCAGATAAATAAAAAAGAACAGAAATGTCTTCTTTTCGTCAGAGTACACCCTGTACACGCAGTTCAATCGATTATCAAGATTAATTTCAGGAAATGCGCCCCAATAAATCTTCCTATTGATATGTATTTCATCTTAAGAATCTAGTCTGATATGTATCGCATTTGTCAGTTGCAATATTTGCAGAGAAACTTTCGGAAGGCGCGTTCACGTCGATTCAGGATCCTCCTGCCAGCGAAGAAAAACGTGACGAAGGAGGAGGACCGGGGACACCGAACGAATCGAGAGAATTTCGAATTGACAGACTTATCCTAGGTTTTCCGCGTAGTTACGTGAGCTGATTCACATACACACTCCTACCACTCTCACCGGTTGACGAGGAACGATCAGGATTTTAGGCGAAAGGGACACGCTTAAACATTCTGTTCCCCTGTCCAGTGATCCGCTTCTCGCCGGAAGTGTACTGCACGACAGACTTAATCTGGTCCGTTGCCACCGGCCCGATGCAGACCAGAGGGTCCTTGAAGTACGAGCAAACCTGTCGGGAGACGAGAAGCCAGTGACGAATTCATCTGATAGATACAGGGTACAATTGTATTAAATGGGAAGTTGCCAGTTGCGTAAATACCTTTCTGGGCGTTTGCCTGTGACGTCTCTGCAGCTGACAACACAAGCCGCGGCTGATGTCGCATTCACCTGACATGTTGCATTCCTCATCTGCAATCATTCAGAATAATAGCTTCTACATTTAGAAGCTTAATGTCGAACGTCCTACGTAACAGCTTTATTATAACCATCCCTCTGACGTAATCCCCTGTGAATTGACCTTTACCGACTACTTCACCCCTAAATTTCTTCACCCCCATGACGTTTACGGTTTCCTGTGCACAATACTTACTATACAATTTATTGGACGTCACCGGCGATTGGCAGGAACGAGTCTCGCTGCCAGGCACCTCGGCACACATCAGACCAGTCTCGCAGTCGTTGTCCCTCCGGCACAGCTCGCCCTGTTTCTGCCCGAAGTCGAAGACACAGTGGCCGACGACTGTGAAGCACGGAAATGGACGATTGCGACGGAGCTGATTAGCGCGCGAAAGGGAGAAAATAAGGGGATGAATTTACCTCCGTCAACGTGCACGCAAATTGATCCCGGGCAACAGTCCTCGTTAGCCGAACACAGTCGCTCGTCGCACGGCACGTCCGCGACTTCTTCCAAGGAGTTCCCGTAAGAGTTCCCGTAGCCAGCAGACAACGGCCGCTTCAATCGAAACGCAAGAAGTTAGAACTCCCGTTCGACACGGACACTTGGTGCGCGCAGTCAAATATTATCGCGTAACGCCGCCAAAAGTAGAGTAGGTCATGCCTTCAGCTGTCATAAATTAACGTTTTAATGGACAATGTACACGTCCCTGGGATCTCGTGTTACGGACGAATTACACAGGCTTTAAATATTCAGGACAGCTTTCTCGATTACGCAGGTCTGAAGGATTCGCGAGGCAATCGGCGACGCTCGCACGGTACCGCCATCCCTTTGCCGAGGCTCGAGCAAATGTATTCAAGGATTTTATCAGAGACTCGGAATTTCGCTGGGCTCTGGGTGCAGCGGCGCAATGAGAATCCGCCGTGACAGCGGAACGCTTACACGTACTTAAGAGCATGCAGTTACGTGAAAACGATATATCGATCGTACGCCGGCGGTACTGCGGCAAAGTTGCAACAGTTATCGTATACGTGCACGGTCGTCGCAACGATGAAGGAACTGCAGGAAAAACGTGTGTTATACCTGGTACAAGCCTGTCTTGGTCATGTAGTCGCCGTGGCCACCATAGCCAAGATTCGACAGCATTTCCGGGCTGAAACGATTAAACAGGCCGCCCCACGCCTCGACACCGAACTGCATCGTGCTCGCTAGAGCGACGGTGACGAGTACAACGCACATGTGCATCTTCGCCTTTAACAGGGGTGCGCTATCTTCTGAATCACTAAAATCTCAATGAAATCTCTATTAATAGATTCTCAAATCGATCGTCGGCTGTTAAACAACGAGGTAAACAATGAGCTGTTCGCACACTGGGAACTATTAAAATTCGATTGCGAAGAAAAGAGTTTACATATGGAGAAAGGATGATAACGATCTTCTAACGAGGGTTAAGCGCATCTTTTTACGATTGACAGTTACTGGTAATTGCTTCTGCATCGATAATTTGTCCGTCTTTGGATATTGTCAAATTAACCGGTGGACGTAGAACGAATTGCAGGAGGGTGGAAGTCGCTAGCAACCCCGTGGAATTGGTGAATAACTGTTGAACTTACGAGATTCTCACTCTCACCCTGACTTAGCTTGACAGGGTAGTTCTCGGTAGGTTGACCAGGATGGATCAGCTGGTTCTCTTGTCTGTTCTCGGGATCAACAAGTCCTCGATGAAGTTTGCAGGAGGACTGAGTCCGAGCCGCGCTTGCATTGGCAATCTATACCCCTACGTCGTTCCGGTTTCCCTTGTGCAGGCTCACACAAACAGCCGCGCAAGCGCGACTCCTGGCTTTTTTTTTCACGCACACGACCTACGAGACATTTTGCTCATTCAGATTTTCGATTTTTTTCCTTAAATCACGCCTGCCGACCACTTCCCTTTCGGCAATGAAAGAGAAGCTCGCTTTTTCTTCTTCAAAAGAATCCCTAATGAATCTACTCGTCGTATCGTTTTGACGGGAACACAAGTACATCCACGATGAATAAACGAGAAAACGATTCCGTTTATTTGCTTTACATCCATCTGGCGGCTCTGTTTGTTTCGTAAATGCAATACAAACGGACTTCGCGACCGCGCATAGGAGTGGTGCACAGCATGAATGATTCGGTTTGCAATTTTCGCGAAAGTTCTGGATGCAAAAATGCATTTGAGAAACTCCATCGCGGAGCGATGAATTTATGCGAGAACTCTTCCACTTTGTCGGAACTTTTTTGCACGGAAAGCCGTTGCTTCATCCCGAAAGCTCTTCCGGCTACAGCCGTTTATAAGGAGACAAGAGTCTCTGTGAAAATTGCATCCTGCCCCAGGACACAGCAGCGCCGTTGAACGGGCGCACTTTCGTGTAGGTGTATAGCTCCCTCCTCGTCGTTCCGCTTCAACCTCCATTGTTCCCGTCTCCCTTAGTCGTATTGATCCGAGGTGTCCTGATGTTCCGCTGGGCGGTCGATCCTGCTCCATATATTTCCTCCCTACGTGGTCCACGGATTGTGTGGGTGTGGGTGTACCCGTGATGGTGGATAAAATAGTTTCTTCGTTCCAGTCTCAATCTCTTCTTTTCATCCCTTAATTACGCGAAAGGCGAATGTCGTCGCTGCAATTTTTCTCCCTCCCATGGGATGGAGTAGCCAATTTCTCTACCTACTAAGCAATTCAGTGGACATTTAAGGGACGATAAAAAGAGCTTCTCAGTTCTCCCCTCGATCATTCCAGATTTCATGTAAACCGTGTTTTTTTTTACGTCAGAGATTTCTTGTAAATAACACGATCGCCTGTCCGTGGAAATGCCAAAGTGTACCATTTACGTTGCATCGCGTAATACCTATTTATAATCCAGGACCGTGCGTTTTACTGGGACCCCGTTTATCAATGAAGGAAATTGAAATTAAACATTTTTTAATGTTCCCCTAGTCATGCTCGCGGAAATAATGTACGTGTTGCACCCTGGGCGGGTAGCTGCATTACTGGGGATTAACTGTCGCGTGTTAAGGGACGTAACAGGTTTCAGGCTTCCAAGAAACTTCGTCCACAATGGCTGAACTTTGTCGCGTCGACACGCACAGCTCGGTAATTATTGAACAGGTGCGTAGGGTCGCGTGAAGATTGGTATCTGGCAGGTTTACATTGTATTTTCGCGTGAATCGGGGAAACCTCCTTGCGTAGGAATACCTCTGACGTAATTTCTACTTCGGACGACAGTAATTCTTGCCGGGGCAAACGTTCCTTTTCGTTAACGCGCGATCGGGGTGGAAAGGAAAGACCGTTATCTCGTATAAAAATGAGTTTAATAAATAACAGCTAACAACGAAATAAATAAGGCTAGCAAACTTGTAACTGTATACGTATAGTACTCGCGTATATGTACACGCAACACACACGTTCAGTGCTTGGATACACATAAATACGAATTAATCTCTCGAATATCGATCAAAATGTCCCGAAGTACTCGCCGTCGAGCATTGAACCATACTATTTCGAAATTTGAATAACCGACGATTGCTCTTCTGTATCGTTCGTCCTCAGCGAACTGCTATACTGTTTGCTAAAATTATTCAAAGTTGGAAATAGTAGTGGAAACGCATTCGTATTTGTCGCTTCGTAAAAGTCTCTTAACCAGTATTCTTCAATCTACTCCGAAGGAAATAAATTAGTCTTCCTTTGTACATTTATACAAGCGGCACGGAATCGTCAGTGCCTGTGGTCTTGTCCAGGAAACGCAGGATCTCCCGATGCTCAGAGTCCAGTAACACCTTCCAGCCACGGTTTGAAGTAGGCTGTCCTCATGTAGACACCCGGAAGATAGGGTGCGGCGCACTTTATTCCATGCGACACCGTGCCGACCAAAAACCATCTTCCGTCTGGCCGTTGCATTACTAGCGGCCCGCCGCTGTCGCCCTGAAGAATAATGGCAAAGTTTCACGCAGAATTCGAAGGGAACCGCGGTGGTATAATAAAATTAGTTGCAAAGCGGTCAAGGATGCCGAACGTAATTAGCTAATGGTTCGCCGCGGGTAATTAAATTGTTCTAAAAGTACCTCGCAAGAATCCCTCTGCCCGTTAGCGTACCCAGCGCACAAGAAGCTATCGAGAATCAGCTTAGAGTGGCCAGCTGTTTGGAACATTTCTTGGCAAACTGAATTCTTTATTATGGGCACTTGGACTTCCTGTAGAATGGAGGGCACGCCACCATCTGTGAATCGCCAATCGTTAGAACACGTAGAACCTTTGATATGATTCTGTAAATGCCACGAGACTAAGGTACTCACTGTACTTGAGCCGTCCCCAGCCAGTGACAGTGGCCATTCTACCAGTGAAGTCTATGCCCTCCTCCGGCATACAAATCGGCACGATGTGGTCGTCGAATTGCACCGGCGTTTCTAATTCCAGGAGGGCCAAGTCGTTTTCGAACGTCGCAGGATCGTAGCCTCTGTAGGTGACGATTCGTTTGACGTTCCTAGTGAGGCTGCGCTTCTCTTCCAATTCGCCGGACAGATCGAACTCTCCCAAAACGGCTACAAGGCTCGCCAGAAATCTGCGCGGAGTCCGCCAGGATGTGAATCGTTTAAACTCTAAAGAACTTCCGAGGAGCACGGTGCAGAAAGAAATTACGAGTCTCTTACCCTGGCTGACAGTGAGCAGCGGTTATGACGTATTTGTCCGTGATCAGAACACCGCCGCACTTATTTTTCGTGAAGAGGCCCAGCCAGGTGGCTTCGCGGATCAACACTTGCCACGGCCATGCGCCGAAATCCGCTCCTTTGCCACCGACTATCTTGCCTGCCCTGACCAGAGGTCGCATGCCGCATCCTGTGAAACGAACGATCATGGGCAATGAAGTTTCCAGCGATCGGACAGACAGCGCGGACACTTACGCGAACGAAGGTAGGACGAGAATGGGGTCTGCGAGCTCGTGGTAGCTTCCACCGTAGTAGAGGGACTAGTTTCTTCTTCTTCTTCTTCTTCGAAAACTACTGCTTCCGTGCTGGTAGCTGGCGTTGTGGTGGGCCTTCTAGTTGGTCTGGAACGTTTCGTCGTAGACTGGGGTTTCTTCGTGGTGACGCCAGTCGCCGTGGTCGGTTTCGGTTTCAAAGTTGTCGGTTTCGAAGGACGGACTGGTTTCTCGGATAATGGCGGCCTCGATGTCGTTAGGCGATTCACCGGCCTCTTCGTGGTCGCTGGTCTCCTAGTTGTTGTGACGGAAGGCTTCGTCGTTGACGCAGGCTTTCGCACCGGTTTCTTCGTGGTGGTGCTCGGTCTCTTCGTTGCGGTGGGTGGCGGGGTGGATGTCGTGTTGACCCGTTTGTAAACAATATCTTTGAGATCCTGATGAGAAACATTATAATCTTAAACGTTGATAAATGCAGGTTAATTCAACTGAATATGAATGTTAACACCGTATCTAATCTTTTCGGTTTCTTCGACTGCTCATTTCATACATTTAGAACTAGAGTTATTAATCAAATATGTAACTAGCTGCTCTTTTCGTTTTACATTGGCTTTTATGTGTCACCATATTGCGTATGATGTGTGTAATTTTCTAATCTGTGTTTTATTGCTCAGTGTATATACTGTTGTATATTGTATTTATCAAAGGGCTTCCGTTTAAATAATTAATAATAATAATAATAATAATAATAAATACACGAATAATACACGAATACAGACCTGGAAGTTGCCTTGCAGGGACTGCACAATCTTGTTCACAAACGTGTCGACTTTGTTGGACAAGACGTCATCCTCGATGAACGTCGGCGTGGGAATATCATTTTCACTTATGATCTCGATATCAGGGTAGCCGGTGTTGTTGTAGGCCTCGGCGATGGTTGGCTTCTCTTGCTGCGAGATGGGCGAGGAGATGTTGAGATTCGGATTTCGAACCGGTGGGAAATTGATCAGGTCGTCTGGTGCAGCTGTCTCGTCGTCGCAGTGCGGAAGGGGAGTGGTAGTTTTGAAACGTGTCGTTGGTGGCACGCTGGTGTCTCTATCGTTTGGAAATACGAAGGACGATGTAGATGGTTTCAAGTAGAAGCTCGGCTTGTCGGACCACGGAGCGAGAGTGGTCCAAATCGTGGGTCTCCTCGTCGACACTTTCTCGAATTTCTGTACAGACTCATTCTCAGCAACGACCGAGTCCGTGCTGTAGTTGTTGGTCACGGTCGGCCTCGAAGTGGTTCCGTCCTTCACGTTCACGCTGAAGAAGCTCGTCGAAACGACGTTGTTGGTAGCCACGTTCGAAATCACCGTACTGATATTGTGCGTGATCGTGGTAGAAACGCTGGGTTTCTTCGTGGTAAGTGGGCCAGGTCTTAGCAGTCCTGCCGTAGGCCTGACAGCTGTCGGTGTGTATTTGACAGCTTCCGTGATCGGCTTCTTTGTAGCTGGTTTTTGAGTAGGCTCTACGGTGAATTCCGTTTCAAGGGGGCCCAGAACTATGACCGTGGGTGCAGGAGGGTTCGTAGTCGTTTTGGTAGAGTGACTAAAGCTGCTGGTACTAGGGAAAGTCGACTGAGTCGATGGTCTCGAATGAGCGGTCTCCGTGGACACTGTCTCGTAATTGTAGTAATTGGACGATTGCGCCGGTTTGTAGAAGATGTAAGGGAACGACTGGGTAGTGACAGGCCCGGGGACTGGAGGTTTCGTGGAAATTCTGACCAAGGACGGCTTGGAGGTTTCGTCGATGCTGACCCACTTATTGATGGACGAGTTGGGGGATTGAATAGTGGTGCCTGAGCCTGGCTTCGTGTCGTTCAGAATGGAGATTATGTGATTAATCGCCAGCTCCTCTTTATCTACGGCGTCGTTCTTCTTGTTGCCTGACGTCGTGCCGTAGGTGATCGTAGGAACTCTCACCAGGTCGTCCCTGTCGTCGCTTAGAGTGGTCATCGGTGTGGTGGTTCTTTCGTCAGTGGAGCCTAGGGCCTGCACGTCCTTCGTGGACACTCTCTCCTCTATCGTACTGATCTTCGCAAAGTCACCGACCGCGGTTTCTAAAGCGGGAGAGGCAGTCGTGAGTCTTTGCGTGTTTGCGTACATTTGCGTGACCACCGGCAATTTCGTCATCGACGACGTGCTGAACTTGTGCTCGTCGAGGGCGGAGGACATCGAATTAGTCATGGAGGAGACCGAGTGATCGGGGAACTTGACCCACTGGGTAGTAGGAGCACTCTGATACGTAGTGTCGTGCGAAGGCCTCTTCTTAGTTTGCATCAGCGTTACACCTTCGGTCACTTTGGGCCTGTGAGTGGTGCTGGGTGGTGTCTCTCTCCTTCTCTCGGTACTGGACTCCACGCTGGGCTCGAAGAAATCGTCAGGGCTGTGGGGCTCGTTCAACGTGCTCCCATTCACGTTCAACAGTATCGTGTCGGCCGAACTGTGATTGCTCTGACCCAATCCCTGAGAGAACAAGGCAGGTAGCTGATCAACCGGATCGGCTATCTGAAGTATCTGGTCGGGACTGAGCAGAGTGGTAACCGGATTAATGGCGGGATTGTCTTGGTGATTCTGTATGTCGTTGCTGGCGTCGGAGTGACTGAGCAATCCAGGGAGGCCCAGGTCGTCCAAGATGCTCTGCTGGCCAAGCAAAGCTGGGAAATCTTCTTCGAGGTGGCTTATATCCGGCTGAGCGGGTAACTGTGGTTTTTCCGCGTTCTGGATGCTGTCCATGATATGCGAAACGCTGGACGCTGGTCGTGCAGTGGTGGACGGCGCGTCGAACGTCGAGATTTTAGTGTACGTGGTCCCCGCGCTGCTCAAGTGATTAGAAGACATACCAGGCGTCTCAGCTTTGACACCCGTGTCCTGGGTGACCGTCATTCCGAGCGGCGTCCCGTCCGAATTTAATAGGATCGGGATGTCCGGCACGTGGTCGATCTCGTGCACGTTGAATATCTCATCGTTACTTGGCATCTTCTCGAGATTGCTATTAGCTGAATACTTTGACGGCAGCTGACAGCACGCGCCAAAGAGGAAGCCGTCCATGCACGCGCCGACCACTTGTCCATTTCGACGGGAGCATTCGTAGTTGAACATGCATATCGCCGGCTCGCTTGACTTCACTCGCGATGGGATCGTTGGCTGGCACGCTTTCGGCACTATCCTGTAGCCCCCGAACAGCCTTCTGCCTATAAAACATGATAAGCTTAATTATTTTTACACACTTCAATATACATTACGCTCTAGCCCGTAAACTATTTTTACTTCTACGATACCGGTTCACCGTGACAGGTGTTTATTATTCCAACCGAGGTGCACCGCAGCAATTAGTCGCAAGTCTCACGAAGGTGGGCTCGTTTGGCATTCGACTGAGGTATTCGACGAGTTTTACAGTCATGCAAATTGGGTTACAGCCGTCCCGAATTCTCCGCTTAGCCGGGAGTCTCGCTAGTAGTAGACAAGTTTGAAATCGACGGATTTTTTCTTGGGTTCTTTTGTATTTACAACGGCGAGCATTTATCGTGATCGGTTATGCTCAGGTGATTGAGGCATAGGCGAGCAGGCATGTAGGCTTTGCACGTGCCTCCTTATATGCCTGCATACTACCGATATAATGACCTACTCCGTGAATCGTCCGTAGTGCTTGTCAGGATCCTTCCGGCGTTCCAGATTCTTTTTTCTTTATTTGTCGCAGGCTTTCGTTTTGCTCCGAACTGTGCCGCGGATAACGACATCTCGGCCCGGCAATGAACGAACCGATTTACCTATTCGAATTCCTGCATCACTCCCCGGTTCCTCAGGAATTATAAACATTGCAAGGCTGCTCGCTTGGGAGACTTTTCGAATTTAATTGCTACCAACTAAATGGAATTGTTACGTTGATCCACTATCTCTGACGTAGGTATTTGTAAGTACTATAACGCGCGAAGAAACCTTTGGAAGTAGTCGTGCATCAGCTGTTACAGTTTTTACCTTGAGACGGGTGGATAGCATCACCCGTATATTTCCCTTAATGCAGGGTAGCATTAAAGGGAGCGTTAAAAGTACCGGGTTGCGATAAAAATATCTCATATCCTTTTCGATAAGCCCACAAACTCTGCCGAATCGATTGCCAGGCTTGTTGGGCAGGTTTACAGCGGCGCGACCGAAATAATAGGGATATCGCGTGCTGCTCGACTCACGAGCCAGAAGTTCGTCGCAAAGCGCGATCATATTTCCCAGTCACCCGTCAGACGTAAAATCGAGTTAAATCGAGAGGTCGGAGGGCTTCGTTAAAATTTCTGCTTGCATCCCCAGCGCGTCGTTAAATTCCCACTTTGACGTGGCCAGCGTCCACTTCGTCCCTAGCCGCTATTCGCATTTTGGAATATCAAAATCTACGTTTCCCAATAAGATCTGAATAAATGCTCTGCTGTTTACTTAAGTACTCGGACAAACGCGAAACCATCGAAGATAAGGTAAATAAATGTACCAGTGCCCGACCATGTCCCAGTACCTGAACAGTAATGCGAATTTTATTTATTTTTAATCTTAATTTTTAATGTAATTGAAAACAAAAAATAATACCATAATGCATAAGTATTTAGCAATATTAATTAAAATCATTATTATAGAAAATTAAAAATCGTTAGATAGAAATAATTATTTTGTAACACACTTCGTACGCATAGCAGATTTTGAGAAATTTCTTAAGCTTCTGTCAAGACACTTCTGTCATTTACTAAGAAAATATTGACAGCATTTGTTATTTATATATTATAATAATACATTAGTATAATAGTAAATAGATTTAAATTTAGTTTAAGATGTTGATTTAAGATTTAAATTTAGTTTGCAAGAAAATTAATATTTTTTTAAACAAGTCTAAGTTTATTTACTGGTACAAGAATTTCGTGAATGTAAGTAATTCAGGTATCTGGACATGCGTTTTTAGGTTGCCCGCTTACTGAGACATCTGCATGTTTTCGTATTTTCATTAATAAATACGTCTATTATAAATCATAAACTTTTTTTTCAGTTTCCGATAGTCTTCCACATTTCAACAACATTGTTTTATTTCATGATGGTTTTACAAATTAAATTACGAGACAAACTTTTCCGCTATTTTCCGGGTATTGGCACATGTGCCTTACGAACCCTTTAAAGCCATTATGAAAGTCTCGATCCGAGTCGGGAAATGAAAATGCGAAAGTGGTGAAAAGCACGGGCGAGATAAGCGCCCGCATTGGCTGCCGAAGCCACGAACGCGTGCTCGCCCAGGGAATCGCTTAGGATTCGTTCAGGATCATTAAAGCTGCCCCAATTAGGCGACTCCGTACTCGTCCCATTTAGCAGACACGCGTACGCGGTACCGATACGCGTGGCGTGCTCGTCAAGTTCGTGCGTCGGCCGCGGGCTGCCTCGAATTCGGAACGCGAATTACGCCAGTGTCTGCGTATCCCGTTTGGGGGGCGGGGCGGGGGGGGGGGGGAGAACATTCTGAAATTTCTGTCGTGTGCATCGGGAACGCGCGAGCGTGCCCCCGCTATGAGAGACGCGCGCCCGTACTCGCGCTCTTTGGAATTCGCGACTTTCGAAAGGAAGCGAGACGTAAGTGGAATTCGGTGTCAGTGTTGGTTCGCGCGATTCGAAAAACTCGCGTGCCGGTGTGTACACAGGCGTATGCATAAACGATGCCGCCAGGCCATTGAAACGCGAACCACCGACGACCTGTGCATAATTTGCGAAATCACTGCTGAAGATACTGGGAACCTTCGGTCGGGAAGCAGGCGTGGGAACAGGCGTGTTTGTTTGTCGCGTTGACACACACAATTACGGGCATTGCAAACAATTCGCGCGTCCGCGGGGCCGTATTGGCTGAATGGCGAGGAGCGAGCCGCGCGAGTACACTCGATGAACGGAAGTAGAGGCTGGGGAATGTCGGATTCCACGCGAGTGCCACTCTTTTCCACTGACCCTCGACATTTTCTTCGCGTTACTCTTCGTTAAAAGTGGCGCGGGGATCGCGGGCAGTATCGATTCGTCTTGTTGCGTTGCGAATTAAAATTCTGTTTATACATTCGTGTAGAACTGTAGACCGTGGGCGTAAGAATTATGTAGTTTTAATCGTGATCGTGGACGACCGGCTGGTTTTACTTATCCTTTCGGGAGTTTCGATCTCCCTGACTTTTATCGTTGAGTTCAACCCCTACGCAACGAGATAGATAAATCTCGAGAAAGGGACGGGATCGGAACTTTTTTCCATGGACCAGCGAAAGTCAAAGGTCGCCCCTTGTATATTCCACGGTGCACAGTGTTTCCGAACATTTTATATGTAACGCCGCGATCCACATATCCCCGCGACGCTAACCTTTCATCCCCCTTTTGCGCCTGCTTGTTTATTACACAATGTAATCGTTACCTTGGGTTGGAGCCACGTGGGAGCGCGAAATGACTGACGTCGAAGAAAGGATGACGAGGAATAATTGAAGAGTCTTCCCGACAGCCATCTGCAACAGAGGATTATATTTGTTTGCTGTGGGAAATTATGGATTACATGAAAAGCCGTAGAAATGATTAACGAGTTTACATTTATAAGATATAAGTGATAGCCGTCGAACGTTCCATAAACTTCCTTAACAGAGTACATTGAATGTCTGTTGAGAAATGGAGCATAACATGTCAGATCTTCCAAGTACTTGCTAAGAAGAGAAACAGTATCATTTTGTTACATCGCCTATCAATCCATGGATCAAGATGAACGTCGACGATAAGAGACGTAGCGTGGAGATTCGATGAAAGACGGTTGAAAAGCATTTGGGCCTGTCTCTCGACTTTCCTCATCTCGCGATGCTCGCCGAGATTTACACGCTGCGCGTGCACGTGCGTTTCTCGAAGCTGAGCACTCCACGGTGTCCCTACGTGCTCCGAAATCCCGTTACAGAGCCAGACCAGAGGCGTACGAGGCGTTCTACGTATTACTACGGCCGTATAATGCTAAACAGCGGAGCGAGAACGATGATGAGGAGGAATGAAGAGAACGAGGAGCCGACTAAATTCGAGGTATCCTTACGTCCACACCGGGTGGGAGGGAAAAAGAGAGAGAGAGAGGTAGAGAGAAAGGGAGGAAAGGGGCCGTGAGAAAGACGAAGAGAGCGAGAGGGGCTGATCGCTTCAACGTTGCTTCAAGAAGACACCGGTAACCCAGTTACCAATTCCCCCATCGCTGCTCTATTCTTCAGCGTTCCTCTGACCCTCTTAGCAACAAGAAGTTGGAATTAATATTTCATTGAATTCCCCACAGATCCTCCTGTCCACAGTCAATCACGGGATACGCTCATTATCTCTAAAATTTAAGAGGCATTTTCCTAGATGACAGAGTAATCGGAGTACACCTACGCGCTCAGCAGACGTTTCATTTTCTCTTCACGTGTCCGCCCGATAATATCCTTCATCCTTAAAAGCGGCAGGCAGCCAACAGGAATCCGAGGAGTCGAAGATGGTACCGTTACTATCAATTATCGATTCCCCGTCTTATTCATCGTGCTTCGTTTCTTCTGGTCGCGAGACGTCATTACTGACATTACTCGCACGCGATACACGGCACGAACGTGCGTGCGGGACTCGTGACAATTCATTGGAACAGTAGAAGCGAAATTCGTTTTCCGTTGTTTACGAATCGCGCAGCAGCACGCGGACAAACGTAATCTTTTCCAGCAGTACGAGTCAGAATTTTCCGCCTCATTCTTCTCCCCCGTCAGCCTAACCAGCGCGACAAGTGTTTTCCCTGCACGATGTCGCAGCGAAAGTGGACACTTTTGTTTCTTCTCTGCCCCGGCTCGATACAATCAATTACAAGCCGTCTCGTTAGGCTGTGAGGAGGTATCGCGCTGATACAGCCTGACAATCGTTCCCTTTCGTTTGTCGTTTGTTCAGGAGAGATACCAGCCAGTCGCACACGCGTGAATACGCGGAAGTCACTTTCCTTCGAACCGTCCCGTGACTCGGTCGTCCGTTTCAAGCAGCTTCGATCGCGACAAAAACGATCCCGAAGAAGCACCGAGGGTATTTACCCTTAACGATCCTTCTATTCTTAAGGAATGCTTAACAGTTACTCTTGCAGTGAAATCCCCGCGGTAATGGATCTAACGAGAGGACGGCTGCACGCCACCGTTTCGACATTGTTTCACGCACCAAATCCCCGGGGGATCTCGACAGTAGTCCGTCAACACTGTTTCGCGACCAGCCGTTTCGTCTTTTCCACCAGCCTGCCGGTTAAACGATCGTTCGGGGCTCGCCTAATGCGCCTCCTTCAAATTTTTCTGCAGATTTCACGGCGATACGGCCACGCAAACACGTTCCCGCGGACAAATCTAAAAGGTAAAACGGGTTTCGTACGCGAAAGCGCGGATAAAACGAAGCACTGTAGCAATAAATTGAAACCGAAGCTCGACGCACGCGGTGCTACAGCGAGCGGAGATACACATGCTCGTATGAACTCGGGTCCCCGTTACTCCAAGCGAATTTCGCGAGTTTTCTCTAAAACCACAAACGATGCAGGCTCGGGGATTAAATATTTCGGGTAAATGGACGATTCTGAACGAGGTTCAAACAGCACCCAGGAATTTCCGGGCAGAGAAATACATTGCGCGAAGTGGAGGCTTCCAAAAGTATGAAAATTGATCCACCTGGATCTCTGATTCTGTGTGGAAAGGGATAATGACCATTGGCAATTGGGACCATTTGCATTCCCCAAAAGCAACATACATCTCGACCCGATGCGTATGGAAAGAGGACACCCTATATGCTGAGGAAGGGGTCTGGTGGACACGGTCGCGATGTTGGGCTCGTAGCTCGTGCAGGGAAAGAGTCAAAGAGTAGACTCGAGTGCCTCGAAAATTCTTCCGCGTTCATTGGCCGTCCGTCAGTGTCCGGGGAGGTCCGTGTACAGGTGCGTGAGCACACAGGTGTGCATAGGATTCTGTGCACACACCTACGTATACACACGAACCTCGGAGAAAGCTCAGTTCGACTCCTCTTCGTTATTGGATCTGGGTGACCCGATTGGCTTGGCCTCGCCGACCAACCGACGCCTCCTCTTCATCATCATCGTCCTCTCTGCTCCTTTGAGTCTGATCCCCTGGGACCAGCCACCATCGATTACCCCTATTGTCCAAGTCCCTTCGACTCCCCAGGGGAATCAGATCCCTGGGGAATCGCTACTACATCTTTGGCCGAGCCTGACATTAGGACATTTCAAGTCCTCGATCTTCCCGAAGTTCTTCTCGGCCTCGCGTCGCTAAGACGAACGTGAGCTCATCGATCGGGGGCGTATACCGGGAACAATGCGACGTAGAAAACGACGCAAAGGCAACAGAAGCTCCGAGGGGATGCAAAACGACATAGTCAACGGCATCGCAGACGCTCTCTGCTTTCACTTGGGCGTTGAAGACACTTGAAGCCTGACCATCCGTGCAAAACCGATCGCCCTCTTTCCCTCGGTTCGACTCGAACGATTCGAACGATCCTCTCGGTTCGCACGAATCGCGGAAAGTGATAGTTCATAGTCCACGGTTTGCGTTGGGCCGGCAAAAAGTTGAGGCAACGATCCAGCGGGGAGGAACGCGGAAAGGCGAGGAACGGAAGCACCCGGCGACCGGCCCGGGGAAAATGGGAACGCGAGAAACGGCCGATGACCACTTTCTATCGCCTCTACGTGCCAAAATGAAGCGGTTATTTCGACCGACTTGAAAGGGACAGTGCGTCGTCTGCATTTTAAGAGGCTCGAGAAGTAGGTAGTCCCCGAATGTGGGGCAACAAGAGCAACACGGACGGGAACATTAAGCCGGCTAATGCGCGCTGGTCACGCTGACAGAAGCCGATCATTACAGAATCGTGCCTCCCCGATGCAGCGATTACTCGACGAAAATGATAATAAGCCTGGCCGACTATAGTGCACTGAAATTTTGCTCTATCATCTCGCGACATCGCTGTAATTCGCACGGTTCTATTTCGATCGCGGCACACGCGAGGGCATCGAAAGCGTGCCATTAATCCACGGTCAGCCGCCGGTTTGATAAGCGGCTGCCTTCTTTTTTTTCTTTCTTCGTCAGCCCGACGGTAGGACTTGCTGGGTGTGTGTCGCTGCCTTGAAATAGAGCGGCAGGAGGAGTTGCGAATGAGCGTTAAACGCGCGAATCAACGAGCCGGATTGGAAAGAGTGACAAGAGCCGTCTGTTCGCTGACAACCGTTACCAACTTACCACTACCTGGTGCCGTGGCATACCTGAGTTAGGTGCACACGCGCGGCTACACGCGCGTCCACGTACCTACGTGTCAGACGCTGCGCGGGGTCAATCCGAGAAATCTTTATTCTCCACCTTCTGGCCTCGTCGATCCGTGCGACCGTGCACCTGAAGACAGTTATCCCAGGGAATTAACCAACAGACGGATGAATCCAGCTCGACGGAACCGTGGATTTATCGTCGAGCTCCATTAGGTTATCATACTTTCTAGGGTAACGGATCCCGCGTGCGAGTCTTCGTGATCTGCGAATCTAGAGAGATGCTAGTGAAGACTGGGGCCCCGATTGGAACGGGGCTAATGTCGCTACTTGCGTCATCGATTCGGGTTTAAACGTTTCGCCGGGCATTAGCTAAACGAGGGAAACGCGGGAACAACGGCGTGGAACGAACAAAGACGTTACTGTAATCACGGCCGAGAGTCCTCGGAAGGGGGCGATGACAGAGGAAGGGTAAACGGATGCAGCGGAGGAGGAGCATTTGCATCTGACGCGCGTCTCGAAAGCGGGATTACGAAAAACGAGCGCACAGTAATTACGCGTGACTCGGCCGTTTCGCTTAATCCCGATAAATGGGTCTTTAAGAGGGTGCAACGTGTAGGTAACGACGCGCGGACGGAATCGCTGGAAACGGAACGGGCAAACGGAGAGGAGTGAAGGAAAAAGAAAAGGGAAGAAGGATGCGGCGAATCAGCGGAGCATGCCAAATGATCTTCTATATTCTATGTATATCGCCTCGTTTACTACGGGCCAAACTCGGAAGCCCAGCTTTCTCCTGCCTCCACGGTCAGATTACCTTCCGTACGATCGCGCTGATTCCTGATCACGTCCTGGTTCCGATAAACGGTCCTCCGATCTCAAACCGACCGATTTCCTTTTTGTCGCAGCGATCCAACTTTCTACATTAATATTTATCGCATTGTCCGCGCTCTGTCCACCCGTGGCGGAAGTAAGGTCGAACGCGGAGAGGCTCGCCGCGCAACGCGGACACGTGAAATCGCGCCGGGCACGTTTCCTGGGCGAAATCGATGGCAATGGAGTCGATAGACGCGGCGGGGAATTCGCGCGCGCCGCGGTCATTTAAACAGAATGGGTTAACAGTATATTCCGCGAACCAGGAGACATAGTTGGGAATGGTCTTTGTTGTAGACCGAGCATACTAATGAACGTTAATTTCAGAAGGAACGGCTGGGTCGAATCGAGAACCGTTCCTGGTAGCCGGGACGCGTCGTTTCAACGGCTCCGATCCTAAAGGCTACCATTTCCTTAACCTCCTTTGTTTACTCCAGTTTTCTACCGATGGCCTTCTACCAGTTACTTAACGATTTACGAAGGGAATTTGGGAGACTCGCCCGCTCGACGACTTTGACCATTGCGGAGTCGAGACGATGGATAGAGTTTGAAAGCATCCTTTGCGAAATACAATAGAGTACGTGTTCAGGGACGGAATGAACTGCAGAACTGATACTTTGAATTGGATTAGTATTAACTTAATGAGAGTTATTAACTTATGAATTTTAAGGAACGCTCACCATGTAACGTATTAACCGTGACACGTCCACGCGATGCGTTAGAACCGTCTCATTACGTTGCTTTAAATCCCCAAGAGAATCGTGCCGCCGGTCGTCCTCCAGAAGAAAACACGACCTTTCTCACGTCGCACGAACGTCTTTTTACCAAGTTCGCACGTTGTCACCCGTGCTGTTCCGCTAGCTGTCGCACTTCTTCACTGAACTTCCTCCACTTGCCTTCGACGCGAGCCTCGCCCGTACGAACCACGCACCGGTGTACGTTAAAAGAGACGTCAAACTAGCCGCACGATTGACAACGAGGGACGACCACGCGCACTATCCGGATCCACGAAAGTCCTAGCCACGACACACCGGACGATCGAGAGAACACGGACCGTGAAAGCTGCAGGCGACTGGTGGAAAACTCGAAACCGGCGGTCGATAATTGAACTGAAAGAGCTGACACTCGGAGGTACGACGATGCCTGGCGAACGTGCTTCGCGCGATCCTAATACCGATCTCTTCCGCGGACCGACCGTTCGTCCATCCGGTTAGTCAACTGGATGGTACCTGTCTGGCTGTTGTACCTCGTGCCACGGCATGTGCTGGAATCGCATGGCTAAGTCATAAGCGGCGCCTTCGAAGAGGATCGCAGGTGGTGGTGGTGGTGGTGGCAGTCGAAGAAGGAACAGTGGTGGAGGTCGTTTATGGTGGAGGTACCGTGGCCAGGAAGACCGATCGCCCCATCGAGGAGGTGGGGACGTCGTCGAAGCCAGAAACGATGAAGCACCGTCACGGAGGAAGATGATCGCCGAGGAAGAAAGAGGAAAGGACCGCGGAAGGGGCACGCTGCGGCAGAGGGAAACGGCGGGGGGTGGGGTGGGGTGGGGGGCGGGGAGGGGGCGGGGGTGAGGGAGAGAGGACGGGCCAGGAGAAATCAAAGTGGGCCAGTGACCAGGTCGCGCGGAGAAGAACGAGGCCCAACGCGCACGACACCGACACACTGTCCTACTCATCGGCATCGTCGCCGCTCCTGCCGCTTCTATCTATCCATTCAGGAAACGTATCGCCTGGCGTTCAGCCTCCACTCACCTCATCCGCGCGGACACAGGAGCAATTTCGAAACGAGGCACGCTGGATTACGAGCCTCGGTACCACCCTGATAGAAGGAATGTATCACCCATCGCCGAGATTGGGAACGTAACAAATTGGGGCCCAACTCCCATGGAAAAGTGATTCGTTCCATTTCTTCCCGTTGCTCGATTTCACCCGCGGAACGTTTTCAGCTGTAGCCGCGGCAGTTACACTTGCCCGCTTATTTAAACACGTACGGGGTTGATTTATAAATAGCTGGTCCCGACGAGGGTGCACGGGATCAGAAGTTTGCTCGAGGCTAGCTGGATAACGTTTGCGACGGGCGACCGATCCCGGGATCGAACGAGCAAAAGTTAGCCGACGCCGGTGACGAGTTTTGACGGGTAACCCAGAAATCACGGGACACGGATTCTAAATAGAATCCCGTTTACACGGATGGAAGTTTGAGTAACTGGTATCCCTCGAACTTTCAGGGTAAATAGAAGATTTCTATTTGCTCGAGCGACGGTTCCTGTTTTCTCGTTTTCGCAATTACATTATGCTAGTTCGCAGCAATTTTTCTGCATATTTAAGCAGGGCGTCGGGGGAAAAGTAAGAAGTTCTGCTGGATACCTTCGAAACAACTTTCATCGAGGCTAATGAGTTTCCTCGGTGATATTTCTGTCATTCATTACCCGTAGAAATTAGTGAACGTCTTCTATTAACCGAGGACTTTTTCGCTGGGCGTTATCTGACGTTGTCAGACGATGTGTATTACTATGTTGCTTGGCGAGCAACAAACATAAAGATACTAAGTAAGTAAGTCTATGCTCGTTCAATATTTCATGCATCGCGTCGGGCAAATTTTATTCGCGTAACTGGAACAAGAGGAGAACTTGCGTGAAAAGAAAAACGGGGGAAGAAGACGACCGAGAATCTCAATTGATCGAATTTCACTTCATTTCGGAGTCAGAGCATCAATCTATGTCAACTGCTTATGACGAGTCCTATCGTGAACTCGTGCCGCCTGAAAAATCCATAATTGCAACCTAAAAACACTATTCACTGACGATCGAGTGATGGAAGGCATGGAAAAGGTCTCGCAACATTTTTATCGATGACTCGACCTGCACGAGCCAAAGAAACGATCAACGCTCACCGTAAAGTTTAAATACGAGGTTGCGGTGAAAGGGAGGATTCCGATATAAAGATACCGTCCGCGGAAGGTATTAATTATTGCTTAGAATTGACAAGGGGTGAACGTCGCCCCGTCGGAATGACAATAATTACTGATCGCGTCGAATCGACGGGCAGGTGTCGGGAAGCTGACGAGGCATTTTCTTGCATACGTAATAATTACGTAGAAATTTCGTTGCGCTCTGGTGTATCGACAAGCTAATTATTTGATCGCGTTCGTGACACCGTTGTGAGCTTCTAATGATATAGTCCTCCGAGGCGAAAGAAAACGCAGCCCCGGATTCTATAGCCGATCGCGGGAAAGCTTTCTTCGGGAGCACTGCTTTCACTGGAAGGAAGTTTGCATTGCAAGTGTCCCGGTAAGGCGAAGATTCGAAATCTCGCGAGGTCAGAGTGGCGAAGTGTGTCAAACTTTGCCAGGCCATCTTTTACGGTACCTTGAGCTCACCTTGTGGCTCGCGACTAAGAATCCCGGATAAGATCACGTCCAACATCTTTGTGCTGTCGTTAGAGCTCGCGACAGCCTTAGATGCGGTAGACACGGTAGTAGATCCTTTGGAATAATTACGCCTCCAGACGAGATTACCAGCGCGTAGAGATACATTTAGAGAGTAGATAAAGTTCAATCCTTGATCGCGAACGTGACTCGTTCCAAGTGGGTCAGGACCTGTACCTTTCAGCGCCGCTGAACGTTGTCATCGAGATGGCATCCCGTTTATTTAGAAACACCCCGCTCGAGTGTATGATTGACCATCCTTGCCGGATGAATCGATTTCTACTCGAGAACGGTGGATGGAAAAATCATTGCAAAGGAGGATTAAGAAGGAAATTGACGTATTGTTTTGCCAGCGCCCTATTAAGCTCGAGGAGATGCTTGCGTAGAATATTGTCGGTTTGTACAGTTACGCTGCGTGTAATGCTCATATTGATTGCCGAGAAGAAACGACGAACGTTCCGTATGGGGAATTAATCTTCCAGGCGATGGGTATAGATGGTGGGTTATTTGGTTTCTTTTCCCTTTGCTTTGGAACGTGACGCACCTCGCAAGAACGTACAAATGTTGACCGTGATCGTGACTTTCAGTAAGTAGGTTAGAGCTCGACCGTCTTTAAATGGATTTTACACCTTCGTGAATCCGCGAAGATTACCCGCGGGTGTTACGAGCGTTCGTAACATTTTCCACGTTTCTCTTAATTAACGTTATGGCAATTAACTGTTTGCGGTGTAACGATCGTCGAATAGATTGCTTCTGTTACCTCACGAGACCGCTGGCAGCGGTGAAAGAAGCAGCCGCTGTTACGTAAAAATAAACACCGAAGAATTAAGGAAGGGAAATTGAGAAAAATGTCCTCTTTCGCTCGTCACACCCCGGGATTGGAGTTCGTTCGAATGGATGGATCTTCCGTGCATACCAAGATCGAGGATAGTAAGAATCCTCCTGCGCAAGGACGCGAGAACTTTTGCTACGCTAGCTTAATCGATTATCAGGGAAGATAGCGGCGAGCAAAAGTCTCTGAGGCAGCGTATCCCGACACCATAAATTTCCCTCGATCGTTACAGCGTCTAATTCCAGGGAGAGATCCCGAGGCATTTAGGTCGCGGCCCCATAACCAATGGGAAGGCACTCGCGAGAAAGAACGAGGAGAAACAATCGATGGTCATGACCCAGGACACGCTTGACAAAACTAGGTCAGAATTTAGCCGCGTCTTTTCACGTTGCGCGCATCATTTTTCTTTACCGTTGCTCCTACCACCTTATCAGACCTCCGCATGCACGATTCTAATTTTTACGCTTTCCCTTTTCCACGTCCTCCGTGGCTGTTCTGATAATGCCGTGGAAAGTGCGACCAGCTTTTGTTCGGATCCCTCCAGTCGATAATTACCCCATCGGAATCTGAATGAACGAGTTGCAAGGCTTTAAGTGGCATGCTGACAGCGGCAACAAAGTGCTAGGGACGTCATTCCGCGCTACCAAGGCCAGACCATGACCCTGCTCGAGTCTGATGGCGATTCGAATTAAATCAGTTGATCGATCAGGGCGCAGCGACGTGCCAGCGCCGACGCAACTCGTCCTCGACGCCCTACACCCGCTCGCGTTAACCGGGACCAGGTCCTTCCTACCATCGTGCGTACCACTTCTTCGCGCACTGCTTGCATGCCTCATCGCAAAGCCATGCGCAAACTGCCGCTTTCATTTTGCCGAGTAGATTTCCATAGGCAAACTGATGAATTTTTTCATTCTTACTCTATACACGCCCCAAGCACCTCGATTTAAGATAGCTGTGCTTCGAAGCCTATAGCTCTGCTTATCCGAAGCTGACGCCGGGCCGAAGCTGGGTAGTTTTGAAAGTCAGTATCACGACCAGAAGGCGATCGTGCGGTCGAACATTTCTAATCGAACCACAGCCAGCTTGCAGGTGCCGGGTGGAGTTCCGTCGCCTCTTCCAATCGCCACGAAATTTGCATCGTTTATGACAGGATCGACGGTTGAAGGCCGTCGATGGTTTACTATGACTGGTGGCCGCGCGGTTTCGTGACTTCGTAAGGAAAAGGCGGAGGTAGCTGGCTTTCTCCAAAGCCACTTAACCCGGTCCAGTAACATCCATCCATGACTCGTCACGCCCGTGACATTTTCGATATCTGCGTATCGGGCCTGTGGCCAGCATCTCTCACGTTTGCGTTTTCGTTTGCCACCCGCGGAATGCAAAACGTCCACGCGAACGCGTCACTTTACGATCCCTCCGCAGCTTCAGGGTACATAAATTCCAGGAAGGCATTACGAGCGAGATTATTGTTCCTCGAGACATCGGCACGCTGGCACTCCGTGCGGTTTGTAACAGTTACATTCTATTATCGTTCCAATTGGAGGTTGCACTACACCAGGGAGGGCAGGTAGTTAAATTACTCTCTTTTCCATGGAATTAAGATAAATTACTTTGCCGGGGCGATTGCGCGCTGTGTGTGGAACGGCGATGAACGGAAATTGTTCGTGGCCAGAGATATTGGAACGAGGGAACCGAATGTCTAGCCATTCTTCGAGCTTATCGTTACCCATCTTTGGTAGCAGCGATCCTAAAGATATATTCAATACACAACCTCTCGCTTCTGTTATCCTGTATCGAGCTGCAGAGAGGATTAACGAAAAGAGCATCTTGTTACAATACCTCTCGACAAGTCCTGTCGTTTCTTTTACCTACTTCCGGCGAGTGCTCCAAGTCGCAGATACAATGCAAACGGTTGGAGTGCACTTGCTTTTCCAGTCGCTTTGAATCGCGCCGAGTGTCATTACCTGCTGAACAGTAGGGCTGGGATTTTTTTCTCGAATTTTTCGGTATTCGAATACTTCAGTTACTCAATTATTTGGCGAATATAATTCGGGTATCCAAGTATTCGAATGCTATTCGAATATTTAAGTATTCAAATACTATTCGAATATTTAAGTATTCAAATACTATTCGAATATTTAAGTATTCAAATACTATTCGAATATTTAAGTATTCAAATAGTATTCGAATATTTAAGTATTCGAATATTTAAGTATTCAAATAGTATTCGAATATTTAAGTATTCGAATATTTAAGTATTTGAATATTTAAGTATTCGAATACTATTCGAATATTTAACCCTTCGTTGACATACCTCTTTCTTCGATCAACTTTGACATAGTGGGTGGCTCACACCCAGAGTAATTTTTGAACGACTGCCATTCTCATCTGAAGAATCCCATCGTTGTGAAAAAAAATCATGGATCAATTTCAAGGTCTCTAGAATGTATTCCAATAGTTTTTTAATTGAGATTTTACCATAGTTTTTGTAGAAAAATTCTAGATTGTCATATCTCGAGAAAAACGAAGAAAATCTGCAAAAAATTGTAACTTTTACAAATTTCAATATTAAAAGCTACAAATCTACAGACTTGTTGTTCAGATAAAATATTTTGAGAAAAAAAATAGTTTGTTAGTCGGCTTTGGAAAAAGTTATTTATGTTGCATATACAAGGTAGGCTATTCCGGTAATTGAAAAAAATATAGATATTCCACAAATATCCTCGATATTCTACGTAGAATCTACGTATTGGAAAAGGTACAGAGCGTAAAAATCATCTTATGGGTGGCTCACACCCAGAGTCTCAACGAAGGGTTAAGGATTCGAATACTGATGTATTCGAATAGTATGGTATAAATTATAAATCAAGTTCTTTAGGTTCATTTGTCAGGGTGAAATCTTGTAAGCTAATTTTCACCCACTTCACACCATGCCAAACAATAACATTCGAATACTCAAATATTCAAAGTTTATTCGTATCATTCTAATACTTGTAAAATATTCGAATATTAATTTATTCGAATAGTCCCAGGCCTACTGAACAGTCAGCCAAGAATCCACGGTGTTCTACTGTTCAGAAGCCGTCGCGTGGATGTTGGTCTGGGCTCGTAGCGAGGGGGAAGAATCAAAGACTACTTACTTAGTAGGAACGCGGGCTCTGAAAATTGGCGTGCCAATGAAATGGCGTGAAAGGAGAGAGAGTTACATTCCCGGCGACAGCACAGCACAATTGGGCGCGACGCGATCTGTTTGCCCCATTCAACAAAGTCTAAAAACCGTGATACTTTCTAGGCCAGACGGGCATCCATCATTCCGCGCCTCTTTTTCGCACGGCTGCTTACCGAACGCCACGTGCGTTGATTTCACTGCCGCATCGATAATCGCAAAAACAGAAGGATCGACCTCGTTATTTTGCTAGCGCTGGCAGATCTCGTCGCTGGGATAGTCCAGCTTGAATGGTCTTGGGAAACCTGATTGATAGTCTGTATAAATTCATGCATTACACTTATCAGCCGGTGGTTACCAGGCATTCAGAATCGTTATGGAATCCCGACGATGTGTAATGCAAGAGCAGTAAAAGACGGGGAATGATTAATGCGTGAGACTCTGGTTCCTGACACGTGTTGATGAGAACTCGAGCGGAAGTATCACCAGTGTAACCATGAATTACACGGATTAAAGGTTCCAACCTGTTTGCGAGCACCTGATCTGCCTCGCGCCTCGCGGTTCTGCTTCATCGGCCAGCTGACGAACGTGCAAACCAGAATGGAAGATCGGGCGAGGGCTCGAACCGTGTACTAATGTTTGTCTCTGCGTACTACTAATTAAGGGCGGGTTGCCCTTCGTCTGTCCGACGGGGCACGACTCAACGAAACACTTGGAAACTAATTGGCGACCTGTAGACAGCCGGAGCAACCTAACTTAATAGTTAGACAAGCGGTGATTTCTCTGGCTGATTGTAATAACGTGATTATTCCCACACCAATTGTTCCTAAATGGTCTTTGATCGTGGTTCTTTTTATATCTCTAAATATTTCGATAACGATATCTGAAAGTCCATTTGTATAACCCTTCTCGCGGATTAAACTTCGCAGAAGCAATCGGAGTCGTATCGAATTTAGCGAAATTACAGTGTCACGTACAGGAAGCCTTTCAATTAAGTATTGTATAAACACTGCGAACAATCTGGCGTCCATTCGAAGTCCAATTGGAAGTGGATCACGTCTGGCCGGTGCTCTTGTACCGCAGCAACGATACGGGAAAGCTGTTTTATGCAAATCTCCGCGGCAATAATAATAGTTAACTATTCGAGCTTCATCTGGATTTTTTTACACTCGATATCCAAGCTCGTTAGAAAGTCTTAGAAAATCGTTCCGCCTCCGTGAACGGATTTAGAAATATCGAACAGGAATTCTTCGCGTCCCGACCACCTTGGAAATTTTAAAATTCCTTCCAAGGATTAAAGATCGTCGACGTTGAAGTATTACAGTAGCTTACCACTGCCTTTCCCCACACGTGGCTCCTCTTAAATCATTCACACCGGCTGCATAACGATCGCGCCTTACGAAAATGTCCAGCCGAACGGAGCATCCCGGTTACGTTGAAATTTCACAAGTGTTTCGTTCAACCGCGGGGTGATCGCGTGGGCGCTTGGCGTGGGCGACGTTTCAACTGTCGCTTCGGAGCGGTTTGCAAATACCAACGCCCACGTTATTGGTTGCAGGGGGAAGCAATCTGGACCGAGGGAATCGTGTTCAGCAAACAGGATAATCAGCGAGGCTTTTTTTCTCACAAGTGACAGGGTGTTTCCGTTTCTCCTTTTTCCTTTTAATGCTCGACTGGTAAATACAGAGGCACTTAGGGGGGGAAGAGCGAGGGGGTAGTAAAACAGTAAAAAATAACAAAGTGTGTAATAGAGTACAACACGCACCACCTAATCGATCGAGTATTTACAAGCTTGGGGGTTTCGTACCTTCGCAGCCCCGACTGCAACACGTACAGTAATAAATTATTTATCCGCATGTACGGCCGACTATCTATACGTGCCTATGCTATAAAGTATCTATGTATACACACACGTATATATATATAATTTTTTTTTTTTATATAAATTAAGTTAAATAAGGTGTAGGCGATTTCGTGTACGTAATAACAGGACGCTTGCTCCTCCATTCTTCAGCGCGAGCCGTCATTATTTCTGTTATACACTATTGCCTGTTGACGTCAGTTCGTGCTTGCTCGAGATTAAGTAGTTCGATCGAGTCAAGTAACCGTGAGGCAAATCCTTACGAAAATCACAAGGTACTTCCAGAATGTTACGCAACCAGCACCGAGACTGTGGTCATAATTTTCCATCGCACTCGGATCAATTAAAAGCTTACATCCTCGAAACAAATAAAGAACCTTTAAACAATGGCGTGCGTGCGATATTATTAATTGCGATTCATTAATTAATGCAGTGTTTATGCTTTTATCGTCTATCACCGGATACCGATAATTTTGACCGAGTAATTATAAAAATAGCCGGTTATCGAGGTGACGAGTTCGTTTGAAATTTATTTTCTTGAAACGGCTCTCGTGTTTTCAATATCGATAGATTTTAGATAACTGGGACAACGTAATGATAAAAGTCGCGAAAGTAAAAGAAAGTACAAATCGTTTCGGGTGACGATAAAGAATTATGTAGTGGTATCTTTGCGGCTGATAATATTATAAATCAAAGAACATTGAACGAGTTCCGCAAAACACTTCTGAACTAGACACGATAGTCGCGATTGCCATAGGTCAGTTTAAGTAATTCCGGCAATTACGCGATACTGCGAACCACAGATATGATCTGTGCTCATTGTATACTCGGTGCTGATTGCTCGATATTGGATTTCGCGACATCGACGTAAAACGACGCGGGTTGCGGTCGGAAATGAAACAAGACGCGAACGGTGCATTACGTTGCACGCGATTAGCTTTTTAACGCTAGCGTGTCGGAAGTCGCGAGGGTGATTTCGAAGGGTAGAAAAATCGTAGGGTACGGTCCCTTCGTTGACCCTTTGAACTTTATGTTTCTTAGGACTCTCGGTATTATCGACCCGTGACGGTATTCAATTCGATTCATTTTCTACGATGGAAAGTCAATCGTTTCCTTCCTTTTCAATCGAATACAAAGATTTAATTGCTCCCGATGGAAAATCAAGGATACAAAGGGTTGATTATCGTCGGTCGGTCTGAGGATCCTCTGATGATACTTCTCACTACACAAGGGATACCGAGTCCATCGAGACGTGCTGATAACACGATCTGATCGGAGTATTAAACTAGTAGCGCCGGCAGTGCATCGTTGTTCCTCCAGCGTCCATGATAACAACACTGTTCGCAATCGTAGAACACTACTTAGTCTGTCGGCTTGTTCGCTCTCCAATTGCAGCACAGTTGCGGCGCGTGTGAAAGGTGGCATTAGTGGAGCCGCCAGCATTCTTGCAGAACGTTTCACTCGAAACTGTGCACAGTGTGCGAACCCGGCAAGCCGCTGATATAAAAAAATTCCACAGCCTTAACGCACACGTAAAGGATGCCTTCTAATATGTCATATACATACATCGCGTGCGATGCCCGATAAGCTACCCTTTCCGTGCATCGCCTATAATCTTCGCGGGAAATATTGCACAGATACAGAGCTCCCTATCATAGTGCTAATTGCGTGGACGTTCTTCTTTGCATATAATATATTACACACGAGTGGTGCCTCCTTCGAAACGGCCGTTCGAATCGCGTCCCTTGGCGTAGGTTCTTATCAAATCCTCGTTCCAAAACAATGTGGCCGTATTTAGAATTGGAGGATCTGGTTGATCCATTCACGGAACTCGGAGATCCGAGTGTAGACGCCTGGCTGGTTCGGTACCGCGCAACCGATTCCCCAGCTGATCACCCCGGCAAGTATCCATCGTTTATCGCGCGCCCTTTGGATCACCATTGGCCCTCCACTGTCACCCTGCGAGGACACAGTGAATCTCTCCATTACTATCATTAAAACACCGCGACGATTACGGTAATCTGATCTGTTCCCTTAATCGAGATTCAGCAAGATTCTCCTACTGTAATGAATCACCGAAAATATCATACCTCGCACGAATCGAATCCACCGTTTTTCCAGCCGGCGCAAATGAAAATGTGAGGAATGTGCTCGATGTACCCCGCGTTCCTATACATGCCCTCGCACATCGTATTATTGATGACTGGCACAGCTACTTCCTGCAGGGTGGATGGCAATGGTCCCTCTGGAAAATTACACTTCAATCAGCATGCCGTTTTAATTATGACGGAACGAGTAACGGGGAGGTTGATACCGTCGTAGAGTCGGCCCCAGCCGGTGACATAAGCAGTACGTCCGACGTAACTCTCGTCGTCATCCGGCAGGCAAATAGGTAGAACATTTGGTTGGAAGGGTAACAACGGCTCGTAGAATCTTAACAGTGCCAGATCGTACTCGAACGTCCGAGGATCGAACTGTGGGTGACTAGCAACGATTTGAACCCTTCTCTCCTGGTAGCCATACGGCTCGTCTTCGTTCGCGAGGTCGTGCTCGCCGATTCTCAGCAACAGATCGCTGGGTGGCACGCTGCGGGGTATGGAAAAGGAATACGTCAGAAATGATGTAATTCGGCTAAGTGGCGACGAACTGCGAGGCGTTCTCGGTGCCTCGCATCGATGAAGATTGGAATTTAATCTACCGAAGAAACAAGGATTTCGTACCGATGGAAAGTTCATCACGATAACAAACATGATACCCACTTTTCTACGCAGTGCGCTGCGGTTATAGCCCAATTCTCGTTGAGCAAAGCCGCGCCGCACTTGTGCAGATACGTCGACGTCCTCCATTGCCGTAATGAGATCTGAAAAGAAAACATTCATCTTGTTTAACGAAGAACGATGCTCCGGCATGCCTGGCACGATATCAATCGTCCAGCCTCGGGACGCGCTTGGCTGTCTAAGAATTTACCGTAGATTACCACCATCTTGTCCAGAAGCAACGTATGACGCAGGTAGACGAAGGAATACCGGTAATTTATTGTTGATTAATACGCGAAGACCAGTGGTTATGAAGGAATATAATAACGTGATGATTTTTCGATACCACTCACCTGCCATGGCCATTTTGCGAACGAACTACGATTGCCACCGACGATTCGAGACTCCGGGAACAATCTTCTGCCGCACACTGCAAGAATAAGCATCGTCGAGTTCAAGCCCTTGAACAATTTCAAGTATCTCGCTGAGACCGCCATCTTGGAGAACCAGCCTTTTACATTTGTCGGACTGGATGAACCGGTATAATCGTGAGCGCCCCTTCCAAACTTCTTCCTTTTTCATCGCGGCTCTAATTGATTTTTTACCGTTCCCCGTTTCGTTCAGCGGCTATAAACTGAAACGTCGGCAAGCCTCCCGATGCGTTGCTCGCGGCCCGATAGAATCATCGACGGAAAAGAAACGTCAACTCGACTACGCGCGATTTGTTTCCTTTTACGTAACTACGATGATTGAATTCTCGTGTCCAGCTTTGATAATTACATAACGGGCTCAATAACATTCAGATATCTGTGTTATCGATTGTAGATTGTATATTCGTAGTTCTGATAGACCCTGGATTGACTTCGTCAAAAATGAATGAAAACCGATTTTTATCGGTACGAAGCGTGACACTTATAGTGTGCTCTGTAGAAGGGAGATAAAGTACGATTGAGAATCTCACCTTGCTTGTAATCTGACATGTTGAGAGTCTCCATCGGCACGGGCAGCTCCGTATCAATTGTCACACTCGCGATCGTGGACAGGGTCGTTAGTATCGTGGGCCTTTTCGTGATGTTCTCTGTAGTAGACTCTGCCGTAGGTTTCTCTAAAAATTCGTACGTTCTTGGCATTTGTTAACCTTGCGCGCGCGCCTAAAGCGCTGCTTACAAGGGAACATATCGAACCCGCGCACCCCGATTTTCACGAGACCCACCGATTTGCAAAATAGTGAAAAATATTTTTTCTTATCGGCAATCGTCCATGTCGAGGGGATGAAAACAGCCCCGGAAGTTGGGGGTCGAAAATATATTTTCTGTCTCGAGAACCATTAGGGGTAGGACAAATTCATTTTTAAAGTGCGAGTTACTTAAAACCGATATTTAAGAAAATATGCTTTCAAACCCCAAGTTTAGGTGTTTTTTCACAACAGAGAATACGTGTCAAATATTTTTCACCCAGCTACAAATCTGCAGAGTCTCGTCAAAATCGGCGTATGCGGGTTCGACATGTTCTCTTGTAACCCAGAGAATGCTGCCATACCGGAAACGGTAGGTTGCAACGTGGATTCCGAGGTCGGTTTAGCAGTCGTCTCTTGGGAAGTTAGAGAAGGCTTTTTAGTAGTGGGCGACTGGATCATGATCCAACCGTCAGGGGTAGTGACGGGCGTCCATTCGCTTTCAGTCTGATCTGGAAGACGTTGCGAACGCGTTATCAACGGCTGCGTAATGTTTTACAGCGTTCAATCAGCCAGCGCGAGCTCGGTACATGTAAAGCAGCGGCGAGAAAGGGAGGAGAATCGGGAGCTCGTTGGTACGAAAACTGGAGCAAGGTGCAGTTATCGGAAAATAATTCGAGTCGTTTAAATTACAACGGGAAAGACGAGAAGGGGGGAAGAGTGAATGCTGCTCGTGAAGCATTCGAGAGGAAAGATTACGGTGGACGGTTTAAACCGTTACAACCGTCCTGGCGCAACAGAATTTCATCTCCTATCGATACGCAAAGAGTACGACATTTCCATCCTTAATGAAACACCCATCTCTCGGGCGCGATTATCGTCGCCCGAAGGAATTCTTTTTCACATCTATGTCGCACGTGCCACTCGAACGCGATTACTCCGCGAAAAGACAGGCGACGCGTAATTTCAAGCACCGATCGGTGGTTAATCGATGCGGAATATACCGCGAAATGTATCATACGCGGAAATTGCGCACGGTAGCATTGAACATGACCACCACCTGACTGCCTCTTTGTTAACAGCAAACGGCCGATCTATTTTAAGATTAAATGTTCTTTACGCCGCAGCAAACCTGTCCGAAGAAATTACGGTATTCGGTATCGACACGCTCGAACAATGTACTGGGTGTCGCGATTGATACCACGCGTTCCAGATAACTCTGAGGGAGAACACACGAGTGGAAGGTATGCAATAGGATTTTACCGTGCGACAACAAGAGCCGATATTCCTAAAATGTTTCGCAACTTAATTTGGAGAGAAAGAAATTCGAGGAATCGCTTAAAAGTGCCGGCGAAAGTGGGCCTAAGGAAGATTAGCGCGTGATCGATCAATTTCAAAGAAGCTTTCGCGGTTCTGTGGATGCTAGTTAATGCAGGAGGCGTGCCCCCCGACGTGAATCGCCGCCGAGATGATTTCCTATTGACGACAAGTGCGTCGCGTTGCACAATGGCCATCCGTTTTCTTCGATTTCACCGAGCCGGCCGCGGGAACGGTTTTCGCTTAGCATGCGAATGGAATATGCAAATGAACCGCCTATCGTCGTTGGAAAGAATCACGCGTAACCGCCGATTAATCGGGAAGCTATGGGTGGGCGAAATTACTCGATCAACGATGTATGGAAAGCGTTATCAATCGGCCGTTCGCTCCAATCAATCCTGTCCAATAGAATTATCTATCAACTCACCCGGTTGTGTGGTCGCCGTGGAAGAGATCTCTGGCGTCTTGGTAATCGCGTCGTCCGTGCTGGACGTCCACGTAACGAGTCCAGGTAAATGCGTCGTCTGCGAAATGTCGTCCAAAGTCTGATTAACCGCGGGCATCTTCGTCGAGGCAACGTAACCCGTCGTAGTGGTGTCAGACACGGACGTAGGGCTGGTATCTGTCACGGTGGAATTGAAGGCTGCCGAGGATGGCGTGGTGGTGGATGGCTTAGCAGTAGTTTGGTTCAATGGTTTCGTCGGCTTCGACTCTACCGTTGGCCTAGGTTTCGTAACGGCAACGGTGGAGGCATTAATCGACGACAGAGGTCCCGTTTTTTCGGTGGTCGTCGTGTACTCTGTCTGAAGTACCGGTTGCGCGGCAGTCGAGCTGGTCTTTGTCGGCTTCGGCCTCGAAGTAGTCGTGGTGGTTGGCTTGGATGTCGTTGTTTTAACCGCTGTCGTTGTTTTCACCGTGGTCGTTGTTTTGGTCGTTGTAGGCTTGATCTTTTGGACAGGCCTCGGTGTGAGTGGAGTCGTCGGCTTCGACAGGACGGAGGGAGAAGTCGAGGGCCTCGTACCTGTCGATGAAATCCTTTCCGTAGTGGTAGCGATGGTTGCTTGGTCTTTGACAGACGTGCCAAACGGTTTCGTGGTAGTTGACGACGTGCTACTGAGACTGGAGCTCGTGGATGGTTTGGTGACGTTGATGGGCCTTTTTCCCGGCGATGTTGGTGCCTTCGTTGTCACCGTTGGTCGTCTTGTACTGCTGCTGGTCGATGGTTTCTTCGTGCTGCTGATGGGTCTTCTGGTGGTGGACTGGGTGAAGGGTTTCGCAGTAGTCGTGTTCCTTGGCGGGAACCTCGTGGCAGGAACGATCCTCTGGGTAGTTGTAGACACAGCCTTCGGAGTTGTCGATTCGGTTGTTCTTTCGGTGGTGGATTGTAGGGGTTTGGGCGTCGTTGTTTCTACGGGCCTGTGCACGGTCGAGTGACTCGGCTTGTTCGTCGCTGGACGCGTTGGCTTATGAGACGTGGACGAGTGAATCGGTTTTTTCGTGACTGGCTTAGTCGTTTGTGCGGAGGTTTGCGTGACGGATGCCACTTTCGTCACGGTTTCAAACGTCGACGGCCTCTGAGTGATGTAAGAGGTTAGCGTAGAAGGTTTGCTCGCGATGCTGGTGGCGTTCTTGGCGCTGCTGGCTTCCGTCACCGTGCTGTACGTTTTCTGCGAGGTGGGAACAACGCCGGTGGTGATTCTGAGAGGAATTTCCGTGGTCGAAACTTCCTTGGGTGAATCCTGCACAGTTTGGAAGGTCGATAACCGAACCGGTTGCGTGGTCGTTTCGACGGTAGTCAGTATTATTGGCTTCTTCGTTACGACTTTCGTCGGTTCTTTCACGGTAGTCGATGGTGTGTAAGTGTTCTGCGTGACGTAGGTACCAGTTGTCTCCTGAGTAGTTGTAAAAAAAAAAAAAAAAAAAAAAAAAGTACGATAAAAATAAAAGAATAGCGAAGTGTAAAGTTATCCAACTGATTAAACACGAAATCTTGATCAACTTGCCTCGACGATGTGCGTCCCAGGTGGTTTCTTCTCGTTGATCGGCTTCGGCCTGGAGAAGTACTCGGGTATGTCGTTGCTCTCGATCGGCCCACTGGTCGTAACGAACGGCCTCGCTGGTGGTCCATCGTCGATGCTGTTGTCCTGGGGAAATATTTCTGGCTCCTCGTCGATCTTGCAGCAGCTACCAAAGTAGAAGCGATCGATGCAGGTGCCGAGGTGCGTGCCATTCGCCTTGGCGCATGTGAACGCGAACATGCAAACGCCGGTCTCGCCAGTTCTTCGTGACACGCACGGCAAGTTTCTAATGTTCCTTCCCGTACCTGCGAACAGAAGAAACTTTGATTTGTAATTCAAGAATAATCCTGTGACGTCATGTTCTTGGAGAGTCAAATAATGTCGAGTTCTGCCTCTGCAGAGACGAGGCTCCCTCCTCCAGTTATCCCCGCACGCGTTCTATATTCCCTTCGCAATATGTAGGTACTTGGACCAGCAGCTATCGTCATCGTTTCTAATTCCCCTTAATCGTCCGCCTGTGTGCTACCCTGATCCTGTCAGAGGTAACGGGAGACAGTGGAGAACAGTGCGATCAATTAATAACCGTGTCAAAAGAAGGGCTGGGCTGCACGTGCCTCCTAATTACGCGCCCCATTGTGCAACTGTTCAGTACTGACAGATGTAATTGCTCCGATAGAATTCAAGCAGCTTGTTAAAATGAACACGCGTATCGGTGAATAAAAATGGACGAATATTAAAGACGGATAACGGAATGGCAGTGGCCGCTTCGGCAATGATTCACATGCCCCTCCGGTACAGTTATGTGTTTCTACGGATAAGAAGAAACGAGAAACCAGACGACGAATGGAGAAACCGTGTTTCCGGGCCTACCGAATTCCCTTAAAAATTCTACACTGTTTCCTTCTCTCTTCCTTTCTCTCTTCCACTCACAGGTGTCCCGAAATTCTTCGATGTTTACACAAAATCTACCACACACAGCAGATCAATGCCGATCGATATTGCATCGAGTGACTTTACAGTATGTCGCGACACAGTTGTTTTTCGGATCCCGATTGATAGCCGGTACACAGATTTCGGTTGATCTCTGATCGACAACCGAGCGTAAATAATGTATATAGTACACGCCCGGCGTTATCGGGGAACGAATTGATGTCAGGCAAGGCGAAGCAACTCGGTACCGTTAAGTTTCGATGTATGAGCTAGTTGCCCGACCCAAAAGTGGGTCACAGTCATAGCCTAATGTAACAGCCCGTTTCCCTCTAAGACACCTCACAATCTCGGCTTCTTCGACTCCTTCTCTTCAGGCTGTCTCGCTGTTGGCTACCCAACGAAACCCTCGCGCGCATTCCAAGGCTCTTTGGCCGAGCGCGCGATTAAATCGACATACCTGACCGAAGCTATCACGCTGGATCAGGCACACCTGTGCGCTGATACGTTCGCCCAGCGGTTTAAATGACGTTCCGCGCATCGAGAAGACTAAGTAGGCACGGCTGTCCTTCGTAATTAACGAATGGGAAACTGGCACGACTACCTGGAAACGAAGCAGCGAAATTCCCGTGTCCCTTTGGCTGCCAGTAACCTTGGGGAAGCTTTTCTCGGGATATTTATGTACTTTCTTCTCAGCAGCCGAAGGTTCACGTCCGCGGCGAGTGAAAATCGACCGTGAAATTATACACAAACCGGGCACCCCTGGTTCCAGGTCAGTCGGTCAGTTCCCCCTGTGTCCAAAATGTCCGTGCGTGTTCGTTGCTCTTCCGCGTGGCAAATGTGTGCTAGCGGAAGCGTCGTATGCGTCATAGTCGTGGAAGAAAGTTGCCGATTCCATTACGCGTTTGTCGGAATTTCAGTTGCCGCCATATCCAGCGTGCGAACGTGCGCGTGCACGCCCACGCGGATCCCAGTACGAAAGGATTTCACTGACCGTAGGAATGTATTCTTCCGTGACATCGAAGAAAGATCGGCAGCGCTTTTCCAAAGTAAAGGGTCAGTCGAAAGGGAGCCGTGGCGAGCTAGGTGTGGATTGCGCATAGATGACCCTGCTGCGATTTCGGCAGTCGCGGAATTTCAGTTGCGGGTAAAGTTTTGCTGGTCGAACGAGCAACTCTGACGCGGTGCACAGTGCGCAGAGTGACGATCGGGGGGTGATCACTCTGGCCGCTGATTTCACTCGGACGCGACTGTTTAGAAGTTTAGATGAAGCGACTGGGATGCCGATGAGAACGAAGATGACGAGGTCGGAAAAGTCGGAGGTGTGAGTCGTGTGCGCGCCGATGACCGGGGCTGACCTACTTGCGTAGAAAACTGACCAGTCCGCCCACGTTCCGTTTGGACTCGAATCCAAGGTAGGTTCAATGTCGTCCTGCGGCGCGCACAGGTAAAAGGAACACGTACGCGCGCGTTCACGGTGAAGGGTTCCGTACAGGTTCTGCCCTGCCCGTCTCGAGTATTTGCGTACCGATCCGTTACCCAGCTGACACCTCGGGGAAGGCCGAGCGATCGCGGGCAGGCGAATTCGGGCGCACAGATCTCGGCGACTGCTTCCAAGGGCCAGAGGTTTAACGATCTTTCCTGTGGCTGCTCAAAGAGATCGCCCGTAAATCGTTCTCGTTACGTGGAAATAGAGAGAATGCCATGGGACTTACTTCCTGGAACAAATTGGGGAACGTAGATCGGGGAAGCGGTCACGGTGTTCATCAGCACGTTGCCTAGAAGAACGACGGCCCAGGCTTGTCTCTGTCGATCCCACATCTGAAAAATAAAGAGGAGAGAAGACGAGTTTTGAAACGCTGCAAAGAAATGAATCGCACGTAACGTTAGCCTAGTCGGCTCTCCATGGGAATGCCAATCTTTTCTATGAGTACACTTGAGAAGATTCCCACGAGACCCGCGGGCCTAGGAAGCCCAGGTCTTCAATTGACAATTACGCGGTTCTAAAATTAATTTCTGACGCAGCAACTAAGTAGCAGTTCCCTCGTCCAATTCCCTTTGTCCCGGGTTGTCATCTCCAATTTTAGAGCCTCGCGGAAGTGAAGAATTTGCTGGATTCGCGAACGAAATGCAATACGGATGATATATTGGTGTTTCAGTTATGTTACGCAACTCATCGATCAACCGTCGTGTTAGCAGATTATATTTTTATTACAGTCAGTCATTTTCCTTTCATTATCAATATTAGGGAACAATAATCCGAGATAAGATACCTACAATTAAGTGCTACCAAAACAAGAAGTTAAATTCCAGTTAACTGGTTAAATACCAGTCATTGGTATTTGCAATTGTTGCTGTTCGATAATCACCATTCCGGGCACCTATATTCTCAGATAATGATGATATCAAGAGTACGTTTCCGCATAAGAGAGACTAGCGAGAAGAAAGTAATCCAGTGAAAGAGGTGCAGCGACACAAAGGGTGATAATTACGGATTGAAGACAACAATGGGAACACGGTGGAGCGTTGACAGTCATAATCTCATTGCGGGGAAGGAAATGTTGAGTGAATGACCTTATGAGAACGGAGATTCATTTTCAGCCGGGATCTCGAGTGCAATATTACGTGAAAGCAGCAATAAGTTGGAGAAACAGATTCGCAAAAGTGATTGCTGCGTTCGTTTCGTCGTCTATTCCATTTTCTTTGAGACGCTCGGCCACTTTCTTCGTATCATTTTCCTTTACCTTTACCGAATATGTTAACGTCGCTGGCAAGGCTGCCACGATATCGTGCCGTGGCCATCCGATATTCATCGTGCAAGAACTGAATTACAGTTACTCAGAAGGAAGAATTCGGGTGTAACGTTATATCCTGTCCAGTTTGAGATTGAGTTGGCTCGCCATTTCGATGCAAAAGGAACGTGCCACTTCGATTCCTTCACAATCTTTCACAATCTTGGCATTTCCATCGAACGCTCTCTCCCTTTTGTTTTGATTTCTTCTAGCTCAAAGCGGCAACTTTAAAACGGAACAAGAAGCCTCGGAATGAATGTACGAAATATCACATTGCCGCGATCGAAGAGGATGCGGTGGTCCGGTTTTGCCTTGAAATTCAGGCCCGCGGTTCTAGTTTTCCTTCGGGCTGTCCGAAGAAATGCAATGATCTCATCCAGTGTGCACTCGCTCCTCCTCTTTGAGGAAGTGATAAAAACCGTTACAGTTACCCAGAGGCAGGAATTCGGGTGGATGAAGCAACGAATGTCGACGTGAGCCTGGCTGGCTTGTCGATGGTCAGGTTACTGGTTTCCTGCCTCTGATTAGTTAGGCGACAGTTATCTTTTCCGCCCCGATTTCAACCGAACTGTTCCTTTTTCTCGCGTTTTAGTAGCCACGGGGAAAGGGTCGACCAAGCAGTTTTATAGTTCCACCAGACGGAGCAACATATTTCAAAGAATCACTCCATCGTATAATTTCGAGCATTCAATTGCTAGAAATTGTTCTATTAAATATCTGTTGGATTTTAACTGGCGCCTGTCGAATTATAATCGAAAATTCGCAACGCACAGGATCGAAACTTTTGTGCCAATCGCGGAATCTAGTGATTAGAAACGTCGAAGACGAAAGCGACCGATAGGCACACGCGTGTTCCTACACATAAAAAGCTTTTGTTGTAACGCAGTGCGTAAGTGGTAACGGTACCAGCCACTTTCATTTGTACACACGTATCTAATGCGAGGCGCACATGTGGGTTGGCGCCGAACTACGGTACACTGGAATAAAACAGCCATTTCGAAATCAGGAGACGGCCGTGTCGAGAAGAATTCGTTAACAGCGCGCTCCTAATTACTTTGCTTCAATCTACGAATCGGCTTATCTGTCTGCTAAGGTTAATGCTTCCAAGCGGAAATTAATCAGCATTAATTAATCGTTCTGAATCGAATTCACTTCTTTATCAATCACCGATGTAATCAATCGATATCATTTATTCGAGGAATGCTTTATTTGTCTCCTGAGCCGCGAAGCGTTGTTTAGGATAAAGGGGAAGAAACGCGGAAAAGATTGCTGCGGAATGTGTGTTCATTGAATTCTTTCCCGGTCAGCTCGTGGATCACATACGAAACGAAGCGATGTCATCGAGAGAATGACACTCATACTAAGGCCGCGGCGTTCGTGAAAGTTTGAATTCTGCTTAAAGGAATGAGCGGTACCGCTATTCGTGAACGACATACGGTTCACTTTGGCAAATCACTGGCAACCAGTTCAGAAATTCCCTTCAACCATGCCGGATGATGTATATACCTCCGCTAACAAGTTCTTCCAACGTTTCCAGTTAATTATGCAACGAGCTAGTACAGGAGGAGAAATGAGAAATACCTACTTCCGTGCTACATTTATTTACATTACATTTGCTGCAACTCGAGATCTTACCACTTGCGTCTACTTGGCGCTCCCTACCTTTCGGATTATTTCAAACTTATTACTACCATTTACACGGCGAAACAACGACGAATGGTTGGAGCATAGAGTTGCAACGCGAAAGAATAAAAGGAGGAAGATTTTATGCGTAACGTTAAATACGGTCTATCAAGTAATTAATTAATGCATCAGTATACAATTACCAGCGTAGCACAGGACTATAAATACATATCATAAAACATTCATAAAGCAAAGATCGCGATGTACTAACAGGTAATTCCAACCGAAGCGAAGGACGTTCGTCCGATGCACTGCGCGCGGTTTTCTTCGTGGAGAATCGAGAGCCTTGAGACAGAGTCGTCACCTTACCTTGACTGATACCGGCAACAGAGCGACTGCAACGATGAGGATTTGTCCGCGGTCAGGCTCCAAGAGGCATCATCCCCCCAGCAAGCCCGGAATATCTCCCGCCCGACGAAAGTCCTTGCGCACCGAGAGAATTCACCTGCAACCCCTTGAACGAACCACCGAGCCTCCGACGTGAATTCGCTAAACTCGTTAGACGGAGCTTGATGGAATTCCAATTTCCCGCCCAGAGGGACACCGCAGCCTGACCGATCCACGGAGCAGGCTCGTGGCCAGCTATTAGTAGCCGAAATCTCGGTGGACTGGCGGGATCTAGAGATCGGTCGGAAATGAGGACGTTCGCGATCTAGGAGGAACGTGGACACCGCGCGAAGGTCTATGCAGGGACACGGTACGAACGGACGAAGGAACGAGCGAGCGAACGAAGGAACTCGACCTGCTCGCGGCGGCTCGCACCGTTCGAACTGGTTTGTTGGTGATCCTAGCGTGGTTCACGACTTCTGGATCACCGTACTCCCGATCCAGGTACTCTCGGGTACGGTCCGCGTGCACGAATCCCGGCACGGCGCATCGCCGCTGGTGAACACCCCACCATGCCCGGATAGAACGAAGCCAGGCTAAACTACAGGACAATTCCGCACGGTAGACCGTGGCAGGGTCGAGGATACACCTCGTGTTGGGGACTTTAGCGCCGGCTCGAGGTGAGGTGGTGGCAATGACCGTTCTCCTCCGGTGCTCCTCTCCTTCTAAACGAAAGGCTGTCCTTGTTCCTCCAGCCGCAGCCACGTCCGTGCTTCCTCTTCTTGTTCGCGAGGCTCCGCCGGTCGCCATTCTTCTGCCCTTTCCTACCTGTCCCCACTTGGACCTGGTTGACGTTGCAGGTCGCCGGATGGCCGTAGGAAAAGGCACGCTCGTTGCCTCTTCTTATCCTAGGTATTATCCTTGCCCCTTTTATTTTTCCATTCCCTCGTCCTGCTCTCGATCCCCGGACCCTCCTCCCGGCTGCAGTTCGATCCTGTGCTCATTCAAATGCGGAATATCGATGATCAGGGTGCTGTGGCGCCTTTCATCTCCGTTTTTCTTCTCGCGGTTTCGGGGCATGGCGAGTGTTGTAGCTCGGCTGTCGCAGTCGATGGTTTCTTTGATAGTAATTGGACAGATGGCAGGACTTAGAGAATTATTTCTGTCCCTGAAAGAGATATAGGTAGGTACTTGGCGACGCGTGTCGTTTGAAACGGGCCCGCCAGCAATGATTTCACCAGGATTGAATTAATCCGTTGCTACTGATTTACTTTTTTAAGCAGTCAGGTATATACATTTCTTGGCTTGACTTATCTTTGGAAGGTAAATTTCAACAGTCGAACCGACAGATCTGCTAATGGTAACGATCACACTGTCCTCGTACAGTTATCAAACTGCATCCCATTGTCTGACTGCCAATAATGTTTGAAAAAAGTATTTGCTACGCAACGGTGAATTAGCTTGGAATGTCGAAACGTAATTAAGTTATCATAGTTTTAATTGTAGGGGAGACCGGGGCTAGTTGACTAAGAAGGTTAGTTTACTAATTACCATTAATTGTTGTGTTATGGAATAAATTGTGCTGCGATTCGCGATATTGGAGCATATGAATGGCCAGCTTGCCATTTAATGTGTCGCCGTGACAAAAACATGCGTGTTCTATCAGTGAGAACGAAAAATCTATTAAGGTCAGTGGGAAGTAAATATATTTGTTTCGACTATTTATGAATTTTTGCCCACTAATTGTAAGTACTGCTTGATGTTTTTTCATTAATATTTTGTGGAAACGTGATACATTGACTATAATTTACGGTATTTTATTTTATCCGGTGCGTGGAGGTTTTGTACGTACGATCTTTAACATGTTAACAATGTCTGACGGGGTTACTTGACTAAGCATAGGAATACCACTAAAAATTGCATTTTTTTATTCTCAAGATGCAGTCGAGGCAAAGAGTTTAGCTGCTCAAGTTCACTTCCCCCACCACAAATCCTTCCAAACTCACCCCTACCAATTTTACACCCTATCCTCCCTTCAAACTCTCCAAATAGACCATAAAAAACAAGTATAAAATAATTACAGTATCTAATACCATAATAATTAATATAAAAAAAATAACACTGTGAAGGAGTAAAAAAAATTGAAAAAATTTATTGGTCGTAGTATACATATGAATGCGTTTTTTATACTATGTATATTGATGGAATTGGCAGCGTATATATACGCCTTTCGTATATATTGATGGAACTGTAAGGTTTAAAACTGAAAAGTAAATGTCATGTCAACTAACCCCATCATATTTGTCAACTAACCCCGGCAGCCGGGGTTTGTTGATTTATTCGTCTCACTACTCTAAATACAATAAAAACTACAACTTAGACTCTATTAAAACGACTTTCAAAATTGAGCCTGTATACCTAATGAAATTTGTAAACTTTTGGTATGCAGCAAGTCAATAAAATATCAATGGTCTATTTATAAAAATTAGAAATGTTAAAAATTAGTCGACATGCCCCAGTCTCCCCTACCTTTAAATACTTTCTCATCGAGTATACCCGTTTGAACCCTCGAAAAATGTGTACATTTTGTGGATTTTTTTACAAGTCAACGGCTTGATGAAGATTTCCCGTTGTTTTACTATCTTTACATAGTATTATGAACTACTTAAAAAAAAAGTTTCAGTTAAAAAACTATTGTTTTTCGGAAGTTATGCATACATATCCGAAAGTCTCTCGATTCTAGACGACTAAACAGTGGATCTGAATACAGCTGTATGTCGTGTCTGAAATCAAAAACAATAAAATCTTCTTATAAAGTATGTCAATAGCTATCGTTCAACGGGGCCGATTTTGAAAATTTGAAAAATAAAGAAATTATGAGAGATCAAAGGTAAAGTTACATTTTTCTACGAGAAAAGGCCATCTTTTTTCTTTATAAATAATAAACGGGCAATCGGAATTAAAAAAAGCCCTCGTTGGACGATGTGGAATCTTATTACGATCCTGCATGCAAAATTGGAAGTGAATTGGTTGAACGTAGCGCGAGTTTTTAGGCCCACCGTTTAATCGTCTAAAATCGAGAGACTTTCGGATATGTATGCATAACTTCCGACAAACAATAGTTTTTTAACTGAAACTTTTTTTTTAAGTAGTTTATAATACTATGTAAAGATAGTAAAAAAACGGGAAATCTTCATCAAGCCGTTGACTTGTAAAAAAATCTACAAAATGTACACATTTTCCGAGGGTTCAAACTGGTATACCCCCTTCAGGGGTTAGGACACACTAACGGGCCAAGAAAGCAGACGATTTTTAGACGACGATAATAAGAAAAGTAAATAATCGATTAATATAACGTTTTGTGTTTTAGTTCACTATATTATGAACTATAAGAAAAGCATATAATATTCACAAAATAGCGTCCTTTTTTTTCCGGATGGTCAACTGGTGGGCCGGATTCCGGGAATTCGGATGAACTGTAACAAAAACCCCAAAAATGTCATAAACTATAATATATTTCCTAGGCATTGACGATGCAACAATTCAATTTTTGCGATAATTGACAAAATGGCCGATGTTTGAAAAATAATGATCAAATTTCGACAAAAGTGTGTGATCTTTTTGCTTATATTTTGTACAATAATTAAACAATTTTAAATGTTGGATCGTCAATGCCTAGAAAATATATTATAGTTTATGACATTTTTGGGTTTTTATTTACAGTTCATCCGATTTGCCGGAATCCGGCCCACCAGTTGGCCATCCGAAAAAAAAATGGATATTTTAAATGGAGACATTGCACGGCGTACAAATGCTATTTTGTAAATATTATATGCTTTTCTTATAGTTCATAATATAGTGAACTAAAACACAAAACCTTATATTAATCGATTGGTTACTTTTCTTATGATCGTCGTCTAAAAATCGTCTACTTTCTTGGCTCGTTACTGTGTCCCAACCCCTTAATACATTATGACTTCTCCCCTCACGATTTACCTTAATCTCACTAAAGATCTGTCCAAAGGAATCTAGATTATAATCTACAGTGCAAAAGTCACCTAGTCTTAGATAAACATATAGGAGGATGAATGTCGTAAATCGTTTAAGCGATAAGGCACGATGACACATGTAAAATGCCAGAATTACACGATAAATTGCAAGCGCCAAATAAATGTAATTGCGTTCCTCCTGAATAAGCTTGTTATCGCACAGTAGTTCTCAATCTGCGAACCCGATTTTCGTTAGATAAGGAATACCATTCCCCTGCACGGAAATGCGAATAATAGTATCGACGAAGTTGCATATGGTTTTACCGTTCTATCCGAAATTTTTGACTGCTGGAAACAGCGTTTGCTTGTAAGCTTGTGCGTAGGGATTGCAATACCGGTTTCCCGGTAAATCGCGAGAAATACCCTTAAATTTTTACCGGTAATTCGCCAAATTTTTACCGGTAATTCGATAAATTACGTATAGCAATATAACACATATAAGCGTTTATTAATTCCGTCGACATCTACTATGTTATCAGTGAAAAAGAACTTCAGTTACTAATAAAGACGACAACCGAAGTATCTCATGGAGAACCAACTCTGATCCAAAAGAAAACTAAGAATCTGAATCATGTCATCAAAAAAATGGACGCATTTTCAAGTAGAAAAAGTAAGGGGAAAGTATATACAAATGGCACATGATTTCCTAATGATTACCCGACCAAAAAGTGTAGAATATGAGAGCGCTTTATCCGTGGCTGGATTATTTTTTACAAAAATTAGGTCGCGATCAGGAAACTAAACTTTAGACAAATTATATTTTTTACGTACTTATTTGTTAAAAAGAATTGTTAAATAAAAAATATTTAATTATGTATGTAAGATAAGATTCTTTTCATTGTTTGCCTGGTGAAGATCCATATTAATAAGTATTGTAAATAGTTATACAAATATATCTATTTTGTGTTATATCATTTTATATTTTATGTTCAGAATAGTTTCACATGCATATATTTTTTATAATGCACGATTAGAGTTCAAAAAAAGTTTTTTGTAACGTTTACTCTTATATTTTAAGAGTCATTTAATTCCTTAAAAAAATACCGGTTGATTACCGGTAGACCGGTTTTGATTGAAAATTTTACCGAATTACCGGTAATTGAAAAAGTCGGTAAATTTGCAATCCCTGCTTGTGCGAGGACGAGAAAAAGGATTTGAGCGGCACTGCAAGCAATCGAGCCCGCGAAACAGTCGAATAGTGGTATCCAGTTAATACGTTAATACCAACAAATACGAGCATATGTTCGCATTCGTTGAGTCAGGGGGGCGGTTATCTGTATGACATTTAATTTTTGGTTACGATTGTTTGCCGAAGGTTTTTGTTCTATCGACATATTTATTATCGACCAGCAAGGTGTATGGTGAAAATCAATGACGTTCACCAGTCCTATCACAATACACGTCATACGCCTGTCGAAAAGTCCCAGCTGGCCGTGCCAAATAATGGACATACTTTTCGCGAGTTTACACGCTTGGAATTAGAAATGATAAAAGGGGCCCGTGTTCTTCGGGGACAGCGCAACACCTTAATCGTGCAGGTACATATACCCGATCCGGCAGGCGTTTAGGGTGATAGTCGAGGTTGGGAGAAGGCCCAGGGATTAGAGAGAGTTGCCCGAACAGCTCATAATGGCTGGAATCAATGACGATGAGTCCGTGAAAGCAGTAGGGCGCCCTTTTATTAATAATATTGCTTTTATTTGCCATTGACGGCGGTCGGCCATTCTGCCCGCAAACCTCATTTAACACTTCCATCGACATGTCCGTCACGATTCTATCGTGACCCACGAGCCAGCAGGATTACACCTACATCGACTCTGCCTTTGGCGCGTGCAGCATCACATTCTTATCGGCCATTTCGAAGTTTCGGAAGCCCCCTGTCAGATTTAACGATCTTAAGATTGGCACGCGTATCGCGCGGATATCTCGCTGTTTAAAGTTTCAAGACCGAAAAGATCCGTTCGACCTACATGCGTGGTTGATGCAACAAGAAGAAGGACGGGGGCGGGTCGTGTTTTATTTTAAATATAAAGTGGCTGGAGGGGCGAGGGTGATTTTGTGGGAATTTACTGGATCCGATCCGTGGGGAATATTCAGGGACAAATACTAAATCAATTGCTGTGGCATTAGTGTGGATCGACTGAAAGAAACGGCACGTGGATAGGCCGGGTTATGCTTTCCCCGAACTTCTCTTCGCCTTCGCTTCGAGAGGAACGGTGATGTGCGCACTTCCTCACCCCAGGGCAAAAAAAAAACACATCTGACTATTCCTCGTTATCTGCCTCGAAGTTTTTGTTTAAGGGAATCGCTTGATACCCGCGCAAAAGTCTATTCAATTCTCCGCCTTTAAATCCGAGGAATATCTCTTAAAGAATGCCTTATAAAATCCTGTATTTCGAACCAATTCGATTAGACTTTCGTAGAACTTCATTGGCCGCCAAGAACAGTGCTCCAGGGAAGAGGAAACTTCTCACGGAATGCATTTTAAACGTTTCATCGCGAAACTCTCTACTCTTTCGAAGATAAAGATTGGCCAACGATTTAAAGCAATTTAAACAATTATTTCATTTGCCCTCTGCTCTGAAACGCGTTGCACAGTGTTTAACGATGCTTTCAGAAACTGATGACATGCGATTGAAATCGGGAAGAAAGCATCGAGTAATCTGTATCTACTCGTGCACCTACCCAAAATGAATCGTTCCCTTAAATCGAACAGCTGGCGAGAGAATTTGATAGACAACGACAGGGATCGAAAAAAGAGGATCCACGGAAGGACAGGGGAAAGAGTGACTGGTGGGGCTGAACCTCGTGGATTGGCTGCGCGATACACGGGCTGCAGCCGAGGGGATGCGTCGGAGGGTGCGTTCGCAGGTATATATACTCCTGTCGATGGCTCGAGCGGCCGATCTAAACTTCCGAATCATTCGCCAGGATACAGAAAGCCGTTCGCCGAAACCGATTAATCTCTCCTCTGCGAACGTAGACACGAATCCACTCCTGGACCGACCGGTGAGTAAATTTTTTCCGAGTACAATATTCCTCTGGCAGTCACCTTTAAGCATCGCGACAAACCGTGTCGTATGATAGTTACGGGAAAGTGCGCGTCGTCTGTGTAACAATTGTTAACTGTGCGGTTGTTACTGATCAAGACACCATCAAAATCGTCCTGAATTTATTAGTCACTTTGATAAATTTAATATTGATGGCTGATAGAAATTTCATGCACCGTTGGTACAGACGTTTGACAGTTGACTGGTGTTCTTCTAACGGGTAGCAAAAATATTCAATTAAGCTTCGCGTGGTATCCGGTTTTTTAACTAATGAAAAGTTCGGTGAGCATCAATCGGGAAGCTGTGAATTATGAGAGATGTGTCAGGCTGTCGTTGCGGACGAATACATTTGATAGCGGTGTTCCGTGATCGACTCGATAGCTCGTTACTCTCCTCTTTATTCCAAGTGTCTAAACTTTTCGCATCCATCGAATGACATCCCAATCAGTTCAACATCAATCGCCCCAACGATTGTGGAACTCATCATGGTCGGTTGACAGTGCGACAAACACAGAATACATTAAATTCGTTTTTAATCATATTGAATTTTTCTATAGTTAGTTGATTAACACGCCTTTATTTGTAAAATACTGGCAGATCAGAAAGAGTATTGGTATTTAAAGGCGGGACAATAAATATCTGAAAGCGTGCAATAACGAATATTGTGTGTCATGTGTGTGACTCGCGGAATCCTGCAGGAATATTCGTCCTCTTCTTTAAGCAGCTTTACCGCCGGCTTATCGAGCTTGCGATAGTAGCTTTTATGATGTACTTTTCACCTAACGATCTGTATTTATTTAGTCTACGGACCGCCATAAAACGACGAGATGGTCGATTCGGTATGTCTCTCGGCTTTATGAGAACTGGCCATTGGGCGCGCTAAGCCGGCGGCAAACTAGCGATATTGTCATCAAAATGATTCATAAAAATCGCTAGATTAACTCCTCGGATTCCTTCAGAAGATATTCCACGAAATCGTGAAATAGACAGACATAGGCGCGTTGAAAATGAGCGAACATCATCTCAGATACATGGCGACGAAGAGTGCGTGTGCTGTTGTGTATAGACAGGAATTCGATAGATTATCTAACATTCGATTTGCTAGATTAGAGTGGACAAAGCAACGCGAGACACCTGTACGATACAAATATCACGCGGAAGAGTTCTATCTATTCTGCCCGATCTATTCTGAGAAAACGGGCGCGATCCGATTCCCATGTGGAACTAAACTTTGACAATTCGAAGCTACATGTGCGCGCGATATTCGACTCGTCGATTAACCGCATATCGACATTCAATTTCAAACCACTGACTATGCTCTGGGGGAAACTTTCATTATCGGCAAAACTGTACTAAACGGGCACGATATAACAGGTAACTCAACTTCAACTTCGGTCTCCGTCGACATTAGATTCTCGTGTTGCGTTATCGCTAGTTATTCTAGGCCTCTTTTGGCACTATCAAACAGATACGATCTTCCGGCTGATAATTTCGTAATTCGTAAGTAGGGTAAACCCGGGTGACGCGGTCGACCTAATATAAAATGACTATTAAAACTAATATAGACATTACTTATTTTATCAGGACAAACGTATATGTTCAGAATTTTATGCACATTCAGAAAAACTGGTCGATATTTGCTTTAAGACAATACTTACTGTAAATCGGGTTAAAAACTGAAGTCATGACATCTGACCACCTCTCCCGAGGTGCCGGGAGAAACGGTTTTCGTCGTTGGCAGAGACCACTGACATAATTATCCATGGAAAATTAACAAAGGATAAACCAAAATTATTTATGAGTGAATACAACGACAGATTTTTTGATATTTAATTTGTTTACGCTAAACAAGTAAAGAACACTTCAATCAAAAAGTGAACTACCCACTGGCGATTAGCAAGGCAAATGAATACAAAAGTAAATAAATAAACTAAATAAACGAAAATAATAATAAAATAATAATAAAAAATAAAAAAATCCTAACTCGACCATCTCTCCTTTTTGCAGCGAGAGATGGTCTTCTCGTTAGCTTTGAAAGGAAGAGTTAATATGGCCAAATACTTTAGCTGCATTGTCCCTCAATGTCTCTACTATCTTATTATCCCAAACATTAAACGAAACTAAACTTAGAAGTATATTGTAAATACGATTCTGTACAACCGCTGTTTGACAAAAGAGGTTAAATGTAACCCCAATTTACATTTTAAAGCCTATAAATCCAGAAAAACACAGAAGGAAGCGAAATGACGCTATTCATTCAACTGTTTGGCTTCTAGAGAAGGAATTGGTCTGCACTTTAACGCATTTTTACGTACAGAGTCTGAAATATAGCGACTCGACCAACTCTCCGACCCGACCGCGTCTCCCGGATTTACCCTATCCGATAAATCCGTTTCCCCCAGTAGAACGTTATTTTCGAACGCTCAGCAGAGCTCGAGGAAAGTTTTATCTATTGAGAGGAACGCGGGCATTTCTGTTTCAGCGAGCAAGACTGATTTTCGGTGTCAAGAATGCAATCGTATCTAAATACCATCTACTTGCCTCTCGTAATGTTCATCCTTGGAGCTGTGGTCGTTGACGGTGAACCGGAACCCATGGCGGGACCAACTCGACCAGAGGTATTTACCACCCCCGAGGAATTAAGAAGATACCTTGATTACGTCGGAGACTATTATTTGCAAAATGGAAAAGCAAGGTAAACGTATCCGGCATACTCTACAGTCTACATGTTGGAGGTCTGACGATATACACAAGTGACCCTCTATCTAACGTGAGAAATCTAAGGCTAATTGTAAGCAAGAGAAAAATCTCAGAATCACTGAATAGATGTCACTGAATAGAATCACTGAATAAGTTTGCAATCATATGTCACGTGCATGTATATCTGGTCTTTAACTAATTCGACAGCGAATTTATTACACATCTGCGCATGCTCGGTATAATTAGGGGGACATAATCGTAACGAATCTAACACGTGTAATCAGGTACGGGAAAAGGGGGGACGTTCCATCCTCTACTTCGGACGCTAGCCGTGCTTGGGACACGGTGAAAACGATTCTGGACGCTTCTCGACAATCGCAGCAACAGAGATTCGAGGCGAGGAAGCAGGAGAAAAGTCGGTTCCTACGTGAGCTTGAGAGCTCCGGTGATCAGAAGCACGCATTAAGGACCGACGGTCGACCTTGTCGCATGCTACACATAGTTGAAAAATACTACGACGATGCGCAATAAAATGGTCTATACATTCTTCTCCATTTACAGCTTGTATACCTTTCTGTTTTTTGAACGTTCCGTATTTTCTTCTTAAATTGTTCACCATACACATACATATGTCACGCTAATGAAGACAACCTCCCTTTTAAAAAACAGTTGATCTTGATCTTTATTTCGACAGCAGATTGTTTTTAAACTATGATGGTAATGAAATGGCAATCTGTCTCGGGTGATAGTGTCTGAAAGAATAGCATGCAATCAGAGTATGTATGTGTTCGACTCTCCGTTGGATTTAACGAAGCCCTGTCGCTTCGTCGTAAACCACTGCGTATCTCCTGTGACACATGGCTACGGTTAAAAATAAATAATATTTCACACTATGTCGTTATAATTGTTTTATTACGTGTTCTATCACGGCTGGTAAAATATAATTGTTACGAATACATGTTATGCGACATTAAATAAAGTTTTCGACGACAGATGACAGATGAATAATCATTTCACTATTTTCAGGGCAATGTTAAAACATTACGTGATGCTGAGTGATAGTAATTGATCAGTGAGTACAATATTTTCAATACATTTTAAACTACTTCGTTCATCTTCGTGGGGAAAATAAGGTAAACCCCATAATACTAAATGGCCATACTTCTTAAAGATATGAAACGGAAAGATCCGTTTATTTCATCTTCTTTTTCCTTCTTGTGAATGCTACAATAGATTATCACGGCCGCGTCCCCGGCGGGCACGGTGGACACGCCTGGAAAGAACAGGCTTGTCCCCTTATATCATAGTATAAATTCGTTCCACACGTCATATTAACCCTGGTATCGCCATCCCAACGATAGTAATTTTTACAATCGTTTGCAATAGGTGCCAAGCACAGTTGGCTGGGCACGCAATCCGTTGGTCTATGCGATGGATCCGGTATGATCGGGTGAAAACACGATTGTGGAAGCGGAGGTGTAGGTGAGGTCGGAGGAGTCGGAGTCGGAGGAGTCGGAGTCGGAGTCGGAGGAGTCGGAGGAGTCGGAGTCGGAGTCGGAGGAGTCGGAGTCGGAGTCGGAGGAGTCGGAGTCGGAGTCGGAGTCGGAGTCGGAGTCGGAGGAGTCGGAGTCGGAGTCGGAGTCGGATGAGTCGGAGGAGTCGGAGTTGAACCGCCGCAAGGTGGATCCGACGACCAAATGCATACTTCCAATGGCGGGAAGAAGTAAGTTTGTTTTCCGGAAACTATCAGGCAACTCATTACACGTGGTATTCCAAGAAAGCACTGATAATACTTGGTGCAATCAGACTCGTGGGGATATCTGCCCATAGGGTGCCATATAGAGCATGATAGTGGTTCAGCAGATGCAACATTCGTCGCTGTCACCGTGACGATGAGCGCCAGTAAATATATTACTGAAATTCGTAAAAGAAAAATGTTATAATTGGGTATTAAATTCCTGCGAATATATATTTTACTGATTTTGACTTTTCTAAAGGTACGTATTGACAGTTAAATTGTGGACGAACACTTATTCTTTTGTTTTCGCTTTTCTATCAGAGTTTCTTAATCAACAACAGTTTCAAATTTTCAATGTACTTACACTTCATGATGTGAAACACGTAATTTCCCTCACGGCGCTGTCGCCTATTTGATAGCCAACTGTGCATTTGAAGCCTGCTGGGCCGTTTTTATAGTCTACGAAGACTTATCACCAATTAATCAAACAAATTATCGCACTTACCTAATCGTTAGACTTTTTGATATTTTAGATTATCCCCTCCGAATCAGGGTCTCCTTATCCAGTGGGCTAAATGGGATATAGCCCAGGTGCACCAGTGATATCCAAGGGCGCTTAAGAGTCAAGAGGAGAGACACGACAACCGTTAAATCTATACGATGTACCGCCTTGCACCGATTAGGAAGAAACTGTAGTGTATAACTACGGCGTATAGAGTTGGTATTACGTGAGGTGTTAGGGTGCCAATTTTTTTTAGCCCAGAGCGCTCGAATTTTTAAAACGGCACTCCGATCTTGTATGCATAGTATCTTATCTTCGTTAGATTCTACATAAACGGACAGAGCTCTTAATTTTTTGACAGTGGTAAAACATATTGTCTGGAGGAATTTAAACAGCCTTTTCTTTTATTAAGGAGCTAATTCTTACTGATGGTTTGCGTACACATATTCGTTAATTCATTCCACATCACCCCCCATAAACTGGATAGTTACAGTAATAAATAACAATTATTCGACCAAACCAATAAGTTTTACTACTATAATTCGTGCCGTCGCGAGGAGAACTGTTTCAGTATTGATAATTCTTTAGTACGTGTACCAGCAAATGATGCTGAAATTGCGATTTCAAAGATCGCTTAATGCTACAGAACCATTCTTTCTTTCCTTGAAGTAACATTCCGCATTAAATTACATCGATCGTACGACAGAATTTTGTCCGTCTCGATTCTTGCAATTTTCACCTAGCAGTGTTCACTGTTTTAATCTACGGGTAAATAAAAAGGGAGGAGACGAGCCATTCAGCTAAGCTTTGTACTCGTAGAAACCGATCGGGGCATTAATGAAATCGCCACTGCGTTGGCGACACAGTTCCCATAGTGTCCCATGCAAATGGCATAACAAATTTCATCAGTTTTCTCGAAGATCAGCTTATGAAGGTGAATAGTGTATCTATGTGTAGACCCAAGTGCCGTTTCTAAGTGTACAAATTAGGGGAATGTTGCAAAGGGTAGCCTGGAATGGAATCGTGAACGATTAATAAAGGCCGCGAGGATAAGACCTAATCAAGATTACGTAAACAAAGGCATTTAATTCATGTTCTAACATGAGGTGATTATTCGGGTGAAGACGAAAACTGACGATCCCATAGTATTTGAGCTAGCTTATCAGTGCCGAGACCGTGAAACAGGCTGGGCGGAGAGCGTTCTATAAGCGTAACAGTTCCATCCAGGTTTAATAAGAATCGAGGGCGCCAGTAATCGCAGTTAGAACAGAGGAATGGTATGGATTCATATGCAGCCTTCAAAACAGTCATCAGCTGTGCCTCGGTCTTATCAACAGCTGGATTTGAACGACGAAAAAGTGGAATTTTTATGATACAATTTTTACATACATATACGTATGCATTTAATTAAAATCAAGAAAATCAAGTCGACGTCGTGTCAGCGATATTATCATAATACTATAGTATTATAACCGGAGCAAAGGAGCGCGATGGATTTCCCAACTTCGTTTAATTCGTCTATTGCATGTTTATACAGTAGCGACAACGGAACCACGATGTTATAAATGATAAAGTACTTGACAGGTTTTTAGAATTTTAAGATTAATGAAACAAGTGAGTAAATTCTTGTCGATGGATAAGTAACAAAGCGCGACGAGTCGAGCGATATAACCAGGCGAAAGAACTTTGGCCCCTAATCTGTGTTTTCCGAAATCGATTTGCCCAACTTATCGAGTCGGAGGCATTCTTAAGCGTCGATATCATTACCTTTATCAATTTCCCACTGAATCACGACGTGATACATGGCTGTGAAGCTAAAGTTACGTACACCTGACACACAGTTAGTGAATGTCTATTATCACGAATCGATTAGAACAATAAGTTCTACTTGGTTAATCTATATGTGTACGCCCACGTAAAAAAAAAACACAAAATTGCACTTATTATATTATCTTATTATCGGATTCTCGAAGGGTTGTTACTCTTACAAGGAGAGTATTTTAGGTGTCCGCCTCCGATCATTTTGATTTTTGGATATGTTATAGAGGACCGAAAAATAAGAAATACGTGTTTTTTTATTTTTCCCCGTTTTCATATTTGGGGGGTGAAAACTGCGTTCAAAGTTAGGGTTGAAAAATCATTTTTGTGGAAAAAATGGACTTTTTGAAAATCTGGTGAGTCAGTCATATTTCGCATTCAAAGACACAAAATTCGTCCATTGACACTATTCCCCTATCTCTAATAGTTCTCGAGATATTCCACAAAAATGATTTTTCAACCCTAACTTTGAACGCAGTTTTCACCCCCCAAATATGAAAACGGGGAAAAATAAAGAAACACGTATTTCTTATTTTTCGGTCCTCTATAACATATCCAAAAATCGAAATGATCGGAGGCGGACACCTAAAATACTCTCCTTGTCAGAGTGCGTGTAGAAATGCAGTCGAACTTAAACGATGATTGCCTGTCGATTATAATTTTCTATTGTCGCGCTTAAAACAGGCCAAGTCATTCACGTACATTCCGAGATAAGATATTTTAGGTAGACCAACGCAGTTTCGATTTGCCGATCGGCTGCAGTTCGATTGTTCTCTATTCTATATATTTATGTTCTTTATTCTATATATTTTATTTTATTTCTATATATCTTTGTATTTAATCTTTGTATTAATGATTTTTGTAATCTAAAGGGTTCTCCCGTTGATAATAATAAATAATAATAAATAAATAAATAAATTATAGTGAAATCGGTGTAATGGTATTCGTCGTGGAAAACTTTCATTATCGAGAAACTTGTGGCATCAAACGACTACGATGTGACGCGTACCTAATTCAAGTTTCAATTTAGTTCCCGTCGATGTCTGTCAGGGTTCTCTTAGTTTCTGTGAAGCATCATTAAAATATGAAATACATGATATCATCACTTTGTGTTTGATGGTAAAAAAATAATAGTCAAACATTAGAAAACTAATTTTTTATTATATATTCATGACCAGTACACCTTTGGCTTTAACATTAATATATAAAAATTGAAATTAAACATAAAAATCTTTCATTTATATACAAAAAACAAAAAAGTGAGAAATAACCGATTCGCCCCGAAACTTGGGACGAATCGGATAACCCGGAAATCTCTGAAGAATCTGAAATTTTCATAACAAAATCTTTGGAATCAACTTAAACAAATCTAATTTAATGATAGTGAAGTCAAGTGGCACTACTTAGAACACAGATCGGAAGGATATTGCCGTGTTTTGCCGCATCTATCAGCACAATTCTCGTCGAACCACTCTTCTCAGACAATCTTCTGATTTGTGGACGAATTAATTTTTCACCACAGTAAATACAATGCCATCTTCTTAAGACCATTAATTAATTTATTTTTTCGTTATTTCTTTAGATTTAATTTTTATCACAGCTTCCTCTATTTTTTTGGGGACACCATGATCCCTGATTGCTCAGTTCTGTGTACGTACGAACCCTCTGTATATAAACAATTATCATATTTATAATTATAAAAATACTCCAATGAAAAAGAAGGTGATCCGATTCGCCCCAAATGACGTGATCCGATTAGTCCCATGTATAAGTATTTCAAAGGTTGTAGATTACATAAACATATTACGATATAATAGTCTAAAATATATCAAATACTAAACTTGGACACCGTGCAAACTAATAACAACAAATACTTTTGAATTTTCAAGCTTACTTTTCATTTTAAATACGAAATTAAATATATAAAAATTGTAACATTCGCGCGCGTCCATCTGACTGAAATCGTATGCCAGCTCTAAACAATGACTTAAAATAATTGACGGGCTATTGCAGTAGGTGCGGGGGAGAGAGGCGATGTACTACGAACGATCGGGATGCTCATTTCTATCGCGATGTAAAATATATGGATTAAATTCTTATTTTGATCCGATTCGCCCTTGTCTACTTTATCATTGTCTGAAATGTTTTATTAGTAACTTACAAGGGAACACCGCGAACCCGGACTCACCGATTGGAACGCAACTTTGTGGGTTTTAAGAGCGACTCAAAACAAGAACAACGGTGTGTTTCATTTGGGCCCTATCGCCCTTTAAGGGGGTTAAAACTAACCTCAAAGTCAAATTGGCACTTCCACTTTTCCGCGTATAACTCCCAAAGTACAACAGACAGAAGAAAATGTTTCAAACAAAAGTTTAATGTCGCAATAAGCGCTGCAAACTTGCGTTAACAAAATTTTGAAAAAAGTTTTTTTTCGTTCAGGTATTTTTTTTCAAACTCTTTTCAAAATTTTGTTAATGCAAGTTTGCAGCGCTTGTTGCACCATTAAACTTTTGTTTGAAACATTTTTTTCTGTCTGTTGTACTTTGAGAATTATACGCGAAAAAGTGGAAGTGCCAATTTGACTTTGAGGTTAGTTTTCACACCCTTAAAGGGCGATAGGGCCCAAATGAAATACACCGTTGTTCTTGTTTTAAGTCACTCTACAAACCCGCAAAGTTTCGTTCCAATCGGTGAGTCTGGGTTCGCGGTGTTACCTTGTTAGTTTTATTTGGTGACCCACGTGGTAAATGAAGTATAATTACTTAGTACGTATCAACACACAGGAGAGCGAACAAAGTGAGACTTCCGAAAAAGCTGAATACATTAATAATGAATGAAGAATATTCAAAAGGAATATGATAATAGGATGTGTAATCAAGTGCCGTTGGATTAGTAGATACAATACATATATTAAATACTCTGCAAAATACATACATGTGTGCAAACATTTCAAGGAATTATACAGTATTATACATATAATGTGTGAAAGTTATTCGCACATTCATTCCAATTCATTCCACTAACTGGGCGAAATAATTAAACCGTGCTTTTATCCCACGTTTTATCGAGTGTTCTGCGCTATCGAAAGAATTTACCGATAAGTGGAATACCTGACCAAAAGGACGTTTCTTTCGCATTTTTCGATTCTTGGTCTCCGTCGTCATACGTAAACGACGAAACGCACTGAGCTATCGCTGGATCCGTGCATTTCTGCTCGTTTTTGCTGAAATGAAAGCCTTCCGAGCATTTGTAAGCGAGCGGAGTGCCGTTGTCACAATAACAAAAATTCGTGCAATCTTTGTGAGGCAAATACGTCAGCGGTGGCCTGTGCTCTGAATTGTGTACCGGGCAAGTACCAATGCATCCCAGTGCGTCCTGAGATTTGTTTGGACAATTGACTGTGCTGGCTAATGCGCAATCCTTCTTCACGCGATCATACCAATCTCCACTTTTGCAAGATTGAAGCTTTGCGTCTCCGGTCTCGCATATGTAGTATTTATTGCATTGACACTCGTGAGGAACCTTATTGCCCGTTGTATTAGGGCATGTACAGTAAATTACAGCATCATCAGTGTCAGTACAGGGCTTACAGTTCACATTGTTTGGCCAGTCGCACATTTCTGTATTCGGATTGAATTTAAGCCCTTCGCGACATTTCTTCAGCTCTGTTTCCCCGTTATTGCACTCATAATACCAAGCACAGTCTTCTGGATAACGTTTACGAACTCGACAAGTACCATCGCATCCCAGTGCGCCCTCAAATTTAGTACCTGGTTTGCAAACGACATTGTCGGCTACCTCGCATTCCTTCTTCACGCGATCAAACTTATATCCAGATGGACAAGATTCAAGTATTGCGTTTCCTCTGTCGCATATGTAGTATTTTTCGCATTGACACTCGTGAGGAACCTTATTGCCCGTTGTATTAGGGCACTGACAATAAATTAAAGGATCAGTAGTGACAGTACACTTCTTACAATCATGCACATGCTCTGGCAAGTCGCACATTTCCGTACTCGGATTGAATTTAAGCCCTTCGGGACATTTCTTATGGTCTGTGTAACCGTCCTTGCACTCGTAATACCAAGCACAGTCGTCTCGATCAGGCGTACGAACTCGACAAGTACCATCGCACTTCTCATGTGCGGGCGTAGTTGGAGAGGTATGTGGTGGGGTATGTGTCGGGGTTAGTGGAGGGGTACAATTTGGGTTTCCGACAAAATCGCACTCTTCTATTATTGGATTAAACAAATGGCCCTGTAGACAAGGAGCCTCCCTTAATACATCCCGGTCGCACCAATAGTAAGCGTTACATTTATATTCGTGGGGGATCTTTTTCTTACCTCCTTCAAACGGGCACTTTATATTTTCAGAAATATATGTCAGCGCTGTAATTTTTGAGATTTTTGTGGGAGCACTTGTCGTGGTTATTGTTGAAACAGGAATAGGTCTTATGCTCTTAAAGTTTCTCGGATCGTCACAAATCCGTCGGACGTAATCGTATTTGGTACCGTTTTCGCACTGTTGAAGTACAGCTCGCCCGTTTACGCAAAGGTAATATTTAACACCGGAGCATTCGTGTGGTAACGTTCGAGTTTCATGAGAGCCCTTCAGTGGGCATTCAGTCAAGCTGTCATCGTCGGTGTCGTCTGTATCAGGCAAAATAGTCGTCCGGGATCCTCTTGGACCACAATTGACTTCCTCCGACCAAGTACACATGCCCATTATTTCGTGAAAATAAAATCCCTTCATACATTTCTGTAGTGTTTTCCCGCCGTTCTCACATTTGTAATAGAGTTCGCAGTTCGTCTCGTGTGGTACGTAGGTGGTATCCTTGCCCGGGGGACACGTTATTCCTGACGGTGTAGTTGTAGTTGGTTTTACAGTACTACACGCCGCTTCTCCGTCCGGGACACATTCCCTTCGATTTTGATCGAACATCGTACCGGGGTCACAGTTTTTTGCAATCGATTCTCCGTCCCAGCATTCATAATACTTCCCACACTTGCACTCATGCGGCAAGAGTACAATCTCGGATGATCCTGCCGGAGGGCACTCGGTAGGCTTGTTACATACTACTTCCATTGCATGTGCACATTGCCCCAATTTAGGATCGAATAAGAATCCTGCGTCGCATCTTCTTAGATTCATTATACCGTTTTGGCACGTGTAGAACAAACGGCAATTATACGGGTGGGCCCATGCAGCAGTTGGGTCCTCGCTCGAAGGGCAATGTACATCTCGATGTTCCTTGCACCTCTCTACATTATCCGGCCAATCGCACTGCTGTTGTTCCGGGTTAAAGCAAAGCTTCTTCCCGGGTTCGTACTCTGGACAGACCATTTCACGTTTTTCGCCCATCACGCATATGTAAAACTTGGTTGGGTCATTTTCGTGGCCGATATGAATCGTCCTGTTTATGAGGTCCTTCGATGGGCATGCTGCTGGAATCTCAGTGGCAAGGACGCTGGCCGCTACCGCCATTGTGACAATGGCTGACAAATAAAATTCTGAAATCAGGTAAAACGGCTTATCATTCGATAATCTATATATCAGTGTCAGTGGTCTCTATCATGCGAGCTGTCAGTGTGAATAATATACATCATAGCCCCCCATTTATACCTAATAGTAAATACGGTTTTGCCCCGAAAACGGACTTTTCAAGATACATACCTCTCATGTTCAAATAACTTATTACCGAATTTATGAAACCAGATATACTTTCGTTTGTAATTTAATACACACTGGCCAATGTAAAGTGTAGAAAACGACTTTTATATTATGAGGGGACCTTATCGTCGAATGACGACACGTTTTATCATATCTGCCTGTTTTATTTCTACACACGAATTTGAACAAGTGACTTCCTATAGCTTAATATTTCGGTCTTATCGTGATATACCAATAATATACCCCTGGTTCAAATTCCGGATTGATAACGACGATAGCTTACTAAAGCAATCCATTTCTTAGCCGAAATTCATGATCTAACGATAAATTATTGGTGTACAGTAAGTGCCTACATGTTGGAAAATTGCGAGCGATATACATCTGATTAGTCACTCCATCCTAGAACTTAACTACAAAAGTATGTCGTTGAATCTGATTCGGGTAGGATTTATTTCCGATAAGAAATGGAGAAGATAGTAAGTGGTATAGAAACCAGATGGGACTGATAGAATCGAATATAGTTATTCGACAAGGTTCTAGTAGATAGGATTGAAAGATACAATCTTAGAATGTCAAGAATGAATGGAGGGGTTATTATTAATCCGGGAATGTGGTGCGGGCTTATTGTAAGGATGGTTTCCGAATAGAAAAGAAACGTTGAAAAACTAATGTCGAAATGGTGATGTAAATTGGCTTGCAGTATCAAAGCGTAACCGAGTAAGGTAGTTGACCCAGTCACAGATGATAGGTACCTAGTCGTCGATAATTTGAATTAATATTGAGATTTTATAAGGTGTTTGAACAATATTGTGTAAAAAATAAAATTGCAAATTAATATTTAAGTCTTTATCTAAATATATCATGAATTTTAAAGTGATTTATAAATTACATTTATAAATAAAAAAATTATGGAAAACAGCTCATTCAGATTCTCGGTGTATCTCGAATATCGTTAGCCATATTGTCTACAAACTAAGTAAGTACCTATCGTTTAAGGGACGCGTGACGAAAAATAAATTAGTTTGAGTGGGAAGAATGGTTGGAGCTTAAGAAGAGAATGAAAAGAAACAAGGAAAAGGTAAGATCGACGTCAAAATGGTTATCTGTCATTAGGCCCTTCGATATTTTTTTCCAAATTCAATTTTGAAGGAGAAATAAAATTCTACACGTGTTATTACAAATTTTACTTATTAAATGAATACATAAACAGACTATTAGAAACAATTTTTTTTCTTTTCTTTCAGTTTTGAGCGTAATTTACCGAAAAGAATCCGCGTTCGTCACTAAGTTATCGAGGATTGGGTCAACTACCTTAATCAAAGGAAGATGGAAATCGTGCATGAAGGCGCAGACGAGGTATAGAATAGGACATCTTATGGACTTTCGCGGTCCAACTTTCACTGCCTTACCGATCTATAAATTCCAGACTGATTGTAGTGTCCTCATAGACGATGGTCAGTTGAATAACTATTCCTCGAAGTAGTATTGAAGGCAGAGGAAGTATGTGCGTGTGGAAATGCATGTTATTCAAAATTTAAATTATGGATTTCGATTGTTTCGAATGATCTAACTTTGCCCGCGTTGAATTCTAATTCTTACCACGCGTAGCGTTACAATCTGTTTCGAGATTTCCCGGTAACGTTGCATGTGACATTAAAATGGTAAAAGGGTCCTGGGACCCCATAAACCTGGGACAGAAAAATGCATTGTAGGTCAGCTCTATTCTATACCTCCTCTGTGATGAAGGCCAGGGAGAGAGTATCGAGAGAAACTAGTGGAAATTTTGATGCGTTTAGTTTTAATTCTAACCACTAGTAGCGTTCTACTAGTAGTATTTTAGCCTGGTTGCGTGGCTTCCAACAATGTCCCCGACCTGCGTGAGAAAAATTGGCATTAAATTGTAAACCTATCTATCCTTTACTTCATCTCTGATCCAGCCATTCGAAAGCTGGTAATCGTACCACCACAGACCAGGTATAGAATAGACCTTTCACCCTATTGTCTTCTGTGTCCCTCGATTTTGGAGCTCAAGAGCCCCGTTACCATTTCTGTGTCGCAACCAACGTTAACGGCTAAGCATGAAATAAGAGTGCAGCGCTACAAGCGGTAGGAATAAAAATTATAATAGCGGTGAGAATTTAAATACGGGGTGTCCCGATGTCAAATTAATATAGCATTTTTAAAAGGCAAATACAAATTTCTTCGTTTGTTTAACAATCAGCAACTCTACAGACCCATGCAACGGAGAAGCATTCTACAACTTCGCTTACGATGTAACGAATCTCTGCCATCTTATAATTCCCTAATAAATTATTTGCGGACATGGGACATCAACTTTTCAACGAGATGAGCGCTCGAAAAGCAGTGGTTCTTTCAGAATATCGGTACTTCAGAACGGAGACACTGAAGACAATAGGATGAAAGGTCTATTCTATACCTCGTATGCGATCGTGCGTTATCAGTGGCCGATATAAAGGTGGCCTACGGATTATAGAGAACGACGGTCGATCGTGCAGTTGCAGGAGGCGACAGGTCTGTTGGATGCACCACCGATGGCTCTAGCATCGTTGCACCGAGCATTGGCGGTGCACGGTCGCCGTGTCAGTCGCGGTCCCTCGAAAATAACGATCCAATAAGAGAGCGTGTAAACAATGGTCGGACGCCGGTGGATTGGCCGCGCTGTCGCCAAGTCGCCTCGGAACGGCGAATCAGCGAACAGGGAACTCGGCTCGAAGGGAATGTGCATCGGTCGTCCTTTCCCCCCACCAGTAGTGACGGCGGCACGGCTCATGTTCAGTAGACTCGGCCATTTCTCTCGCGAAGTGTAGCGACTTGCTCGGCCGCGACACCTTTTTTCCCCCCTGAGGACCGTGCGGGTATTCCCGAAAGTTTTGCAAAATAACGCGACGCAAAAGGATGATACACTCCGGCCGGACCAGGCTCGAGGTAAGTGAACGAATCGTGTTTGACAGCGGGTGAGACGGGCTGGTCGACTCTGTGTAGAAACGCGCGTCAAAGTCACCACACAGTTCGGGGGGGTCGTGCGTGTGTCCAATGTTGTCATTGCCGAGGCGAACAGCTGATCCGCTCTCCTGGCCTCCGTTACGCCTGGCAACCTTTTCTAGTATTCTCGCTTCTATCTAAGCCTGCTACCGCGATCACCATCTACGAAACTCCACGGTAAACACCGTTTCGAAGCTGTCTGGCCCCTCGGACACCTCTAAAAGGCTTCTTACATTATGATCGCTACTATTCCGCCGCGTATGTCGCTATCTCGCTCTCTTCCCCTCTGTCCCTGTTTCTCTGTGTATCGTTGCGCGTTCTCGCTCGATCTTTCTTCTATTTCTCCCTCCATCTCTGTTTCTCTGATCGACCAACCAACCAGCCAACTCCATCCTTTGTTCTTTCATTCTTTCTTTCCTCCTTTCTTCCTTCCTTCCGTTCTTTCTGTCAATCTGTCTTTCTTCGTTCTCTCGTTTCTTCGTCTCCGGTAGCACTGTCGTCGTCGTCATTATTGTTGTCGGCCGTCGCGACGGTATATACATGTATGTACATTCGAGCGTTGTGTGTCCCCCCGTCCCCGCGTCTCGCGCGTTATCCTTTTCTTTGTTCCAATTTGTCATCGGTGTCTCCGCGGAGAGCGCAAATTTTCGGACCCCGTCTCGCAGCGTCGTCTCGACGCGACGGCGAGCGTAGATTAGATACTGTTCGATCCATCTTCCACGAATCCGACGTACACAAACTCGTAAAAGAGGAATCGTCGTTGCTTCGTCAATAAGACCTCCCCCCCCCCCCCCCTCTCTCTCTCTCCCTCTCGCGATTTATCTGTCCACATCTGCCCCCGCCTCCCTCTCTCTGTCTCTGTTTCTTTCTCAGTCCTTTGTCTTTCTTCGACTGTACGCCTCCGTCTGTCTTCCTCGTTCGACGCGCTATTAGAATATCAATGAGCGTTGCCCTTCTCGTCGATTGACAGTCGCACGAAAATCGTCATTCTCGTCGGGAAATCCTTTCGCCTCTTTCTCCCATCCTCCGTCTCAATTGTTCGGCTATGCATTTACGCGAACGAGGTCCTTTGTTTCGTGTCAGACCCGTCTCGCAGCCGGACGAAACGGAGGATCGTCGCTCGATGGGGCCGCGCGCGGTTCGCGACGTAGCAGCAACCCGCGCGCCTCCGTCCCACCGCGAAAGCACATTGCACATTGCAGCTCGTTTTGGAGGGAAAACCAGGTCTGGCCGACTCGCGTGTAAACAGAAACGGCACGCGTCTCCTCGCGAGCACAGGAAGTTTTCCATTCTGTCACGCGGCTGAGTCCCCTTGTGGAGACCAGACCTAACACAATCCTGGCAAATGTGCCACTCTGCCGTGGGAACGACTCTTTCGGAGATAACAGTTTGCGTGGATGGGCGTACGTGCAATCGTTGCGGCTCGCACGTGACTGAAAAAGTATTTGGCGAATGCGTTACGCAAGGCTTGGAGAAAGAAAAATGCCAGACCGGCTCGAAAAATATTGCGGAATTCTATTTTCGATTCGCGTAAGGCGACCGCGGATCTCTCGGTGGCCGGGCGACACTACGCGCGAGCATGCTTCGCGGCTAATCTACAAACGTGAACCGCAAACGTCGTCCGATATTGCGCGGCCGTTTCCACGACGAAGCCCGAGACCTTGTGATCTTTCTCCTCGCGACGCTGCTTGCTAAATGGAGTACTTTTACTCACCCGTCATCCACCGAAGTCGTGTCGCCCGCGATCTCTTTGGCTATAAACCCGGTTAAGTCCCGTTATATCGCGCAGCGATTATTCAACGGCCTGATCGCGTTAATTGCGTCGATTCCGCGCGCTCACTGGCGTTTCGCGAGAAATCACTGAAACTCCATCGCCTCTGTTCACTCTTTACTCTTTGCTACCGTTAACGAACCGCGTGCCCGAAATCCCTCCACGTGCACTACAGAATTCCTAAAGAATTCCTTTGCAGGGAGAAGCAGAGAACAGCTGAATAACGAAACGGGTGCAAGGATAGAGTTTATCAGCCAAGTCCGCGAGAAATCGGCGAGGACGATCGAACCGGAGAGGTGAAATCGTTGAGATATCGATGCAAGTTGAACGACCTGTCCCGTGCATGGCCATTGAAGGTCACAAGCGCGTAATAGAGCAACCCTGAAGCTACATTTCGTGGGTGAAAGTTGAACGGTGACGCAATCCGCGCTATCCTGTCGGTTTGTGACCTTAAATTACCTTGCGCCCTGGCGATTACGTAGTCGACGGATGTTCGTAGCATCGTTAGCCCGTGCAGGACCAATCTTTCATTACCTTGGGCGGCTAATGTCGAGAATGTGCCATCACGAATTCTGAAGCTGCAACAATCCCGAAGCTAGAATCGGGTATTTATAGAGAAGATCGATACGAGAGCCGCGGGTTGCGATTACTTTTTAAATGCCCCAACCGCGGGTGTGGTATTTTTTTTTCGGGTGCGTCCGCGATTCGGGATGGAAACGCATTGTACTTCGCAGCCGCATACCGATCCAATGAAATATTACTGGCAAACCGATCGACTGAAAGGATAGCGTCCAGCGAATCGCGCTCGATGCTCCTTCGATGACTGGACGCGTAATTGGCCTCCATTCAGCGATTCCTCATTGCGAATTGTACATCGTCCCGTGAGGCGACAACGTCCACGCGCATCGCATTGTATCGCGCCCGGCATATTCATCATTTCCAACAGCGAGAAACGAACGATCCGAGCAGGCTGGCCAAACACTTTCTCTGCGTTCAATCTGCGGACTCCCTGGTGATTGGTGGTATTCATTTCCTGCAAGCTCTGGGACTTTCGCGAATGTTGCTTGTCCTCGGATGCAAAACCGTCCCCCTCCAATATACGTCCTGTCGCCGCGTATCCAACGCGTAAACTCTGACGCGACACCAGCCGCAGGTGGACCAGCAAGAGCGAGGGGCACGGTGTTTGCATCCGCAGCCGATGCCTTCGGAGATCGTAGATTTGGAGTAGCCGGTGTTGTTGTTGCCGTTGAAATCATTAGAGACCCGGTCTCCTGATGGATGGTGATGCGTTGTTTTAGAAAAAAGTAAGTCGCGTGGGCGTAGGAGGTGGGGGCCAGGTCGGGCAAGGGGTTCAACCGGCCGAGGAGTCCGGTGCCAGCGGTCAATGGTGGAGGCAACAGCATCCATCGTATCATCATCATCATCACCATCATCATCACCACCAACACCAACACCATCACCATTATCATCATCAGGCCGGTTATTATACGTCGCAATCGCACACTCACAACAACCCTGTCACTACCATGAAGCAGTCTTACATGCAGGTTGGTGGACGTGTACTGTCACGCATGCCACTTTGCTCGCCGCTTTGCATTGCCATCGACTAAATCGGAGCGTCATTCGACCGGCTAACGCGATCGTCGCGCTCGCTTCTTCGTTCACCACCGAGCCAACAACCCCCTCACCCTCGCCCAAGCGAATTCATCCGAGTCTGTTTGTTTTTTTGGTTGCAGCTAACATGGGTGTTTCATGACGACGAGGCGCAGATTAATAAAAAACTGCCAAAAGAATTGCTGCTTAGGTATCGTAAGAGACGTACACGTTGTTTCGATTTCCTTTCTTTCTCGATGTTCCACCATCAGACTTGTTTTGCTGCGTGGCACTACGCTCTCACACGCGCAGTACCTATGTGCATACTACTCTTTGTTTCTTTCTCCCTTTCCCATTGTTCTCTTTTAATTTCCTATAATTTTTTTTTGTTCTCTTCTTCTTTTTTTTTCTCTTATTTTTGTTTTGTCTACCGTACCGCGAGTAGATTTTGAAACCGAGTAGTTGTTTGGACGAAAACTTGTAACTCGATTGCCGTACAATTGATATGTAGAATTCTCTCGTATCTGGACGTGGTGTCGTTATGCCGATGCGCTCAAGTGAGCAAAGCCTGGAACGTGTTGGCGCTCGACGGATCCAACTGGCAGAGGATCGATCTGTTCGATTTCCAGCGGGACGTGGAGGTAAATCGAAGCGTTAACGCATTGCTTACCAGCCGGCGAGGTCTCGGCCAGTTTCTCCCTGCGAAAACTGGTACAGCCCGGTATTTTCGCTACTCGGCGGTTTTGCAAAACTCGTTACGCGACAATCTGAAACAGTGCGCCACGTACGCGCGTGCATACGTGTATTCGCTTGCTCTGCTTTCCATTCCGAAAGTCTTGCGGGAAGCCGGGATCCCTCGAGGGGGGTTGCCTGAGCGGAAAATTCGCGCGGTAAGCGATGTGTTGATCAGCGGAAGGACACTGTCCTCGGCGATAGTCGTGGGGAACACACGCCTAACTGAACCTTCCGGAACACAGGCATCGGTTATAGAGAATATATCGAGACGATGCGGTGGCTTTCTGAGGCAGCTGTCCCTCAGGGGGTGCCAGAGCATCGGGAACATTTCGATGCGCACGCTGGCTCAGTCGTGCCCGAACATCGAGGAGCTGAACCTGAGCCAGTGCAAAAAGATCTCAGACATGACCTGCGCGGCCCTCAGCAGCCACTGTCCCAAACTGCAACGACTGAACCTGGACTCGTGCCCCGAGATAACGGACATGTCGCTGAAGAACCTCTCGGACGGCTGTCCCCATCTCACCCACATCAACCTGTCCTGGTGCGAGCTACTTACCGACAACGGAGTCGAGGCGCTGGCCAAAGGTTGCAAGGAGCTGCGTAGCTTTCTGTGCCGAGGCTGCCGTCAATTGACGGACATGGCTGTCAAATATCTCGCTAAGGAATGCCCGAATTTAGAGGCGATCAACCTACACGAATGCAGGGTACTTGAGGCAACACACAATTGGCTTACACCCTGGGCTTAAATCTTTGCGCTCGTATGACTCGCGACCCGTTACCCCCTCTCCCCAAAACTCCACCCCATCACTCCCCCACTCCCATCGTTCACTCGCCTTGGAAGTATTCATTATCGCGCAGCGATTATCCTCGCGCGAGAGAATAACACCGACTCTACTATTTTCACTGTTATGTACTTAGTCGCGGACGCAAATTAGCGCAACACGATTTTCGCCCCGGCGCGGCGGCCACTCGGAGATATCTAGGTATCCAACTTGGCGGCTATAAGACAGCAAACACACGAGTGCAAAGAGCTAACAGGTTGAGCGCCGCGACCAACACCAACGCAGCCACGCCGCGTTATTTGCCGCAGTGATGCCAGAATGAGGACGGGAGCGCTCGAGAATTTCCCCCACCACGCATGCACACTACGCCGGAGCTGCGTGTCCGTGAGCTCGGCGCTTCGGACAACGTCGGGAAGACGAGAGAGAAAACGAACGTGTGTCTTTCTCTCTCGCTCTTGTAACGCTGCGATCCAAGGTTACGTGCAAGCGACACGCGGCCGTGCGCGATCTTCTTGAGTGCCTCGAGATACACTTTTCACTTTCTGACATATGTATAATACTCTTGTAATGAAAAAAAATTTGGAAAAAATTTTGTTAAGGAAATCACGTTTTAAGACCTCCTGATCACGTTTTGACTATTTAGAAAAGAGCTTTTTTTTTTAAATATCTCATGTATTTGTTAACACGATTACGTTTAAACGGCAAAATGGATTTCAATGAAACTTTATATTCGTGTCTTAAGATCCATTAGATCACGAAAAATGATAATTACCCGTTATGATTCTTCGATTTTTCAGATATACGAACTAAATTCTACATAAAAAAAGTTAAATAAAGTTCTTCTGTAACTTGTTTAACAAAGAAAAATGTACATTCATAATTGAGGCATTTGATGGAAAAAGGGCACATACACTAAAATGCCATTTCAAGAAAATCGATTTCAAAGTTTTCATTATAGTATAACTTAATAAAAAGTAATGCAATTAAATCAAATTTTTTTAAGGATGTAGTTACCGTGTCGTTCAAGCGTTCTGAATACAGAAGTCATGATTTAAAAATTATATGTGTCTTTATTTATAAGTTTTAAACAAGTGGTTTATGTGCCCTTTTCCCATCAAATGCCTCAATTTCTTCGAGGGTTCGAGGGTTCGCTCGGGCCTGGTTTTCGTCAAGTACATTTGACGGTCAGATCCGCGATCTGTGGTCGCGTATGCTTTGTTTATGTTTTGTTTATGCTTTGGTTATTCGTTTTGCTGCATTAGTTGCCGAGAAAAATATTTCGCATCAATCTGCAGAGGCGATTCTTCAACTTTTCCAAGACGTTGGGAAAGATCCTGATGTTTTGGAACGTATGACGTGTGGTCGAACAAAGTGTTCTAATATTATATCGAACGTTCTGTGTCCTCGGGAAATAGAGCGTCTTAGTCTGGTTTTACAGAATTCTAAGTTTTCAGTATTTATTGATGAAACATCCGACATTACCAATGAGAAATGGATGTCGTTTATTGTTCGGTATGTCGCACCCGAGACTTTGGATGTTCGAACGGAATTAGTAGAATTAATTAATCTTGACGCGCGAGAATGTACTGCCGATAAAATATTTACCTCCTTTAAGAACTCCATGTGGAAAAAGCAAATTCCGTTCGGAAACATTCTTGCTTTGTCGTGTGATAACGCTTCTGTCATGACAGGGTGTCACTCGTCATTCAAGACCAAACTTGCAGAAATTCGCGGTGAAAGTTTTTTCACCATGCCGTGTCCATGTCACTCCTCTGCATTGGTAGTGCATAAAGCATGCGCTACTATTCCCGAGGTCTGCGAGGAATTATTACGGAAAGTCACTACATTCATTTATAGCAGTCCCAAACGCTCGGCCATTTTTCGCGATTTCCAACAATGTTATCAATTTACTGACCGCAAAATTTTAAAATTCTGTACTACGCGATGGTTATCGCGTTATTCATCCGTAGTTACATTTTTAGAAAATTGGGACAGTGTGTTGCAATTTCTGAAAGAATTGGTCGTAAGTGAGAAGACAAAGTCTGGGGATCATCTGCTTATCATCATGCAAAATCCAGAAGCGAAAGCATATCTTCTGTTTTTGAAATACGTTCCAGAGTATTTTAATGACTTTAGTTTATTCTTTCAGTCGCAACAAACAAGGATCCATTTGCTTCAAAATACTGCCAAAACTCTTTTGTACGATATTTTACGTCATTTTTTGAAACCGCAGCTTTTGAAGCACATGGATTCAGTAAAATTAATAGATTTTTCAAGAGGCGATAATCAAATCGCATTAGATAGTATTCATTTAGGTCCGGATTGTGACACATTTTTTGTCAATTAGTTGCAGAAGGCAAACCCGATGTTATCCAAACCGTTCGAGAAAATTGTATTAAGTTTTACATAACGGCTGCAAACGAAATTCGTAATCGATTGCCAATCGATGACGAATTTCTGAGCAAGTTACGTGTTTTTGAGCCTCATTTGGCATTAGTAGATACTGACAGAGACACTTCCTTCAAAAGTGTTCTCTTTACTGCTCAGAAATTGGGCGGTTTCGACGAAGACGGTTTGCAAAAAGAATGGTCAACATTGCACCTGAATTTTGCAGATGCAGTCAAGCTTTGTACATTAGCTTTTGATGATGTATGGAAAACGGTGTTGTTCACGCGAAACGATCAAGGCTCGTATAAATATCCATGTTTGCAGGAATTATTAAATTCCATTAGAAGTCTTCCAAATTCAAACGCCGATGCTGAAAGATCGTTTTCCATGCTTCCCGACATAAAGAACAAGAAACGAAACCGACTTTGTTCGACCATCGTCAATGCCATTTGCGTAACGAAATCGGCATTAAAGGCGCACGGGGAAACAGCTCAGAGCATGGAGGTAGATGACAAACATCTATCTCTCATGTCATCTGCGAATTTATATGCAACTTTTGCGAAGAAGCAAAAGAATAGTTTACGTTTACATGCCGTTGATGACCTCGCGGATTTTCCTTCTACGTCGGGTAATGCAAATTGGTGATGTCCAGAATATTATCAATTTCATCCATTTGCTATTTCATTCGATTGTTGGACATCGCGAATATGTAAATAGTTGTTCGATTTACCTCACGCAATTCTTGTTCTATCCTTGCAATAAATTCGCTTGCTTGCTGTACATATGATTCACTGAGAGAACTTCGAGATAATTGTACAAATAAATGTATATTCTTAATTATATTCATTTTATATGTAACAATTATCTCGAAATTCTGTCGCATGTATTATAGTAAATTCCTTTGCTTGCTTTCTATCCTTTGGAAATGTAAACAATTGTAGCATTATTTCAGTCTTACATCTCGTCAATATATCGAACCCAATTGATATATTTACGTGCTGCCTTTCTTTTCTATTTTTGTAATGTTTTTGTACATTTTAGTGTACAACATGTATCGCGATGTTAGCTTTGCATAACCAATTGTTTACATTTCCCTCCCGATGGAAGAGACCACCACTTTCCCGTAGGTTCCATCGAGCGGTAACGTGCACGCTGCGCGTAATTAATTTGTAAATAGTGCGTGATTCGTTGTCGCAACTTGATATAATTACGTTTCATGTGATTACGTTTAGATTTTAGATTTTAGATCATACTCTGAAAAAATATTTTTTATCGAAGGCTTCTACAGCGTGCATGGTACTGGCCAAGAGTGGATTCTAATTTTAACAAAGTTCACCAATGTACAGTATCAAAATATTTGTCTTTTAATAAAAAAATTCATTTTAAGGTTTGAAAAATAGAAATAGCTCAAATAAACAGTACGGAAATTTAAAACGAACACAAGAAATTGAGGCATTTGATGGAAAAAGGGCACATAAACCACTTGTTTAAAACTTATAAATAAAGACACATATAATTTTTAAATCATGACTTCTGTATTCAGAACGCTTGAACGACACGGTAACTACATCCTTAAAAAAATTTGATTTAATTGCATTACTTTTTATTAAGTTATACTATAATGAAAACTTTGAAATCGATTTTCTTGAAATGGCATTTTAGTGTATGTGCCCTTTTTCCATCAAATGCCTCAATTATGAATGTACATTTTTCTTTGTTAAACAAGTTACAGAAGAACTTTATTGAACTTTTTTTATGTAGAATTTAGTTCGTATATCTGAAAAATCGAAGAATCATAACGGGTAATTATCATTTTTCGTGATCTTAAGACACGAATGGATCTTAAGACACGAATTTAAAATTTTAATATAAAGTTTCATTGAAATCCATTTTGCCGTTTAAACGTAATCGTGTTAACAAATACATGAGATATTTAAAAAAAAAAGCTCTTTTCTAAATAGTCAAAACGTGATCAGGAGGTCTTAAAACGTGATTTCCCTAACAAAATTTTTTCCAAATTTTTTTTCATTACAAGAGTATTTTACATATGTCAGAAAGTGAAAAGTGTATCTCGAGGCACTCAAGAAGATCGCGCACGGCCGCGTGTCGCTTGCACGTAACCTTGGATCGCAGCGTTTCAAGAGTGAGAGAGAAAGACACACGTTCGTTTTCTCTCTCGTCTTCCCGACGTTGTCCGAAGCGCCGAGCTCACGGACACGCAGCTCCGGCGTAGTGTGCATGCGTGGTGGGGGAAATTCTCGAGCGCTCCCGTCCTCATTCTGGCATCACTGATTTGCCGTTCGCTTCGCGACAACTCTCCAGACTATGGAGGTGCCTACGCTACGGTGAATATTAACGCGAGCCCGGTCAGTCCAACCCCCTTCGCGACGCCCGTCGTCGGCTGCTATTTACCCCGGGTAGGTAGCGAGAGCGCGTTCCTCTGGACATTGTTGTTCCGGGAAGTAGGATCGACCCGCGATCGGCTGCCGCGTTGAGCGGTCGCGGCGCTCCACCTGTTGAAGCCTACGCGCGATCGGCGAGCTTTATGAAAACAGATCCGTTGCAGAATATAATGGACGACGCGGTGAGAGACCTCAGCGAGCAGTGTCCGCGGCTGCATTACGTCTGCCTGTCGAATTGCCCGAATCTGACGGACGCGTCCCTGGTCACTCTGGCGCAGCACTGTCCGCTCCTCAGCGTCCTCGAGTGCGTGGCCTGCACCCACTTCACCGACGCGGGCTTTCAGGCTCTGGCGAAAGTGAGTTCGATCGTCCACTAATCGCTACGGTCTGGTCCACCGCTTGCTTTCGGCTTACAGAACTGCAGACTGCTCGAGAAGATGGACCTGGAAGAGTGCCTTTTGATCACAGACGCCACCCTCATTCACCTGGCCATGGGCTGTCCTAGATTGGAGAAACTGGTGCGTTTGCTCACAGCTCCATTCGGGGGCTTCTCGTTCTATGTAAATCCCCGGCTGCCCCAACCCCAACCCCCCGCTTACCCCGTACAGAGATCACGCGGACGAGTCTCGTAAAACCTTGTGCTTTCACGAAAACAGAGCCTGTCGCATTGCGAGCTGATCACCGACGAGGGTATCCGACAGTTGGCCCTGTCGCCGTGCGCAGCGGAGCATTTGGCGGTGCTCGAACTGGACAACTGTCCTCTCATTACAGACGCCAGCCTCGATCACCTGCTACAAGCCTGCCACAATCTCGAGCGCATCGAGCTCTACGACTGTCAACTAATCACCAGAGCTGGCATACGTAGACTACGAGTAATGTCTCACTATGTAGTTCTTTACCCATCGCCTTTTCCCATTTCACGCGGGCTGATTCTTTATCGGGACAGGTCGGCTCGGAGGGCCGATCAAACGGTCGGCCACTCCGACGATCCATTTGTAAACACCGTTTCGACCTCGAGTCTCGATCATCCAGCCTCGGGTTCTATCTGTCTGGTCGAGCTTCCCCTCGTTATATCAAATAATCAAGCTACCTGGCAGCCTTCTCTTCTAACGAGCGCCCGCTCACCGATTCGTTGCAGACGCATTTGCCCAACATCAAAGTCCACGCGTACTTCGCGCCGGTGACACCTCCGCCGAGCGCAGGTGCGTCCCGACAACGATACTGCCGGTGCTGCGTCATTCTGTGATTCCGCATTCAAGTGACTTTGATGTAAAATCGACCGACGCTGCCACACTACCGGTGGACTTTATTTCGGTGATCGCCCGGTCACGGCGATCGTGGGACCTTCTTCTCCTCTCTGGCCGCCAGACCGAGAAGACTCTGGCCGGCCGTGTCATCAGCAGCGAGAGAGGGAGATAAAGAACGAGCCTCATCGTGAATCGCGCGAATCCTTTCAAGCCCATTCGAACTACAGACGCAACGAGTACAGTACGTGACTGTCGCCTACACACACACACACACACACACACAGACACACACACACAAACGCCAGCCATAGCTGCTAACTGCAATTAACTAACATTTCGTCGCTGCTACACTACTACCGCCACCACCCACTACTTCATGTCGTCGCTGTTTCGGACACGATTTCGCGGTCGTTTTATCGTTTCTTACTGAAACTCCGTCGTTGGATATGACCGATACCCGGCCACTGTCCTCCCTGTTCGGCGAAGGAAAGAGATTCCGGGGTCTGATCAGCGATCGATTGATCCACCGATCGCTCGTTAAGTCGTTACTATACGCGACAATATCCGGGCCGCTCCTACACGGCTCCGCGCGATCGGATATCTAATGGCCGAATCTCTCGCGGTTGGACGTACCGCGCGAAACACCAAAATCGGATGAATAAAAGAAAAACAGGGAGACAAAATCCAGAAAAGCGATGAACGTACGTGTATATACATATACATACATATATATATATATATATATATTTTTTTAGTACGACGCAACTTCTCTTCTGCTATAGACGCTATTATCGAAGAGAGACGTGCAATCCGTTCCGAAGGATGCCGCGGTACACGCGCGTCCGCGACGTCACAATTTTCAGATATTTGGGTGGGGGGTGGGTAGGATAGAGGAGGTGGGGATGGGAGATAACACTCGCGTTCTACGTGTTTCGAGTTACGGTAGGCACTCGATTTCTCTCGAAGATTCGCGTGTGTTCCTGTAGCAGTTTCTCAACGAACACTGCCTATTATAACGTTATTCATACAAAATGAAAACCAAGGGGGGAAAAGAAGCGACAAAAACATAAGCACTTAAGAAGACACGAGGCGTCGTAGAAATGTCGTCAGGACTATTGAAATTCGGCGTGAGACCGTACAGACACCGTCGTTCGTTAGAGTGTAATATACAATTATACACAGTGTCTTGGCGTTCCTTTCCGCGTCCAAGCGATGACTCACGATCGCACGCGCGACTGATAAGCCCGAGACACCCGCGAATTTCTTTCCTCTCGCGATATGTACACGCTGCACGGGAACCGAAGCGAAACGCCCGCCGAATTCCGAGCGGTCGTTGGCTTGGTCGTTCCTTCCGTCCCGAGGTAAAAAGGGAAAAAGGGAGTGAGCGAGAAAGGGGCGGGGGAGGGGGGGGGGGCGGAAGGGGGACACCGCGGCGTTTCGTCGTCTTCGAAACTCGCGTTTCAATTGCTGCTGGCGCTAGACGGTGCGGCGGCGCGTACAAGATGCATTTTACAGCGATTCGCGGACAGAAAAGGGGACCGTTTCGCCCGTGGATCGCGTTTACCGAGTCACAAAAACGTGATTCCTCCTCGACAGAGCCCGAACATCTATCTATACTTCAGCCTTCTTTAATTTTTCTTTCCTTTCTACTTCTTTCCGTTTTTTCTTTTCTTTTATTTTCTCTTTTTTTTTTTTGTAATTCGTCATGAACTAGGAGAGCACAGACTGACAAAAAACGAATCAAAGCGTTAATGCGTTGAACCGATTCACTTCGGCCCCGGTGACCGACCGACTGACCGACCGATTATGACCGACCGACTCGCTGGCCTCTATTTTACTTTTTAAGCCTAGGTTTACGAAATTGGTGACGGTACGAGAACCGCGGAATCGGCGATCCTCAGATGCTGGTTACGGGATCGGGTGTTCGCGAGATATACTCCGCGATCAGGTGGCTACGCGTCCACCTGGCGACGATGAAAATTTCTTTGTTACTTGCCCCTTGGATGCGGGTGCAAAGGAATACGAAAGAAACTAAATAGGAAGCTAGATTCCAGATTGATGATCCGTATTCGAGGCAGAAAATATTGGCCGCCTCAGCAAAGAGATCAGTGTCTTGCTCCAGCCCCCGTGTCTGGATCCTGTACTTACACCATGGACACGTGAATATCCGCCTTCTCTTTTACTACTTCGAGATAGAGAATTGGCCTTAAGCGGCTAATATTTTCTGCCCCGATTACAACAAGGAGAAACCACACGGGATTCTGGTCACTGATTTGGAACGAATTGTCGCGTATACTTGGCGCTCTGAGCGCGGCAAAGTAAGGAGATGGTTGCGGACGACTCGTGAAGCATGAATGAAGCTTGTTCGCTACGTGAATACAGAATTTGTGCCACACTAATGACTGGAATGTCGTGTAACACTGTAACGGACGAGAGAGAGAGAGAGAGCGATAGTCGTTGTCGCGGCGTGCAAGAGGAAACGGAAACAAGAAGAATCTTCGACCGTGAGAAAGTTCTCATGACAGAACGTTCGTTCGGGTTCGCGATCGATGTGTGATTTATTTTTGCTGATGGAGAATCATGTCGGCTATATATATACATATATAGATAAGAACGTACGCGCATACATACATATATTTTTCTTGTCGTAGCCAGGAAGGGCCGGGCTTTCGCGCGACGAGCGGCCGGATCGAGACCAGAATCAGATATTAAAAGCGCTCCATCCCGAGGTGTAATAGTAGCCCAGGCGCGTGATGCACCGCCGTTTCTATCCTTCCCCGTTGCCTCGGCGATTCGGGAGTCAGCCAGATTCGCGACGGCGACGGCAACGGCCGACGCGCGCCTCGCCGCGTCGGGAAAAAAGGTATCGATTGTTAATCCTTGCTAGCGCGTATGAACGTAAACCGCGTATATTTAAATATATATAGCGTGTGCACGGAATACCGGATGAAGCAACTAGGTATATATTAACAGAAAAGAGAAAAACCAGTAAAAAATAAATATATAGATAAGATATGTTTTGTACGCTGCATGTCATCTGTAGAAGAGTAACGTGATCATCGTAAACCTGTCGTTCGAAATCGAGTTTCGATCTGGCGATCCAGCGAGCCAGCGATTGTATAAATGTAATTCAGCGACGGCGAAAGAGTGTTAGGAAGGCCGGGGGTTGAGCGAATGAAATTAGAGTGCCGAACGAACGCGCGCTGCCACTGTGTACTCGTGAAACGGTTTCTGACACCAGTTCCCGCGAGAGTGATCTCTTCTATCGTTTCGTTCGCGCTCTGCATTCCGGGTTGGCGAAATTTCATCGCACGGCTGTCGCGCGTTCCCCTATCGGACGAGCGAGGGGGAAAATGTAAAGTCAATCGCAGTGCCTGAATCACCGCAAGAATTTTAATATATTTACGTAGTCGAAATTTAATGGGTTTGGTAGGTTGCAGGGTGGGGATGCACAGGATTTCGAACAATACACCGATCCGTTAGGGATCGTCCAGTGTCTGTAGCCGAAACGAGCGACGACAGCCGTGCAACCGCGTTCGATCGGGAATTACTCAGCGATGGGCATTCAATCGGCCATTGGATCTCTGAACGGATCGTCTGTCCCTCGGGGGAGGCGTCCCGATAAGTAGTTGCACCGTCACGAACCACCCACATTCTCCGGTATCTTTACACGTGAGCAACAGTAGATACATGTTCTGTTTTTAATTCGAAGTTCAAGCGTGAACCGACACGGTGGTATTTATAAATTCTAGAATAGACAAAGGCATTTGAATGGCCATCGTCGTCGCGCGATTTGCATTTGATAGTGATCGCCGAGTTGAGTAGAAAGCACCGGTCCAGCCCCGTTACGTGAAATCTTTCGACACACACGCGCCTGTCGGTAATCTCTTCAATCGAACGCGAAGAGATCGCGTTTGATCTTACAATTAGGAATGCAAATGAGAGCTCTCGCGAAGGAAAGGGAAAGATTGCCGTGGATGAAAGGGAAACGTATGTACAAGGAAACAATCGTTGCAGCAGTCTCTGCTGATAATCGCAATTTTATTGTCGCGGGAAACAGATCGCGCGGAAAGGAGAAACGTGGGCGGAGGAGATTTAAAACGAAGCTTTGAAGCCGAGTGATCGAGTAAGTGTTTGGCTGTGCAGTAGAATAGGGAAGAAAGAGAACGTGAGAGACAGAGTGTACGTGCGTGTGTGTATGTGAGAGAGAGAGAGAGAGAGAGAAAGAGTGTGTGAAAGGGTATGAAAGGGAGACAAAGATTCAGATGTTAATCGAAGCCAGCGAAAGTACACGCATGCACAGAAATATACGCCACATGTATTCCGGTTATGCGTTTCGCTCCATGTAATTCACCGATCGCGAAGCATTTTTATTCTGTCATTTCGGGAAGCGAAGGGGGAAAGGGGAAACAAACGTTCAGGCATCCGTCGATCGACAATTGGAAACACTTGGAATCTTAATTAATAAGCGTGCCACAAACACTGTAATGGTCTACGCGTGTCGGCCTACACGTGCCTCCCGAAATCTCGACGTGCTCCGGTAACCGAGAGGACGTTGCGAGGAAAGAACAGAGAATAATTGCACACAGGCTCGTGTACGAATACTGTAGCTGATTCACTACATTGACATTTCGCTGCTTCGACGAGCTGCAGTCTACCATGTATATATTTTCATTAATGTATGTATAATAAAAAGTATATTCGAGACAACGATCGGCTCTGTTTAGTGCGCGCTCTTCATCATTCGAAGTGAAGCGGTGTCGAAAGGAGACACCATTTGGGGATCGATCGAGCTATCTCGCGTTCTGGGAGAATATTTTTGGCTTCTGAATCCTATATATTATCGCAACCACGTATATTTCTCCTAGGAATTAATCAATTTTAAACGAGGAAACCTCCGTGGAATTCTTTGTATTGTGTAAACGGCACCTAATCGCGTATCTATACATATATATATACTATAATACCTTTCTCGCCGAAAGGTTCTGTGTTGATGTCAATAAATTTACAATGATTTTTAAGTCGTTCACCCCGTTTCGAATTTCATTCTACTGATTATTCTACAGAGCGGCGGATAAACGGCACTTCTATGTAGATTAACTTTGGAGATAGGTAAGCTGATCGAATTTCGGGCAACAAGAATGCAGAATTTTGTTCCGACAAAGATTGAATGAAAAATAATTTAAGGCGGGAGACCTAAATAGGTCGGCTACGAATAACGTGATTCTTAGGAATTTTTTTCTGAGAAACTGTTAAGCGGATCTTTTCCAAACATTCAGGGTATTTTAGTTCACATTCAAACAATAAAAATTGATTTTTGCGTTACAAAGTGTTTGGTAGAAATGGAGATATATGAACACGTTCGTTAGGACTCGCGCGCCGGAGTTGCAAATTGGCGATTGTAATTGTGGCCCCATTTCTTCCCTGAAATAAAAAAACCAAGGATTTTCTTATTTCTAGTATAATTACATTGTCGATGAACCCTAACAAACGAAAAAAAAGTTAAAAGTTGGCAAATTGGTGGGACTTCAAAGACAATGTTACGATTCTGCCCCAAGATATTTCGTACTATTTATGAAAAAAGAGTTGTTCAATTCAATTTATTCATCAATGTCTTATTTAGGTTCATCGATAATGTAATTATACTAGAAATAACATAATCCGTGTTTTTTTTTTATTTCAGGGAAGAAATGGGGCCACCATTACAATCGCCAATTTGCAACTCCGGCGCGCGAGTCCTAACGAACGTGTTCGTACATCTTCATTTCTACCGGACACTTTGTAACGTAAAAATTATTTTCAATTGTTTGAATGTGAAATAAAATACCCTGAAAGTTTGAAAAAGATCCGCTTAACAGTTTCTTAGAAAAAAAATTCCCAAAAATCATCTTATTCGTAGCGTCCTAAATAGGGCTTCCCCCTTAAAGTCACACTGAGAAAATTGAACGCAAAGATTATAGATTCGCTCTCTCTATACAGAGGCTGGTGAAACTCTTATTTTCTAACTCCGAATGCGCAATAGAAAAAGATAGAAGCTTTACTACTACTGTATGCATAGGGCAAGATCGAAGGATCGATGAATGAAGTGGCGTGCGCAGTTATTATTGAATGAACTTACGCACGTTTACTCTGCGCAAAATTACGCAGGTTGCCTAGCAACACGCTCCATTCGTGGCTGGAATATGGCCGCCGGCCTATTCATGTTTTCGGTCGAAACGATTTGCTGTTTGCTCCAATTGAATAAGTCCTTTCGTTACTTTACCTATGAAAATACATTACATTCTTGCCCCCTATTCTGCTCAGTACACATGCAGTTGAATAGACGTTAATTGAAAGCATAAAAGTCACTGTTAATCACAATCGAAGAGGTTATGTGTGAAACTAACCTCACATAACCTTGTCTTGCTTCGCGCTTTTGTATATTTCGTGGAAATAAGAGGAACAATATTTTGCTTTCCGTGCGATCGGGATCACCTGTGATTCGACATTTAAGAAGGGCGCATAATATCGCGTTCTTTATATGTTTTTCTCTTCGTATTTAATAAGAAGTTACCCTAACCTATCACTGATATCAACTACATCATGAGTAAATACAGAAGGAAAGAATCCTCCAGCGAGGATAGCGACAGCGAAGAGGAGAGGCGTAAGAAGGATATCAGGGAGAGAGATGAATTTGCTAATCGACTTAAAGCAAAAGATGAGAGCAAAACACGGAAGGTCGCTATGCCAGCTGGCTCAGGGGCAGGTAAACTTGACCGTGCAGCATCAACTACTTTGTATTCTCTATGAACTGCACTATTTACTATCCCATATGTTACTTATTGCACAGCTGAAGCAGCAAAGAGGCTCAAAATCATGGAAACAGATATGCGGGAGAAGTTGGTGCCAAAGCTGCGAATCGAATCACGCAGAAAGTACTTGGAGAAACGTAAGGAGGATAAGGTGGCCGAATTGGAAGCCGATATTATCGATGATGAATACCTATTCGAAGAGGAAATGTAATTTTTTAAACGATAGCGTACGACAGTATTGTATCGTATAAAGATCGATCTAAAACTAACAATACTTGCAATGAATTAGATTGACAGAGCAGGAGAGGAAAGAGAGGGACCACAAGAAGCAGTTACTACAATTGGCAAAAGAACACGAGAAAGCTAGGGAGCTAGAAAGGGTGCAACGTTATCACATGCCCCTGGAAAAGGGAAAACAAGAACCGGAACAGGATATGCACGACAATGAACCACCACAATCTGAGCAAAGCAAATGGGAATCCGAACAGATGTCGTCTGCTGTTTTTCGCTTTGGCGCCAAGGACAGGAAAGGTTCGAGTCTTGTAACTCAAGAGGTTCTAGACCCTCTGCCAATATGTCGCAAAGATTATTAACTATAGTTTGAACCTTGTACAGCGCAAGAAGATTACGATCTCCTTCTGGAGGACGAGGTGGAATTCGTTCAAGCGCTGCGTTTGCCTGGCAGCGAGAAGGGCAGAAAACGCGAGGAGAGTCCACCTCCGCAACTTAAAGCCTTGCAAACGATACAAGAGACGAAGAAGAGTCTGCCGATCTACCCTTTCAGGAACGACTTGATTCAAGCCATCAAGGATCATCAGGTATGTTACTCATAGCTATACATTATATGTGTGTATATATATATACACCTGTATCGTGCAGTTCATTGCTACGTTAACGCGGTAGGTGTTGATAATAGAGGGAGAAACGGGTTCCGGTAAAACGACGCAGATACCGCAATATCTGTACGAGACTGGGTTCGCGGAAAACAATAAAATCATTGGCTGCACCCAGCCGAGGAGAGTGGCTGCTATGTCCGTGGCAGCGAGAGTCGCCCACGAAATGGCTGTGAAACTGGGAAACGAAGTGGGTTACGCGATTCGTTTCGAGGATTGCACTTCCCACCGTACTCGAATCAAGTACATGACCGATGGTACTCTTCACCGGGAATTTCTCAGCGAACCAGACCTGGCTTCCTACAGGTACAACGCTACGCATTCATTGTTTTCTAAAAGGCTTGACGAGACGTCGCACAGTGATTCTGAATCACTAAAAAGCGGCAAACCCCTTAAAACGTATTTCAATTTAGTCAGAAATTGGTGCTCGTGGGTTTCTGGGGTCGCTGATTACGAATCTGAAGTCAAAATTGTAAAAAACAAAATGGCGGATCTAATATCACTGGTATAAACTTTTTCAAGTTAATTTTTGTGAAAATTGATTATTTTCCGATTTCTGACTAAAACGATATGACTAAATCCTCGTTATGAGACCGACAAACGGGGCTGCCGGCGGGCGCATAGTGGGTTGCCGACATGATTCTCTCTATCGTCCCCGACGGCAACTTCGTGTCTGACTCTTTCGTTTCCTCTCGCTCGTTATCGGGTTCTTTCACTCTCGTCCGCGGGCTTCCAAGAAATTGTGGGGATAGTCGCCGGGCTGTCAACGGGAGGAAAAAACGGGCTTATAACGGGGATTTACTGTACTTAGAAATATTTTAGAAATTATTTTGAAAATTTGATTTTTTCCGATTCTAGTGAAAAAACTCAACGTTTCTGCGTTTGCTACTTAGGTCACGTAGTTCAAGTATATTGTCGAAAATAATAAAAGAAAACTATGGATTATAAGTGTTGTTTGAAATAACGAATGCTGTTTTATTCATATACTAAATACACTTGGCGCTTTAAATTTGAATATCTTAAAAAACCGCAAGTTTCCGCAAATTTTCTCAATTGGATATCATACTTGACATGTTACTTTATATCAAGAACTTGTTACAGCGTGATACTCGTTGACACTCATCGTTGTTTTCCTTCCCTTTTATTAAAACATGACTTAGATTTGTGACACATTGAGAGGGGAATTATAAGGGTAAATTCGAAGATATTTTACTTTGTTTCTGTGGAAAGTTTATGTCTATAACACCTACTTTAATGGTAAACTGTTTCACATATGGATCTTTCCAGATAAACTTTCTCCGACACATTATTCATGCTCCCATTTTCAAGACATTAAGCAGTATAAAATTTCGTCAACTTTGACGGCCTATATCTGAATAATCAATCAATATATTTAAGAAATTCAAGCGACATGTGATGCACTGATATATATACAACAAATCTGCTATAATAGCAAAAAGCTATATACTTCGAAAATTGAATTTTGGCCAGCTTTTAGCGATTTGGGACCACTGTGCGTCGAGTACAGAGTAGAGGGGGTAGTAAATGAATTAAAAGTGTTCTCATATTCTGTTCAGCGTTATGATAATCGACGAAGCCCACGAGCGCACCTTGCACACCGATATATTGTTCGGATTGGTGAAGGATATCACGAGATTTCGAACGGACCTCAAGCTGCTGATTTCCTCGGCCACTCTAGACGCGACTAAGTTCAGCGAGTTCTTCGACGACGCCCCCATTTTTCGAATACCTGGTCGACGGTTTCCCGTGGATATTTATTACACGAAAGCTCCTGAGGCTGACTACATCGACGCCTGCGTTGTTTCCATTCTTCAGATACACGCGACGCAACCCAATGGCGACGTACTCGTGTTCCTAACAGGCAAGTTCCCCCTTCCTCCCCCCCCCCCCCCCCTCGTCCTCCGTTAGCGATCTATCATTGCTCTCAGCGTAACGAGCACTTCGTCGCACAGGTCAAGACGAAATAGAGACGTGCCAGGAAATGTTGCAAGAGAGGGTGAGACGATTGGGATCGAAATTGGCGGAGTTGCTGATCCTGCCCGTTTACGCGAATCTTCCGAGCGACATGCAGGCGAAAATATTCCAGCCGACTCCACCCGGTGCGAGAAAGGTATGAGTGGAAGTGGAATTAGATTGAGATTCTTTCTCCCGTGCATTTCTCAGAAATGGTGTTCATTTTATCAGGTAGTTCTCGCCACGAATATAGCGGAGACGTCTTTAACCATAGACAACATAGTGTACGTGCTAGATCCTGGGTTCGCGAAACAGAACAACTTTAACTCTAGAACAGGGATGGAAAGCTTGATGGTGGTTCCTATCAGCAAAGCCTCTGCCAATCAGCGGGCTGGCAGAGCTGGGAGAGTGGCTCCGGGCAAGTGTTTCCGCTTGTACACGGCTTGGGCCTACCAACACGAGCTGGAGGACAATACTGTGCCCGAGATTCAGAGAATCAACCTCGGTAATATCGTCGGAATCAATGAGAAGTCATCCTTTTTGTACAATTTCTATCGTGTGCGTAATCGAATAACGAAATAACATTCCAGGGAATGCCGTGCTCACTCTGAAAGCGCTGGGAATAAACGATCTGGTCCACTTCGATTTCCTCGATCCGCCGCCGCACGAGACGCTTGTGTTAGCTTTGGAGCAGCTTTACGCGTTGGGGGCTTTGAACCATCGCGGGGAACTGACGAAACTCGGGCGGAGGATGGCCGAGTTTCCGTTGGACCCAATGATGGCGAAAATGTTGCTGGCCAGCGAGCAGTACCGCTGCTCGGAGGAAGTGGCCACCATTGCCGCGATGTTGTCGGTGAACGGGGCGATTTTCTACAGGCCGAAAGACAAGATCATTCACGCGGACACAGCGCGAAAGAATTTCCACGTGCCCGGCGGTGACCACCTCACCTTGCTGAACGTGTACAATCAGTGGCAGCAAAGCGACTTCAGCACCCATTGGTGCTACGAGAATTTCATTCAGCATCGATCGATGAAACGGGCAAGGGACGTCAGGGAACAATTGGTAGGACTAATGCAGCGGGTCGAGATGGAACTCGTTTCAGGAATCTCGGAGACCATCAACGTTAGAAAGGTGAGTGGCTCGTATTGAATCTTTTTTAAAACTTATTTATAAAATAAGTTAAATTAGGAAATAAACTTTTAAAGATTTATTTCCGACGTAAATAACTAGGCTTGTGCTTGTGGTTTTTCAAGGCTATCACCGCGGGTTACTTTTACCACGTAGCCCGATTATCGAAAGGGGGCCATTATAAGACCGCGAAGCACAATCAAACCGTGTCGATCCATCCGAACAGTTCACTGTTCCAAGAGTTGCCGCGCTGGCTGCTTTACCACGAATTGGTTTTCACTACGAAGGAATTCATGCGGCAAGTACGTATTGCGACGACAGTTTGGAACGAAGTAGAAGCGTCTATCGGTATTTAAATTTTTCTTTAATTTGTTCTATTAATGCGTGCCAGGTAACGGAGATCGAGAGCAAGTGGCTTTTGGAAGTTGCCCCGCATTATTACAAGCCGAAAGAGCTGGAGGACTCCACCAATAAAAAGATGCCAAAAGTCGCAGGAAGATCACGACCAGATGGAACCAACTAACTTTATAATTAGTACAATCGGATAAGTGATGTGTTATGAGGTATGAGTTTACAAGTCATATGAAAGTATATTGTACAGAAAGGAGAGTGTAAGAGATGATATACATATATGTTTAACGGTAGCATTACTTATAGATAACGTATTGAAACATTTGTACCTCCCGATACACCTCTAATTGTAAGACAAATGTAAATTACACACGTTTTCATGTAACAAATGTGTCAATAATCGGCAGTAATTGCAAATGCATTTTATTTTAATAAAAAAGAAAGTGAAAAGAAAATTACTGTTTTATAGGAGTGTGCGGGTCGTCCCGAGGCTCGGGTTCCCGGCCCTCGGGACAGGTCGGAAAATTTCGGACGGGATCGGGCGGAGTCCCGATACTTTCGTATTGCTCGAGATCCCGAAGTTTTCGGGATCCCAGGACTCGTTTCGGGCTATAAGCATGACCGCCATGAGCGGGCAATTTGATTTCAGGTCGGCTGGGCAAAACTCGGACGCGATCGGCTCGAAAGCCAGCTATTAAGAGGGGACCGAGACGGAAATAATTATGTATATCATTTATATCAATACCAGAGTGATAAGTTTTTACCTTTCTGTCTTCTGTTGAATCATAATTTGTATCTTATTATTTATTTACATATATATGTACTTTCATTGCTACCAAATAGTCTGTGAATACTGAATATATCCATATACGTACTTGAATAAATACCATGGCCAGAACTTGGGAAGAGGCCTTTTTTTATATCGACAATATTTTAAAATCTTAATAAAATATACTTCATCCTACTTGGTACTTTATGTGTATAGGGTATTATCTTTTTCGGGATAGGTTCAGATTTAAAATAAAAAACGTACGTACAACTATATGCATACAGAAAGGAATATTTCCTGGATGTTTCATAGTAACAATAATATACAGAAAGGCGAATATTTTATTATTTCCATTTAACGTGTAAGAAACATAATTTTGCCATGTTCTCTGGTAATAATTTTGATCTATTACTGGTAACGATATTGTCCGATCGCGTTCGAGTTTTGCCGAGCCGACCTGAAATCAAATTGGCCGCTCATGGCGGCTGTGCTTGTAGCCCGAATCGAGTCTCGGGATCCCGAAACTTTCGGGATCTTGAGCAATATGAAAGTATCGGGACCCCGCCCGAAAGTTTCCGGCACGTCCCGAGTCCGAAAAGTCGGGTACCCGCACACCCCTGCTGTTTTAATTCAATTACCACTTCATGAATGACTAGCCATAATTCGTTCCCACACTATGCCCACAATATTTCTACAAATATCGATTTTCGGCTTCCTACACAAAACACCAGAAAACTATCGCAAGAGAATTGTGGGGCCGAAAAATTGCCTTTCGCGGGGAAAAAGTTAGTTTTGTGGGAAAAGAAGGTTTTGTGTGCCTTGTGGGCCATTTGAAATCCCGAATTTGCGGGAAAAAATTAGTCTTGGGAGAAAAAGAAGATTTTGTGGACCTTGTGGGCTATTTAAAATCCCGAATTTGTGGGAAAAACTGTTGGTTTCTCTTGCGGGCTATTTGAAATCCCGAATTTGCGGGAAAAAAATTAGCCTTGCGAGAAAAAGATTTTGCGGACCTTGTGGGCTATTTAAAATCCCGAATTTGTGGGGAAAAAATTGGGTTCTCTTGTGGGCTATTTGAAATCCCGAATTTGTGGGGAAAAAAAATTTGGTTTGCCTTGTGGGGTATTTAGAATTCCCAGCTTGTGGAAAAAAGTAAGTTTTCTCAGCAGAGAAAAGTTTTGCGGACCTTGTAGGCTATTTAGAATTACGAATTTGTGGGAAAAAGTAAGTTTATTAGGAAGAAAGTTTCGCGTGCCTAGTGGGCTTTTTAGAATGCTCAATTTACGGGAAAAAACAGAGTTGGGCAAAATGTAATCTAACTACAGATTACAAATTATGATTAAAATGTAATTGTGTAGTTGATTACACATTATTTTCGGTAATCGTTAAGTTAGGTAATTGACAAAATTGTGAATTTTGCCAAACTCTGGGAAAAGTAAGAGTTTCTGGGAAGAATAAAGTTTTGCGAATCTTGTGGGCTATTTAGAATTACCAAATCGTGGGTCGTGCGATCTATCCATACGAAGAAGATTAGGAGTAAATGTTCAGATATAATTGCAAAATGTGCGAAATAAAACCAAAGTTCAATGTATTTTTGGAAACAACTCTTTTTGTTGAAATCGTAAGCAGGCATACAATTTTGTGTGCAATAATAGTTGTTCTTTCAATATATTACGTGCTACATACCTTCCAATTATACTAAGCTAATTGGTATTACAATAATAAAAGATTTATCTTGAAAAAGAATTATTACAGCGATAAAAGATTTATGGTTAAATTCCATCTATTTCTTTCCCAAACGTTCCCCATGTCTCCGTCTCGTTTCCCATTCTTGAATAGTTAAATCTTCCAGTGAATAAATAAACTGCTGCGACAAGGGAGTCCGTCCGCCACAGCATACTGAAATGGTAAAAGATTGAGGCTTAAAATAAAAGACTTCGCAACAGGATTTATGAAAATATAATTCTGTCGGTCGCATACAGTAGAACACAGTAGAAATTATGATAATGATACGGCGGGTGCATACGGGGGTCGACGCGCGGACAGTGCCCCACTCGGAAAGGAAAGGGAACGGAGCCCCCTCAACGTACTTGACAATCTGTAGTCAGTTGCCAGTGTTTTGTAAAATTGCTTCCAGAACTTTGATTGTGAGTGGAACTTTATCGCGTAGAAAATCATGGTAAATCAGAAATATGAACGGATCCGATTTCCAAGCAACTATCGGGCACTATTTGGATGAAAATTTCTTTGGTGGAAAATGAAATTGGCAGACGCGTGGATAGAATATGAAATACAATTAATCGTGTACAATTAAAGGACTCGAAGTTACCTGGGAACAGCAGTATTACAGCGATACACTCCTTAAAAAACGCATTTCAATCTCGTCTACGGCAGTTCGTTCTGCGTTATGTGCATCTAAATATCTGTCGTTTGTTTTACCAAGCGAAAGATGAATATTCTGCGACCAGCGTTTAACATACTAACAATTTGCGGATGTTGGAGGGGACACTCCGTGCTTTCTACAACGCGCAACAGGATTGCGTACCTTTCGTACACGGTCTTTGTGTTCTTATTGCTGCACACATTCTGCGTGTCACAGTTTTTGAACGTGATATTAAACGTGAGAACAGCGGGCGATCTCAGCGACAGCTTGTACATGTTCATCGCGTCCGTTCTGGCCTGCTGCAAGATCGTCACGCTCCTAGTAAACCACAGGAGCATTGAAATCCTCGGCAACAAGCTCGAACAGGAGCCCTGCAAGCCAATGAGTGCCAAGGAGGCGGCCATTCAAAATAAGTTCGAGAAGAGCATCGGGTAAATGAAAACATTTTATCTAACATTTAAACACAGATATGACCATGGTATATGTTGAAAATTTTACCTGCAAAATTTCACGGGAAAATTCCTTGCTGTATGTGTCAGAATGTGTCACGCAAGTGGGATTGGGTGTATCTTTAATTAATAACAATTATATATTACTGTGCTCAATTGTACACTCATCAATTCAGTTGTTCGTTCCCCCAAAATATATTCGTTTCCGGTTTCGGTTTTTGCGGCACATTCTGCCGATTCTGCACACCAATACGGAGAGGGTCATGACTTACGGGCTACTATAACTATCAATATCATCGGAATTGTCAAATGCAAACGGTTAACGTACGACATATTTGCGCAGTCGAGAGTTCCATTGTTAATCGTCCATCTGGAAAATGACAGAGATCTATGTTTTCCTGGCAAGAGCTACGAAAAGAACGCCACTAACTTTCGTGAGAATTTGCTCGAGTTACCTATGTAAATCTGCGAGGGACTTTCATAGACGCTTTACAGGTCGATCACAATTTGGTACACGATCCTGGTGGAGATGACAGTCTTCAGCATGATACTGTCATCGTTGCTCACCGATCTTAAAAGCAGGAAACTAGCGTACAGCGCCTGGCTGCCTTTCGATTACTCCGAAACGAATCTGTATTTCGTCGCTTATGCCCATCAAATAGTCGCTCTGATCGGTACGTCGCTTCTGAACGTGGCCTGCGACGCGATCGTCTGCGGGTTCTGCGTCCACGCGTGCAGCCAGCAGGAGATCTTGGCGCACAGATTGAAAGAGATCGCGACAAAACCGAGGCCGGATCTTGGCGGGTTTGTGCGATTCCACGACTACTTGTACGGGTCAGTTGTCTCTCCCCGATTCCGATCTAACGATAATCTACCGCGAATGCATGCGAATCGTTAAAAGAGAGGCTCCTTTCTTTTTTCTTCGATGTTCTGTTTCCAAACACAGATACGCGTTGGCGATCCAGCAGAAGTTCCAACTGATAATCGGTATCCAGCTCGTGTCGAGCACTCTGGTGGTGTGCTTCATCTTGTACGAATTGGCCAACACACCGCCAATGAGCACAAAGTATATGCAGTTCGTCCTGTACATGCTCTGCATGATGACGCAAATTTACTTTTACTGCTGGTACGGGAATCAACTGAAATTGAAGGTACTGGTAGAATCGGGACGGGAATGGTTTCTGGGCCCGTTGCATCTCGACCGTGCGACCAATGGTACCGAATGACTGAGGATAAAATTTCCTTGCTTCTCTTTTCCTACGTTTGCAAGAGCAGAGCGTCGAAATCGTAGACAAAATATTCGAGATAGACTGGGTGATTCTCGACGAAGGAACCAAGAAGGGCTTGATAACGATCGTGAGAAGAGCGACGATTCCAATCCAACTGACCAGCGCCTACATATTCACGATGGACTTGAACACGTTCGTGAGCGTTAGTAAACAATTACATTTAAGGGTACTAATAGTTAGACAGTCGTTTTTGTCGAAAATGAAGCATTTCTATTTCATTTACATAATTACAAAGAAATACGTTGAAGCCGAGACTTGTTCTTTGACACAAAGTTTATTAACATCATAAGCTTTAAAAAAAACAGATTTGGTTAGTCAAAAAATATGCGTTAAAGGGTAACTGTGCCAGTAGTCGGGGGAAAACGGAAATTCATGTTCCGCGTTGTTATTATTAATGTACTATTTTTTAAATGCGTTATTGGCAGTTAAATTCTTTAAAGTATCTATTTTTCAAATGTGTGGATGATGTTTTTAATAGTATAACAATTTTTATTTAAAATACCTCAAATGCCCAGAAACGTCCTTTTTGCCAATAGTCAGCCAGTAAAATCCTAACTCCAGCCTTTCATATGCCAGTAGTCAGTCAGATTCTTCTATCAGGTTATATATGTAACAGCCACCCTATAATATACTTATTGTTAATCGTCAGAATGATAAGTGACAAATTTAAAAATTTATTTTTTTCTTAAAATTCTAATTATTTAAATTGTAACGGCCGACTACAAGACCGATCGTCTAGTCGTCAGCCGTTTTGTGTTTTAGACGGCCTACCACTGGTCAAATTGGCGATTTCTTAACAATATCCAGTAGCCAGCCGGGGCGGCTGACTATTGGTTTTCTTTATATTTTGAATGCCAATAGTCGGACACTTCAAACATAGTTACTAACCTATGTTTAAATGCAATTATAATTTCACGAAAAGTTCATTCGAATGTTATTAACCGCGTATTCAAAATTTAAACATAAAAAACTTCGTATTAGTGTTGGTATACACTATTTCAAAGTGTCGCCTATAGTACTAAATTAATTCAAATTGACTCATCAGTCGTCAACCATCCAATCGCCAACACAATAAAGCTTTCTGCAGTTCATATTTTTACCGCTAAAGAGCCGTCCTTAAATTACGTAAGGGTAATTTTTACGATTTCATACCCCCTCCCTCCCCCAGTATAAGAATTCGTAAGATTTGATATTCCAACCTCCTCGTCACGTAATATTTCTTACACTTAATTTTTTCAGTTATTAGAATTCTTTTAAAAGTTTATATAATTCGTTTAACTCTGTTTCGGGAAATTTATATTAAAACTACTTTTCCGGAACATTAATAATAAAATTTCTGTTTATTGAAAATTAAGATAAAAAATATTACTTAAAACGCTACCTGCCTCCCCTCCCTGTGTAAGAAAACGTAAGAAATTCGCGATCCCCCCCCCCCCCAAAAGCCTTACGTAATTTAAGAATGACCCCTAAAGGCATGAAACTTCCCACATTCGAAGGAGAGAGTGTTTCGTTTAAATATATAAGATTTTACCTATTCCTAATTTCTTATTTCTAAGCAATTTATTTCCGCAAAGGCTGACTATTGGGTAGAGGCCGAAATACGGCACTTTTACCCTATATGACGCTACAGGTGGATCATTAAAGAGTTTTTTTTAAAAAAGTTTCTTCTGTTTTGCAATTTAACGGGTACGTGTTTCTTACAGATCCTGAAGATGTCTTATTCGACGTATAATTTGCTTCAGAGAACGAAACAGTCGTAGCAGAAACGGTGAAAGACCTCATTGTTAATTAATAAATAATCATTGAACACTATTCCTCAGACTTTGTAAATGGACATTTCGCGCTGAACGACGAAAACCATAAACTTTTATCACTGTTAAAAAACTTAACTTACTTGAAACGTGTGTTTACTCCCCGTCAACCTGCTCGCCAGTCGCCATTCACATCCCCAGAAACTAAAAGTCGAATATCGTACACGTTTCACTTGAGAGAAACAATTGCCCGTAAAGTCGAAAGACTCGAAAGCAATGTAGGGGACCCCGGGGCAGATTGTAACGAAAAAAGTTTTCACAGTTTTTTCTCGAAAGTATTTGCCTCAATCAGGAAATAATTTGCGTGATTTACTACTTACATATGTGGTGAACTGATTGCGTGAAAGTTCGTGACAAAATCTTGGACACTTACACTGCATTCCACATTAGAGCATACCGATTTCGCGCAGGCACGACCCTCAGGAGGCGTTGGCACGCTCGACTCCCCACTTAACCGCCTATGTTTTTCTCCGTCGCACGGCCCTCTACTCTCTCTGTTAAGTTTTCGTGCACTGTTTACGTTGACAACGGCCAGGTCTCGCGTTATTCCTTGGAAATTACCACGACCAATCGCATGCGGTTCAAACTGTGGGTAGTAGTGGGAGCTGCGCAGATCGGTCGCAAATCGGTAGGGGCGTCGGTATGCTCTTATATGGAATGCAGTGTAGACATCTAGCTTCATCTTAAACAAATCTGAACTTTTATTGCAATGTGCCCCAGCCCGGGGCAAATTGTAACACATCTGTTTTACTTATTTAAATACAAATATGAACACAAATAAACATTTCTAAAAAATATAAATGAAAACACAGATCATTATTAAACATTTGATATACATGAGTTAAACAATCATTGCTTATTCATCTGATTCTATCAAAATCTTCTTCGCTTTCTTTACTTTTGCCTTTATACTTTTTTTCTACTTTTTGGATTTTCAATTGTTCTGTTGTTCGTCTAGAGCATCTTTTTTCGGTGTGCCAGCAAATAGCTTGCTTTATCACGATTTAGAGCGGAGTAACATGTAAAAATTTACCCCGAGTTTGAATTTTTGCGTTTTATCTCCGCAAACGAGAAACTAAACATCAAATTACTAAAATGCGTACACATTATAATAAACCAATGTGTACTGATTCGTTTGCGAAACAGAAGCAAAAATTCAAACGGTTTCTAACGACGGTTAATTGAAATAAAAGTGCTAAGACAACATTTACTTACGTGCTCTAAATACTAAAGTTCTGAGCTATAACCACAAAATGAATACGTAACGCTCGTTTGTGTCACTAAAACCGACGGTGCTAATACCGTCAAGCAGCTCTCGCATGCTGTGGGTTACCAGGTTTGTCGTTCAAAAGATTTTACTTATGTTACAATTTACCCCGTGGTACAACCTATCCCGGTCTCCCCTACTACAAATAGAAAATAACGGAGCAGCAAGGCTCTGAATGCATAAAAATATAACCGTCCCAGCCGCGGAAATGCATCGTCAATAATTAGGATAATAATATACCTTGGGAACGGTAAGCGAGAGTAGATGTTCGCCTATTTCCGGTTGCGCAACGAATATCGATATTCTGTGATCATGCGTTGCATTCCTTCGGCAATCGTCTTCTGGTATTTGTCATTTGTGACGATATCGAGAGACAGGAAGAATGCTACTCTGTTCCTACAGAGTGAGAAGGAATTCACTCGTCGTTGATAATAACCAGGGGGTCGTGAGATACTATAGTTTAACCACGACTGAATACATTTCAAGTGTAGAGCAGCGGCGTTGAGCCGTAAGTGATTCGAGTGAAGCGAAAATGTATATCCTGCGACGGATATTCAGGCTACTCGTGGTGTGCGGATGTTGGCGGCCACGATCGTGGTCATCGCCGTTTAAAAAGTTCCTCTACACGGTTTACACGATAATCCTGCTACTGTTAATCTACACCGTCACCTTCTGCCAGTTCATGGACATTGTTGTGAATGTGAGGACTCAGGACGAGTTCAGCGATAACTTCTACATGCTACTGGCTATGCTAGTCTCTTGCCAGAAGGGCTACAGTTTGCTGACGATCCGTGGCAAGATCGCTCTTTTCACTAGAATCCTCGGACGCGAGCCGTTCTTACCGGGGAACGAGGAAGAGGAAATGATACGGACGAGATTCGACAAAAAGGCAGAGTGAGACTGATAATTTCGATTAATATAATAGTTCAGTGATTCCCAACCTGCAGGTTTCGAAATTTTTTCTGGTAGGTCACCGCGGTTATTTTTAGTTGACGATTTTTAGCAATTATTTATTTTGATATGGTTACATTGCCATATTTTATTAATGATGTAATACTGATTTTTCATAAATGGAAGGAAGGAAATATTTGAATATTATACAAAGGGATCACGCGCAAAAAAGGTTGGGAAATACTGTACTGCCCTCCTTAGTTAAACTGTCCTATCTAGCATTTTTTTATTTTTGAGATATGTTGAAATATTTGAAGTTCCACGCGTCTTTTACCTTTTAAGTTAAGTTAGGAAACTCTACGTGCTTCGTTTTAGGCTGTTACGAAATAATGACAACATGATTTAATTTGAATGAAGGATGGTACAAAGTAAATGATAAAACTTCAGTTTTCTCGGTTGTTTCAAAATGCTAGATACAACATTTTAACTAGAAATGGCAGTGTATTAATTGAAGAGTCGGATGCAATAAGGAGACTAGCGCTCAAAAATGGAAAAAACTATCGTCCAAACGCTAAGAAAGATTGGAAAATTAAAAGTTGGTAAACTTTATTTTAAAAAATATAGTGTTGTAAAGCTCGTCACGACACACATTTTTTCAATTTACAGTTTGTTTATCCAATCATTACTATTCAAGCTAAAAATTATTAACAAATTTATTATCGTCCAAAATCATTATTTCTTTAAACATAAATTGCGATAACTTGAGTAAATATTAAGGGATCGTTATGAAACTTAAAACATAACTTCAGAAAACTCTAGCGAAGCCGTAAAATGTATGCACAAACCCTTATGTTAAAAAATGTATTAATATTGAATTAAAAACTAATACTGGACATAACCCATCTTTTTCAACATTCGCCGTTAAAAAGTATCGAGGCAATTTTGAGATACATATAACTTGCAGCGACAAAGTTTTTCCTTAATATACAAGGAAGATTTTCACCAATTTTCACACTGATTAATAAATAATTGTAGAAGATATGTATGAATATGTATATAGGTAAATCTCGCGCGCCACTAACAGTCAGTAGCCGCGTATAATGCGCTATTTAGCAGTTTTTTAGCACTCGCGTTGACGGTTGGTGCCGCGCGGAATTTATACATATCACCATATCTTCTACAATTATTTATTAATCAGTGCAAAAATTTGTGAAAATCTTCCTTGTATATTATGGAAAAACTTTGTCGCTGCAAGATATATGGACCTCAAAATTGCCTCGATGCTTTTTAACAGCGAACGTTGAAAAACATGGGTTATATCCAGTATTACTTTTTAATTAAATTTTATTACATATTTTAACATAAGGGATTTGTGCATACAATTTACGGTTTTGCTAGAGTTTTCTGAAGTTATGTCAAAACATAACTTCTAACGTAAATTAAAGGTCTCATAACGATCCCTTAATATTTTGAGTTATTTACTCAAGTTATCGCAATTTATGTTTAAAGAAATAATGATTTTGGACGACGAAAAATTTTTTGTTTATAATTTTCAGCTCGAATAGTAATGATTGGATAAACAAACTGTAAATAGAAAAAAATGTGTGTCGTGCTTTACAAAACTATATTTTTTAAAATTCAGTTTAATAAAATTTAATTTTCCAATCTTTCTTTGCGTTTGGACAATAATTTTTCCCATTTTCGAGCGCTAGTCACCTGATTGCATCCGACCCTTCAATTGAAGTATAAGGACTTGAGAAGCAGACGTGTCGTTTACAGATCATATACACTTTTCTACGCCCTTCTGGTCGAGTCGTCTGTGATTTTGATGATCTCGTGGATCGGTTTGGTAAAAATTGAGAGCGGAATACTGCCCATGAGAATGTGGCTACCCTACAATTACTCTTCTGTGTCGTCGTACAGTCTTACTTACATTCAACAAACTCTAGCTCTGGCAGTTGGCGCGCTGATGCACGTTGCCTGCGACAGTCTGCTCTGCGGTCTCTTGATCCACACTTACAGCCAGATCGAGATCCTTGCCTGTCGCCTGAAAGCAATTAAAAGAGGCGTTGATGGGAATCGGGCGCTGAGATCCTGCCTTCGTTACCACGACCGTGTGTACCGGTTGGTTCTTCATATTCCCATAATTCATGCGAAATCTATCCTTCGACATCTTAAGTGAGCAAGTAAAGCTTCTAACATTATCAGAATAAATACTGGAGGTGTGTTTCTTTTATTGAAATTTAATTAAAATCGACGATCAATCGAGCAGTTAGCTTTAAGGATAATCAGACAGATCAGAGGAGAATGAGCTTGGATGCCACTTACGTTATTTGACAGAGATAATGGCAGGTAGTCGGTGAAAATCCTAGACAAGTATCATGGAGAAAAATTTGCAGATTCGCCACCATGATAAACAGAGAGTTCGGAATGGTGATTTTGGTTCAGTTCACGATGAGTTCATTATTAGTGTGCTTCAACCTCTACCAATTCGCAAAAATGAGAGGCCTCAGCTCCGGGATGCTGCACGTACTAATGTACACTAGTTGCGTACTGACGCAGATATTCATTTATTGTTGGTACGGGAACGAAGTTAAACTGAAGGTTCGTCGTGGCTAGAAAGAGAATCCTAGAAAGCTCTATTTAAATCCCGATTTCTTTCTCCCCTCAGAGTCTCGAGATTTCTAACGTAATCTTTGGAACCGACTGGACACAGCTCGACATCAATGCTAAGAGATTTCTTTTCATGATCATGAAACGAGCCACGGTGCCCATCGAAATTACCAGCGCCCACGTTGTGTCCATGAATCTCGAGTCCTTCTTGCACGTTAGTATAAAAGAGATAAGTTTCCTTTAGCACGTTCTATTCTTCGCAAAACGAGTGGAAACAATACGACCCTTCTATTCTTTATTATAGTTGCTGAAAGCCGCCTACTCGGCGTACAATGTGCTTCAACAAGGCCAGCAATAGTGAAATAGTAGAAGACATTTTACACCTCATGACCCTTCATTGGCTGATCCTGTCGAAGCACGAAAAACGAAAAACGAAGTCGTTAAAAATGTTTGGAAACAGATATATAGTTCGGTATCAGATATATTGGCCGGTGAATTCGGTTTCGCGAGCAGCGATCGAGGAGAAATCAGCCCCCACCATCTGACGATCGTGAATTTGTCAGTTGGAGTTGCATAGCCCTCGCAGGGTATGGTGGGGAAACGGGAACGCTGCTCAGCTCCGCCTGAACCTAGCCGTTTGGCTGTTATTTATTCTTAGCGTAATAGTTGTGTGCGTTACGAAGCTATGCGTAGACCAATACGAGATGAAGCTATCGAGAAAGAATCAATATTCTGTCCAATAAAATTCCAGAATTTTTTCGGAACGAACAAACACCTATTCTGATGTGTGTATTTCTACGCTGACAGCTTCGTTTCACCTACACGCTAGAAGCTTGGCCCTATCCCCACCACTTCTGGCTCGCTCTTGTTCTGCGAAGGCGACAGCGAGATGGAACGAGAGCGAGTCAGAAAGCGTTGAGAGAAGCAGCACCGAAGCAGGCAAACGGTATGGTGGGAGAATACCCCTCACGAAACTCACCGGCCAATATATCTGATACCGACCTTAGTCTAAACTAGCAATAAATTTTACACAAAACTTGTTAGTGTACTCACTCGAAAACTAGCTTGCTTTCTTGTTACTCACCGCTCTCCACTACCCAGCAAGTATGAACATCTACAATATTTCTTTCCTCTGCTTGCCTTCTACATTTCAGAGAAATAATCGTCAACAGTTTGTCCTTCGCTTCACTATCCAACATTTCCTCGTAAATTCACGATAAAAGAGAAAATAATAGGAAGAAAATGTTGCGAGTAGACGGTGGTTAAAACTATGAGACAGCGATACAATAATAATGAAGCTCTTGCATTGAAAAGGACATATCGGTAGGTATTACTTTTCCGCGGTGCGGGGTGGACGATCGATTATTTCAGGGAGCACAAAAGATTATTCATATTCTATGGTGATGCGGTGCATTCGTTCGTCATTCGACATCAAGTATGTTCTATGTAAGGACAGAGGGAAAGACACTCCGCCCTTACATAACCAGATCGATTTTACCATTATCATCACCCCGTGTCATCACGAGAACTCGATAATATTCCAGACCCAAGTGGCCGGGAAGATTCGTCAAAGTTCCAACGAGCAAGGAACCATGAGTTCGTTTAACCGTGACTGAACGAATTTAAAGTGCGAGGAACAGTGAATTAATTAGTTTGATCGTAAGTGGGTTTTGATTGGGGCGATAGGATCGTTTGAAAATGAACACGTTGCGTTCTGTATTTCGATTGATGACGTTGTGCGGCTATTGGCGGCCACGATCGTGGTCGTCGCCGTTTAAAAAGTTCCTCTACACTGTCTACACGATAATCGTATTGCTACTGATCTACGGCATCACGTTCTGTCAAATCATGGACATTGTTTTCAACGTCAAGAACCAAGACGAGTTCAGCGAAAATTTCAACTTCTTACTTGCTATGCTGATCGCTTGTCACAAAGCGTACAGTTTGCTGGTGATTCGTGGAAAGATCGCCGTTATAATTGGCATACTTGAGAGGGAACCGTTCCTGCCAGGAAACGAACACGAGATCGAGATTCGAACGAGATTCAATTACAGAGCCGAGTAAGTCTGCCCGTTCTGCTTAGCAGCTAAACGAAATTACGGTATTAGTCTGTAGGTCGTCTGTAATTAAAGCATTCTTTGCAGAATGAATACACTTTTGTATGTGTTTTTGGTGGAAGTCAGTGTGGCAGCGATATTTTTCACTGGTTTACAAAAGATCGAAAGCAGAACGTTACCGTACAGAATTTGGACCCCGTACAATTATACTTCCCTACACTCGTACAGCTTCACGTACGTTCAACAAGTTCTAGCCTGGACTGCTGGCTCCTTGACGAACGTGGCATGCGACAGTCTGCTGAGCGGCCTCTTAATCCACACTAACAGCCAGATCAAGATTCTTTCCTGCCGTTTGAAGGCGATTAAGAGAGGCGGAAACGAGTCGGTGAAATCCTGCGTTCAATATCACGACAGCGTCTATCGGTTCGTTATCCGCATTGACACTTTCAAATAGCACCTACGGAAACAGTTCGACTACCTACTTAACTGAACCAGTCAAAATTCCACCGTCATCGCGTTCGAGTATTTCGAAGTGATTTCAACCGAACTAGGGTAAGCAGGCCAGTAGCTGGACGGGGCCCAGCAGATGGAGGAATCGTTGGTTAATCGTTAATATTGAAAGAACTAGAGTTTTAATCTATATTATTGTTTTTTATTTTGTAGAAAAAACGTTTGTTGCTTTATAAAACATTGACATATTTATCGAAAAAAAAAAATTTGTATGCGAAAAACGTATTTGTATGTACGATTTTACGCCACCATGCGCGAGTCACTTCATGCGAATAACTTCACTTTATTTGCGGCCTGGGCCCATAACCTGTTGCACCGTTTTCTGCCAATGAAGACTCCATACGTTTTAACTTTGATGAAATAATCTATATTTTAACAAAAAATAACTTAATCTAGGTACATACTATAGCTAATAAGTCTTTTATTCGTCTAGCCAGACACCCGTCCATCTATTGGTTTTGAACTGTCCATCTGCTAGCCCTCTCGTACATCTACTGGGGATACGGGCTATGAGTAGAATTTTCATCATATTATCCTTAAATACATTAATTTTTTACTTGCAGTTATTTTTTTCTTTAAATTTGGTACATTTTTACGTGCAAAGCTTTTGATTTTTTTTTAATACAACATATATTTCTAAGAAACACCTTGATGTGAACTTCGGAATCAGTTAAACTGTCCATCTACTGGTCTGCTTACCCTAAAAAGACGTGAAAATTTAACTTGGAAAATGATTGCACAGTTAACGCATTATTGACCGGTCACGAGTTAACTTATGCTTTCATGCACAAACGTTGTTGGCCGATAAATCATGTTTGCACATTTTAATATTTAATTATGGAAAATTAGCCGGTGACAAGGGGTAGTTTTTACATAAAATTGTGGTCAACAATGTGTTAGGGGGCCACCGAACTGAACGTACACATAATAACTTTCATAGTGGTGATAATAGAGAAACTCGATCCAGATAACAAATGAATGGAACGAATGGTGACAAATTGCAGATTCGCCACTATGATAAACAGGGAGTTCGGAATTGTGATTTTGGTTCAGTTCGCCATGAGCGCGTTGGTACTGTGCTTTAATCTCTACCAATTGGCGAAAATGGGAGGCCACAACTCCAGGATTTTGCACGTATTAATGTACACTAGTTGCATGCTCACGCAGATATTCATTTATTGTTGGTACGGGAACGAAGTTCAACTGAAGGTTCGTCGTGGCTAGGAAGAGAATCCTAGAAAGCAGAGATTTAAACCCCGATCAAATCACGAGACCTTTTTGTAACGATTTCTTTCTCCACTCAGAGCCTCGAAGTTTCTGCAGTAATCTTTGGAACCGACTGGACACAGCTCGACATCAATGTCAGGAGATCTTTTTTTATGATCATGAAACGAGCCACGAAACCGATCAAAATTACCAGTGCCTACATTGTGTCCATGAATCTCGAGTCCTTCGTGAACGTTAGTATAAAAGAAGTCAGTTTACTTTAGCAGTTTGCTGTCTGCAAAATGGGTGGAAACGATTCGACCCGTCGATTCTTTATTATAGCTGCTCAAAACAGCTTACTCGGCGTACAACGTGCTTCAGCAAGGCAAGGAGTAGCGAAGCGCGTTCAAGTGATCCGAAGGAGAAGACAATTTCATGAGTTTTTATTGACCGATCGTGTCGAAGAATGTAACAAGAAGAATGAATCGTTAGAAATACTTAGAGACTAAACTATAGTGGTAATAAATATTTTAAACAAGATTACTAGTATTCTCTCTTAAAAACTAACCACCTGCCTTCGTTTTATCCTCCGCTATCCACCAACTACAGTGAGTGTAAAAAGTATTCGTACAGCGACCAATTTAAAGTAAAAATTTGTATATCCATGCGTGTAATAAATTTTAACGGAAAACAATGATTAATCAATATTCCTCGATGTTTGTAGAATAGATTTTGTATGAACAAAATTTTATTCCCTTTAACATTTACAAAGATATTAACAAAAACAGAAAAAACGAGCAGAAATGGACGCGCAAAAAGTATTCGTACAGTTCAATAAAGAATTAATAAACTATGGAAATAAACTAAATATTTAATGTTTTAATAATTTGTGGGATTGCCTTTTGATTTTATAATAGCTTCGAGGCTACTTGGTATGGAATTTACTAAGTTGGATGTTATAGCAGGCTGTATTTTACACTACTCTTCTAGCAGAATGGCTTTCAAATTTTTCTTTAGATGTAATATTATGGTTACGTATTTTTTTGTCCAAATAACTCTGTAGATGCTCTATGGGATTGATATGTGGTGATTATGGCGGCGATTTAAAATATTTTGGTGGGCTATATAAAACTCTCTGCCTAGTATTATATGCAGAATGCTTTGGATCATTGTCATGGGTAAATATGAAATTGTCAGTAAGTCCCATTTTATTTACACTAGCATTGATGTGCTTGCTGAGGATGTCAATATAAACACTATAATTCATAATACCATTGAAGCTTCCACTTCAGCTGCACTCATACAGACCCAGACAAATACAGAACCCCCCGCAGTATTTTATCATAGGTCGCAAATTTTCTTTATTGAACTCTGTATTCTTTTTTCTCCATACTGTGAAGTCTGTTTTGGACCCAAATATTTCGAATTTGTTGGCGTTAGTGAATTCGAAATATTTGGGTCTAAAGCACACTTCACAGTATGGAGAAAAAAGAATACAGAGTTTAGGAAAGAAAATTTGCGATCTATGATGAAATACTGCGGGGGGGGGGGGGTATGTATTTGTCTGGGCTATATGAGTGCAGCTGAAGTGGAAGCTCTACATTTCATCGATGGTATTATGAATTATAGAGTTTATAATTGACATTCTGAGCAAGCACACCCATGCTAGTGCAAATAAAATGGGACTTAATTACAATTTTATATTTACCCATGACAATGATCCAAAGCATTCTGCATATAATACTAGGCAGAGAGTTTTATATAGCCCACCAAAATATATTAAAATGCCACCATAATCACCACATATCAATCCCATAGAGCATCTATGGGATTATTTGGACAAAAAAATACGTAATCATAATATTACATCTAAAGAACGTTTAAAAGCCACTCTGCCAGAAGAGTAGAGTAGAATACAGCCTGCTATAACATCCAACTTAGTAAATTCCATACCAATTAGCCTCGAAGCTAGTATAAAATCAAAAGGCAATCCCACAAATTATTAAAACATTAAATATTTATGTTTATTTCCATAGTTTATTAATTCTTTATTGAACTGTACGAATACTTTTTGCGCGTCCATTTCTGCACGTTGTTTTCTGTTTTTGTTAATATCTTTGTAAATGTTAAGGGGAATAAAATTTTGTTTATACAAAATCTATTCTACAAACATCGAGGAACATTGATTAATCATTGTTTTCCTTTAAAATTTATTACTCACATGAATATACAAAATTTTACTTTAAATTGGTCGCAGTACGAATACGTTTTACACTCACTGCACATATCTACACCTGCAACATTTCTTTCCTCTGCCTGTCTTCCACATTTCAGAGAAATAATCGTCAACAGGTTGTCCTCGCTTCGCTATTCAACATTTCCTCGGAAATTCGCGATAAAAGAGAAAATACTAGAAAGAAAATATTGCGAGTAGACGGTGGTTAAAACTATGAGGCAGCAATAGAATAATAATGAAGCTCTTGCATTGAAAAGGACATATCGGTAGGTATTACTCTTCCGCGGTGGGGGGTGGACGATCGATTACTTCAGAGAGCAGAAAAGATTATTCATATTCTATGGTGATGCGGTGCATTCGTTCGTCATTCGACATCAAGTATTTTCTATGTAGGGACAGGGGGGGAAGAGACTCTGCCCTTACATAACCAGAACGGTTTCGCTATTACCTATCATCTCTCACCTGTCGTCGCGAGAACTCGTTGATACCTATTCGAGACCCAAATGGATGGGAAGATTCGTACGAATTTCGACGAGCAAAGAAGCATGAGTTCGTTTAAATTGTGACTGAGCGAGTTTAAAGTGCGTGGAATTAGTTTATTTAATTAGTTTGATCGTAAGTGGATTTTGAGTGGTGCGAAAATGCACATGTTGCGTTCTGTATTTCGATTGCTGACGTTGTGCGGATATTGGCGACCAGAATCGTGGACGTCGCCGTTTAAAAAGCTCCTCTACACTCTCTACACGATAGCCGTATTGCTGCTGCTCCACATCACCGCGTTTTATCAAATCATGGACGTTATTTTCAACGTGAAGAACCAAGACGAGTTCAGCGACAACTTCAACTTTCTACTTGCTATACTAATATCCTGCCACAAAGCGTACAGTTTGCTGGTGATTCGTGGAAAGGTTGCCGTTATAATTGGCATCCTTGAGAGGGAACCCTTCCTGCCGGGAAACGAAGAAGAGACCGAGATTCGAACGAGATTCAATGACAGAGCCGAGTAAGTCTGCCCGTTCTGATTAACAGCGAAACGAAATTAAGGTACCTAATAGCCTACAGATTGGCTGTAATTGAAGCATTCTTTGCAGAACGAATATATTTTTCTACATACTTTTGGTCCAAGTCAGCGTGGCCGTGACATTCTGCGCTGGTTTACAAAATATCGGAAGCAGACTGTTACCGTTCAGAATTTGGACACCCTACAACTATAATTCACTATACTTGTACAGCTTGACGTACATTCAAGAACTTCTAGCCTGGACTGCTGGTTCCTTGACGAACGTGGCCTGCGACAGTCTTCTGAGCGGCCTGTTGCAGTGATGCCAGAATGAGGACGGGAGCGCTCGAGAATTTCCCCCACCACGCATACACACTACGCCGGAGCTGCGTGTCCGTGAGCTCGGCGCTTCGGACAACGTCGGGAAGACGAGAGAGAAAACGAACGTCTGTCTTTCTCTCTCGCTCTTGAAACGCTGCGATCCAAGGTTACGTGCAAGCGACACGCGGCCGTGCGCGATCTTCTTGAGTGCCTCGAGATACACTTTTCACTTTCTGACATATGTATAATACTCTTGTAATGAAAAAAAATTTGGAAAAAATTTTGTTAGGGAAATCACGTTTTGACTATTTAGAAAAGAGCTTTTTTTTAAATATCTCATGTATTTTTTATCACGATTACGTTCAAACGGCAAAATGGATTTCAATGAAACTTTATATTAAAATTTTATATTCTTGTCTTAAGATCCGATTAGATCACGAAAAATGATAATTACCCGTTATGGTTCTTCGATTTTTCAGATATACGAACTAAATTCTACATAAAAAAAAGTTAAATAAAGTTCTTCTGTAACTTGTTTAACAAAGAAAAATGTACATTCATAATTGAGGCATTTGATGGAAAAAGGGCACATACGCCAAAATGCCATTTCAAGAAAATCGATTTCAAAGTTTTCATTATAGTATAACTTAATAAAAAGTAATGCAATTAAATCAAATTTTTTAAGGATGTAGTTACCGTGTCGTTCAAGCGTTCTGAATACAGAAGTCATGATTTAAAAATGATATGTGTCTTTATTTATAAATTTTAAACAAGTGGTTTATGTGCCCTTTTTCCATCAAATGCCTCAATTTCCTGTGTTCGTTTTAAATTTCCGTACTTTTTATTTGAGCTATTTTTATTTTTCAAACCTTAAAATGAATTTTTTTATTAAAAGACGAATATTTTGATACTGTACATTGGTGAACTTTGTTAAAATTAGAATCCACTCTTGGCCAGTACCATGCACGCTGTAGAAGCCTTCGATAACAAATATTTTTTCAGAGTATGATCTTAAATCTAAAATCTAAACGTAATCACATCAAACGTAATTATATCAAGTTGCGACAAAGAATCACGCACTATTTACAAATTTATTACGCGCAGCGTGCACGTTACCGCTCGATGGAAACTACGGGAAAGTGGTGGTCTCTTCCATCGAGAGGGAAATGTAAACAATTGGTTATGCAAAGCTAACATCGCGATACATGTTGTACACTAAAATGTGTAAATTGGTATAAAGGTATTATTGTACAAGAATAGGAGAGAAATGTAACTGGTAAATGCATCTGTGGCAGTTCGGTACTGTCACCATTACCTTGCTGTTATTTCTTTTAGCCTTTTCTTCGATTTTTCTCCTTTCTGAATTTTTGTTACTATTTTACGATTTCCTATCTATTCTTTTCGTTTCCCGTTTCGAGGGTTCGCTCGGGCCTGGTTTTCGTCAAGTACATTTGACGGTCAGATCCGCGATCTGTGGTCGCGTATGCTTTGTTTATGTTTTGTTTATGCCTTGGTTATTCGTTTTGCTGCATTAGTTGCCGAGAAAAATATTTCGCATCAATCCGCAGAGGCGATTCTTCAACTTTTCCAAGACGTTGGGAAAGATCCTGATGTTTTGGAACGTATGACGTGTGGTCGAACAAAGTGTTCTAATATTATATCGAACGTTGTGTCCTCGGGAAACACAGCGTCTTAGTCTGGTTTTACAGAATTCTAAGTTTTCAGTATTTATTGATGAAACATCCGACATTACCAATGAGAAATGGATGTCGTTTATTGTTCGGTATGTCGCAGCCGAGACTTTGGATGTTCGAACGGAATTAGTAGAATTAATTAATCTTGACGCGCGAGAATGTACTGCCGATAAAATATTTACCTCCTTTAAGAACTCCATGTGGAAAAAGCAAATTCCGTTCGGAAACATTTTTGCTTTGTCGTGTGATAACGCTTCTGTCATGACAGGGTGTCACTCGTCATTCAAGACCAAACTTGCAGAAATTCGCGGTGAAAATTTTTTCACCATGCCGTGTCCATGTCACTCCTCTGCATTGGTAGTGCATAAAGCATGCGCTACCATTCCCGAGGTCTGCGAGGAATTATTACGGAAAGTCACTACATTCATTTATAGCAGTCCCAAACGCTCGGCCATTTTTCGCGATTTCCAACAATGTTATCAATTTACTGACCGCAAAATTTTAAAATTCTGTACTACGCGATGGTTATCGCGTTATTCATCCGTAGTTACACTTTTAGAAAATTGGGACAGTGTGTTGCAATTTCTGAAAGAATTGGTCGTAAGTGAGAAGACAAAGTCTGGGGAAGATCTGCTTATCATCATGCAAAATCCAGAAGCGAAAGCATATCTTCTGTTTTTGGAATACGTTCTATTGTATTTCAATGACTTTAGTTTATTCTTTCAGTCGCAACAAACAACAATCCATTTGCTTCAAACTACTGCCAAAACTCTTTTGTATAATATTTTACGTAATTTTTTGAAACCGCAGCTTTTGAAGCACATGGATTTAGTAAAATTTATAGATTTTTCAAAAGGTGATAACCAAATCGCATTTAATAGTATTCATTTAGGTCCGGATTGTGACATTTTTCTTTCTAAGTTAGTTGCAGAAGGCAAACCCGATGTTGTCAAAACCGTTCGAGAAAATTGTATTAAGTTTTACATAACGGCTGCAAACGAAATTCGTAATCGATTGCCAATCGATGACGAATTTCTGAGCAAGTTATGTGTTTTTGAGCCTCATTTGGCATTAATAGATAATGACAGAGACACTTCCTTTAAAAGTGTTCTCTTTATTGCTAAAAAATTGGGCGGTTTCGACGAAGACGGTTTGCAAAAAGAATGGTCGACATTGCACCTGAATTTTGCATATAAAGACAAGCAGATGCTTTGTACATTAGCTTTTGATGATGTTTGGAAAACGGTGTTGTTAACGCGAAACGATCAAGGCTCATTTAAATATCCATGTTTGCAGAAATTATTGAATTCCATTAGAAGTCTTCCATATTCAAACGCCGATGCTGAAAGATCGTTTTCCATGCTTCCCGACATAAAGAACAAGAAACGAAACCGACTTTGTTCGACCCTCGTCAATGCCATTTGCGTAACGAAATCGGCATTAAAGGCGTACGGGGACACAGCTCAGACCATGGAGGTAGATGACATACATCTATCTCTCATGTCATCTGAGCATTTATATCCAATTCTTGCGAAGAAGCAAAAGAGTAGGTTACGTTTACATGCCGTTGATGGCCTCGCGGATGTTCGTTCTACGTCGGGTAATGCAAATTAGTGATGTCCAGAATATTATCAATTTCATCCATTTTTTATTTCATTCGATTTTTGGACATCGCGAATATGTAAATAGTTGTTCGATTTACCTCACGCAATTCTTGTTCTATCCTTGCAATAAATTCGCTTGCTTGCTGTACATATGATTCACAGAGAGAACTTCGAGATAATTGTACAAATAAATGTATATTCTTAATTATATTCATTTTATATGTAACAATTATCTCGAAATTCTATCGCATGTATTATAGTAAATTCCTTTGCTTGCTTTCTATCCTTTGGAAATGTAAACAATTGTAGCATTATTTCAGTCTTACATCTCGTCAATATATCGAACCCAATTGATATATTTACGTGCTGCCTTTCTTTTCTATTTTTGTAATGTTTTTGTACATTTTAGTGTACAACATGTATCGCGATGTTAGCTTTGCATAACCAATTGTTTACATTTCCCTCCCGATGGAAGAGACCACCACTTTCCCGTAGTTTCCATCGAGCGGTAACGTGCACGCTGCGCGTAATTAATTTGTAAATAGTGCGTGATTCTTTGTCGCAACTTGATATAATTACGTTTGATGTGATTCCGTTTAGATTTTAGATTTTAGATCATACTCTGAAAAAATATTTTTTATCGAAGGCTTCTACAGCGTGCATGGTACTGGCCAAGAGTGAATTCTAATTTTAACAAAGTTCACCAATGTACAGTATCAAAATATTCGTCTTTTAATAAAAAAATTCATTTTAAGGTTTGAAAAATAGAAGTAGCTCAAATAAAAAGTACGGAAATTTAAAATGAACACAGGAAATTGAGGCATTTGATGGAAAAAGGGCACATAAACCACTTGTTTAAAATTTATAAATAAAGACACATATCATTTTTAAATCATGAATTCTGTATTCAGAACGCTTGAACGACACGGTAACTACATCCTTAAAAAATTTGATTTAATTGCATTACTTTTTATTAAGTTATACTATAATGAAAACTTTGAAATCGATTTTCTTGAAATGGCATTTTGGCGTATGTGCCCTTTTTCCATCAAATGCCTCAATTATGAATGTACATTTTTCTTTGTTAAACAAGTTACAGAAGAACTTTATTTAACTTTTTTTTATGTAGAATTTAGTTCGTATATCTGAAAAATCGAAGAACCATAACGGGTAATTATCATTTTTCGTGATCTAATCGGATCTTAAGACAAGAATATAAAATTTTAATATAAAGTTTCATTGAAATCCATTTTGCCGTTTGAACGTAATCGTGATAAAAAATACATGAGATATTTAAAAAAAAGCTCTTTTCTAAATAGTCAAAACGTGATCAGGAGGTCTTAAAACGTGATTTCCCTAACAAAATTTTTTCCAAATTTTTTTTCATTACAAGAGTATTATACATATGTCAGAAAGTGAAAAGTGTATCTCGAGCCTCGAGGCACTCAGGAAGATCGCTCACGGCCGCGTGTCGCTTGCACCCCACCTTGGATCACAGCGTTTCAAGAGCGAGAGAGAAAGACACACATTCGTTTTCTCTCTCGTCTTCCCGACGTTGTCCGAAGCGCCGAGCTCACGGACACGCAGCTCCGGCGTAGTGTGCATGCGAGGTGGGGGAAATTCTCGAGCGCTCCCGTCCTCATTCTGGCATCACTGGCCTGTTGATCCACGCTAACAGCCAGATCGAGATTCTTTGCTGTCGTTTGAAAGCGATTAAAAGAGGCGGAAACGTGTCGGTGAAATCCTGCGTTCGATATCACGACAGCGTCTACCGGTTCGTTATCCGCATTGACACTTTCATTTAAAAGTGAAACAGTAAAAACTATTTAGCCCAGAAACAGTTCGACTCCTTAACCCATTCGCTGCGTATTTAAATTCTCGGACGATTTTTTAAAAGTGTAAATTTTAGACGATTAAGGGGACCTTCCGGTCCAAAGCCCAAAAAAATAGGTGATATTTAGGAATTAATTAAAGGAAAACTACTATATATAATTTAATGGGACTTTTTGCATTGTATTAAGGATGTCTTAAATTATAGAAATATATTTTTTGTTTTATAATTAATCATTGCAGACGGCCCTGGGGAATCGTCAAAGTCAAGGCGTCAAAAATTTGATCCAAATCGGTGGGACCTGTATCTCCAAAAGTTATTATCCGATTCGACTGAAACCATTTTTATTTTGAAGATTATTCTTCTGGCTAGGGAGGTAACTAGAAAAAATTACAAAAATTACATTTTCTTTTTTAGAAAATAACGACACTTCAAGTTTGAAATCACTTTTCCCTGTATTTTTTTTCTTTTCAACGCCTTTGAAAATTATAAATTTTCAATTTTTTGTAATTTTTTCCAGTTCCCCCCTAGCCAGAAGTATATTCTTCATAATAAAAAAAGTTTCAGACGAATCGGATAATAACTTTTGGAGATACAGGCCCCACCGTTTTGAGAACACTGTTTCGAGAAGAACGCGTTTAAAGTTTTGCATTTGCCGCTACTCAAATGCCTATAACTTCGGGAATTTTACGAATTTCAACAAATCCTTTTAAACACGTATTCCTAGAAGGCTGAACATTCCAAAAATGAAATAAAAAAAAATTGACTTTTAGACCGGAAGGTCCCCTTAAATAAAGTTTTTAATTTTCATCTTATGGTTGCCGACAGAACTGCTTCAGAGGGACTAAAAAATAGAAGACCAGATATATCAGAAAACATCGCTGATTGTGAGTATAAAGGTGAGTTTATATCAAACGAACGAATGCTCGTTCGCCCCTCAATTCGACAAAATTCCTGCTCATATAGTGTAAACGGCAATCTTCACTTGCAACTTTTCATTAATAGAATTTTGTCGCAGTGGAGGGCGAACGAGCATTCGTTCGTTTGGTTTAAACGCACCTTCACAGTGCAACAGAATATCGAAAGAGTCGAAATCCGCAGCGAAAGGGTTAACTGAGCAATTGAAAATTACAGCATCATCGTGTGCTTCAAAGTGTTTCAAAGTGATTTCAACGGAATTAAAAAGTCGTGAAAATTTAACTCGCTTCGAAAATGATAGCACAGTTAAGAGGCTACCGAACTCGACGTACACATAAAGACTTTCGCAGTAGTGATAACAGGAGCTCGATGGATATTCTAAATGAATGGAATGAATTGCAGATTCACCACTATGATAAACAAAGAGTTCAGAATGGTGATTTTCGTTCAGTTCATGACAAGTACATTGGTAGTGGGCTTCAATCTTTATGAAATATCTACGATTAATAACCTCAGCCCTAAGATGTTAAATATGATAATGTACACTAGCTGCTTGCTGATGCAAATATTCCTTTACTGTTGGTACGGGAACGAAGTGAAGTTAAAGGTTCGTTGGTACGATAGAACGGATCGCTCGATTTAAGGGGGGGCGCCTACCTAGAGCGGTCGAAACAATGCGCTTCTTTGGGATTTTTTTCTAGAAAAACCGTTATACTTTTATTAATAACTATTCGTCTATTGTTAAGAGTACATCTAAAGGACAGTTCAGTATTTTTTCGGTTAAAGAATATTAAAAGATTTGAGAGTTATAAGCAATGACCGGGATGTCCTTTTTTTTGCGGTGACCATCGTAGCTCGTAGCAGAATCATCCGAAATGAAAAATTCGAAAGGCTTTAGATAGGGTATGAAATTATCTAGGCGCTGTCGGAGGGATTTCTTTTTTTTCTTCTTAGTTTTTTTTTACAGACCAAGAAAGGAACTACTTTTTTGTTGAAAATCGACGGTTCAACTTTGCAGCGCCGCCATTTTGTCTCATAAAATTTTTTCCAAAATCGGGCCCGATAGCGCCTAGATACTTTCATACTCTATCTAAAGCCTTCCGAATTTTTCATTTCGGATGATTCTGCTACGAGCTACGATGGTCAGCGCAAAAAAGAAGTACATCCCGGTCATCGCTTATAACTCTCAAATCTTTTAATATTCTTTAACGCAAAAAATACTGAACTGTCCTTTAGATGTACTCTTAACAATAGACGAATAGTTATTAATAAAAGTGTAACGGTTTTTCTAGAAAAAAATCCCAAAGAAGCTCTAGGTAGGCGTCCCCCCTTAAAGCCCAAGGGTTTAAAAAAACTCTGTCCGTGATACCCACTGTCTTCCTTCTCTCAGAGTCTTGAACTTGTGGACGTTATCTTTGGACTCGACTGGTCCAAGCTCGACAACAAAAGCAAGAGAATTCTTTTGATGATCATGAGACGAGCGGCGGTGCCTATCGAGATCTCCAGTGCTCACGTAGTATCTATGAATCTTCAATCATTCGTCAACGTCAGTATCAGGAGGTAAGTTTTCTTTAGAACGCATGGAAGCGATTCCTTCGAGTCTTTATTATAGCTGTTGAAAACCGCTTACTCGGCGTACAACATGCTCCAACAAAGCCAGGGACAGTAAATCTTCCGCCGTAGCGGAAAAAGGAGTTTTCATTCGACCGTTCGGAAGCGATTGGACACGCGAGGACACAAGAAACGAGTACTTGCGGCGGAGAATAAGAAACCGAAGTGCGAGTCCCAAAGCTGATCACAGTAGCAATAAAATTGGCAAAAGATTAGTACCACGCTTTATAAAAGAACTTACTTGTCTTTCGCACAATTTCTTCCAACGTCTTTCACGGTCCTCGCGAAACAACATCGACGCAGATCATAGAGAAATCATGCTTCGCACCACACAATAATTAATAATCATAGGTAATTCGCTCATTTTGTTCAACGTTACATGTATTTAGCATCATCGCGTTAAATACTTGTTTTTACTGTCCATACAGTCCTCTCGTTTCCAGTCTCGGGGTGGGAAAATTACGCGGGGCAGATTTACGCGAAACCAAGGAGAAACCAGAGAACAGCTGTATGTGCAATTCTTTGATCCTACACTCTCCGCTGCCCACTGAAAGTATCTGCAATACTTCATCCCCCATTTCTTTACTCGCACACATTTTCCGCGAATTAATCGCCAACAGTTTTCCCCGTTCCACTAGCAAACATCAGTTCCCCGTAGATATGCGATAAAGTGGTAGTGGTGTATTTGAGAGACATTGTACCAAGTAAAGCGATATTAAAATTACGAGGGACTCGACGTTGCCCATAAAAATGTAATAGTCCCAGTCGAGGCAGTGCATACGCCAATAATTACGGTAATAACAGCCTGCGAAGCAGGAGGGAAACTTCTGTGGGTAGTCATCTCTTTAAGCGGGTATGGCAACTCCCCTATTTCAGAGTGCACAAAGGGTATCGATATTCTATGGCCATGCGTTTCATTCGCTCGTCAAACGACTTCTGGCACCGGCCACGTGTAACGCACTCGAGGGACAGGGAGAAACATACTCCGCCCTTATGAACGTTCGGAGACTAAACCGAACGGAAAATCGCCCGAGTTCCCGTAAATGAGAGTGTTTGAAGTTCGAGAAACTAGCCGATTAGTTGAATCGAAAACGGTCCGTGTCGAACAAGCGGGGCTCTCGGAAACGCGAGGCATGCATATCCTGCGATGGATATTTCGAATGCTCGTAGTGTGTGGCTGTTGGCGGCCACAGTCGTGGTCATCGCCTTTGAAAAAGTTCCTTTACACGGCTTACACGATAATCCTGCTACTGTTAATCTACACCGTCACCTTCTGCCAGTTCATGGACATTATCGTGAACGTGAGGACGCAGGACGAGTTCAGCGACAACTTCTACCTTCTGCTTGCCATGCTGGTTGGCTGTCACAAAATCTACAGTCTACTGGCGATCCGTGGGAAAATAGCAATTTTCATGGGCATGCTTGACAGGGAGCCATTTTTACCTGGCAACGAGGAAGAGCTCGAGATTCGAATGAGATTCAACAGAAGAGTCGAGTAAGTCAGCCAATTTTCATCAGCTGTCCAATGAGATTAAGAAACATCCTTTGCAGATCGAATACAGTTTTCTACGCAATATTGGTGGAGGCAACTGTCACTGTCGTGGCTTGCGTTAGTTTATTTAAAATCGAGAGTAGAGAGCTACCGTTGAGAATGTGGGTACCCTATAACTACTCTTCGCCGTACTCGTATGCTCTTACGTACATTGAACAAGTCCTTGCGTGGGTGGCTGCCTCGCTGATGCACGTTGCTTGCGACAGTCTGATGTGCGGCCTCTTGATCCACACTTACAGCCAGATCGAGATCCTTGGCCATCGTCTGAAAGCGATTAAAAGTATCGGTGATCAGAATAAATGGGTGAAATCGTGCGTTCGTTATCACGACCACGTGTACCGGTTGGTTCTTTATATTAGCACGTATTTTCAGCAGCGTTATTTCAGAAAACAATGGGACTACCATTACAATCACGAGCACTTAGTTTGAAAACTAATTGCACGGTTAAGGGGGCAGGCAACTGTGAAAAATCGGAAAAATCGATTTATTGTTTTTCACATTTTCTGAGAGACGCGCGCTTCAAGAATGCTATCTAAATTTTTTGAAGAAATTCGTTAAATTGACGGAGATATAGTATTTTCTGTGAAGCGGTGTCAAGCGCGCGACTGAGCCGAGCGGAACATTGAACGCGTTTTCCTCAGAATGACATTTTTCAACCGCGTTGACAGTCTGCAGAGAAAACTATACATCCAACTGACACGAGCAAGGGAATTTATTGTACGAAAAACCCGTCGCTATTACATGACGATCAGTTTTTTTTTTCAATTAACGACTTGCTTCTATTTTTAAACGATTTTTTAAACGATTTTATTCAGCTTCGATCCTCTGTTCGTTTGTTTATTTGTATGTTTGTATGGTTCAAATCTGGCAACTCTAATTTAACCCACTTCCAACTATCCAATTGTCTTGAAACTTTGCAGACGTGCGTAGTTTGGATGATAAAACAATATTTTTAAAAAAATTAACCCCCAGCGGGTGAAAAATTACCCAGTCATCAATAAATATAACCCATAACTACAAATCCAAACGACTTGAAATCAGCCACTCGCGCTCTTTATGAAAACGACAAAAAGCCGCTGCGTTCGAGTCGCTAGTTGCATAACGATTTGAAATTAAATAAATGATATTTCTAAAGAAGTCAGAGCTGCGAAATGTAAATTCATAAACACTAAAAACTAGAAAATACAAAATATATAAAAAAAATTTATGTTAAACGATTTTATTAAAAATGCACTAAAAACTAAAAAATAATTCTTTTCTTGTACTGTAATTTCGATGGTGTTTTTCACTTTAAATAAAATCGTGGAGCAGGATTTTTCATAACAGAATATGAATTAATTTAATACAGCATCAAGCGTCGAAATGTATTTGTTGTGAGATACCCTGCACCACGATTTAATTGAAAGTAAAAAACACCATCGAAATTGCAGTACAAGAAAAGAATTATTTTTTAGTTTTTAGTGCATTTTTAATAAAATCATTTAACATAAAATTTTTTTCTATATATTTTTTATCAACATTTCCCCAATTTTATACCCTGAAAACGTGATGTTTTTTTCAATGGTCCGTCATTTTGTAATTTTTTGCGACTTTTACTTTTTTATCATCATGTAATAGAGGTAAACTTCTAGTTTCTAAATATTTTTGTCTTTTTGAATTCGGATTAACCATGTGGCCTGGGCACTGTCAACGCGACAAGCACGATTTTTCCGCAGCGCACATTTTGACGAAGAGTATACAGGAAACGGATTCATGAATGTGATTGAAAAAAAAACTCTTACCCTTCGATATGTACATTATTAACTATACTAAGCAATACATTGATTTACTTGTGTTGTTTGGTTGAAATAAATTCCCGAAAATACCTTTACATTTCGGACCGTTACGGTGGTCTGCCCCCTTAAGAGGCTACCGAACTCGACTGGCACCTAAAACTTTTAACAGAAATACTAGTGGATGATCGGTAGGAGTGTCCGGCTTCAAAGAAATAAATTGTGAGATATTGCAGATTCGCTGCCATGGTAAACACAGAGTTTAGAATGGTGATTTTGGTTCAGTTCATGGTGAGCACGATGGTGGTGTGCTTCAACCTCTATCAACTGACAAAAACGAAATCCCTCAACTCGAAGATGCTGAATATAATAATGTACACTTCCTGCATGCTGACGCAAATATTCTTTTATTGTTGGTACGGGAACGAAGTTAAGATGAAGGTACATTGGCATAGTAAATCGATAAAAATACCAAACGATTCACGTAGACTTGTCGTAACGTTTTGTTTCTTCTCAGAGTCTCGAGATTTCTAATGTAATCTTCAGAATCGACTGGACGCAGCTCGACAACAACGTCAAGAGAATTCTTTTGATGATAATGAGACGTGCCTCGATGCCCATCGAGTTTAACAGCATCCACGTTATATCTATGAATATCGAATCATTCATGAACGTCAGTATAAAAGAATGAAATATTCTTAAGCACTTTGCTGTCTGTCGAACCCATGGAAACGATCCTCCCTTCTCGACCCTTCGATTCTTTATTGTAGTTACTCAAAACTGCTTACTCGGCGTACAACGTGCTTCAACGCGGCGAAGAGTAGTTAATACAACGCGGCCCACCTATCGTCCGTCGCGCAAGAGCTAAAAACGTTTCAGTAGACATTCGGAGGATAGACGAGTCAATGCAAGGAATAAGAGAGGAAAGTATGAGTCGTTGGAAATGCCAGAAAGTGAATGAAATCAGTAATAAAATTTACAAAAGACTGTTGGCGTGTTCTACCAGAAATTCACTTGCCTCCCGCGTGATTTTCTCCCACTGCCGTGCACTTTTCTCGCAAATTAAGATACCTAAGTAGATATGCATCATTTGGAGTTCACGTTTGAAATGGAATCGACGTACGACGGCAACTGCACCCTATATCTTTCAAACATTTATTCTCCCCCCTGTGTTCAGCGTGTCGCTGTCCATTTATATTTCAGGGGCGGCCCTATCGTTGGCTTCCTCCACTTATTTGTCACGCAATTGGGGAAACAACGGACGCAACGTTATCACTGAAAACACGATTGCTCGGCCGAACCCTCGACAATTAGAATAATAACATACGGCATCCTAGGTTCAGAAAGAAAGTTGGGAGAGGAATGCGACTACTCTGGAGAGTGAAGTATGGATATTCTTCTACAGTTGTCGATCAGCGATAACTAAAAGTCCGCCGAGTAAAATGGTGATGGTACTTCTCCTACTCGCGTAATTCATAACCATAAACATCGCTTTGACTTAACATTGAAAAGAGAACACTCTGAAAACAATAAATTGAGAAGAAGAACGGGGATGATTCGGCAAATCAGTGTGCACGTCTTCACAAGCATATATGTATACAAGTTGGTTTCACATTATTTCTCTTTAGAGTTTCACGATCATTGCAGATTCGCGGAGATGGCGAACAAATATGTAATTTGCAGTTATTCTATTTTGTCAGACTTTGGTGAGTATGTCACGATATGCTTCAACATTTATCAACTGACGCAAAAAGATTTGGGCTCGAGATTTGTCCAGGTGGCTCTCTACTCGTTTAACATTTTCATATTGATACTCTCTTACTGTTGGTACGGGAACGAAACGAAATTAAAAGTCCATTTTTAAAGATGAATTGGACCTATCTTCAAAATGATACCAAGGTGATGAAAATTTATGAAATTGTTCTTTCTAATATTCTGGATGTGCTCCAAAAATCTTAAACGAATACACTAAACGGTTGCTGAGTTATAACGATATTAATTTTCACTGATTTTACACGTAGGTACTCTTATGAAAAGAGACGATCTTGACAGATAAAACAGCTGAAAAATGTTGAAGAAATGGTACCAATTTTTCTATTTCTTTTTTACATGTAGTTTATGGGTAGGTGAATATATCAGCTGAGTTTCAATTGTTTTCACTACACCGTTTTAAAGAAATAAATTATAACTTGAGAAAATTGTGAATTCAGGGCATTTTCACTGCCAAAAGTTTAGCAAATAATGTTTGAAAAAGTGTTTGTAAAGTGAAAAATACCATGCTAGGAGTAAAAATAAGACTCCAACTGTCATTCGAGTTCCTTATATCTAGATTTACTATGCGTAAGACGTAGATATTCTAGTATTTTAAATTTCATATACTTTTGTCTAATATTGTACGTCCGATACATCCTTAAATAAATCTATCTTTATTCTCGGTTAAATACCCGAGATTTTACATAAAGCTTTTCTCTATAGAACATCGATGTGCCTGATATGATATTCGCGAGTAACTGGAACTCTTTGGATAACAATACCAAAAAGATTCTACTAATGATTATGAAACGTGCAACGGTGCCCATCGAAATGTCCAGCAGCCACATTATGACCATGAATCTCGAAACTTTTATGACGGTCAGTAGATAATGAATGTACTTTCCTGTTAAATTGCGACTCGCCTAAGAACGTCATCAACAGTTTTGTCCGATACAGTTGCTGAAAAGTTCTTACTCGGCGTATAATTTGTTTCAACGAGGTTAAGAATAGTAAAAGGAACCGTTGGCAATTACCAAGCGTAAAATGGACATTTCCAGTGGGACCATTCGGACGGATCTACCATCGACGAATAGAAAAAAAAATGTAAAAAAAATTAAAACCGACTTCAAAAAAATAAAAATGCAGTTAAAAAAGTTAAAAATAATTTTTTCCCTTAGTTAATCTGCGACTTTCAATTCTTGTGTGTCGACGCCTCATCATTTGCACTGTGTAAATATGGGACCGACTTACATAAATTGAGTGTCGCAGATTAAATAAGAGAAAAAATTATTTTTCACTTTTTAATGCATTTCTATTTTTTTTAAGTCGGTTCCAATTTTTAAAAAAAAATTTTATTTGATGGTTTTTTATATAAATATTGACACACCATTCTGAGGAGATATGCGCGTACGTACACAAAATAATAATAATTAGGTGACAATAGTCTTCGGTAACCAGAACTGGCCCTCTTCCGAATAAAGAAAAAATTATCAAAATCGGTCCATATGTTGAGGAGTTATGCGGAGACAAACATATAAAAAAAATACATACGGGTCGAATCTATGACCTCCTCTTTTTTGAAGTCGGTTGAAAAAAAGCAGGAATAGTGGATCACATCCAAAATATAAAATCAAGTATGTAGACTGCAAACCACAGCGCAGGTAACAATAATCATTGCAGATAACAATTAAGTTATATTGACAAAGTACTGACTTGATTTCCACTCGACTTATTCCGGCGTCCTTCACATTTCTCATGGCAGGGACGTTGCAACCGACAAGCGCAAGCACTACTTTGAAAGAAGGGACTGTAACGACCGCTCTTGACTTTTCCATCTACAGGAAACCTCTGCAACATATTGTTCAATGCAGAGGTAAAGTAGGGAAAAATTTCAAATACCAGAGGAAGAAAATTTATTCTGAAAAGGGCTAATTTTGTATGAGTCGCGAAGTCACATCGTCGGCAATTATAATAATAACATATCTCCTGCTACGTTCAGAGGGGGAATTTCCAAGAGGGAATTGACGCTTTACACAGTGCACAAGGAATATCGATATTCTATGCTCGAGAGGGATATTTGAAGCTCCGTCGAGCAAATAGTCACGGTCCAGACAACAAAGCGCTCTCTTCTAATTCGTTGTGAGTGCTTCTCTTTGCAATACTTCTGTCGCGTACCTAGTATTAAATGTCCTAGTTTTGAAGTCTGTTGCCAAGTAATATACCATTATATTGGCCAGGCATAATTGTGAAGTTCGCGGACAGATACTGACGACTTCCTGATTCCTGTAAATTTACACAATGTCTATACTACGATCGATACTGACTCTCCTGACTTTGTGCGGCTGTCTGAGACCGCCTTCTTGGTCATCTCCGTTCAAAGGATTCTTGTACAACGTTTACACGGTTTTTGTGTGCGCCATGGTATTCACTGTCGTGATCACCCAACTCTTAGACATAATGTTACTCGTCGACAATCAGGACGATTTCACCGACAACATCTACCTGACAGTGGCAACGTGCAGCGCCTGCTACAAAATGTGCTATTTTCTTCTAAGTCGGGAGTCGATCGGAAATTTGATGGACACTCTCAACAAGGAGCCATTCTTGCCACTTAACGACGAGGAGAACGAGATTCGCGTCAGATTCGATAAACAATCCGAGTAAGTACGAAAGCATTGATGTCCCCCAAAGTGAAAAAAAAATCTAGATACGTTAATAAACGCTAATGAGGTTACGAAAGTATTGTCTGAATGATAACAATAGCACTCTTACAGTTCGAACACGATAGCATTCACGTGTGTAGTCGAATTCAGCGTATTTTTGGGATGGGCAACGACGGTTATTGGAGATTCCAACGACAGGAAGTTAACATATCGAGCCTGGATACCTTACGACTACTCTTCGACCCCTTTGTTCATTGTCACTTTCGCTCACCAAGCCGCAGCGGTTACGTTATGCTCGTTCTTGAATGTCGCTGGCGACACTCTGTTCAACAGCCTGTTGATCCACACTTATTGCCAGTTGGAGATACTAGGACATCGTCTGCAAAATATTACAGAAGATGAAATGAATATGGCGAGACAGTGCGCTCGGCATCACAAACACATATACAAGTTGGCTTCCTGAACCTCTTTATCTAAAATTGATGGGCTCAGTGGAAAACAGGCACATGCCACGCAGTGGCGGATTTAACTACTGTCCAGAAGGCCCACCCAGGGCCCCATCTTCAAAAAAAATTATGATTTTATCTAAACACTATATTTTTTTCTGTACTAGGTACTACAGTTTCGTCGGAAAATAAGTTGACACTCTTTAAAATCGCATAATTTTTTTAAAATTGGTCCAAACGACTTGAGTTTTTTTTCAGAAGCTAGCGGAATTAGTTTTCTCGGTGACGTGTTTTGTCGTTTTGAAAAAAATGCACTTGGTCTGAATTACAAGAAAAAATAGTAAAGGTGGTTTTTTAAATATTTTTTGTGAGACTGTAGTGAAAATTCGAAAATCTTGTTTGTAGATTGAAATAAGTTGTATACATGCTGAAAATTGCATGTATATCGGTAAACGTTACTCTGAGCTACACACATTTAAAGATCGCAGAAAAAGGTCGAGAATCGCTGATTTCCGGAAATTTGGCGATTTTCGACCTTATTCTGCGAACTTTTAAGCGTTTACAGCTCAGAACAACCTTAACCGATTTCTATGAAATTTTAGGCATGTATACAACTTACTTCAATCTACAAACGGTTTTTTAAAATTTTCATTACAGGCTCACAAAAAAAAATTTTAAAAACGACCTTTACTATTTTTTCTTTTCTATTCATACCAAGTGCATTTTTTTAAAACGACGAAACACGTCAACTAGAAAATTAATTCCGCTAGTCGCTTGGACCAATTTTAAAAAAGATTTGCGATTTTAAAGAGTGTCAACTTATTTTCCGACGCGACTGTACATTCAGCCCGTTTCTACTAAACTACTTAGCTCTTCATTTTCCCGAAAAAAATGGGCATTTCATAAAGTTGCCACCTGATCGTTTTCCCTTAAATCCGCAACGTTTTATGGTTTTATTACGAGAAGGTGGAGTTACACTGTATTGCAGGAACGAAACAATGATTCAGAGAGACGAAAATTTACGCGGAGACGAAAAGTTTTCCACTGAACCCCTCAATTCCAAAACGTCCCCGGAGATGAGGGCTAGAATTGATAACTCTTGCTTTGTATTTCATGGAGCTAGAATTCGTTAGAAAAGCGCGTTTCCACTTCTGACCCTCTCCAAATTACAGACAGAATTTGAGCAATTAAAAGCATATATACGCACAAATGATTCTTTTGGAATCGATATAGATTCGCGGAGGAGATAAGCAAAGAATTCCAAACAATGGTGGGTACTCAATTTCTGACGAGTTTGTCGGTCGTCTGCTTCAGCCTTTATCGGGTGACACAAAAAGAATTGGGCGCGAAATTCATAGTCATCGGGTTCTACGCGTTCTGTATACTAATGGAGATATTCTATTACTGTTGGTACGGGAACCAAGTGAAGCTGAAGGTTCATTCCAATGATAAAAACATTCCATTCGCGGCCAGACCATCAACATTTTACACGTAACATTCTCCCGTGCAGAGTCTCCAAATTTCTGACATGATATTCGAAAGTAATTGGACAGTATTGAACGACAGCACTAAGAGGATCCTTCTGATGATCATGAGACGGACAACAATGCCTATCAGTTATACCAGTATCCACGTTGTGACCATGGATCTCGATTCGTTCCTTGCTGTCAGTACGAAATAAGTATATAGTTTACGTTTGTTAGCCCACATTTCGTAAGGGTATGATGAATGATTAAGCGAAAGAAATTAATTTTCAGTTGCTGAAGACTTCTTACTCGGCGTACAACTTGCTTGTACAGAGCAAAAGATAATAGTACAAACGTTATGGATTATTTCGCTACATAGATAGGATATTACAGTTCAACCCTGGTGGAAGAACATAGTTTTCGAGAATGGAGGAAAAGGACAGATAAACAGATGAATAAGGACACTCGGAATGTGTATTGGATTATGTAGATTACTGGTATCACATCCAATAAATGTTACTGATTACTGTTTCTAAAATATCACTTGCCATTCGCACAATGTTTCCCCTTGCCTGTCGCCACCGTCCCTCGCAAAACTATAATTACCGACGGCAACGGCAACCATATACTTGAAAGAAACGAAAAAGTGGAGCACAGCAAGCAACGTCTATCGCCATTTAAATATTCGTTCCCCTTTATCCATTGGAAACGTTTGCAGCATTCCATTTCGCTTCCATTCTTTGCCCCCGCGAAATTCAAGCACTCGCGAGAGGGTAGAACAGAGCAGAGTGTAGAGAAGAGGAAAGTACAATCGCGAATAACAAGGGATACACAGTTATTCTGAAACGTATAAACGTGTAAGTCGCATGGTTCTCCGTAACTATCGGTAATGGTATAGCCCATGGAATAGAAGGAAAGGCTCCAAAAGGAAGTAGACTCCTTCGACAGCACGCATAGGACGTCGATATTCTATAGCAGTAATACCTGCAACTTCGTCGACTAACAACAAGCCAGTCACGATCACGTCGACGAGCCTGCTTTTTCCATTCTCCGACGAGAGCGACAAGTCTCTTGTATCCGCAGGTAACGAGTGTTTCTCTCTTCTCTACGTTTTGCCACGGAATTTCATGTGTTGAAGTTTAAGGGGGAACAACACCTTGACCGGTCAAAAAAATCGATTTCTTTTTTTGTATAATTTGAAAGTTTGAACGTTTAAGAATATATTCCTAGAAGAATATGCTGAAATTCACGTAAATGACAAAGTTACAGAGCAGCGTTACCGAGAAATACCCTAGCAATTTTTATATGCAGAATATAGAAATGTTTATTAACCGACCATCCACCAACAAAGATGATAAATATTATGGGCCTGGAATAGGAGGATAGACGAGTCAATGCAAGGAATAAGAGAGGAAAGTATGAGTCGTTGGAAATGCCAGAAAGTGAATGAAATCAGTAATAAACTTTACAAAAGACTTTGGGCATGTTCTACCAGAAATTCACTTGCCTCCCGCGTGATTTTCTCCCACTGCCGTGCACATTTTTCGCAAATTAAGATACCTAAGTAGATATGCATCATTTGGAGTTCACGTTTGAAATGGAATCGACGTACGACGGCAACTGCACCCTATATCTTTCAAACATTTATTCTCCCCCCCGTGTTCAGCGTGTCGCTGTCCATTTATATTTCAGGGGCGGCCCTATCGTTGGCTTCCTCCACTTATTTGTCACGCAATTGGGGAAACAACGGACGCAACGTTATCACTGAAAACACGATTGCTCGACCGAACCCTCGACAATTAGAATAATAACATACGGCATCCTAGGTTCAGAAAGAAAGTTGGGAGAGGAATGCGACTACTCTGGAGAGTGAAGTATGGATATTCTTCTACAGTTGTCGATCAGCGATAACTAAAAGTCCGTCGAGTAAAATGGTGGGTACTTCTCCTACTCGCGTAATTTATAACCATAAACATCCTTTTGACTTAACATTGAAAAGAGAACACTAATTGATGCATAACTCAAAAACTGTCAAAAATGGAGCTGCATCCGTCTTGCTGCAAGTTCCTTCAGGAGCGCATATACGATACACAAATTTCCTCTGTCTGAAGTCCGTGAAAAGCGATACCACGACCATTGCCGTTACGTAGAACTTGATTATGATCGTGTAGACAATCACGTTCCGTCTGCAAACAGATTCTTTTTTCAGCATTTCTGTAATTGCTTCCCTTCGCTTCTAATTGATTAGAGCAGGAGCTATAGAACATCGATGTGCCTGACATGATATTCGCGAGTAACTGGAAGTCTTTGGATAACAATACCAAAAAGATTCTACTAATGATTATGAAACGTGCAACGGTGCCCATCGAAATGTTCAACAGCCACATTGTGACCATAAATCTCGAAACTTTTATGACGGTCAGTAGATAATGAATGTACTTTCCTGTTAAATTGCGACTCGCCTCAGAACTTCATCAACAGTTTTGTCCGATACAGTTGCTGAAATGTTCTTACTCGGCGTATAACTTGCTTCAACGAGGTTAAGAATAATAAAAGGAACCGTTGGCATTTACCAAGCGTAAAATGGACATTTCCAGTGGACCTTTCGGACGGATCTACCTTCGACGAATAGAAAAAAAAATTAAAAACAAAATTAAAACCGACTTCAAAAAAATAAAAATGCAGTTAAAAAAGTAAAAAATAATTTTTTCCCTTAGTTAATCTGCGACTTTCAATTCTTGTATGTCAACGCCTCATCATTTGCACTGTGTAAATCTGGGGCCGATTTACATAAATTAAGTGTCGCAGATTAAATAAGAGAAAAAATGATTTTTCACTTTTTAATGCATTTCTATTTTTTTGAAGTCGGTTCCAATTTTTTTAAAAATTTGTTATTTGATGGTTTTTTATATAAATATAGACACACCATTCTGAGGAGATATGCGCGTGCGTACACAAAATAATAATAATTAGGTGACAATAGTCTTCGTTAACCAGAACTGGCAAAATATAAAGCTAATATTGATGCAGTGCGGAATGGGGCATCGCCCTCTTTCGAATAAAAAAAATCATCAAAATCGGTCCATATGTTGAGGAGTTACGCGCAGACAAACATATAAAAAAAATACATACGGGTCGAATCTATGACCTCCTCTTTTTTGAAGTCGGTTGAAAAGAAGCAGGAATAGTGGATCTCATCCAAAATATATAATCAAGTATGTAGACTGCAAACCACAGCGCAGGTAGCAATAAACATTGCAGATAACAATTAAAAGTATATTGACAAAGTACTGACATGATTTCCACACGACTTATTCCGGCGCCCTTCACATTTCTCATGGCAGGGACGTTGCAACCGACAAGCGCAAGCACTACTTTGAAAGAAGGGACTGTAACGACCGCTCTTGACTTTTCCATCTACAGGAAACCTCTGCAACATATTGTTCAATGCAGAGGTAAAGTAGGGAAAAATTTCAAATACCAGAGGAAGAAAATTTATTCTGAAAAGGGCTAATTTTGTATGAGTCGCGAAGTCACATCGTCGGCAATTATAATAATAACATATCTCCTGCTACGTTCAAAGGGGGAATTTCCAAGAGGGAATTGACGCTTTACACAGTGCACAAGGAATATCGATATTCTATGCTCGAGAGGGATATTTGAAGCTCCGTCGAGCAAATAGTCACGGTCCAGACAACAAAGCGCTCTCTTCTAATTCGTTGCGAGTGCTTCTCTTTGCAATAATTCTGTCGCGTACCTAGTATTAAATGTCCTAGTTTTGAAGTCTGTTGCCAAGTAGTATACCATTATATTGGCCAGGCATAATTGTGAAGTTCGCGGACAGCTACTGACGACTTCCTGATTCCTGTAAATTTGACAATGTCTATACTACGATCAATACTGACTCTCCTGACTTTGTGCGGCTGTCTGAGACCGCCTTCTTGGTCATCTCCGTTCAAAAGATTCTTGTACAACGTTTACACGGTTTTTGTGTGCGCCATGGTATTCACTGTCGTGACCAGCCAACTCTTAGACATAATGTTACTCGTCGACAATCAGGACGATTTCAGCGACAACATCTACCTGACAGTGGCAACGTTCAGCTCCTGCTACAAAATGTGCTATTTCCTTCTAAGTCGAGAGTCGTACGGAAATTTGATGGACACTCTCAACAAGGAGCCATTCTTGCCACTTAACGACGAGGAGAACGAGATTCGCGTCAGATTCGATAAACAATCCGAGTAAGTTCGAAAGCATTGATGTCCCCCAAAGTGAAAAAAATCTAGATACGTTAATAAACGCTAATAAGGTTACGAAAGTATTGTCTGAAGGATACCAATAGCACACTTACAGATGGAACACGATAGCATTCACGTGTCTAGTCGAATTCAGCGTATTTTTGGGATGGGCAACGACGGTTATTGGAGATTCCAACGACAGGAAGTTAACATATCGAGCCTGGATACCTTACGACTACTCTTCGACCCCTTTGTTCATTGTCACTTTCGCTCACCAAGCGGCAGCGGTTACGTTATGCTCGTTCTTGAGTGTCGCTGGCGACACTCTGTTCAACGGCCTGTTGATCCACACTTATTGCCAGTTGGAGATACTAGGACATCGTCTGAAAAATATTACGGAAGATGAAATGAATATGGCGAAACAGTGCGCTCGCCATCACAAACTCATATACAAGTTGGCTTCCTGAACTCTTTATCTAAAATTGATGGGCTCGGTGGAAAGCAGAAGGCCCACCCCGGACTCGATCTTCGAAAAAAAATTATGATTTTATCTAAACACTATATTTTTTTCTGTACTAGGTACTACAGTCGCGTTGGGAAGTAAGTTGAGACTCTTTAAAATCGCATAATTTTTTTAAAATTGGTCCAAACGACTTGATTTTTTTTTAGAAGCTAGCGGAATTACTTTTCTAGGTGACGTGTTTTGTCGTTTTGAAAAAAATGCACTTGGTCTGAATAACAAAAAAAAATAGTAAAGGTCGTTTTTTAAACATTTTTGTGAGCCTGTAGTGAAAATTCAAAAAACCCGTTTGAAGATGCTGAAAATTTCATCTAAATCGGTTAACGTTGCTCTGAGCTGCATACGTTTAAAGATCGCAGAATAAGGTCGAAAATCGCGGATTTCCGGGAATTTCGCGATTTTCGACCTTATTCTGCGAACCATTAAGCGTTTATAGCTCAGAGCAACGTTAACCGATTTTTATGAAATTTTAGGCATGTATACAACTTACTTCAATCTACAAACGGGTTCTTTGAATTTTCATTACAGACTCACAAATAAGTTTAAAAAACGACCTTTAATATTTTTTTTTTGCTATTCAGACCAAGTGCATTTTTTTTTAAAACGACGAAACACTTCACTTAGAAAACTAATTCCGCTAGCTTCTAAAAAAAAAGGCTCAAGTCGTTTGAACCAATTTTAAAAAAGTTATGCGATTTTAAATAGTGTCAACTTATTTTCCGACGCGACTGTACATTCAGCCTGTTTCTACTAAACCAGCTCTTTATTTTCCCGAAAAAATTGGCAGCAGATAACGTTGCCACCTGAGTCTTTTTCCTTAAATCCGCCACATTTTATGGGTTTATTAGGAGAAAGTGGATTTACACTGTATTGCAGGAACGAAACAATGATTCAGAGAGTCGAAAATTTATGCAGAGACGAAAAGTTTTCCACTGAACCCCTCAATTCCAAAACGTCCCTGGAGATGAGGGTTAGAACTGATAACCGTTGCTTTGTATTTCGTCGAGCTAGAATTCGTTAGAAAAGCGCGTTTTCACTTCTGGCCCTCTCCAAATTACAGGCAAAATTTGAGCAATTAAAAGCATATATACGTACAAATGATTCTTTTGGAATCGATATAGATTCGCGGCGGAGATAAACAAAGAATTCCAAATAATGGTGGGTACTCAATTTCTGACGAGTTTGTCGGTCGTCTGCTTCAGCCTTTATCGGGTGACACAAAAAGATTTGGGCGCGAAATTCATAAACATCGGGTTCTACGCGTTCTGTATACTAATGGAGATATTCTATTACTGTTGGTACGGGAACCAAGTGAAGCTGAAGGTTCATTCCAATGATAAAAACATTCCATTCGCGGCCAGACCATCAACATTTTACACGTTACATTCTCCTGTGCAGAGTCTCCAAATTTCTGACATGATATTCGAAAGTAATTGGACAGTATTGAACGACAACACTAAGAGGATCCTTCTGATGATCATGAGACGGACAACAATGCCTATCAGTTATACCAGTATCCACGTTGTGACCATGGATCTCGATTCGTTCCTTGCTGTCAGTACGAAATAAGTATATAGTTTACGTTTGTAAGCGCACATTTCCTAAGGGTATGATGAATGATTAATCAAAAGAAATTAATTTTCAGTTGCTGAAGACTTCTTACTCGGCGTACAACTTGCTAGTACAGAGCAAAAGATAATAGTATGAACGTTATGGATTATTTCGCTGCTTAGATAGGACATTACAGTTCAACCCTGGTGGAAGAACACAGTTTTCGAGAAGGAGGAAAATGACAGATAAACAGATGAATAAGGACACTCGAAATGTGTATTGGATTATGTAGTTTACTGGTATCACTGCCAATAAATGTTACTGATTACTGTTTCTAAAATATCACTTGCCATTCGCACATTGTTTCCCCTTGCCTGTCGCCACCGTCCCTCGCAAAACTATAATTACCAACGGCAACGGCGACCATATACTTGAAAGAAACGAAAAAGTGAAGGACAGCAAGCAACGTCTAGCAATTTTTATATGCAGAATGTAGAAATGTTTATTAACCGACCATCCACCAACAAAGATGATAAATATTATGGGCTTGGAATAGACGCGATGTGATAAGTTTTCAAATTTTTTGTTTACACACAAAATAAATGAACTTGTAACTTTAAACGCGTTTTTCGCGAAACTATGTTTTCCAAACTGGTTGAACGATTTTCTCCGCCCATTTTGAATGAATCAATCTCCGGTTTTGCGTAGTTATTCTACACAAAAATGCCTTCTGTTAAGCGTACGGAAATTAAAAATGAACTATTTTTACTATTTTTTCCACCGCAAAATATATTGATTTTTTCCTTAAACTAACTCGAAATTTTAGAACTTTCCAATTTAAACTCAGCCATTTCTCCAAAAATTATTGTAATTAAATTTCCGTACGCTTAACTGTAACTATACTAATATAAATTAAGAAAATGCTCTCCTTTTTTTTCTCAGATGAACGCCACGTGAATAAAGTGGGTAACCATCAGATCGTGTTCGACGCGTCGCGCTCTACGGCGACCTATATAACTTGATTAAAACTGTATATTTTGTCACACATAAATTCTAAAATACTGTCTACTACATACACATTTAAACCCCATATCAATGACTTTCCTACGAAGTATGGATATCTAACATAAAATTCAAAAAAATTGCAATTTTTATCGGACTTCAAAGTGTTGTTCCCCCCTATGCATAGGGGGTTTGCGCCTTGTTGGGCCGAAAAATAGGTAATTTTTTGTGAATTTTTTGTATAAAAACGTCTCGTCAAATTAATTTCATGTTTGGCAGGCTGTTTCACTGTATCTTGAACTATTGTTCTGAATTTTGGTGTAACAGTGAAAACAAATTATGGCAGATAGAAAGAGGGCGTTGAAAAATAATCGGGTGGTGCTGGCGTTGACAAAAAGTACTGTAAGGGTTATCCCAAACATAAAAAAGAAAAGAGATTCTTAATCTACATACATATATGAATGTGGCTATCGGTGGTAGTAGATTTATTGCCGTATCTGTTACTTTTCCTTTTTTATTTAAAGAAGTTTTTCCGATTTTGTGGCAAAACCTGTTTCAGACTTAAATCAGGACGCTTCGCTATCTTCAAAAGGCTGCCATTTTAAGATTTTTTTAATTTTCTTAATGCATCTACCTTAATAAAAAAATGTTTCATTTTTTTATTTCAGATATCAGATACAAATCTTTTGAAGGCCACCGCGCAAGCGTTTAAAAACGAAGGATCTTCCAACATATATTCATAACTTCTTAATATAATTTATTTCTTAACTCAAACTTTTTTAAAAGTACTTTATAATATTATATAAACATAGTAAAAAAACGAAAAATTTTCACGAAGCCGTTGAGTTGTAAACAAATCCACAATCTATACCTATTTTCCGAACGTTCAAACAGTTATACCCTCTTAAGGGGGTAGATGACACTCAACAGCCCAAAATCTGTCCGTTCTTCAAACGCATATTCTGAAGTAATAAATGAATATAGTGATAATTTTTTATTTAATTTTTAAGTATAATTTCGTTGACTTTAATGCGCAAAAAGAAAATTGTTGGATCACGGAAAAAGGGAGAGCCTCGGCGCGGGACTCGAACCCGCGAACTTCAGATTCGTAGCGCGCTGGACCAGCCGTCTTAACAATCACCTCGGGGATACACCGCCGACTCCCCCGGTCTTAGTCATTCCGTGTCCTCCTCTTAACGTTATAGGGGTTCTTGATGCCACAAAATTTTAAATATATTTATAGCGAAAAAAGTTATAAATATAAATGTGAGACCGTGTACGCGATGCACTATTTGATGGTCAACACGATTCCCGACAGGTGAATTATCTAAAACACAAAGTAAAGGGATTTTTATAATCTGTAAGACAGTCTCCATCTTCTTGTGCAGGAAGAAAAATTTTGATAAACAAATTAATACAATTTTTATATTGATGTTTCTGATTTTATCCTCTTTTTGTAGGAAAAATATTTTTTATCTTTTTTTTAAGAATTTATATTGAAAATGTACTCCCAATACATAGAGGGGAATAGTTTTCTGCAGCTCCCTGTCAATTTTCATTGAAATCGTTGGACCGATTTGGAGATTTTATGTTCACCCTTTTGGGACACATAGTTTCTAGGAAATCGCGTTTCAATTTGGACATCGTTATCCGATCTCATGTACAGGCTCGTACATTTTTTACTGTAATTCCTTCAATTTTTGGAATTTCGGAGCCCGGGTGCGCTTGCAATACGTAGAAAATATGTAACTAGCGGAATATGCAAACATCCTAAAAACCAATTTTCGGAAATTTTGAGGGTGACCTACCTCCTTAATAAAAAAGGCTAAGGTGGCAAATGTTCTGAGGGGCCCATTGTTTTCGGGAAAATCAAGAGGTAGTTTACTAAAAACGGCCAAGTGTAGTACGAAATAAATGTAATGTTTGGATATCGCCCTGTTAAATCAGCCACTGAGTATGTACAACATCCGCATCAGTAGGAATAAATTATACTCAACACTGTTAACGTTCCGTTGCCAAAATCTAACTCACTCCTTCCCATAGCGTCTTCTTCCTTTCCGTGTCACCCATCTACTGCGCCGAATGCCCGCCAACTCTCTTACAGCACTTTTTTCTTCTATTACATTTAAGTCGACTTTTTCTCTTTATTTCCCCGACGAAATGTAATGCATAAATAAACAGCATGGAGGAAAATGCGGTGCAGTTGTAAATACCGTGGAAGAGCAACGTTCCACATAAAGAAATGATTGCGTAAATCGTGCGGTCGCATACTCGATCGTTACGGTAATAGTATGGTCCGTGCCTCTCACAGGAATGTTCGGGGAGAAGAAATTGAATTATCCGGAGGGGCAGAAGAGATATCGACATTCTATAGTCGTCAGTGATGATTGAAACTCTATTCAGAAAGGAGCATATTCGAGACGACAAAGTGTTCTCTGTTTCAGTGCACACGGTTCGCAACACGGCAATAAACACTAGAGTGTTTTCTCGGTTTTTTTTAGCAGTTTCTTCAATGAAGAACACACAAGGAACCAATTATGTCAAGGTTTATGAAAAGGTAATACAGTTAGAATTTCTGTGAAAACGACAATGCAGATATTACGGCGGTTGTGTATACTTCTGACGGTGTGCGGCTTTTCGCGACCATCCACCTGGACGTCCACGCCTAAAAGATTCCTGTACAACGTTTACACGATCTGCGTGTTTATGGTGCTACACGCGTTGGTTGTTTTCGAGATCTTGGACCTAGTTCTGGTCGTTGACAATCAGGACGATTTTAGTGACAATTTCTACGTAACGCTGTCAATGCTCGTCACCTGTTTCAAGATGTGCAATTTATTATTCACCCGACAGAACATTAAGCTCTTATTCGGGACTCTGCAAGAGGAGCCTTTCTTGCCACTGGACACCGAGGAAATGGAAATTCAAACGAGGTTCGACGGAATAACGGAGTAAGTCTGGATATATTTGTAACGCGAGTGGTTTGTTAATTATTAGGGGTAATTAACGTTAAGTCTTTAAATTACGTAAGGCTTTTTGAGGGCGGAAGAGGTTTAGAATTTCTTACGTTTTCTTGCAAGGAGAGTAGAGGGAGTGAGGAAGCGTCTTACGTAATATTTTTTTAACCAAATTTTCAATTTGAAGCCTTTAAAAAAACTTAATAATTGAGAAAAATGCAATGTAAAAAATATTACGTAAGGACAGGGGATGAGGTTGGAATATAAAATCTTACAAATTCTTATACTTTGAGAGGGAGGGGGTAGGGGAGAGCGGGGACAAACGTAACACTTTTTACATTTGGCTAAGCTGCCAATTACCTCTTACAGATATAAAAACGAAAATTATGCCTTAAGATAGTGGGTTTCTTGGTCTATCATTTGACCACAAATTCAGTCCTTCAACGATAAGTAGTCAAAGAGTTATGGCAATTTTCCGCAGTGACTGTCAGTGTTACTTTTGTCCTGCACGGGTAGGACGAAAGTAACATACCATGGGGACGAAAGTAATACTAATTATTTTGAATACAATTAAGTAAAAACACTTCTTCCAAAGCAAAATAGGATTTTTATTTTCAGAAACGATAGAAACAAACATTTAAATGAACATATTTTAAGTAGGTAACGATTAAAAAGCATAACCAGCTTCTAACATTTCTTTGATACTGTGTATTTTATTTAATATGGAATCTCGTGTAATGGCCCCAAAAGTAACTAATATTTATGATTTTTTTTAAAAAACTATTGTTAATATTGGATTTAACTTCTCCCCGTAATGAAGTGTTAGTTTTGTCCCCAGCCATGTTTTTCAGCATAGAACTGTTATAACGTACAAACTATACAAGATTTATTGAAATCAAATACAGGAACTAATAAAGACATTATCTAAGAACGCTCTAACAAATAATTGGATCAATGTCTATAATTTAACTACGAATATTAACAAAAAAACCAACAGAGAAGACACTTATCTGAATGATCGAAATAACGAAATCAGCTCGCTCACAGTATACGAATCGTCGTATTGCTCAGCGTCACTCCGTGGAATAAAAGAAACATTAAACACGCGTAACTATGTAAAGCAAACGTTTTGGAAACTTTTGTGGAATCCGCTCTCCCCTACGAAATAGGGTGGAACGAAATATAGGGGCAAAATATTTTTTTATTATTCATGACTTCTAATAGTGGGCAAAGGTTGCCTTTCATAATTTTATTTAAGCTGCCAAAGTTTGAATGTGATCTACAAATTTTTGTAAGTGCCCCAAACCCTTCAAATATTAATTAATATTAACTGAAACATTAATTTTTGAAAGGCTTGCGGCACCTCAAAAATTTGTTGATCACATTCAAACTTTGGCAGCTCCAATACCATTATAAAAGGCAACTTTTGCCCACTATTAGAAGTCATGAATAATAAAAAAATATTTTGCCCCTATATTTCGTTCCACCCTAGTAAGAAATCCCAAAAATTACACTTACGTAATTTAAAACGACCCCTCACCCGCTGTGGCTACAACATCGCAGGTTTGTTACAGATGGAACACGATCGCCTACATGATCTTACTCGAATCCTGCATGCTGTTCATGTTCGTGGCGTCGCTTTTCACAGACCTCGAGAGCAGAAAATTAACCCTTCGTGTCTGGCTACCGTACGACCACACGTCCACGCTTGGTTTCAGCCTTACTTACGTTCATCAAGTAATGGGAGCAACGGTCTGCAGCCTTTCGACCGTTGCTTGCGACAGTTTGTTCAGCAGTTTTTTGATTCACATTTATACCCAATTCGAGATACTCGGCCACCGTCTGCAAAATATCGAATCGGATGAGACTGACTCCGTGAAACTATGCGCTCACCATCATAAAGAGATATACAGGTCGGTTTCCCAGTTCCATATATAGAAACTTAACGGCAGAATTAAAATAGCGTGGAAACGCGTTGGCGAATTTAATATTTTTATTTAAAATTTCAAATGAACGGAAACATTCAACAACAGTGTTCACGCGGAATTAATGCCTTCTTTTACAGACTCGCCGCGATGGTGAACGAAGAGTTCAAAACAATCATGTTCGTGCAATTGCTGACAAGCACATCGACAATATGCTTTGATCTTTATCGGATCACGCAAAAGGATACGGAATCGAGATTGGTAGAAATAGCGTTCTACGCCTCGTGTACGCTCACACAGATATTTTACTACTGTTGGTACGGAAACGAAGTGAAGCTGAAGGTCATTCCTACGACAAACGATATAGCGTTTTCGACTGAAAGCACGAGGTGCCACGTAAAAAAGGTGTCTCCTCTTTGCAGAGCCTCGAAATACCTGACATGATATTCGCGAGTAACTGGACGTCGCTCAGTAACAGCTCTAAGAAGATCCTCTTGATGATCATGAGGCGTGCTATGGAGCCCGTCGAATTTACCAGCTATTACATGGTGTCCATATGTCTAGAATCTTTCAAGGCTGTCAGTACGAAGCAATACCACTTCTTCAACATTCCGTCACTCAATAAATGTGTAAAATTGCACTTCATATTTGTTACAGCTGCTGAAAACCTCTTACTCAGCGTTCAACTTGCTTCAGCAAACTAAGTGATGATGCAACTGACGAGGATTATTCTCGTCGCAGAAAGAAGAGATCATTTACTCAATACGTTTGGAAGAACAGGGGTTCTGGAAATGAGGAGAAAGAAGAACTCGGTAGAGAGACTTTCAGACTATACAGGTTTATGTAGAACCTATTCGTGTAAATAGTAATCACTTTCACCAAAAAGCTATCAACCTTATGTTCTTTTATCGTTCGTTCATGCTTTACCTTTTTCATAAGACTGTAGATGAAGATCGTCGCTAAATATTTCACATGAACGAAGAGCTGAAGGAAGACAACAGTCCCTAATGCTTTTTAAACATTCATTCTTCTTCAGCTATGGGGAAGATTTACAGGGCGCAGTTTCTCGTTCAACCCTTTTATTTCACGCAATTTGTCGCCCATATGTTTCATCCAGGCTGCGGTGGAAAACAGTGTGTAAAAAATGCGACGCTATTACCGGAAGCAGTTACATATGTCGCGTGGTTGCACGGCCGGTAATTACGATAATAATATAGTACGGGTCCCGCAAGGGAAGGGGCAGGGAGGAAACTAAGCCAGTTCGGCAGAGCGCAAGAAACATCGATATTCTATGACTGTCGGTGGTACTTGAAACATTACCTACGCACAATTGTGGTGCATCGAAAGTAATAATATAGAAATGAATTTACACCCCGCGTTAATCTTTCCCCACGAAATCTGGCTGGTGTTCGAAGAGTAAGCTGAACACCAAATTATAATTCACACCGAAACTGTTACTGTGTAATTTACCAAACTGAGATTTTCGTCTATCGAGTACGTGGGGATAGAAGAAGCTTCTGTAAGATCGGCTATGTATATACTGCGATGGGTACACACGTTTCTCACAATATCCGGCTGTTTGCCACCGGCTTCTTGGGCATACCCGTACAAAACGTTTCTATTCAACGCCTACACTGTTATCGTGCTGATGCTCGTGCATACCCTCATTATTTCTCAAATTCTGGACGCAGTTTTTATCGTCGACAATGAGAATGATTTCAGTGAAAATTTCTACGTGACAATGCCGATGATCGTCACCAGCTTTAAGCTCTGTAGTTTATTAGCGAGTCGGAGGAATATCGTAATTCTGATTAATGCTCTTGGAAAGGAGCCGTTCGTGCCAATGAACACTGGGGAAATTGAGATTCAAGTGAGATTTAACAAACTGGCAGAGTGAGCATGTTTTAGATTTTGAGTGACAGTGTTGGTGCCAAAATAATCCGCAACTATAACAATTTTAAATCTAATTTCCAGGTGGAACACAATCGGCTACATTATCTCGGTTGAAATGTGTGTGGCATGGATGTCGCTGACAACATATATAACAGATTTCAAAAGTGCAAAGTTGATAGTACGAGCCTGGATGCCCTACGACTATTCGTCGCCGGTTTCGTTCAATTTAACTTACCTCTTTCAATGTTTTGCTCTAACAGTAGCCTCGATTGTGAATGTTGCTTGTGACACTCTCTTCGGTGGCCTGTTGATCCACGCTTACTCCCAGTTCGAGATACTCGGGCATCGTCTGCAAAATATAAAGAGAAATAGAAATAATTATTTAGTGAAAGAATGTGCTCGTCATCATAGCCACATATACAAGTTTGTATTCCCAGAAATCCCATGCGAGATACACTTCAGCTCGCGCAACACTTTTCAGGGGCACAGTGTTCTTCTCTAAAACCATTTCAGATTCACCGCGATGGTGAACAAAGAATTCACACTAATCGTGTTCGTCCAATTTCTAGCCAGTATATCGTTACTGTGCTTCGAGATGTATCGAATTACGCAACAGAATTTGGGCTCGAAGTTTATGGAAACAGTGCTCTACGGGATTTGCGTGCTGATGCAAATATTTTACTACTGTTGGTTCGGAAACGAAGTTAAAATGAAGGTAACTACATTTCCCTGATAGGAACCTTCCTCTTGAATTAAAACGTCAAGACATTACGTGTCGTTTCCCTTCTTAGAGTTTCGAAATTCCCGATATGATATTCTCAAGTAACTGGGTATCATTGACTACCAGTACCAAAAGGATTCTGTTAATGATTATGAGACGTGCAACTATACCAGTGGAAATTACCAGTGGTAACATCGTGCCTATGAACCTGGAGTCCTTCAAAACCGTGAGTACCAGATACATTTCTATTTCTCTTAGCTGATTCTGGTTCATTAAAGGTGTCAAGTAAATAATTGAGTGAACGTATGAAATGTTTGTTGCAGCTGCTCAAATCAGCTTACTCGGCGTACACCGTGCTTTAACGATGGCAAACACAGCGAAACAAACGTGATGACCATTTTCCTTCGTACAAGAAACGGTGCTCCTAAGGACCCTGGGAAATGGAAACGGAAGAGGGAAGTGTGCGCAAGAAGTATAACATAGTATGTACAGTGAAATGTTTAAGTAGTATGAATAGAAATAAATTTTATTCGAACCAGTTAACACTCCTATGGTGACGATTACCTCTGCCTACCCCGTAATTTCAAATTGGGGGGTGAAAAGGGGTAAAATGTATTTTCTCGGATTGCTTAATATCTCTTAGGTCCGATTAGATATCAACTTGGTTCTTAGTCACAAAGATTTCCCACAGAATTTCCTAAAAATCAATTTCATGATTTTGCCCCAATCAACCCCTAAGGGAGTGAAAAGGGGTAAAATGTGTTTTCACGGACTTCTCAATATCTCTTAAGCGGGCCCTATACGGTGAGATTTGTCTCGAGACATGATGTCTCGAACGTTGGGAAGAACCAAGAAATTAAGTGCATCCTCCGATTACACTAGAAATTGTTTAACCCTTTAGCGCAATACGTAACATATATGATACATTTATTTTTTGCCGTTTCGCCGTTTGCATTCGCAATTCGCTGTTTGCAACAGTTCAAGTAGTAGATGTTTAGCGTAATTTTATTCACTAAAGAGCAGCTGAACCAACATAAACCCCGTGTTCATTAGTTTCATGCATTTTAACCTCTGACCCAAAAAAAATATTTTGAAATAATTTTTTTTTTATAAAAATATATATAAATTCAAACCATTTTTAACGATGAAAAGAAAACGTGATATTTTTCCTTCTAAGTATTAATGCAACACTTAGCGCGAACTCTAATAAATTCTGATTGAATATATCGACATTCTTCTGGTACAGATTCCCTGATCATGCGACGAATCTTTTAATTCTGTCCTATTTTTAACCGACTTCAAAAAGAAAGAGGTTCTCAGTTCGAGATGTATGTATGTATGTATGTATTGAACCGATTTTGGTGAAACTTATTGCATTTAGTTTGGCTTCGAGCAACTTAGATCATGGAGAAAGAATTATCAAAATCGGTCAAGTAGTTTTCAAGTTACACCAAAAGATAAGAAATCTGTTTCATTATAATACACAGGCCGTATGCATAAATATAAGGAAATGCTTGAAAGTAATAAGTATAAGTAACAGCAAATACTAGATTTCGTATATATAATCTTCTACTGCTACTAAATAGTAGGTAAATGATGGAAAATTTTAAATAAATACTACCAGTATTTACTTAGTGATTAAAGTATTTACCTTGTTGTAACAGAGAGAGCTTCAGATGTTGGAAAACTGCCGATTGGGATCTACATCTACATGGGTTTTTATCTAGGTAACGTATAGTAATTGTGCGATATCGTCTCTCTTTCTCATGCCAGCGTATATAATGTGTTGTCATTATTGTCAATCTCTTCGTCTTCGTGGTCTTCGACAATGGAAGTATCGTTACTTTGATCTTCTTCGTCGAATGTGTGATCACCTAGGTGCTTTGCTACATTGTGGAGTACAAAACAACTGGCTGTATTACGGTATGACCCAACCACCGTAATGAATCGAAATTTTGAGGGGTTGGGTGGGAGGAGGGGAGAACCACTAATATAAAATTTTAGCTTCGGGTATTTGTTAGTTTTTGAGATATTAATAAAAACTTTCAACATAATACATTGAAATCTGTCTATATAGACGTTACTAACACAATTTTCTTGTCGCCGTCTAGCGAAAAATCAGGAATACGAAGAAAACAGGATTTCAACTTTAAATAGCCACCAGTTGGTTTTAAATTAATATTTCGAAAATTCCCTCCGTTAATCAGAGGATACATTAATATACTAACGAAATTTTTTTTTGTTTTTTGATTTTAGATAATTTGGTTCCGAATGGCAGTGCCCCCGTAAAACCAAATCTTTAAAAAGACTTCTTGGATGTCGGTTGTTACTTTATTATAAACGTAAATATTTTTCTCCGAAAAAATTACCAAATGTCATTTAAATGTTGCTCTTTTAAGTGCAAGAAGTTCTGTAAAAATATATGCTTACACTTTTCCAAAAAAAATTCACAAACATTCGCCCCTTTTCGGCCGCCTGACTGACAAGGAGAGGTTCCCAGGTGTCCGCCTCCGATTGCATTGAATTTTGGATATGTTTTAGAGCACCGAAAATTAAGATATACGTATTTTTTTATAGCGGCCCGTTTTCATATTTAGGGGGTGAAACCAACCCCCAAAGTTATAAGATTTTCAGGTGTTCATTTCCGATTGCTTTGGTTTTTAGATATGTTTTAGAGAGCCGAAAAATAGGAAATGCATGTCTTTCTTTCTTGGCCCATTTGCATGTTCAAGGGGTGAAATCACACCTCATAGTTACCCCATACTAACGGTGACGGACGACAAGAACATCGTCCATACAGCAAGTTATGACGCAAATTAAATATATATCAAGTTTTACTCAACACAATTTTTATACCCCGTATGAACTTTGGGGGGTGGTTTCACCCCCTAACTATGAAAACGGGCCGCTATAAAAAACACGTATTTCTTATTTTTCGATCCTCTAAAACATATCCAAAATTCAAAGCAATCGGAGGCGGACACCTGGGAACCCCTCCTTGTAAGTATAACCCCTTAAATAAATTCTCTGAACATTTTCCAACTTTTTAATCAAATGATACATATACGTACATATATAGTAACTCGCGAATTTTGACTTTCTCTTTGCGAAATCACTAACACGGTTATACCAAGTGACAATTTTATAATTAACTGTTAACGGATGATAGCCAAACACGACGGACAGTTCGTTAACAATATAATATGCAGTACTTACTGATTCAACAACACTGAAATCCACACATTCGCCTCTAGAATCAGCCGCACGCACCATAAAGACAACCGACTACTGTGACCGCCGGCAACAGACTGCCGCTACCTGACATCCCCCGGTTTATCGTATATTGATCCGTCTCCGTTTATTACTGAAGTGGTATTTTGTTAAGGGGTGCACATTTTAAATATTAGCAATGTTGTATGGTCTCGCGATTGTTCCATCGCGACAGCAAAGAGGAAAGAATGGGAAAACGTACGTTGAGACCAGTCTAGACGACCCGCGTTTAAATAATTTAATCGCGGAATAATTTTCCCTGAACGAAAGTCACCATGGAATAATCGTCGCTCGGGGAATCGGGAAGGGGGATACGAGGAAATAATAGTAGCATGATAATAAGGCTTGTGGAAAAATCGTTAGAGACGAGGGGAAGGAGTCGGATAAAGGAAGTAGTGTCATTTAGAGGGAATTTTGCATCCGCGTGCATTATTGTCACTGTGCCAGGGGTGCAGCGACATTTCTATCCGTATAAATAAGCAAGGGAGGCAATTGGACGGTGCTCGAGTTTCTGTAAAAAGTACGACAGAGTGGATAGAAGGAAGCAGTCTTTTTTTAAAGTTATACAAGCGCCCTTCATTCGGGGAATTAGATAGTAGGAAAGAGGATGCACAAGCTTCCTCTGTCTTTCGCTCTGCTTACGTACAGTGGATTCTGGAGACCGACGAAATGGCCAGTTTATTCCCGCAAATACTGGCTGTACAACGTGTATTCGGTGGTCATGGTTTTATTACTGTACACGTTCACGTTCTTCGCGATGGTCGACTCCGTGATCAGCAAGGATCTGAAGACAATGACCGACAAATTTTCCTTGTTCATCTCGGTGTTAGGCGTCTGCTTCAAGGTTGCCAATCTGTTCCTTAAGCGTGAACAGATTATAGACATGGTTAACGTTCTGTTAAAGGGAAATTGTGTACCGAGGGACGAGCAGGAGACAATCATACAGCGGAAGTTCGATGCCTATGCGAGGTCTCCGTTTAAGTTTTGTTTTTAAGGAACAGAGTAACACACATTCTTAGAACTTTTCGTTTTGCTTCCCATCTTACGTTCAACAGAAGACCGTTATCCGAGTGTTTGTTCCAGAAAACTGACGGTATACTGCGAACTTCTCAACGAATCGGCCGCATGGTTCGTAACCGTGGCGCAATTCGACAAGTTCCTAAGCACCAGGACATTACCTGCGTTTGATTGGGTGCCGTACGATATTTCCTCGAACGAACTGTACATTATGACTCTGTTGCATCAGACGTTCGGCCTGATGATTTGCGCGAACGCCAGCGTGGCCAACGAGACGCTGATTGCTGGTCTGATGATCCAAGTTGGTGCTCAATTCGAAATATTCTGCCATCGAGCACGGATTCTGCCCGTTTCGATGATCCAGGCGGAAAGAGAGAGCACGTCTGAGGCAGACTTGAAGAACAGAAGGAAACGAATCCTTGTGGAGTTGGTCGAACACCACCTCGAAATTTACAAGTAATTGAAAACGAATTTTTCCCTCCTTCAAGAACCTAGAAAATTTATTTCACTTTAATGTTATATCAACGATTCGATCTATTAATTTAGATGCGTTCCTGTGACGATTTGGTTACAGGTTTGCGCACACCGTAAATACGGTTTTCCAGTTTTTGATTTTCCTTCAATTCACCATCAGCTCGACAGTGTTGTGTCTGACCATTTATAAAACATCGACGGCGGACTCGATTGACGTGGACATCATTGGGTACTACACGTATTTGTGCTGTATGCTCACGCAGGTGTATTTATACTGCTGGTTTGGAAACGAGGTGACGTTGAAGGTTGGCACCGAATTTCGTTTCCTTGAATCATTGTATCTTTCTGTGCGCTATCCTAAATTCAATCTCATCGACGATTGGGCACAAAAAATTCTGAAATACTTGATCTGCGGTGTATATTCTTTTTATTTACACATAGTTTATGAACGAACATTTCTAGAGCATAAAAGTGGGTGATGCTATTTACGAAATGGACTGGACGGTCCTCCCTGTCAATGTAATGAAGGATTTATTGATAATCATGACAAGATCTAAGAGAACCCTTGTAATGTCGAGTGGTCACGTCGTCACTTTATCTACAAGTTCTTTCATGTCGGTTAGTCCAATACAAATTTTACGTATTGTTGACGTTTTATTAGGAAAATAATAGGTCAAGGAATCTAGAAATAGGAAAGAAACTTAAGGGGGTATACCCGTTTGAACCCTCGGAAAATGTGTACATTTTGTGGATTTTTTTACAAGTCAACGCATTGATGGAGATTTTCATTTTTTTTACTATCTTTACATAGTATTATGAACTACTTAAAAAAAAAGTTTCAGTTAAAAAAACTATTGTTTTTCGGAAGTTATGCATACATATCCGAAAGTCTCTCGATTTTAGACGGTTAAAAGGTGGGCCTGAAAACAGCTGTATGTCGTGTCTGAAATCAAAAACAATAAAATCTTTTTATAAAGTATGTCTATAGCTATCGTCCAACGGGGCCGAATTTGAAAATTTTGAAAAATAAAGAAAGGGTGAGAGATCAAATGTAAAGCTACATTTTTCTAAGAGAAAAGGCCACCTTTTTTGTTTATAAATAATAAACGGGGAATCGGAATAAAAAAAACCCTTGTTGGACGATGTGGAATCTTATTACGATTCTGCATGCAAAATTGGAAGTGAATTGGTTGAACGCAGCGTGAGTTTTTAGGCCCACCGTCTAAAATCGAGAGACTTTCGGATATGTATGCATAACTTCCGAAAAACAATAGTTTTTTTACTGAAACTTTTTTTTTAAGTAGTTCATAATACTATGTAAAGATAGTAAAAAAACGGGAAATCTTCATCTAGCCGTTGACGTAAAAAAAATCCACAAAATATACACATTTTCCGAGGGTTCAAACGGGTATACTCCGGTAAACGATAATTTTAATTTTAAGAAGGAATCTAGAAATACGAAAGAAACTTAACGAATAATTTTACCAATTTTTCTTCGCTTGTTTAAACCAGTTTTTCTCATATTTAAAAAATTGCTTCCTCCATCTGGTGTTTTAGAGAAATTTATAACTATTGTGCGTTGCAGATCATGAAAATAACATACTCGTCCTACAACATTTTGAAAGACTCTTCGTAGCCCTCGTCACTGCAGATCGTCATTTTCGCAGCATACAACAGACGAGGAATTAACAACACACGGCACACATACACGGCATCACGTATTGATGCCGAAGTCTGGCACATTCACGGTTTGTAGACGGTTTTTCAAATCAGTTGTTCTTCAACATGGAGCGTGAACGCGTTACAGCGATGATGTTTCTATACAGACGATTTAAAAAAATGGAGGAGGAATAGAATTCAGTGGGTTCGCCCAATAAATATGAGTAGAAAAGTGTTTGGAGCATTTTATACACTTTTTATTAACCGACTTCAAAAGGGTGGAGGTTATAGATTCGTCCTGTTTGTATTTTTTGTTATGTTTGTTCCCGCATAACTCCTCAGCATATGGACCAATTTTGATGATCCTTTTTTTATTCGAAAGAAGGCGATGTCCCAGTCCCATCATACACTGCATCAACATTGGCCCAAGATTTTGCCAGTTTTGGTAAATAATAAAAACTATTGTCACCTAAGTATTATTATTTTATGTACGTACGCGCATATCTCCTCAGAATGTTGTATCAATATATATAAAACTAAAAAGTTAAAAATAAAAAAAAATTTTAAAAATTATAACCGACTTCAAAAAAAATAAAATTGCACTAAAAAGTACAAAATAATTTTTTCCCTTATTTAATCTACGACTCCCATATTTTTCTAGCGCTGACTTAAAAATAAGGGAGTCGTAGATTAAATAAGAGAAAACATTATTTTTTACTTTTTAGTGGAGTTTTATTTTTTTGAAGTCGGTTTTAATTTTTTATAGACTTGAGAAATGACGTAGAGAAATTTTTTAATTACTTTCGAATGAGAATATCGACTTTTGATCAGCTGCACCTACCACTGAAGGATTCACTTCAGCACAAAGATAAATACATTTATGCGAGAATGCATCCAGCTTATCGAAATGTTGACCGTTACAATCAGGATGGTAAAACAAAGTTACGTTTAATAAATAAAACGTTCAGTTTTTTAAAATGAAAACCAAACCGAAAAAGTGAACCGGATTTATGCGCAGTTTTTTGGGGTGTTCCGCTGCAGGTGGTAAAATGTTTCGAGACACAAAAAAATATTAATATAAATTAATAAGAAACTTTTATTAATAATAAAAGGGTATCACTATTACATACTTATTTATTTAACGGTAGTTTTAGTAGTTACTACACAATTAATGGTTTTAAATCAGTACTGCCGTTTGAGCGACTGCCAAAAACGCCAGCGGACATGAGCATCCGGAGGGGGGTCCAAAAGGGGCAATTGCCCCCCCCCTAGCTTTTGAAAAGCGATCGCTTATTTTTAAAAACTGATCTTTATTAAGTTTATACTAAAAAAGTGAATATTTCTAAATTTCGGATTTAAATTTTTAATTAAATTGGCACTACAAAACGAGTTAAAAAAATCAAGCGGGTTACTCGTGTTTTCATTACAATATTTTTCTTCACCGTCACCTCAAAATTGCCCCCTCCTGGAAAAAAGTCTGCGGACGCCCTTGCCAGCGGATAACGCAAGTTCCGCAACTGAAACGCTGTAGATTAAAAAATGTGTTTCAGGCAATGACGCACCCAGAGGAGGGGGGGGGGGGGTGGGCAAGGGGCCCTGGCACCCTCGAAAGACGGGGCTTTGTACAAAGAAAAAGAAATGGATTTTATTCTTTAAATACATTTTTATAATCATCTGATGAATTCTATTGAATTTGTATTAAAAATATTTTTATCCGCTCAACTCGGCTCCCGACAAGATTAAATCCTGAGTGCGCCACTGTGTTCAGGAACATCTCTCCATAGTATAAAATAAAGTCTCCGGTAGGCGTCTGGTTGTTTGTTCGGGCTAATCTCGAGAATCACTGGACGGATTATTCTTCATCGAATCGGTATGACAGTGGCACCAATGGATTCCTTATGTTTTTCCGATGAAAATCATACCAAATGTCATGTAAATCGCACTATTTTTAACGAAGCTTATTTTCATTATGCAAATCAATTTTTCATGTAATTTCCTTAATTATGGTCCGAATTATGTGGTTTTTTATGCCATTTTCATCGGGAAAACAGAAGGAATCGATTGACGCCACTTTCGCAAAGATCTGATGAGAAAGCCAAAACTGTAAATTCATCGCTGCTTAATGCGTAACAGTGTATGGCCCATCTGGTCTCGAGCGCCGAAGGCCCCGAAATTCAGCGAGGCGCCTGATTTCCCGGCACGGCCGATCTAGACGGCTCTGGCTAGAGAATCACCCTATATTAACCACAATACATAGGTACTTTTGCCTTGTGTACGAAGTGAAATTGCCAGCGACAATCTGTTTGACATAAACGAAGTAGCAAACGAAGGAAGAACCAAGATATTAAAATGTATCCACCAATTACACTAGAAATTGTTTAATGCAACACTTACAATTAGCGCGAAATCCGATAAATTCTGATTGAATCTATCGACTTACTTGTGGCACAGATTCCCCGATCATTAGGCGAATCTTTTACTTCTGTCCTGTTTTTAACAAAGTTGATTACCACCCACTTAATTAAGTGTAGAAGCTAGCAAGCAGAAGACAAACAACTTAAAATTGGGAAGCGTTAGTCAAAGCTAAATACCATTCAATAAACTCTCTAAACATCTTCCAACTGTTTAGTCAAATGATACACGTACGTACGTATACTGTAACTCGCGAATTCTGACTTTCTCTTTGCGAAATAACTAACACGGTTACACCGAGTGACAACTATATAATTAACTGTTGACAGATGATAGCCAAACACGACGGGCGGTTCGTTAACAATATAATATTCAGTACTTACTGATTCAACAACACTGAAATCCACACGTTCGCCTCTAGAATCAGCCGCACGCACCATAAACACAACCGACTACTGTGACCGCCGGCAACAGACTGCCGCTACCTGACATCCCCCGGTTTATCGTATATTAATTGTCACGGCGGGGGCAGCCGGCGTAGGCGCACGTCAAATCCTGCATTACCCACTTCCAGTATATGTATATTCGATCCGTCTCCGTTTATTACTGATGTGGTATTTTGTTAAAGGGTGCACATTTTAAATATTATCAATGTTGTATCGTCTCGCGATTGTTACATCGCGACAGCAAAGAGGAAAGAATGGGGAAACGTGCGTTGAGACCAGTCGAGACGACCCGCGTTTAAATAATTTAATCGCGGAATAATTTTCCCTGAACGAAAGTCACCACGGAATAATCGTAGTTCGGGGAATCGGGAAGGGGGATACGAGAAAATAATAGTAGCATGGTATAAAGTCTGAGGAAAAATCGTTAGAGACGAGGGGAGGGAGTCGGATAAAGGAAGTAGTGTCATTTAGAGGGAATTTTGCATCCGCGTGCATTATTGTCACTGCGCCAGGCGTGCAGCAACATTTCTATCCGTATAAATAAGCAAGGGAGGCAAATGGACGGTGCACGAGTTTCTGGAAAAAGTACGACAGAGTGGATATAAGGAAGCAGTCTTTTTTTAAAAGTTATACAAGCGCCGTTCATTCGGGGAATTAGATAGTAGGAAAGAGGATGCACAAGCTTCCTCTGTCTTTCGCTCTGCTTACGTACAGTGGATTCTGGAGACCGACGAAATGGCCAGTTTATTCCCGCAAATACTGGCTGTACAACGTGTATTCGGTGGTCATGGTTTTATTACTGTACACGTTCACGTTCTACGCGATGGTCGACTCCGTGATCAGCAAGGATCTGAAGACAATGACCGACAAATTTTCCTTGTTCATCTCGGTGTTAGGCGTCTGCTTCAAGGTCGCCAATCTGTTCCTTAAGCGTGAAAAGATTATAGACGTGGTTAACGTTCTGTCGAAGGAAAATTGCGTTCCGAGGGACGAGCAGGAGACAATCATACAGCGGAAATTCGATGCCTATGCGAGGTCTCCGTTTAAATTTTGCTTTTAACTTTTCATTGGAGTACTCGCTCTGGGGACTGCATATTTATAAATGAATTTTGGATGGAACATTTGCTCTCCCCTTTACGTTAAACAGTTACGTTAAACCGTTATCGGAGTGTTTGTTGCAGAAAGCTGACGATATACTGCGAGATTCTCAACGAATCGGCCACATGGTTCGCAACCGTGGCGCAATTCGACAAGTTCCTAAGCACCAGGACATTGCCCGTGTCTAATTGGGTACCGTACGATATTTCCTCGAAGGAAGTGCACGTTATGTCGCTGTTGCATCAGACGTTCGGCCTGATGATTTGCGCGAACGCCAGCGTGGCCAACGAGACGCTGATTGCTGGTCTGATGATCCAAGTTGGTGCTCAATTCGAAATATTCTGCCATCGAGCACGGATTCTGCCCGTTTCGATGATCCAGGCGGAAAGAGAGAGCACGTCTGAGGCAGACTTGAAGAACAGAAGGAAACGAATCCTTGTGGAGTTGGTCGAACACCACCTCGAAATTTACAAGTAATTGAAAACGAATTTTTCCCTCCTTCAAGAACCTAGAAAATTTATTTCACCTTAATGTTATATCAACGATTCGATCTATGAATTTAGATGCGTTCCTGTTACGATTTGGTTACAGGTTTGCGCACACCGTAAATACGATTTTCCAGTACATGATTTTCCTTCAATTCTCCATCAGCTCGACAGTGTTGTGTCTGACCATTTATAAAACATCGGCGGCGGACTCGTTTGACGTGGACATCGTTTGGAACTTCTCCTATTTGTGCTGTATGCTCATGCAGGTGTATTTATACTGTTGGTTTGGAAACGAGGTGACGTTGAAGGTTGGCACCGAATTTCGTTTCCTTGAATCATTGTATCATTCTGTGCGCCATCCTAAATTCAATCTCATCGGCGATTGGGCACAAAAAATTCTGAAATACTTGATCCGCGGTGTATATTCTTTTCATTTACACATAGTTTATGAACGAACATTTCTAGAGCATAAAAGTGGGCGATGCTATTTACGAAATGGATTGGACGGCGCTCCCTGTCAATGTAATGAAGGATTTATTGATAATCATGACAAGATCTAAGAGACCCCTTAAAATGTCGAGTGGTCACGTCGTCACTTTATCTACAGGTTCATTCATGAGGGTTAGTACAATCCCAATTTTTAAACATTGTTGACGTTTTACGAAGAAAATAATAAGTCAAGGAATCCAGAAACACAAAAGAAAATTAACGAGAGAAATCTATAACGATTGCGCGTTGCAGATCATGAAAATAACTTACTCGTCGTACAACATTTTGAAAGACTCCTCGTATAAATAAGAACCCTCGTCACTGCAGATCGTCATTTTCTGAGCATACAACTGAACGAGAAATTAACAACATACCCTTATGATTATCATAAAAACGTTTGTATACCATTTTCTATCTTAAGCATTACCATATAACATTCCCATTTTATGTCACTCAATCACAATCACAACAAAGAAATAAACTCGCGTATTTCATCACTGAAAAACGACGTACGGCGGTTACCTCGCAATTAGGGAATTCAATCCCGGTCATTATTTACTATCCCGGGATTGCGGGATTTTTTAAAGTCGATCCCGGGATCCCGGGACTAATCCCGGGATTGGGTAATAGAAAAATTCAGTAATTAAAATGATTTACTATGTGTTAAAATTCTAAATCTTTATTTAAAGTAAACAAACATAAATTAAAATCATTTTTAAGAATAAAAAAACAGTCTGAATAAGTATAGGCAATATCAGTAAACCATTATGAAGCGTTTTGGAAATGTACACGAAGAAATAGCAAAGCATCTAATGTATCATCTCCTAGCCGACTTCTTATTTTACTTCCTATATAACCGGCCGCTGAAAAAGTTCGCTCTGCTTCAATGCTTGTCGGAGGAATTGATAACAAATATTGATATGCTTGTTCTAGGATTCCACCACCCTCAAAAAGATGTAAGCCGGTGCGGCGCGTTTAGACCTACAAAGTTTCGACTTTACGCGTTCAGACAAACTGCAATTTGCAACTCGCACGATTTCGAAATAGTGGAAAGTGGGAATATCATTGTAAAAATAAATACAATTTAGTTAGTTATACGCGATTCAATATTTTTATTTAAATAAATCATTATTATTATTGTCATTATTATGAATGACTATGTTGATTTATTCTGTTTATTTTTATATTTTTCAGTTGTTCATAAAGTAATTCGCATTTTTAAAAAATCCCGAAAATCTCGGGATTAGTGATATCAAATCCCGGGTTTATTTAAATTAAAAAAACAGCCGGGATCCCGTATCCCGGGATTGAATTCCCTACTCGCAATCGACTGTCAGCTAATCGAGGAAACCCGCAGAAATTTCGTATTGCACTCCACTCGTCCTGATCAAAGAGTCCGTAGCCTCTTCGAAGCTAAAAACTCGAGAGAAAATTCGCGTCTGGGGAAAGAAAAATAATTCAACGACGAGACCTTTCCGCATGGGGAATTATGTCTAATAATAAGGTTGGATAATACGTAGCGAACTGCAGGCATTTTTCCTGCGACAAAATTAAGCGTCGCAGCAGAAGCATAATGTTATCGAACAACAGGCCAGAAGGGGGTGCATTGGTAATGATCTTCCTAACGTCAAACGTCCACTAGCAATCGAAGAATAAACATCTTTAATACCTGCACCAGCGTTGCACTCTTGAAAGTCTCGCATCTTCTTATGTCTACCATTAAAAGAAGCTTGACTCGTCTATATCTGACATTTTAACAACGAGATACAAGTATACTCCTAAACAAGTATACCTATAAATGAAGAGGAATACGGCCAGTAATGGAACTCTCTTAATCACCGAAGTAACAGATAAATAAAGCGTTTAGTGAATCGAAGCAATGGGAATGACAATAATCTTCAAGCTGCTCACGTACTGCGGTATCTGGAGACCTGTCTCGTGGTCGTCGCGATGTAAAACAGTGGCCTACAACCTCTATTCCTTCTTCGCGCTGTGTATCGGCATCAGCTTCACGCTTTCCCAACTGATCAGCGCTGTGACCGTGGACAACATGGACGACTTCGTCGAAAACACTTATATATTGGTCACGGCGTTCTTCGGGTGTTGCAAATTCACAAACATACTTATTTACCGCCAGCGAATTATTGGCTTGATTGATGTTCTAATGGAAGAACCCTGCGCGACTTCGAACGCCGAGGAGTCGGAAATTCAGATGAAATATGACAAACAAATACGGTCAGTGTTAATTTTATACATCCACCATAACTATACGTGATATAGTTCTAAAGTATTAGACACTGCCACAGGAACAATACTTTACAGTACACAGCAATGATAGAGATATCAGTCGTTACGTCCGTCTGCAACTCGTTACTGACCGACTTCACGAATGGCAGACTAACGTACAGAGCCTGGATACCTTACAATTATTCGTCCACGTTCGCTTTCGGGCTGACGTATGCCCATCAGATGATGAGTGTAGTTTTTCTGTCCGTTGCGCATATTGTAGTCGATGCTCTGTTCTGCGGATTGTTAATGCAAATCTGTTGTCAGTTCGATATCCTCAGGTGTCGGCTGAGCCACGTGAAAACGAATGGGAGAGCTGCCCTGCAGAACTGCGCTCGCCATCACAATTACATTTTCAGGTAATCGCCGATCCCTCCTAATAGCTTCGTAGTTTGTGCAAGCGCATTTTCACTCCAGCTTAGCCAAGACGATAAACGGCACGCTAAACATATCAATTTTCTCGCAATTCTTCGGAGGCTTCCTGGTGCTGTGCCTGAGCTTATTTCAGCTATTGAAACAAGACGTTTTCAGCAGCGATTTCTTCGCTACGATATTCTATCTGATCACGATAATGGTACAGACATTTCTTTACTGTTGGTACGGTAACGAAGTGAAACTGAAGGTTCGCCCGGTGATTAATAATTCCTTTATTAATAAGATAACGTCTTCAAATAAACGTTATTTAATATGGGTTTCCAGAGTGTCGATCTGGCAGATGCGATCTTTCACACCGACTGGATGGAGCTGAACGAAGACGCCAAGACGATCCTACTGATCGTAATGACTCGCACAAAATCGGCCATCGAGCTCGAGAGCGCGCACGTGATGACGGTGAACATTGACTTCTTCGTGATCGTCAGTAACGTACATTTACATTTTTCAGGGATGGTTGCGTGAATACTGAACTAAACGTTTATTGTTCCTGCCCGCCTGATTGTAGCTAGTTAAAAGCTCCTACTCGTTGTATAACGTGTTACAAAGATCTTGAAAATAGAAACGAGCGAGGGGAACAGTCGGCAGACCATAGGGGCATCTTAACCCTGCGCTTTCGTTACCACTGGCCCATAACATTCCGACGTAATAAACGAAATCTAGTTACAAACTTGTGCGACTTTTCTGCGAATGCATCGAGTAATTTGACCCAATTCGTCGGTGGCAAGCACGGCAGGCTCGAGAGAACCCGAGGAATATTAATCAGCTTTAACGCGCGATTCCAAATCGATCCGTAAGTCTGAAGATCGCTGGATCCAGCGGTGTCTCCCCATTGGAAGGTGAGAGAAATTTTCGAGGAGGCGCGAGCAGAAAATAAACGTTCAGGACCCCACCCCCGTAGAACTTTCCGTGGCGGTCCATTTTTGGGCTCCCCACCTTCAGCTTCGGTTCGGTTGCCGCAAGTTCACTTCTCGCTTCGCGCCGAAGAAGAAGCTTTTCCGAGCACCCTCAGACACTCGACTCGCGACACTCTGCTCGCTCGGGTTAGGTAAGTGAGCTCAGCGCAAAGTTCTTCACGCCGTCGGTATCGATCGGTTCTTACACCTCTCTCTGCTGTATCCTGTAAATTTTGCGCGGTGCAACGACGCCTTCGAGCGGAATCGGTGACCCGGTAGTGCGGGATAATGGAAGCGGGAACGTGGATGGACGTGTACGTCGATCGCCCCGTGAATTCTGCCTCCTCTACGAAGGATTTCGTGTCCCAGATCTCGGCGGAGGAGAGCCCGTCCGTTATATTTCGAATACGCAGCTAGAATCGAGAAGATCGTGTCGAGGGAGGACCGAAAGAAGGACTCTCGGTTAACAGCTAACTCTGACTCGAGCTACCATCCAAGGCATTGGCTCTACTAATGGAGCTGCTTCGTCCACTAACGAGCTTCAGCTTTCAAAGGTTTTCACGCGAAAATCTAGTTGGCCTACGCGCAGAGAATCCGCCAGCCCCCTCGTACGTTTCATCAGCTTTGGCTCCGGGCAGCCTTCGGCTGGATGCTTTTAGACAATGCTCTGCTTTGGCGATGTTTGTAAGTAGCATTAATCCTGTAACACCGCTTGGCGACGAGGTATTGCAAAAAATATGAATGACGTAGATATCGTAACGGGAGAACCGGGGAAAGGTAAAACATTGTAGTCCAGTTTGTGGCAAAAATAAACCAGTTGCCGCCATCGAATCGTTCCGTTTATGCATGCTATTTTCAACCGCTAACGTTCACGGAGTGACTCGACGGAACTGTCTGCTGCATGAAATAAAATATCATATTTCTCCTTCGGAGAGATTAGAGAATTTACGTTCCGTAAACGATGTGATTCCTTTGAATTCCCACAAATTAATGTCCACGTAACGGAGGCATTAGCCGTGACTTAAATACTTGCAGGGAGATCAGCAATATCGACGCCTGGAACGCTTTTCCGTGGTGTTCTATACGCTGCCAATTAACAACAGCCCAGCTAATGCTACCGAGAGCTTGCTTTTTGGGCTTAACGTAACGCAATGCCGTAAGTAGCATACGCAATGTCACCTAACACACTCCCCGCATCGCACATTCCCGCAAACGCCGCTCTAACGCTTCAAGTTTCACGCGACAAAGACGTAACAGCGAGTTTTCTGCTACCATTCGAGGGTCCACGGTTGTTATTGACTTTCGAGGATCTACTTTCTTATGTCACTTTGGCACCCACGGGAAACCAGATGCCAAAACCGTCCAGACGCTATTAATATCCGGAAAGAGGGTCGAACGTTGCCATTCAGCTACCAAACAATCGATTTAATGAATCGGTATATTTCCGTGCGCCTCTGTAATCCTATATCGCTCGCATTCTTTCCGAAATCGTATCGCAGCGCATAGAAATTTGCATTCCGGGGGACAAACGTTACTTGTCATAATATCTCTGCGAGTCGATAGAACCATGGGTCCGCCGTTCGCCGCCGTAAGGCGAACACTCGTGAACCGTTTAATCGTTGGAACGGAAATGGACGGTAGGAGCGCCTCGAGACGGGCCGGTATCGATGCGATCCTTGATGGGTTCCGCAGGATCTAACCGCGGGATCGCGAGGTGCCGGCGATGATTTCGTAAATGCTATTAATACGCGGCAGTTAGATCGAATGTCGGTCGTCGGTGGCGGCCAAGTAAAGCCCGTTCTTCTGGGTTACGCTCGTGCTTTTTGGCCTCCTCGAGTCGCGGCCTCAGAAACGCCGGCCATCATCCTCTCTTCGTCGTTCCGCGCATATTTATAGAGCCTGCCTATGGATGCTATTTCCGTAGACGCGCCGCCGTGCTCCTCTCTTCGTGGCTCCTCTCTTCGGAGACCGGACCCTATCATCCGCCGGATTATGACTCGCACAACTCGGAGGGATCGCCGAAATATGCAACCCACTACCGCCCGCCGCCACCCCCCCCCCCCACCCCCCCCCCCCCCCCGCGCGTCCCTTGCCCGCGTGCTCCTCTATTTTCAGGGTTAAAGCTAGAGGTCTAGAAAACCTGACACCTCCGCCACTCTGCCGATTATTACGTTGCTCGATTGTAACGAGCCTTTGGATTCTCAGCCACAGCTGCACCCGACCGATCGTCGTTTATAATATTTCGATTGTTGGGAGAGAAGTCGCCGGGCCCAAGAATGTTCGAATCGAAAATCAATTCGCGGATTCGATTCCACGGTTCAGTTTCACAATTTGGATATTACCTTTTTACTGGTATTTGCTAGGGATTCCGAGATCCGCAACGTCCCTAAGATTCTAACAATTTCGGGAGAAATTAAGAGGGTAACGAAGCCCGCGGTATTCCACTTAATCGTGAAAGATTGTTTCTGGTTCCGCGAACTCCTGATAAACACTCCTGACTTAGAGAGGCCGTTCGGAGGGATTATGTTTGATATGCTACTAAACGAAAGGGAACTGGGCAATTTCAGCGAACTCGATAGTTTCTTGAAGGAAGCCGGGAAAAGAAAAAGGTATCCACCATGGACGCGATTAAGAAGAAGATGCAAGCGATGAAGCTTGAGAAGGACAACGCGATGGATAAGGCCGATGCCTGCGAGGGCCAGGCGAAGGACGCGAATATGCGGGCGGATAAGGTCCTAGAGGAAGTGAACGAGTTGCAGAAGAAGCTTCAACAGGTGGAGGGTGACCTGGATGCTAATAAACATAACCTGGAGCAGGCCAACAAGGACCTCGAGGAGAAGGAGAAGGCTCTGACTAACGTGAGTGTCCTCCACCTTTCTTCCGTCCGATGAAAAATCCCACTCCAGCTGTGATTGCTCCAGTTTATCTTGGACCGGGTCCAAGGGAGTTTTTCGCCGGGCCCGTGTTATTTTAGTCGTATCATCGGGAGCGTAGTGCCTTCTTTTAAGGTCGATGATTCAGTGTGACGCAGTTTCAGGATGGCAACGAATGCCACTCGTAACCGGGCAATCATCTGTTTCCCCCGTTTCTCTTCTCCTCCCTTCCCATTTCGCGGCTGACTAGGGAGTGAATGAGTCACGGCGAGCTTTTAATTCCAGGCTGAATCCGAGGTCGCCGCTCTGAACCGAAAAGTGCAACTGCTTGAGGAGGACTTGGAGCGATCCGAGGAGCGATCCAACACCGCCACTGCCAAGTTGGCCGAAGCCTCCCAAGCTGCCGATGAGTCCAGCCGGTAATTATTATCAAAAGCTCCCCGCAGCTCAGCCGTCTAATGATCGCAATTTTCAGTATGTGCAAAGTGTTGGAAAATCGCTCGCAGCAGGATGAAGAGAGGATGGATCAGCTGACGAACCAACTGAAAGAGGCGCGTCTACTTGCTGAGGACGCCGATGGCAAGTCTGACGAAGTGTCACGGAAGCTGGCCTTCGTTGAAGACGAGCTGGAAGTCGCTGAGGACCGAGTCAAGTCCGGCGAGGCGTAAGTGTGAAATTTCATCCCTAAGCGAAGTACTTGATACACGAAGCCTTTCTCAATTTTGCAGCAAGATCATGGAGCTAGAGGAGGAACTGAAAGTCGTCGGTAACAGCTTGAAGTCTCTGGAAGTATCCGAGGAGAAAGTGAGTCCTTTGGCTTCCTCTTCGTCGTTGACTAGTAGAAATTGGACGCGCGCTAATTGGATTGTTTCAGGCTAACCAAAGAGTCGAGGAATTCAAGCGCCAGCTCAAAACCTTGACGGTTAAGTTGAAGGAAGCCGAGGCCCGGGCTGAATTCGCTGAGAAAACTGTCAAGAAACTCCAGAAGGAGGTTGACAGGCTCGAAGGTCAGCTTGCAACTTCTTTCTTACATCGTATATACATACCTCGATTATTGGTCCTGTATTTAAGGGATGGACTTAGCTTTGGAAAAATTTTATGCTGCACACGTTACCGTCGCGGAATATTTTTAGACCGTTTCGCACCGAACTTAGGAACTTCTGACGTAATTTGGCAAAATGACAACGATACTCTCGCGACGCTGAAATGGAATCATTGATTCGTAGTCAATTTGCCAAGCACGAGCAACATCCGCAGCATTCCGTCGAATGACGCTATGATAGGTGATAGATTAATCGTGACGTTGATTCTTCCAAAGGAAACAGGGTACAAGAGTTTGATATAAGAAAAATGTATTCGCTTTTACTCGCAACAATGATTTTCGTAGTTACAGAGATTGCGGAGATAGCGTTGGTTATAAATATCCGTGATAATGAACGACACTCGATCGTGCAACACAAGTGATTTTCTTTGCAGACGTACTGCACCAGCAGAAGGACAAACGCAAAACGATTTGCGAAGAATTGGACAAGACATTCGCTGAGCTTTCTGGCTACTAAAACAAAAGAATTGTCACTCATACTCGCCACCAAACTGTTTTTTTCGTTTACGCCTTTCACTCGGAACTTATCTGTTCTCGTTAAATTCTCTGTTCCAAAGAAACTTTTCTCCGCTTTAGCTACATTTTCCCTTTTCTTTTTCGCTGCGACTGCTTCCAAGATAGGGCGTACCTCTGATTTTTCTTTTTACCACCCTATACGTTACTTCCGCTTTTTTTTCTCTCGTTTTCTCACGCTCATATAAAGTTTGCAACACGCAATGCCATTTTTCATGTAACCACCGTTCTTCTACGTACTCTCCCGATTATTTTACGATCTTTTTTTCGCCGTTTGATCGTCGCTGTTGTGAATCGTCCGGATTGGAAGAGCTTTGCTTAGTTCTCGTTAGGTTCGAATACTCATTAATCGTCATTTACGTCCAACATTGTGTATTAATATACGCGTATGAGGTCACACAAGCACACAAGGCGCTTAACAGATTGAAAGAAAGATAAAAAAAAATAAAGCAAACGCTTCGCACGTTTATGTGGGCCGTCGTACGTCAGGTACATTTGCCAACCCCTCGCAAAACTGTTTGCCTTACACTCAAGTGCAAAGGTATACTACACCTCACGATTCTTGCATGCTTCGAGCAAAGTGATTAACCAAGCCAAGCTGCAGAAGTGCGCGTAGAACGAAATTGTAGCTCTCTTTCGTAGAAGAGTACGACTATTAACGCTTGTTACTTTACGTTTGCTTTCACACGCGTGCGAATGTGCGACACGATGCTTTTTGTGTGCAATTTTTTATCGTACAAACACACCGACATACACCGCGTTGTACGACATCTGTATCCATAGAATTTTTAAGGAGCTAGTGTAATTTTTCTAGGACGAATGCTGGTTGCGCAAGCACCGATCACTTTCGCGTGGATATTTTTTTGCCTAGGGTTAGCATACTTTCCGTAGCCAATAAGAACGATAAATTCTGCGTTCGCGTTCACTCTAAACCGTGAGCCTTGGGTTCGTTAAGGGGTTAGTGGACTATTGGATACGTAAAATCGTTAGTTTCTTTGGCGCTAAATTACTTTGATACCAAACAATCGTTATAGTCGTGCTTTTGACAATCTATTGTGGGCACGTTTGCGAGTATTTACCAAAAAAAAAAAATTGTCGGAATGTATAAAATTGTCGAAGTTATTAATCGTTGAAGATGTATATCGATTCGGGTGAACCAATCATCTGAAAGCAAAATGCTTTGAGATGATTATTCTATACACAAATATCTAAAGTGTGGAAACTTGCCGATGAATTTGAACAAAAATTGTGGAAGTTACACACGAATCAATTTTTCTTCCACATTTTTACGGGAGAAAATCGTCTTTAATCAGTTGTAAAATGTTTTACAAACGTCCAATGTTGATGCGGAATTTCTACACGATAGAGAATGGAATTCTACAGCTCCAGTTAAAATTTTAGGCGACAATATTCATTGGTTCGAGAGTTATGATGTACACCGTTTCTGAAAATGGTGTTGCGAGAAAACCGGCTTCAAAGTTAAGTGCCCTATGCCAATACCGCTCTGCGAGGCCGTCACTCAATTACGTTCGCTGCTATAACTTCGACAATTATTTGAATTTCTTCATGAAATTTTGTTTAAAATTTCCATAAAGGTTTGGGGTTTTCACTTTAAAATCAGTAAAAAAAAAAGTAATCGATTTTCTGAAGCTGAAATAGTCCACTACCCCCTTAAAACGAGTAGTGTATCGCCCTGCGCTTGTCCGTTAAAACGGAAGCATAGCACGTTGACAGTGTGCTGTCAAATGTTTTCCCATCTGAAACGAGTCGAAACTATTTACCGGCCAGGCGCATAGAAATCAAGTAGAACGTTCCGTAGGACCTTTACCGATTAGACTTAAAAGCTTGGCGCGCTTAAATACTCAGAGGGGACTGAACGGTTTCTGAACAATTTGCAGACGAGCTGGGCATCAACAAGGACAGATACAAGTCCCTCGCCGACGAAATGGACTCCACGTTTGCCGAGCTGGCAGGATACTAAGTTATATCGCCCTTTTATGCTTCGTATAATGATTGTAATATCACGCGTGGGGATGGAGCTGCGATGTTTTACACGAAGGACTACCGAGACAGGACCCATCGTTGCGAGAGGGAGGACAGAAGCGTGGGCTCAGGATCAGCCAAGGATCGGACGTTATTCACCTAAATTGTACGACATTAACCGCGACGAAGATGGTCAATGTATGGAGATCGTAAGGAATTTTACTCTGTTACACTGTTGTACCGATACATTACACGAGACCCAATAAACTGCTGCAATGTGGTATGCGTTACTAATTGTACGCGCTTTTAGTAGATTTCGTTGAAATACTACTTTCCAACTTTTAACGAGTCTCGTTTCTTTACATGTGGAATTTTTCATTGAGAATCCGACAGTTGTCCTGCGAGAAGGAGGTAAGTATCGCTCAAGTCAAGTAAGTGTGGCAGACGTGCGAAATACACTTTCCACTGTTTGGTCCTATGATTTTCGTCGAGCCTTCTCTCCCGTCACCGCTCGAGTATGTGTCGTGATGTATTTGTAGAGGCACAGTTATATGAGATATTTATTAGTCACCAAGGTACTTATTGAATGTACATTGAATGTATAAATGTACACCGAATGGCATATAAATTCAGGAGTGTTCTCTTGTACTATATCCGCGAAAGTCGCGGATAATTATATTTATACACGTTAACCGTCGCGGTCACTTATCTACTATTTACAATTGATATATAGTCGTCGGGGAATCCGAGCTCGCGTACTTGTGCATATCTTTATACAACCTTACTCTCTCCGCCGCGAGTATACTCCACCAGTCGTAACAATAAATTTCCACGAGCGTGCATACACATAACACGTACGACATTCCACGGGAACTTACCGCTTAATTAGAATTCAAGCATGCAACAAACAAAAATATACAATCTGGACGTTTGTGAAACGTGGATAGTATCTATAAAACAAACAAAAAAGAAAAAGAAAAAGAAATTATGAAATAGCACGTACACACACATCCAAAACACGGACATCGTACGTGTATTACTACATATATATAGCGAAAACTGTAACAATAAAAAAAAAGAAAAACAACGGACACGACAATGCAAACATTCTGCTAGAAAATCCCTCGGATTATTATCGTTCTCGTTTATTATAACAGGCGTATCGCCACACACCTAATCGATTCTTTCTCTGATAAGTGACAGAATTCGCAATCCTTTGTGACACGTATTTCGTAGATAGGCCACTCGAATGTATTTTCTTAAAAAACAAAAAAAGAAACCTCGATCCTATGTATCAGATCGGTCATTCGCCACTGTATAAAACAATCGATTTATTCGATTAAGAGAACGATCGGATTATGTTCGTGTGTCTGTAAAAAAGATTTCGATTCAAGTGACCATTGAACTCGCGAATTAATAACTCCGTATACGATGACGTTTACCTAACAATAGTGATGTACCTACGCAGCAGTTTCTACTAATGCCCTTGTTCTAAAAACACTTGTTTGTTTTCCGAATACATACACTGCATTCCAAGGGGAAATAATTACAATTGATATGGGGATACGAATCACACGAAAACGTTGAAAACTGCAACAGTACGAATTCATGGAATTAATATCCTACGGTTTCCTGCCACGGCTGGGGCAGTTGTTACGGAAACAATACGAGACCAAGACGGTTCGTTCTGTCCCAGGGACCAGTTCGTTGGTTCCGGGATTTATCATTACGCTCCCCTGCCCGTCAGAACGGAAAAGGAATTAATATTACTACGACCCCGGCAACGTGTCGTCCGAATCTCGCGAAGTCGATTACGCCCTCGAAAATGATGCTCGGATGCATCGACACTCGGGGTGCTGCTTCTCCTAATTTAATAAATAACGCGATGCAAAACTATACGAGCTACTACGATGCCTATCTAATTGTACAAATTTCATTACCTAGATAACGTTATCAAAAAACATTAGACTATTTGGTGTATCAATTGCACGCAACATCATGACCACTCTGTGGCATTTTAAAAGTGCGATTGTGAAACGGTGAAATGCACGATAGAAAAAGAAAGGCAACCCCCAACGATTCAAAGGTGCCGGATATCATGGTAATCTGCGCGGTACGAGTTTCAAGCGGGACGAAGAAGAATACATAATCTGAAGCGTAAAAACGGGAGCAAAATTTCGACTCAGAGGCACGTTAAAATGGCTGAGAACACGGAAACAACTGCAAAGTAGATTTTCCAGTGACGAACCGACGTGCCTCCCCCCGTTCAACTTATAACCCAATACTAATACTTAGAAAATACTCGGTACAAGTAAATAAAAGTATTTTCGAAATCGCGAGGACCGAGGTAAGCACTTTGTTTCGAATGTATCGCGTGTAGGATACAAGAAACAAGTCGATGTACGGTTACCAACGAATGGAAAAACCCATCGACTGATCGCTTCGATCGTCCTTATACATATACGACTCGTATGAAAATACCAATAAATACAAGGTGTCCTTGATTTAAGAGGATAAACCTACGTTAAATTCTTCGCGAGATATCAAGAATATATCTATATTACAAGGCAACATGACGCACAAAATTTTCAAACGACCCCGATGATTACCATAAAATTAAACGCAAATCTTGTTTTGTTGTATTTATAATATACAAGACAAGAAATGAAATATACCTGTGTCTACATAACGTGAATTAAATGCACTGTAGACCATTCGAATGTCCCCCAGAGATACGGTAAAAATTCTATGTTACAAGGACGATGCAATGTACAATATCCAAGTCTGAGCTTTATACACATTCTATATCACCTATGTACAAAATAACATAAAAACAACAAGTGCTGGAAACGTGTAAAAATGTATAAGAAAATAAGCTGATCTGGTGGCGATGAAGGACCTGGAGTTAAAAGCAATCGTGACTCGCTCCTTATTAATTCATTTCTGTGCATAATTTATGCACGTATATCCGCAATGCGATCGAAAGTGTGCGGTCGATATAAATTAAAACGAGGATACACGAAATTCGAGCGTGCACCCAGATAAAAACGATCTCCTCTCCTTACCAAGGAGGTGTATCTGCGACATTCTCCTGGGGTCTTATATATTACTTTATATTCGAGTGAAAGAATCTCTTTGTAAGCTCAAATAACTTAATGACTTATACATAGAATAATATGTAAAACGAAGGATGTCATACTTTTAAGCTACAGACGGTCACGATGCAAAGAACTGTTGGAGACGTTGCACCGTTCTACGATCCAGAGCGCACAGGTCGAAGTCAAACGTCTTCTTCGTGATCTCGTATTGACCGGTCTCCGCGATTACCTGAACGACTCTCTGTAGCTCTTGGTTATCTTGTAACGTCATTATCTTTTGCTGCAAGTCTTTCAATTGAGACACATAATCTTCTGAAAACACTGGCGGCTCGCCCATATCCGAATCAACCAAAGTACTGTTCGTCGAATCCGGCGCCACTTGTTCGGCCTCGGCTTCCACACTTTTCTCCGCGGCTTGTTCCGCCCCGGCACGATCCTCCTTGTCCTTCGCGACATGGGCCGCCGTCTCTTGACCCACTGCAACCGGCGACTGACTCGAAGACACGGGCTCCAACGGAGGAGACGTGGAATGGCCCCTGTCTTTCTCCCGTTTAACCACATGCTCGTCATCCCCCTTGCTCTCGCTCCTCCGTTTCCTCTTTCGGATCTCCTTCTCCTCCGCTTTGCACCCTTTCGCCTTCTCCCTCTTGTTCCGATCCACCTTCTCCTTCTTCATGTCCGTTGGCAACCCTGGCGAAAGCGGCTTTGCCATTTCCGTGGGTGGCGTGGCCACCGTCATGTTATCCACCTCCTTCTTAACGGTAGACACTAGTTTCGGATCCGAGAAGGAATCGTCGTCTACCATCGATGGGGCCGAATCACTACTGTCTCTTTCTGGCATCTCCACCAGTACGGCGGAAAGCGGGGTAGCCACCGGGACGTTAGGCACATTGTTTTGCTTCTCCGCCGATGACTTTATCCTGTCGCGTTTCTCCTTCTTCTCCCTCTCTTTGCTGCTGTCGCGCTTGTCCTTTTTCTCCCGCTTTTTGTGCTTGTGCTTCTGTCTCTCCTTCTCGCTTTTACCCTCTTTTGTTTTCTCCGGCTTCTCGGTCTTCTCTGGTTTCTCGATCTTCAATACCTTCTCCTCCTTTGGTTTCTCAGCCTCCTTCGGCGGCTTGGGCGATTTTCTTCCCTCCTTCGCAGATTTATACTCCTGACTCTTCTCTTTCTCCGATTTCTCGGGCTTCTCCGGTTTATCGTTCTTCTTCTCGCTCAACTTCAGAATCTCTTTCGCGGCAGACCGCTCCCCTTCCTTGTACTTGTCTTTTCGTTCCTTATCTCTGTCTTCCTTGTGCTTTTTCTTGTCCTTCTTCTTCTCGCTCTTCGAAGAATCCGCCACGCTCTTAGAGCTATCTTTCGCTTTGTCCTTCTCTTTTGTTTTCTCCTTCTCCTTTTCCGAAGCTACTTTCTTCAGCTCCTTCTCCTTGGGCTTGGGCGAAGCTGGTCTCTTTGCCGGGGGGAGGGGGGCGGGACTGGCGGGTCTTTTTAGCGATACAGGGGGCGAGGGTGGTCTTTTGTTAGACGGACTCGAATGACTTTTGTTAGTTGGACTAGAGGATCTTTTTGATTTCTCCTTACTCCGATTCTTCTCCTTCGACTGATCTTTAACCTTTTTGTCCTTCTTGTCATCCACCTTCTCTTTCTTACTATCTTTGTGGGGGCTATCTTTCACCCCTTTCGATGCTTTCTCTACCTTATCCGACTTTTCTGTATTAACTAACGGTTTCGAAGCCAATGATTTCTCCGGCTGCATAGGCTTTTTGCTGTCCTGAGAAACCTTTGTTGGCTTCAAAGGAGTTCCGAACAATTCGGCAAACGAATTTGATGTTTTGGATTCTACGGTTTTGTGCTTTTTCGTATCGCTACCGCTCAACTTTGGTTTGCCGACCATAATTGGAGTTTTATTTCCACTTTTCTCGGCTGAACCTTCGGAACTGGATACGACAATCTATGGATATAAATGTTCGTTTTACAAGCGGTTGATGCGTGAGAAGTAAGTGGTAGGGTGAAATGTACTTACACCACCACCCTTCAATAATTTCCTCCTAAATTCATCCGAAGGATTATTGATTATTTCAGAACGTCGTATGACATTGGTAAGAGCAGGACCACTCGATTGTAAATTAAGGTCGTATAAAATTTCAATCTTCTTAATTCCCTCATCCTTGTTTCTTAAATAAATATGAATCGGAATCTCGAAACCAGCATAACCGGACTCCTTTATCTCAAATGGTGGCTCTTTCAATATCCTCTTTGGTTTTGAGAATGTTTCATGTAGTTGAAAAACCACTAGAATATCAAAGAGAAAAGATTAGGAGACGTTTCCCTTCGCGTCCAAGGATAAACAAAAATGCTCCATAAGCATATTTACCTTTCTCAACATAGTGATGTATGTCTGCGTTCTCAACACCCCGCACAAATAATTCCCAATCATGAGTGTAACCCTGAGGGGTGGTACGCATACGTAACATAGATGAGTGCCCACATTCTAAAGTAATGCGAATTGCCATTCTCTCATATGAAATTTCCGAAATGCTCCTTTCCAAAGAAAATAGAGGGGGCTAATTTACCACGGGTAAACAGAGAGATTTATATTACATTTTTATTTATCTGGTCGGACGTGAATGAAAACACTATTGAATCCTTAATTATCGGGGCCATCACAGAGCATTTGTGACGGTGAGAACCATCGTCCAGCAACTTATGCTAGATGTGCAAGTAATGACAGCACTTCTCTCCTAATTTTCGTACTCTCGAGATTCTGGAGCATCGTTTGGTTACACTTGTTTTGTATGAAAGTGTTAACCACCTCATTAGAATAGAATGTTGTGTCGAACGAGGTGTTTGCTGGAGGCAACTCGCCCCTGTAGAGTTCGGATAATGCTCCGATTCCCTTCAAGCTGATCCCAAATTGATTATCAACAGGTAAACTTTACACCAACGAGAACTAGTCGCCATACTCGTTATTCCGTATACTAGGCCTTAAAAAAAAAGTTCACGTACAAGCGCCACCTATCGACAAACACTATTCCTTCGTCAAGTGTTCTACTGCAAATGCTTGTTTTGTATGTACAATTTTGTCCAATCCGTGGTTGAATGGGTGACACATTATTTATTATTAGAACCCGCGCTCCTAACGTCTTTATGCGCTGTTTATTGGCCCAAAGCTTTTAAAGGCAATATCATCTGCTCAGATAGATTTCGACCACTGATTGTCGGTATAGCGTTTTAAGCAGAATTCACAAGAATTTCAAAGCTGACAGTAGGTAAATATCAAATTACCAGATTGACATGTTACTCCTTTGAGATCAATAACTAAACCGATACACAAAACAGGTGTACTCGATGTCGGAAAGGAATTGTTGTAAGAGTATAAGAAAGAACCAGTCAGACATTTATTATAAATGTAACCTGCAGACTGTGCTACAAGCAGTTACATTTCTTTATTAACAAACATGCTATCTACAATTGTGAAAGAGCATCAGAGTAAGCAAGCCGCGAGAAAAGAGAGACAAGGTAAACTCGCAAATTCTTGTATTCCTACTATAAGTTCGCCAGAATCACAGAGGACAGTGTTAAAAGTAATGCTGTTTTGACAGAGCAAAAACGAAAAGAAGCTGTGCAAGCTGCGAGTAACTTAACGCAAGCTTTGGTTGATCATTTGAATGTTGGGTAAGTCAGCAATTGTGTATCCTTCGATAGAAAGGATAATAGGACGTTCTGTCAAGTAATGAATTTCTAATGCAGAGTAGCTCAGGCTTATCTGAATCAGAAGAAATTAGATGCAGAGGCCAAGCAATTGCAACATAGCGCAACAAATTTTGCGAAGCAAACGCAATGTTGGCTGAACTTGGTGGAATCATTCTCAAGTGCATTGAAAGAAATTGGTGATGCAGAGAATTGGGCACGTAGCATTGAGGGAGACATGAGGACTATAGCAACTGCCTTGGAATATTCATATAAGGGTACATATCTTGCATTAACTGAATTATATTTATAGAAGAATTTGTTGAATAATTTATTTCAGCAACCCAAGAATCTCAAGGTGGTGGTGGTGGTGGTGGTGGTACTGCTGCTGCTCCTCCTGCTGTTTCTGCTGCTGCTACTGCTGCTGCTGCTGCTACTACATGAACATATCAAATTTTCATCCCGTTTTGCATCTGTTTTAATATGTATTAAAATTTAAAATGAATATAATGTTTCTTTCATTTTGTGTTCATTCGTTGTATTCCAAAGCTACCAGCAGCACAGAAATCACGTGGTTGGAATGCGTTCTAGTTACACGCTGTCACTGTTTTATCACAGTGATCGCAGAATCACGATCACAGTCGTGATTTAACTTCATTCACGACCGAGATCGTGATTTTTTTAACTTCAGTGAATTTCCTTACTGTGATCGTAATTCTTGATCTTGATTGAATTATTTTTTTATTAAATACTTTAATATAGCTTGTGTTACTGTTCATTAATACTGTTCATTAATCAACGCCACCAATGCACGCATTAAGGGGGTATACCCGTTTGAACCCTCGGAAAATGTGTATATTTTGTGGGATTTTTTACAAGTCAACGGCTTGATGAAGATTTCCAGTCTTTTTACTATCTTTACATAGTATTATGAACTACTTAAAAAAAAAGTTTCCGTTAAAAAACTATTGTTTTTCGGAAGTTATGGATACATATCCGAAAGTCTCTCGATTTTAGACGGCTAAACGATGGCCCTGAAAAAAGCTGTATGTCGTGTCTGAAATCAGAAACAGTAAAATTTTCTTATAAAATATGTTAATAGCTAGCGTCCTACGTGGCCGATTTTGAAAATTTTGAAAAATAAAGAAATGGTGAGAAATCAAAGGTAAAGTTAGATTTTTCTAAGAGAAAAGTTCACCTTTTTTCTTTATAAATAATAAACGGGGAATCAGAATAAAAAAAGCCCTCGTAGGACGATGTGGAATCTTATTACGATTCTGCATGCAAAATTGGAACTGAATTGGTTGAACGTAGTGCGAGTTTTTAGGGCCACCGTAATGAAAAATGTAGTTCCGCTGCGATCGGTCGAGTCTACCCGGGTTGTTTCACTTAAATGCCAATAACATCGTCAATTTTCCGAATTTTTACATCGAACTTGATTTATAATATTCCTAAAACAATCAATCTATGAAAATATGTAAAAATAAAAAATCCGATTACTGATAGAAAGAGACAGAAGTACTGATAGAAAGAGACAGAAATACTGATAGAAAGAGATAGAGTGACCGGTTAGGTTATGTTTATTTTCGGTTTTGCTGCAAATCGTGACAAATGGCTGCGGTTATACCGATCACTCCCTGGAGGATCACTACACCGATCACTCCCTGGAGGATCACTACACCGATCACTCCCTGGAGGATCACTAGGGAAATCGACAAAGTAACGCCATCTCTCTTGCCCGCACGCACTCGAGAGTGATAATTCAATGTGCGGCCCTCCTGCTCATGTGGAGCATCGATCATATCTCCCTTCCAACGATCGGCGATCACTGGAAGGGGGAGCGCTCTCGTTAGGAGGAAATCGACGTCGATTTCCTCGTTCACTTTGTTCGAGACCATTCGGGACCACACTTACAGGTATATATAGTATTGCTTAATTCGCTCACGATACGCCGCTGCCGATTGCTTCCATTTGCTATTTGTACTTTGCTTAAATTCGGCAAACGCTTGTGCCGTACTTCTGTATTAAGTGGGGAGGCCTACTTAGAAATTTTCGAAAACTTAATTTTTCGATTTTTATATTTTCCTGAAGTAAGTACAACAAATAATTTATTGGCAGCACTGCTATTTATGCCGCCATTTCGTAGTGCCTCCGATTCAAATTAATTTCCGTTACAAGCGGCAGTTGAACTCGGGCAGGTTCGTAGATTTTTCCAATAGACTGCTAATCAAACTGTCGGCCTTTCAGACACAGGTACAAAGCGAAACCTACCAAGTTTATAGACACGAATGGCGGTAGAAATAACCACGCCGCACAATATGAAAATTCGCGGAAGGAACAAAGGGCCTCTGTAATTATTGGAAGACGAAGTATATCAAACGGCTCAGGTAATGTAACAGAACAGCACGGTTTGTATAACAATCTATCTGTACGTAATAAATCTTGTTTCGCATCACTAACATTTATCGTCTGATTATAATTTCATTCCAGAACCACAGCTGACTGCTTCTAAACTAGAAACTCGTGTGCTCCGACTTATGTTGTGGAAAACGGAGCGTGATATGCGCAAGAAGATGGATTTGTCGAAAAAGAACCGCCCATTTCTAACTGGAATAGTACATCATAGATTATACTCCCCATTTCACACAATGATAATGCAACAGGCAAGAGTATGCAGCATCAGGAAGTAGGGAAGTCTGTTGCGCCAGTGACCCCTACGAAACAAATTGCAAGAGCAACAGAAAAAAGGTTACAAAGCAGTGCTTGCGCGCAAGGCCCCACAATAGTTACGAAAAACTTGAATCCTACTGGAGATAAACAACAGAAGAATCAAAAGAAACAACAGTCTATTGCTCCAAATAATTATAAATTTAAACCCCCGGCAGGATTGCATCATACGCAATTATTCGGTCGTGTAGACCTTCAAAGTATGTCGCCTCTCAGATTAAGTGAAATAGTATCAACTTCAAGAACAAGGAGAGGGAGTAGTAAAGGATACATTCCCACGAAGGATACTATAATGAAAAATTTGAATATATCAATTGAAGACGAAGAGCGTACCGCACAGTTCCAATGCCTCCTCAATAGAGAAATAAACAGATTAAATGAATTATGCGAAGAGTGGGCAGCGATAAAGGATGAACCTACGAAGATGCGCATAGAAGATACCTCACAGAAGATGCGCAGTATCTAATTCATCAGCCTATGGGCCAAACGAATTTGTTAATATGTAAAAAGTTTGATTCTGGGGTATGATGTATATGGAAGTAAAGGACTGCGATACACAGTTCGAAAAGTTAGAAAAACTTTGTACGCAAGGCTGGAAAGAAGTGGAACCACCTGTTAGCATGCCTATTGGTAAGGAAATAGCTACTACGAGGAAAAAGAAAGTGGCGTCTACAAAACCGAGTTCGCTCAGAGCTTTCTTGCAAGAAAAGAAAAAGAAGATGTCACAGGAAACGAAAGACAAAGATGATACAGGAGAGTTTAATGGTATAAATCATGGAAGTTTAAATATTACATTTGGTAAAATTGAGAAGAGTCCTAGCGCACGGTACAAAACTAGATCTACATCAGGTAGTGTTGGTTTTGAAAACAAGAGGTTTACACCTTCCAATAATGGTTGGTTAAAGTCAAACTTGTTACTAAAATTGCAATTATCTGACAAAGAAAGAATGAGAAGTTCCTTAACCGTAATAAATAATAAGCCATATGTGTAAAATACTGGATATTCAATTGGATAACTCGATATCCTACATTAACACGGATCAACCACCGATGACAAATATACTAAAACCATCGAAGACCTTAACGAATGAAAATTCTTCTACGAAATCAATGTGTATACATTCAGAACTACTATTATCGAAGTTAAGTTGTTTCGCAATTAACATTGGTACTTCCTCGTCGATGCTGTCGAGATCAAAACTATCTATTCTTGCCAATGCTGTAGCTAAATCAAATTTTGTTCGCACCTCTTCATCAACTGGAACCTCGTTTAAAAACACATGATCACCAAAATTAGCCATACAATTAATTTTCGGTTTTTTGTTCATTACTTCCAGTAGGATTCAAGTTTTTTGTAACTATCGTGGGGCCTTGCGCGCAGGCTTTGCTTTGTAACCTTTTTCTGTTGCTCTTGTAATTCGTTTCGTAGGATGCGCTGGCGCAACAGGCTTCCTTACTTTAACAGTGCAAAACAACTTAACTTCAATGATAATAGTTCTGAAGAAGCTGAGGATGATCACGATGCCAAGGAGCATTCTGGCTTAAGAAATTTTGTTGATGATAGTACAAGTCGAAGCACATCGCGCGGGAGTCGATTGCGAAGGCAAGATGCTTTGGATGAAAGTAACGAAACAAGTGACAAAATTTCACCGATTAAATACTACACCATCTGCGCCAGTCACGAAAATAAAAGCCAATGCAGAGCTGGAGTATACCTCTATAAAAGAAGGAGAAGGAAGAGTTTTGAGGAATATGACCATTATCCAAAGAAATGAGAAGCCTGTAGATAAGAGGGAAAGTTTGAGAAAAGTATCCATCAAAGTAAAGGAATCAGAGCAGAAGGAAAATAAAACTCCTTCGAAGGCGAGAAGAAAGAGTCCTCTCAAAGTTAGGTCGAAAGATGATGAAAATCGAAAATTAGAGTTAGAGAGTGCAATGGATAAACATGGATTTGAATGAAAACAGTGATAAGAGGAGATGCAGCGGAAGGAGTGTTAAATTTTCTGGTAAAGGCAATTCTTAATAGACTTTGTACTGGGTAAACGACATTTATTTAAATAAATGCATCTTATTTGCAGAGAAAGAGTGCAGTGGCTGCATAGAAAATAAACAAGTACTACCTATGACACCTCATGTTAGAGGCAGCTCCTCTAGTAGATCACAATCCACTGAAAAGAAAAGGAGGAGTAAGATCTCAGAAGATCGTATATCATGGGAAACCCCAGAGAAGCGTAATTATTTTTTATTCCTCAACTTTTATTTAGCATCTACATTTATAATTGCATGTCATTACATATTTATTTTAGTTCCTGCACGGGTTCGAAGATCCCAAAACAAGAGAGCATCATCGTCATTGATTTAAAACAATTTTATCTAAAGACATCCATTTCGTAAATGAATTTATTTTATCGAAACAGTTCGATATGCCAAAAATAAGCGACCCAACAATCTCGTTTCATTCCGTATATAAGTTATTAAATTACTCTCCGAAGACGCTAACTTTGTGCCACCTCTTTCGACGTCATGTTCTCCTGATACAAAGCTCAATTTTAGAGCGTTCAGAAAATTTTGGCCAGATTTTGGAGCGATGTATCAGGAGAACATGAAGCAAAAAGGGATACCTTGAATTTTCACCATTGAAGGCGTCGCCTTAAATTAGCGAACAAGAGCTGCGCCTTCTAAAGGCCTTTTGCCATGGTATCGACTTCTTTTCAGGGATAATCTATGGTATTCTGACGGAAATACCATAAATATTTTAAATCACAGGTTTGAAATTTGGTAGGAATTTGTAAAAGATATTTCTAAATAATAATACAGCTCTTTTCCAGTTTTTTCCACTTTATGTGCATAAAGTGTTTTACAGTGTTACAATAAATTAATATCAGCATGTAAACATGAATGTTGGTACAATATTGTATTATTATTATGTATAAAATATATAATTTCACTTCATTTTATGTTCATTGTTGAGGTTGACAGCTTTCCATCGTTTGTCTCATTTAAAGTTCCTGTTCACGGAGGAATGTTCCCAAGATTAATCTGCAACAAGAAGAAAAATATTTTCATTAACCTGATTTGTCTATTAAGTATAGCAAATACGACAAATATTACAATATAATTTCATGTAAAACGTATAAAGAATTTAATTATCTTCCCAATTTAACCTTTATTTCATGTAGAATACCTTTAAACGCAGTTCAATTCTATCATATCACAGAAAACGTATACAAATGACAACAGGTAAAAAAAATTAGGTACCCTTTTATTTGAAAACAAAAAACCGTACTTTTCTTCGCGCACAAAAAATTTAAAGACGCCCCACTTTTATAGCTCGACGAATCTGAATCGAGCTGAACTGAAGTTAGCGACCGTATAACAATTTAATTAACCTTACACGCTGCATAATTCTACTATTATATTAGTAAAGTACTCAAAAGACGCATACAACTTTTGAAAGGAAAAGAAAAGATTAACAAAGAGAATGTTAAGTTATCCAGAATCATCGTTCTCTAACGCAAAATATTCAACACGATCATTAGTTAATCGATTCGTACGGTTGCATTTAATAAGAAAATGCAGGTGCATTTTGCCAGTGCTCCGATGCTCTTGCAAAAAAGCTCGTGTCATGGAATGTCACAGAGCTTGTCAAACAATGCAAAAGGACACATCATAGGACCCGAGACAAGTGTTGCTCGAGAAGTCTTCTAGGTAATGGGTATATCTCAGTGGAATCCTGTTAAAGGGCCTCCCACCTGGCCCAGTAATCGATGAAATTGATTCGATGAAATCGGCCAACCCGTTGGTAATTGCAGGCGGTCGACTACGATTTGCCGGGGTTGGCCGAGGATTCATACCTGTTTCAGAAATAAAATAATTCTTTATTCTTTATCGTATCGATATGAAAGTGACACCGATGGATTCCTTATGCTTTTCCGATGAAAATCATACAAAATTTCATGTAAATCTGACTATTTTTAACGAAGTCAGCTTGAAATTATGCATATCAATTTTTCATGTAATTTCCTTCATTATCGTCCGAATTACGTCGTTCTTGGTGTCAGTTTCATCGGCGAAACATAGGGAATCGATTGGCGTCGTTTTCGCAAATATCTGATGAGAAATGCGAAACTTGAAGATTTCTCACTTCTTAATAGGCGTTCCAACACCTTCGAGAGTCGAAATCCATAAATTAGGAGAGGCACCACGGGGGGTTGAACTCGTCACGGTTGACCAGGCGGCATCTCTTTGATCAGGCGCACCGAGAAAATCACCCTGTACTGTTCGGCATACGATACGTGAAAGGGTTCTACTACACGCGAAGTACTAATAACCAATGTCATCTTGCAATTTATAGCCTACACGGGCTTTGAAGAAATACCATTTTTGAGCGCCATAGTGTCTTGATCCCTGAAATGGATTTTCGGAAAGAAATCCGCAGGAATCGTTGATAAGCCGAGCCAAAGCATAGCGTAGCACAGCGTAGCAAAAGCCTGCCCTCTATGTAAACTCTCCCTCTGAACAAGTCACACGTATACAAGAACGCAACACCTTTCAGCATTTCAACACATTTCAGAGTAGTTTCGGAGTTGGACGCTGTTCATGAACAGAGGCCGCTAAATTCAGTCCTCGAGTTATGGGTCGGTAATACAGTTTGGGTGGTGACACGAAGTTCCATAAGGTGATAGGTCTATCCTATACTTCGTCGATGCCTATACCTCGTCCCTGCTGTGTGACATAGAGTGCGCGATAAAACTGAATTTTCATGGGTCGATAATTCAGTTTATGTGACACAAACTCTCATAAGATGTTAGGTCTACCCTACACTTCCTCTGTGATGGTATTTACATTTGAAATGCACTTGACAGGCTATTTAAATGCAAGACGGGTGCACTATCGCACGTGCGTCGCCTCGATCGAACCTCTACCAGTTCATTAATAGAGAATTGTACGAGGATTGGTCGGTAACATACCAGGGATGACAGGTCAGACAGGGCAAATTCTACGAACGCTGCCGAGGAGAGCAATCCAACCAATTACCGTTGCATCCTTTCGTCTCGAAAAATAACGATTGGCCTGCAACGCGCCTCGATGGGGAGATCCGTGAACCGGAACAAAAGCGACATCTGGCCACGGTCGCCAGCTACGCGGTGAAAACGTTCCTCCTGCAAGAAGTCACAGATGGCCGTCTGAAATCAACAACCGGTGCAGCGAGCGAGCGAAGTGACGCGGTTATGTACGCAAAACAATCGCGTCGTGCGGGGAAAACGTCTTAAAACATGTAAGGTGCCGTTATCGCGAGCGCCGTCGCGTCCGATTTTACGTTTATTTTTTGTTGCTGCGGTGGAGCAACGAGCCCCACGGCACGATTCGCTGTCGCTGCATCACGAGAATCGGTTTTTCACCGTCGGTGACACGTACGGCTTTTCGGAACACCGAGGCCGAACAGAGCACGGCGTAGGACGATGAGCGCGAACAATGTGCAAGCACTGTTCGCGTGCTCCAGATGCTTCTCGAGGCATCCGTTCGAGGAACTTTCCCCGGGGCAGCAATTGTGCAAGGTATCGCCGTTCGGGTTTCCGTGTTTTCCCCCTGCACGAATCTCGCTTCGCACTACGTACCGATCTCCCCCCTCGAGCGTCACTTTTCGTGCTTGCGAGACAGCGGCCTAATAATAGAACTTTTCAAGTCAGACGCGCGCCCCGTGCACAATCGATGCCGCTCCGTAACCACGGGAACTCCAAGAGATCAGCGGCCCGCGATATCTGTCCCGTTAATTCACGCGCGAACATGTACCTTCTCACGCTCGGGACGCCGATACTAATCCGTGCATGGTGCTTGCCGAGAGACGTGTGACAAAATACCTCCGGGATTCCCGTTCACTTTCAGACACAAACCGTTTCCAATCATAATGAAATTCCCCTTATAAACTCGCACACTTCTCCACTATAAACTTTCACAGTATTCTGTTGCTTATTTAGGAGTGCAGAGGTGCATTTCCCGTGGTGAAATGTACATATTGTAGGTCAGAATTCCAGCAAACAATGTAAGCACCCAGAATTGTCGCTCTATACAAAATACAACTTACGCCGTATACCGCACGAAATAAGTTTCCCCTTCACCTTTTAGAAAGGGTAACACCAGCACTATATGTAAAAAGTGTGAGCAAAATGTGAAATCCTATGGTAAACCGTCAGCCTGTGAATATTGCAATACCATAGCCGCGTTTATTGGCAGCAAGTGCCAGCGTTGTACCAATTCAGAGAAACGTTACGGACCGCCAGTCACTTGCGAGCAATGTAAACAGAAGTGTGCCTTTGACAGACAGGACGAGGACAAGAAGGTGACGATTACTCCTAACGACGATAGGTTTCCTCCGACCGCATCGATGCTAAATCGGTTAAATATTTTATGTAAAGGTCGATGGGAAATTGTTGTGCTGGCTGTGCACTCTGTCGTACAAGCGAGCGCTAGCGAAAACGAAACAGTCGGATGCAGAGAGGAGGGCACACCTGAAACTGGCGCAACAGCGAGCAGCGAAGCACAAGGAGCAAAAGTAACTATGCGAAATTCATAACGTTACGAGGTAACATTGCGCTTTAGTTTTAATCGCGTCCACCAGAATTTTAGTGTCCCCGTCGTGCAAGGTAACTCGGTAGCGCTGAAAGCGTAAGCATCTAACTGGAGCTGGCGTTTGTTCTGTTGAATTTGCTTCAGGCTGAAAGGTCACAATAAGAGACCGCACAGAGTGGATGTTACCAAGCTGCCGCCTCAGTCAGAGGGTGGAGAAACGAACGGTCCTACACCGGTGAAAGCAGCGAGGATGGTCGGTGTGCACGACCCGCACGACCCTAACAGTTCCGATCACGTGGTGGCGGTCACGCAACTCAAAGAGAAAATAGCTCACCTTCAGAAACAAATCTCGATAAAAGATTCGCAGCTACTTGCTAAGGATAGACAGGTGTGTGTGTACTACGTCGCGCTAGTCAGGTGCGAAACGAGCTCGATCGAGGTGTGTATCAGTAAGTGACGAGCGATCATTTCTGTTTACAGATCACAGACCTGAAGGCGAAAAACTTCACATCGGAAGCGGAGCTGCGTAACAAGATGAAGGCGGCGGAGAAGGAGTACGAGGTGAAAATATCTACCATGCAGCACAAGATCTCCAGTTTGTTGAAAGAAGTGGCTTCCCTCTCGAAAAGCTCGAAGCGGGGCGACAGAGTGGCTGCCACGAAAACGGAGGCCGGGACCAACAGCGGAAGCGGAACAGACAGTCCTGTACCTTGATAAGGTAGGACAATTCACATCCTCATTATTCTCCATCAATTACGTCAATTATGTTCGAACGACAGCCGTTCACCTACATTTACATTTTAATTCGCCGACGCAACCTATCTTACGATAATAAAAATGTTGTAATTGTCTATACTTAGAGTTTTGGAATGGTATTTTATTTGTGATCTAGCTTAGTCTTGGCTTCCCGAATGGTTTCGCTTCTACCGAGAATCGAGCGTTATGTCAGGGATTCCATTCTCTTTTCTCGTGCTTTTAATTGTGATCTAACGTTTCCAATTATACGTATAAGAATGTATTATTTTCGCTACCTCGCTCCTATATTTTCATACAAAGATATCCGACTCGGAGTGACTTTATAGAGTATATACTTTTCTCTCCGCTCTTAACCATTCTAAGATCATTCTCATCTTGCGATAGGAATCACGCGTAGACAGGCGGTAGTAAAGGTGTAAAGTTTACTCTCCCCTGTCTGGGCATCTTCGAATTACGTGGTTCGCTATCGCAAAAACTCGTGATTCATTCATCCGTTTATTTTTTCCTCTTTATGCGTTATCGTTGAATTAAGATTATCGACACGGGATCCCCGCGCTATCATCGTGCACGATGTGACCGAGCCTTGCGCGAGGCTCGAGTAGCGTCGTTCCTAAGAAACACACGAACCGTGTAATTTGTTTGGGAGATGAAAGACATTTCTTGAAATTGTTTTCAGGGACTTGGTTAGCTGTGACAGCATACTCAAAATGTCCATACCCGCGTAAATCATGCGGTGCATAACGTATAGTTAATTGTTTCCATTAACAAGGCAAAATCTGTATTATTTTTCTAATTAATATAGGAATGTATATTATCCTCGACGTGTACACGAACAAAAATCATACGCATTCTTCTAAACCTGGGGGATATGACGATACAATTGTAAAAAAAAAAAGGAAAGAAGAGCGCGTTACTGGTAAGCTAGATAGCTTCGTCCTTCCCCGATTTTGTTCCGTTCCGCGCGGACGCGAGTTCCCACTCGACCAATTCGATTGATTTCACCCGCGAGTTCACCTAACCGTTAATTGTACAATAAGTAATTGAACGAGGCGCTCGTCGCGACGAGCGTGAAGTGATTTTTATTGAAGAACTTTAACCATCGTGAAGTTGATTATCTGCGACGAAATAAACAGAGTTATATGCGGAGGACATGTGCACACGTACGCGTACACACACTATGATAATTGAGCAATAGTGCTGCTGTAACATTTTTCCTATTTATAAACGACGAAGATGTAAACGACGATGAGCCAGGATATGGTGATTGTAGATCAATTTACAATAAAACGTTGAAAACGATATACCTCGCCTTATGAGTTGAAACATATCCTTGGACTTCCTTCCCGCCAGAAGGACCCGTGTCTCTCTGATCGATCGTCGTTTCGCGCTAGCTTACTAGACGGAAAGTCGAACGCGCTAATCTCGGGACGATTGTCTGCCCTTCGACGATTACCGCCTGGTCCAGCGGCGGATTTAACAGAGCGGCTGATGAGCAATTGCCGCCTGGGCGCCATCTCCAGAAAAAATTATGATTAGGCATAGATATCCAAACACAATATTTTTTTTTTTCTGTACTACTGCACTTAGCCCGTTTATAGTAAACTACTTCTTCATTCTCCCGAAAAATGGGCCCCTCAGAACTTTTGCCACCTGGGCCTTTTTTCATAAATCCGCCACTGGTCCGGTCTGTCTTGTCTATGATCGATTCTATCTAACGTCTAAGGAGAGGCATGAACGATAGGTAGTGATATGTGCATATAAATATCCAACAGCCATATATTTATTCTTTATTTTAAGAAACAAATGCTAATTGAGCATTACCTATTCAATAATTGTAATGATAATAAATGCGTAACAATTTACTATAATACGAAGTGTGTAAGGATAATTAACATTTAATTTATAGTCGTTTAAATACGTTTTACGAGCTTGTACACGCGTGTACAGTACAGTTGGAGTTATCGTTTAATTATTACGAGATGGTAAGAACTAAATATTGCTTGTTTTTTGTTGTCGAGGCGGTTAGTCGCGCTTGCATCCCTTCGATCATCTACTTTCAGCGTATTTACACGATCTTCTCGGTCTTACCGTCCCCTCCCTCTACACCGTCTTTCGCCTCCGTTATTTTTATTCTTTTCTGCGGCAATTTCAAACTTACACGCTAGGTTCAAACTCTCCCTCTCTCTTTCATTCGTTCATTCACTCGTTCTCGCTTTCTCTCTCTCTTCTCCCATCTCATTATTTATAATAGTGCGTTTAATGCAGGCAAGGTAGAGAATCGAGGCAACATACGGAATGACAATCGATAAAAACGCCACTGGAAACCATTGCCCGCGGCTCGAGAATGCGCTCGGAGCGTATGAAAAAATATACGTGACGTTGGTCATCGGCGTTAACACTCCCGCGACCGTTCTCTTGAAATTTCTTCAACATCTTATCAAACTCCAAGCAGTCCCAGATTCCCGCTAAAAATGCCGTCCCGCATTTTGCCGATACGAAGAGGAATGTTTATAAACGATTGATAACCGACAATTAATTGTTATTAATTACTTCGATTCGGTTCGCAGAAACGCGCCGACGGCGTTAATCAGCGCGGTCGCGGAAGCGTCGGGCTCGACGATTGGAATGTACATACAATATACTATTTCGATCGACGGGTAGAAAACGAATGATTTGCGCGCGGTGATTTGTTCCTCTGCGTTGCTCGCGGGGCTCTGTTTCCAATGTCGTTTCCGCAGCGCGGCGCGCATCGCAGGAAGCCAACGCCGGTAGAGTCGGCTCGCGATCGGTCCCGACTTGGTCACCCGGTAGTTTTCAGCGTCCTGCGCGTCCTCCCATCGAATAATATCGCCGGCGTAAGCACGCGCGGTAGCTCCTCGCACGATCGTGGCATTCGGCAGAGTGCCGGAGTCGTCCACGTTGCCTGTTAACGTATCTGCGGAAAATCAGCGTAAAGGCCTTGCGAATCGTGCCGTCTTCGATATTCTGCACATCTTTCCCGCTCCCTCTCTCCGCCACTCCCGTCTCCAGAACGAGATGGAAACGCTCCCCGCCTGTTCTCTCTGTTAAAGCTGCCTGAAACTCACGGCACTCGGCCGTTCTCCGGTTAACGGGCTCGAAAAGGGTGGGGGCGAAAGAAAGCGGGGGCAGCGAAACGGAAGAAACCAACTAAAAACGATCAGTTCCAGTAGAAATCTTACGACGAGCACCATGACAGTTGCAGGAACCATAGAAGTTGCCACGTTCCAAGCTAAACGGATAGACGATGGGATGCGTTCGCGATATCGGCGGAGGGACCCGCTTCGTCGGGTCTCGCTTTCATTCGCCTGGAAGATTCTCTCCCTTTTCGAAAACTAAGGCTTTAAGAAAGGAAGTCCGGAATGCTGTGGTGTCCTCGAACGCGTCCTCTGCGCTTCTCTCGCCATCACCTTCCGTCCGTTCTGATCGCTCGTTCCTTGGAATCGTGTCGCGATGCACGTAGCTTCTCTTAAAAACTCTACCGTTCCTAGACGATTGATAACCGTGCGTATATCAGTCTGCGACGCATCGTTACGTGCGTTTGTCGTCACCGCGACTCGATCGTCTCGCGTCTAATGGTAGGCTGCGCTTCCTCCAATCACTTCGTCGACGATTCGGCACTTAAAATTAGTGGAAGTGTTTACGAAGAGCGGCGAAATTTTCTTCAAACCAATGGACGATACAAATTCAAATTCACGAATCGCTTAGAGAGATAACATAATTTTTAAGTGCTACCTTTCAGATAGAACGTCGAATTCAAGTTCGAAGGAAGGCTCGGGCGGATCTTGTTTAAATTAATACACGAAAAAACCCTCCACGGGACTCGTGTTAGTTTCTTTGACTAGATTTTTCCCTCCACGCCTCCCTATCCCCCCCCCCCCGTTAATACGATCCTGTGAATTTCCTCTACCCGCGATGTGCCCGTGTTAGTGTGCGCTTTCGACTTGTTCCCGATCGAGGATCACGCCCGAGTCTTCGCAACCGAATTACGAAACTTCTCGGCTTCCCTCGGAGGTCGCTTAACGAATCGGATGCCTTCCCTTCGACGGCTTTCGACGGCAAATCAACCAGCTACGTGGTCGCGGCTACGTCCAGATATTGTGCGCGATAATGCGGGGGAAGAGATAAAAACGTTTCTGCGGCGGGCAGCGATCGCAATCGTGCGAAAAAAAATTATTAGTCATCGTCGCGTCACCGCCGTCGGTGGACGACAGGAAAAGAACATGCCCGATCGAAACGAGAAGAATAGCGCGAAGGCAGGGGGAACTTTAGAGTCAAATTGTGTGTGTATGTGTGTGTGTGTCGGGGGGTTGATTCGGGGGGAAATTAAAAAGATTTGTTCGCGTGGACCGAGAGACTATGCTTTCCGTTTCGAAAATTCCACGACAAAAGGACGCCTAAAAAATATATATATATATATATTTATATATATGTATATGTTATGTATATGAACGTGTATAAATATAGATATATATAGATGCTCGATCACCGAAAGCTTATTTTTTTTTTTAGTTTCTTGTGTTAAACGTTTTTGCTACGTGGTACGCGTGTAATAAATTACCTAACTTCCGTGAAAAGGTTTCGTCCTGTTAAAAGGATTATCCGTTAGAGCGCAGCCTACCGTTTCTCTCTCGCCAACCGACGACGATGTACATATACATATACATACATGTATAAAGGTATTCATAAATTAGAGCTCCTTATATTATATATATATATATATATATTACCTTTTAAATTATCGATTAATTAATAGTAATGTTAGTATATACAGGTACAGGTCTCGTATAGTTTGCAGTCGTGTCGTCACTGGTTATTGTTGTTACTGTTGTTCGAATCGTCGCGTTTCACCGCTCGTTGTTCCTCGTGCGTCCGCGAACTCGCTGCTGGCGGGTGCCGACAATGTCCGCCGCGGTTTCACTTTCAGTGGCCCTAGCTCGATTCGCGTAGAAAATGGTACCGTGACACCGCGAGGAAGAAGGGGTCGCGCGATCTGTTCGCCGCGCCGCCGACGGGCAACGGTCTCTGGGACTCGAACGGGCCCCAGTGAGGTTGGCCCCGGTCCCCTCGGTATGATGCTCCCGGCACGCGAGATGCAGAAGCGCGAAGCACGCCAGCCACTCGCTTAGCCGAACGACGGAAGCTATTCGTGGAAGCGTATAGCGATTTGTATATACGTGTATATATACGAGTAGAAAAAAGTAACGGAGTGCCGCGTCGTTACGGTACCTTTTCCTAAGCGTCGCTTTCGAACGTACCGTGGAAGGATAATCGAGAAGCTCGAACGACTTTGGTCGGTTCTCCCCCGGACACCTCTGACCGGCGCCGCTCGCGGCAACGCGACCGTCAGCGCGCGACGACACGAGGCGGCATTAGAAAAAGCCTAACGTCTCGTTTCGTCCCTTATTATGTTTCGTCTAGTCCCGCAATCCCGGATTCGTCTTCGTTGGTGGTGCTACCATAGAAAAAATATAGAAACGAGTATTTACAAGGAAGGAACTTTGTGTTTACGCTCGTAGCTGGAATCCCCCGTCGATTCGTCCACCGGCGGATCAACGGTACGGTAAAAGTAACCGGCGCCGGAGAAGAGTACTCCGCTTGAAAGCATTGTAATTCCTTCGCGTGATAACAATATTAACCAAGCAACAATATTTATAACAACCACGGATTACCATTTTGTTGCACGTGAATCTCACTCGTTTTTCGATCGCGTTCCACGATCACGCATCCCCCCTCCCCCCCCCCCCCCCCCTCCCCTCCCCCCCCCAACGTTTCTACGCACCCCCGCCCGTTTATACAGTGTTAATTACACGCTAGCATGCGACGCGGACGAAATGAAGAAATGCACGGCTCCCGGGAACGTTGGCCGCGCGCCACCCGTGAAAAGGGAAGCGCCCCGCGAGTGTGTATATGCGTCTCGCGTTCTCACTGCCACCCCGCGAGGGTGACGCCGTTCTCGTGTGTCGTGAGCAACTCGTTTACTATTCCACGGCTGGATTTAGCGCTGGAGCGAAAGGGCTCATACCCCTGTCCTTAGGTGCACTCGATTATGTGTGGCTGGGAGGTCTCTATGACGCTCGGCCTGCCCACGGAGTTCTCCAGGTTGTGGAGCGACGTGGAGTGCGGCCCGTGGCCGGAGCCGTGCCTCTCGTAGTTGTCGATGTGCTCCAGCTCGCACTCCTTCGGCATGTTACCTGCGGACGACAGAACGGTCCCCTTTAAGATCGCTGTACCGCCCTTGGCGGCGATCGATCGCTCTATTTGTAGCCGCCGCGCAGAGGCTGCGACGGAGAAACGTCTCAGGGGTGACACCCCTCGGTGACACTTACCGACGCTCATGTCAGGCCCGTATTCGTAATAGGTCGGCGAGCCCACCGCCGCGGCCAACGCCAGCTCGTCCTCGATGTTGTTCGGCCGGCAGCTGGTCGTCTTCCAGTGGGTCCTCAGGCCGCTCGCGCTTATGTACTTCTTGTCGCAGCCTTGGCAGGTGTAGGGCCTCTCGTTCGTGTGTAACCTCTTGTGCAGCTTTAGATGAACGAACTGGGTGAACTTGGCGGGGCACAGGTCGCAGGCGTAGGGCTTTTGGCCGGAATGCAGTCTCAGGTGGGTCTTTAGGTTCGAGGTCGAGCTGAATCTCTTCTTGCAGATTTCACACTGGTGCGGTTTCTCGCCTGTAACAGTTCGCATTCTCTCGTTAGTCCCTGCTTTGGGATAGATATCTATATATAGCTGGGTCAGTGGCGGATTTAACCAAGGCCCCCGGGCCCCTAGTTTAAAAGAAAAAGAAGAAAAACAACTCTACTAAAGCCGGGAATCCATCTAAAAGCTAAGCTGTGTTATGCCATGCTATGTTTCAGAAAAATTAGCTTCAATGTATTCTACAGCCGGGAATACACCGGGAAGCTAAGCTAAGCTATGCGATGCTATGTTATGCCATGCTATGTTTTAAAAATATTAGCTACGATAGATTCTTATGGAACCGTTTTCACCAAAAGCTAAGCTAAAACATTGCATAGCATAGCTTAGCTTAGCTTAGCTTCCCGGTGGATTCCCGGCTTTATGGAACCGTTTCCACCAAAATCTGAGCTAAAACACAGCATCGCTTAGTTTAGCTTCCAGGTGGATTCCCGGCTTTAGTCCGTTTTTAGTAAACTACCTCTTGAATTTCCCGAAAACTGGGCCCCTCGGAACGATTGCCACCCGGGCCCTTTTCCTTAAATCTGCCACCGAGCAAGGTTAAACAGGGTATACGCGGTTCGCTCACCGGTGTGCACGAGATGATGCTTCTGCAGATGGGCCAGCTGGGTGAAGCTCTTGGTGCAGACGTTGCACTTGAACGGCCTCTCGCCGGAGTGCGTCCTCAGGTGCACCTTGAGGTTGGACAGCTGGCCGAAGGTCTTGCAGCAGACGTTGCACTCGTAGTGCATTTTCCCGTCCTTCTTCTTGAGCGGATAGGGCAGGGACCGGTAGCCCCTGGAGCCCTGGGAGTTGGGGCTGAGGGAGCCGCTCTGCGAGCAGCCGTGGTCGTCCGGAGACAGGGAGCTGGCCGGCGAGTACCGGCTCATCGACGAGGAGTTCGCATGGATGGTCAGCCCCGGGTGGTGCCCCAGGTGGAGATTGTGCGTGCCGGCGATCAACGCCTGGTTGGTGTCGATCTGCATCGTCGACGAGGTGGGCAGCTGGTGGCTGCTGGTCGCTGCTTCCAGCCTCCTGCCGTCTGCCCTCTCGTAGACCACGTTGCCGCTCGGGGTCGGCGAGTAGGCGGTGCAGTTGATGGACAACGGCGCCACGTTGTGGTGCAGCGAGCCGTTCTGATGATAGATACCGTACGGGTAGGACGAGGGCGATTGGATCGGCGAGATCGGCGAGACGCTCTGATTGCTGCTCGCGGTGGAGCCGGGGTAGACGGGGCTGGACTCGATCTGGCAACCCCCGGAGCTCGAGTACAGGATCGTGGGGGTGGATGCGCTCGCGGGGTTCGCCGAGGGCGACGGGCTCTTGGTCTTCCTCTTGGGTAGGCAGCTACTGGTCGTGGTGGATGAATGAAGTTGGCTGGTCGACGTTAGTATCGTGCTGGACGATAGCACGCTCGCGCTCGTGTGATGATTGTTCGCGTTGCTGGACGAATGTATGTTCCCTGGATGGGACTGTAGCAGGTTGGGGCCGGTGCTGGAGTGGAGGTTGCCGTTGCTGGAATGAAGGCTGCCCGTGCTCGAGTGCAGGTTGCTCGTCGGGCTCTGCATCGGCAGGGAGCTGTTCCCGCTGGTGGAATTCACGCACGCGTCCGCCTGCATCGGCAGGTTCGAGCTGGAGTCCGGGCTGCAGGGTAGAATGTTCCCGTAGCGGTGGGACTTCTTGTAGGAGTAAGCCATCTCCGTGGGGCTGGATGGCGGTGGGGTGACAGAGTCCACGTGCGTCTGGTGATGGATCTGATGGTGCTGATGGTGCTGCTGAGCCCCGCTGTGGTGGTGATTGTGGCTGTTGTTGTTGTTATCGGTGCTACTGCGCAGGAGGATGTTCTCTAGGATGGAGCTGCTAGGGCTGGTGAGATAGCCTGGCCTCCCGGAAACCGGCAAGCTACCCTTCACCTCGGACTCGTAGAACGGCTTGGGCGCCTTCTCTTGGATCTCGTCCTCGTTCACCGTCGACAGAACCGCGTTCTTCTGCAGAATTATAGGGGACACCGGCTTTTGAAGCTCCGGGGTCACCGCTCTGCTAGACAGCTCCGGATCTTTCTCCTTCCCGTTGCCGTCCAGGCCCTTCGACGGCTGAAAGTTGCCGTAGGTCTTGGTGATCTTGATCTTCACCTTCCTGTACTCGTTCTTCGCCGCCGCATTGTCCTGCTTCAGCACCTCGTTGCTGCACACCGACGTTTTCGCGTTCTTGCTGAAGTCCAGCACGTAGTTGTTCTCCGAGTCGGACTCGCTGCTCTCTTCCGGGGGCGTGAGGATCTCGTCGTGATAGCCGTTGGAATGATAGCCCTCGTCCGATCTGACGGAGCCGTCCGTCGGGGTCATCTGAGAGCGTCTCTCGTAGATCGACGAGTCCTTCAGGGGCGACACCACGTCCACGCTGGGCGGGATCTCGCTCGGTAACGCCGACTGTTGTACTTGTTGCCCTGAAACGACGCGGACACCCGTGTAAAGTATATTCAAACGAGACGCTTACGAACGCCCAGCGAAGTGGCACACTTACGTATTCTCTGAAGCATCAGCTCGCCCGTTAACGGATAATTCAGCCTCTCAGCGAATTCTCGGCAATACCACACCAGCAGCTCTTGGTTCGGTAGTATCGGCTTGATTGTGTAAAAATAAATGTTCATCTGAAAGGGAAGGGGACGATCGAGATGAGATATCGACCTGGCGACAGGCTGCGAACGAACGTGAACGTCGGCTATCCGTGAACTCCACTCACCTTATACTGGCATGCTATTAGGTTTTGCGATTCGGACGAATAAGCCGGGTTTACGTAACGCATCCAATTTGACTTCTGCACGTCATAACCGTCGATGTAATAGAACAGCTCGTTGTTCTTGTACACCTATCGGTGGAAGTGTGCGTTTTAGGCAACGGCGTGACATAATAATCCCGCGCTGGGCATTTCAACGGAGAGGGAAGAGCAAGGTACCTTGGCACCCGCCGAGACAAATTACAGACTAAATCCCCGACGTTCGTAGCGGTCGAGCCAGCGACCGGCTCGGAAACATCGGCGATTTAGTAGGGAGAATCGAGAAGGAACCAAGGCTCTCTATCGTAACTCATCAATTCGTTACGAGGCATCAATGGCTTCGCGGGTTTCGCTTTAAGGCTCGCTAGATCAGTTGAAACCAGTTTCTGGTCTTTGCAGGCTTCATCCTCTATCCTTGCTCTTTCCCTTTCCGTCTTCTTTTCGTTTTTCCCTCTCGCCGCGGGAGAGAGAGAGAGAGAGAGAGAGAGAGAGAGAGAGAGAGAGAGAGAGAGAGAGAGAGAGAGAGTGAGGGGGGGGGGAACAGATGATAAGCAGCGCTCGCGGAATAAATATCCCGGGATTTTTCAATAGCCAGTTAAATGATTCTCACCCTCCAGAAGTACTTCCGGTTCGCGTCGGCCGGCACCGAGTCCTTGGTGTACACCTGGCCCACCAGAGGACCGAACCGAGTCCCTTTGGGGATGTAACTTGTGCTCCAAACTCCCAAAACCTACGCACACAGGGAACAATCTCTTACAATTAGCGTTTGCCGCCCGAGCGTCCTTCCATTCGAGAACATGATAGGATGAAAGGGGCGCGCTTCCTCCGCATTTTAAATGCCGATCCGACACCGAGCCTCCCAGAACTGAAATACTACGGAATGTTTCCGTAGATTCAGCTGTGGTTGGAATCCACGTCATATCAAACGGTTTTATCCGCCGGATATTCTTGGCGGGTTGATCTATTCTCGCGTTCAGAATCCTTGTTCACGCTCGCGGAGGAATCGTCGCGAATTCGGCGATATCGTTCCGGATGGAATCTTGCATATTTAAAGGGGCAGCGGATCAAAGGACACCTATGTCTGTGCTTAGCCGCGGTGACTCGAGTTTGAGGAGTTCTCTCGGAGATTAAGCTCTTAACTGCTGCGTTATGCTTGCATCCGTGTGGCAACCACTTATTACTCGGGTCGAATAGATGAGAAATTCAAAGGGGAGCTGTTCGACCGGTAACGAACGCAACTTATCGTTAGAGAAATTTTGATAGTTCTCGCGACTCTCACCAAGGAGGTCTCGAGAAATGATTCTTTGGCGGGGGAACGTACATCGTTGAGGGCCTGAGAAGGTTTGAGGACCAAATTTCTCGGCAGGGATGCCTCCGCACGATTGGTATCGCCTGGCGATGCCGCCACATCCGGCACCAAATACACGGCATGCTGCTCGAATTCCTCTTCCCTCAAGGTCGCGTGATCCCACTCGCTGGCCTCCATCCTTCACTGCACAGAAATCCAGAAAAAAAAAGAAGAGATCGTTAGTTATGACGTGCCGGCAACTCCGCCACAAGCGTGCCAAACGAACTTCGGATTCATTGGAATCGCCTGGCTCGAGGACCCGATACGCATTTAAACACCGTTATCGCCGAGTCGTTCGATATAAGTCTATCGCGCGTCAGAGCTCCGTTATTTTCCAGCCCCGTCGCGTCTCGTTCCAATGAATTTCCCAGCGTTGATATTAGAATCGGGATAGAAGTGCTACCTATGCATAACGACGCTGGAAAACGCGTGGCGTTATAAATAGTCGGGATTCCTCTGAATCGATACGATCAATATCAGCAGCCGTTAACTCGGAAACGGTTGAAAGTAGTCCCGGCACGTTCCACGTGCGTCCGCGATTGCGTTATCGAAAAAAAAAGGGGGGAAAAAAAAAGACTGTTTCCCACCCTTGGAATCCCTAGATCCGTACGTCATCGATTCCTATTCGCCTTTGTTTACTTTCCCGTGGGCGATCCGGTCATGCGATACGCGAGAATCGCGTTTTTCCTTCCCCCTGAACCGGCGATGGTGCAACACTTTAACACCGCGAAAGTGAAACCCGTCCACGCATTGATCGACTGCAGGGGCGAGAGGGGAGGGGGACGGGGCATAAACTCCGAAGTCCGCCCCCCCCCGCCCCGCACCCCCGCCGGCCCACCCACCCGCCGAGGGTTTTCGCTACTCGTTGAATTTCCATTTCCGTGGAAATCGCACGCTACCAGCTCGCTCACTATTCGTTAACTTTCCGCGTAACTTTTTGCTTCTCGCCCAACCATACCCCCATACCAGCCCCCCCCCCCTCGTCCACCCTGCGATTAAGAGGATTTTTCTTTCTGCCCTGGAATTTTCACGTCCCACTCGATCCGCGTTTCGCCGGTTTATCGGTGAATGACGTTCGCCGCTAGCGTTCGAGTTTCCCCTGTTTCTTCCCCTACCTGCATGGGGTGGGTTCTTTGTTTCCCTTTCAACGCTGGGACCTGCCTGTGTTCTGTGTTCCGCGTCTTTGGGAGGCCCTGAAAGGTTTCTGGAGCGATTAAGGTTTCGCGATACTCGATCAATGTCCCTTCTGTATTTTTTTTTTTTTTTTTTTTTGATAATTCAAGGTGGAATATCGTTTCAGTTGGAGATTGTACCGACAACGACTCGCTCGAGGAGGTTCAGATCTGTGTACCGTACAGGGCACCGGGGCTAACTTTTGGAGAACGATCGTTGCACTCGCAGCGTGCAGGGCTGAAGCTCCTAAGAGAATCGATTCCCTTGGAGGGCACGCACAGTGTCTTTTGCCCGTGATCAACAGCATCGATCTTCACCCCCGAAATCCCCGGAATACAGGATGAAACGATTGACGCGAGCGAGCGGCGAGGAGTGTTTAAACGCTTCACGCTGTACTCACGCCTCTTGGTGCATCGGTTCGCGACCTGCTAGTCGACGAATGTCCCGCACCCCGTTCCTTCGTCTGCGTTGTGCTGTCGCGGCTGATTGCGCCCCCGCTCGAACGGGCGGGGGGGGGGGAGGGTGGTGGGGGCGGGGGGGGGGGGCGGTGGATGCTTTTTCGAAGAAAGGGATTCTCCGTGCCCTTCTCTTACGTGATCCTGTGGTTTCTCAAGGAGATCGGCATCCCGACGACTCTGGGCACACTCGGGAGCCTCGGCTGGCCTCGCGTTGAGGGATGAAACACGCCGGCTTTCCTCAACATTTATTTGAAAATGTCCCTTTGGCAAGGGAGGGGGGGGGGAGGGGGGTTGAAATTTGAACGTCGATAAGGCCGATCGCTGTCGACCCCCAGGCGGTCCTCAGCCACCTACGCGACGCCTATCGATTATCAGGACATCGGGGGAAAAAGAAATTGGGGATCGGCGCTGCCGTTGCACCCGACTCGATCAACCACCGACACTCTCCCTTTTCGCTGTTTATCAACAGCTATCGCACGGAAGGTTCGACGCGGTTCCACGGTCCTTCCGGCTCGCACCTGCTACTTCCACCCTCCCCCACCCCCTCCCCCTTTGCGTTTGCTATTGTCCGCGCGGTGTTCCACCGCGGCTACGTCGCTCGATCGAGGGAAAACTATCCGGGAAGCACCGTTTCTTCTGTCGTGTGCACACGCGAACCCACTTCCACGCACTTCACCTCACCTCTTTCCGCCCCGCAGCCCCTCCTCCAACCCCCCCGCGTTTTTACTTTCCCCAGGTGTAACAACCGCTCGCGCGTCGGAACGGGGAGAACGGTCGGCAGACGGTACCGAGCGATTTCGATTCCCGTCTACTTGATTCCCGTGGATGGAAGCCGCCGCCGTGCGAAGCTTATTTTCCCACCGTTTCCGTTAACCACGGGGGATGATCTCGCGGTCGCGAGCGGCGAACGCGAGCACGCCGTTGGTCGGTCGCGGTGCCGATCGCTTGGCCAACACAAACCGTCTACCCTCGACGAACGTTTAATATTCCTCGATAGCTGCACTGGTCCGCGAGAGGCCCGACACGCGTTCCCGTAATTTCGCGTAACTCAACCCTTTTCCGAGGGTGGTCTCCGCCTTGGGGTCTCTTTGGATGGCACACGCAGAGCAGTGTGTGGAACTCGGGTAGACCTGACCTAGCCCAACGCGAGTCGGCTTAGCTCGTCCTCCCCCTGCGTCGGTATTGGTCGCTGGCTATCCCTCTCTCTCTCACCCTCCCCCCCCCTCTCTCTCTCTCTCTCTCCCGCCCCGTGCCGCTGGGTCTCTCTCTCCCTCTGGCGAACACGGACGCGGTGGTGTGCCAGCAAAGCTGCCAGACCAGAGCAGAGGTGGTGCATTTCTCTGCGCTGCGCTTTCGATCGACCCGTTGCCAGAGGTTCCCTCCTTCCCTCCTCTCCTTTCCCCCCTTCTGCCTCACACCCCCGCCATCCTCCGGCCACCGCGCTCCCTCGCCCTCTCTTTCCCACCGTCTCCCTTCCCCCGCTACTTTTCTCCCTTCCCCGCTCTCGCGTCTCTCTACCTTCCTACCCTCCCGCCGTACCCGTCGCTCTTCCTTCCTTTTCCCTCTTCTCCGCTTCACCCTTTCCAACCCGGCGCCACTCGTGCATTTCCCTCTTCCGTCCTGCTCGCGCCCCACCGCGTCTCCTCTCCTCTCCCTCGCGCGCGCTCCCGTTACCCCTTTCAACCCCTCCAGCTACTCTACAGCGCGTGCAACCGTGTCCCCTTCTCCTTCTTCTTTTCTCTCGGCTACTCTCCCTCTTTGCCTCTTTCCCTCTCCCCCCCCCCCCCCCCCCACACACCCACTGTTTCTCGCCCTCTGCTCCTCCCGTCCTCGGATTTTCCATGCTGCCTGGCTGTGTCTCTGTTCTCGTCGATGCCGGCAGGGTGCATGCGCCGATCGCTTCTAAGTTTAATTCTTCGGTTAACTTCTCGCGATCGTAAGACGCTCACCCTCCACCACCCCCACCCCCCCCCCACCCTCCCCCCGCACGCGTCGTCATGGAAAATAAGTCGAAGGCTCGTACACACCTTCGCACCTGTCTGTCGTCGATTCGCGCGAGACCGTTTAGGGTCAGGGTATCGTGCTGCAAGACGCTCGCCGCCCTTTGTAAGACGATTCAGTTTTGGCGGGGGTGGTTTATGTAACGGGTAAAATCGATCGGGCGGGGGGAGGGGGTGACTGAATGATCTAAGAACCGAAGATACTACCACGCTGTGTGTAATTAAACGCGCAGAATATTTAGGGGAGTAGCGTCTTCGGGGCCACCCCTCCCGCGTTTAATGCGATTCGCGCGAAGTGCCGTCTGTCTGTCTCCGTGTCCGTTACACGCACCGTTAGCCGGATGAATCCTTATCGCCGCTGTTATCGAAGAACAATTTCTTTCTGGTCTGGTAAATTTTCAAGCCAGACGGCCGTCTACAAAAATCCTTCGGCGCTTCTCCCCCGTCCTTGTTTACCTCTCCTTTGAGCACGCGGTTTTTCCACGGTGCGTCCCTCTCGCACGGTCTCTCCTCGTCCGTTGTCCTCTCGCAACCCCTTTACGGGGACGTGCATTTAACCCCAGCGCCACCCTTTACCCACTACTCCCAACCCTCCTTTCCCATTCACGGCTCGGCGCATACACCGATCACGTACGAGCCGCGTGAATGTAAATCGGCCCAAATCGATCCAGACTGGTCTAGAATCCAAAGACCCCGATGATTTTCTCTCCGAAACGATTCTGCCAGCAGTACGCGAGCCGGCGTTACCTAGGTGCTCCAGCCGAGCTCCCATATTAGAGAAGTAACGTCCGCTACCGTAGGAAAGCCCCGACAGGAACTCCCAGTTGGAAATTGAAAGGTGACGGTTCGTTTCCCACCACTTGTTCACCGGGATCTTCCATTTCGGCGCGACCGGGCACGTGGAGTCCCGCTGGCCCGGAGTCACGGCTACTCGAGATCGGTAACCCTTGCCTCTTTTTCCCTCGAGAGCCTCTAGAGCGAGTCTAGGGGACCACCATCGATACCACGAAACAGAGGCGTGCGAGAGGGAAGGTCGTCGAACCTCGACGGTTCCTAATCCCGAAGACCGGTCCCCGATTCCATTCGCGATGTTACGTGAACGAAATCCGTCGCGCGCACAAAGGACTGATTCTCGCCGCGAGATAATCACCGTCCGTTCACTCCGCGGCGCGACGGCCGTTCACCGTGAATACCTGCCTGTATTAACCGGCGTTAAACACTTAAAGAGCCGCGCGCGGCAGACGGGGCTCCCGCAATTAAAGAAGATCGAGTCGTCTAAACGAGCGCCACAGGTTGCGAGAGGAGTGGACCAAAGGCTCACCTGAACCGTCGCACGTGGCGAGGGGAGAGCGCAGCCCATGGGGAAAGCATAACAACAGCGACAGAGGAGTATGGAAATTTTCTACGGCGCACTCAATGACCCGGCAAAAATATTCACCGCGCCGATGGGACGACGAGCCATCGCAGTGTATCGACTCGCAATAATTCACTCGCCGCTGCTCCTGAAATTAATAGAATATCATGCCGGCCAGTGATTTATTCGTAATTCGCTGGCAACGCCACCGCCGGGCGAAATTAAATTTCGCAGTGGTAATTGCGCTTTATCGGTGGCCCGCCACGGTCCGTCTCTCTTCCGCGCGGTTTCTTCCCCTTCTTTCTCGCCACGGAATAAAACAATCCCCGGCTTTAATACCGGCGGGCGTGCGAATTTTAACGGCACGCCGCTCAGCTTCCTCTACCCCCGGGGCGGAAATTTGGAAATAATTAAATTCGGCCGGCCCGTAAACACTGACCCGCGCTGGCTCTTTACAGGGAAAGTCGACGAGGTCCCTCTGCTGTCCGGCAGCTGGATTCGTTGGCGATTTTCCGTCGCCACTGCAACAGCCACTCGCGCAGGGTATGTGGGCGAGGTCGATGACCCCGCGGTGAATCCGCCTGGCGGGATCTCGTGGACGGCCACGCCGAAATTTCACTTTTCGAGGGGGACAGGCGCAGAGACGCACCGGAGCGAGCCTCGCGAATTTCCACCAGGCAGCCGAGCCCTCCTAGCGAAAGAAGTTTCCGCGTGAATCGCCGGCGACTACTAACCCAGATACGTTCCCGGGTCGTCGATCTTTTCCCTTCCTCGGAGGAGCGACTGTACCAGATATATTAATTTCCTTCGGCTCGCTGTTTCTCGCGAGGATCCATCAGCCTCGGTTACGATCGACAGGATCTCGGCCGGTGACTTTTCGGCGGCGTGGATCTCCGCCCGCCTCGCGGACCCTCGCGGCTCGAGACGTCACCACAGCTCGCTCCGGTTCTGTCATTGATTTGCTCTCAGGTTACTTTTCAGCGCCGATAGAAAGGGAAATTAAAGGCTGCCGATCCTTTGTCGCCGGCGACACCGGGCGATGAGAGCAGAACGCTGTCGCGAGTTTCTAATCAGAGAGGCGTAATAGCCGCGGCGTGTAGAAAACCGAATGTGAACCGGAAATGCCGTTTCCATGGCGCCCATTCGAATCGAACCGCTCGCATGGTGCGCGCAAGGTGCTTTACCTCTCCGGCGCTACACTCCGGTAACTGTTACTTTAGAGGATAACGGGGCACACGCGTGCCCGCGTGTTTATCACGCCGATTGCGTGTACACAGGGGCTTCGGGGAATAACGGCTCGAAATTTGTCCGGAGCACATAGCCGCCCGAAATGCCCGTCCCGTGGTGTTTACGAATTTCATCTACGCCTCCAGGAATTTGCACGGCGATGGTTCAACGAACTCGCGCGGCTGGATGGGGACCAGGGTTCTGGAATAAAATCCCGAGGAGGGAGTTAAATCTCGCCCGTGTCCCGTCGAGCTTATCCCAAATTTTCGCAAGGGAACGGAGTTTTTCGCACGCGCGAGGCACAAGTTTCGCGATAAGCGTTCGATTAACGGGAAAGGCGAGGGAGGGGAGGGGGTGGGGGGTGGGGGGAGAGGTGGGGGGTTCCGAAGGTCAGAGGCATCGCGGAAGAGATGGTCGCATCAAATATTCATTCGGTGTTCCCGATGGTTAAGAAAGGTCTGGACGTTTGTAAGAAGGTCGATGGTTCGCGCGAGTCGGCGGGGGTCGACGACCCTTAAGGCTTTGAACCGGGACATGTGGCGTTCGAGCTTTTTGTAGAAAGTGCTGTTACCCCGGCCGATCTCGAACTTCATTTCGTTCGGGCGGCGCGGTCGGTCGCGTTCCGTTAAACGATTCGACTTCCCGCCGGTCGCCCTGCACAAACGAAGGCGCGATGCACCGTTCGGCGGAGGGGAGGCGGGCTGGTCCCCTCGCGAAAATCAAAGTCCCGTTTCCGGCGCGTTTCTCGAGCCGCGCGTCTTTAAAGGCCGACGTACTCTCGGCTGGTAGCAAAATGTAAACCGGAAAAGCAACGAGCAAGTGAATTAGCGAAGTGAGTTCGCGACTGCCTCCCCCCTCCCCCTTCCCCCCTTCCTCTGTTCTCCCCGGTCGGCCTGCCCCTCCCCCCTCCCCCCCCCCCCCCTGGACGCCCCGTTGCCTCGACCGTCTCCTCCGTCTCCTCTCTTCGTCCTTCTTTCTGCTCGTTCACCGGCCACCTTCCATTCTCTCTCGCCACGGATCTGAAAGAAGGTCTCTGCCGGTCATTGTCCCACTTGGAGGTCTACTTGGACTTGGACTTGGACCACACCATAGGCATGGTGCGCTGAGTAACGAGGTTCCGATACCCCCATAGGGGACCCCCTTTTCCGCCTATATCCTCCACACGCAACACGTACGCGCTCACCTTCGCACACAGGGTCGGACGGAGACAGTGTTCGCGGAGCGGTGAACGAACTTTAACGCACCCGTGCTCCCAGGTATGCGCGAAAATCTTCCTAAACCGGCGACGCTCCGTCACCTGCCCCAGCTAGATTCCTGCACCGTCCTTCCCTTCCACCATCGCTCAAACGATCCCCCCTCGGGTTTAACATATTTACCGTAGAATTTCGAGATCGGTCGCACCAGCGATTTTCACCCGGAACATCCGGCCGCAGGAACCGTTTACCTCTCCCCCTGTGCACCGTGCTCGATTAATTGCACGCTCTCGATGACGAGATTCGCCTCGGCAGCCTCCTTTCAATTTCTCGGCCCGCTTAATCGAGCCGCCCGGGCGAAAGAATATCGCCCGGCGTGATTTGCGAAAAATCGGCCCCGGCGAAATTAGCCTGGTCGCGCGGACGAGATCCGCCCCTGCGTATCGCCGCGTACAGGCCGTCGAAACCGAGCCGCGTCACTCGCCTAACTGTACATAGGCTTGTGTACACCCAAGGTACCGTACAGGCACGGCGACGCCGACCAAACGGTCGTAAAACCATGAATACGTGAACACGTTTACACGTGGGCCACGCCGTGCACGCGTCTATGCGTGTACAGGTGCGTAAAAGCACCGTTGCATGGCCGGCGAAGGCGCGGCCAAAAGTAAAACCGAATTCGTTTTCGGTAGGACTCCAGCCGGCCGTGCCTCGCCTTATCTCTCGCTCCTTATCTCTCCCTCCTTCACTTCTCCTCCCCCCCCCCCCCCCCCCCCGCCCCTGACTTTGCTCGTGGCAGAATAATCCTCGCAGCTGCGAGAGCCCTTCCTCTCCCTCTGCCCTACCAGCGGAAACGAACGCGCCCTGGACGATCGAACGTTTGCGCGGTGACGCGAGGATAATCGATAATCTCGCTAATCGCATGCATCGACGCGGCAAGGCTCGCGCCCGCCGGCCGTAAAAGGTAACGCCGACATCCTCGGCTCTCTTACGTAACCGAGAGCCGAGCTCGGAGACATCCTCCTGCCTCTGTTCCCGCGGCCAGGACCTCGAGCGGCGAATACGTTGAACCTTGAGAGTTCATCGTATCGAGCCGAGCATAACGTCGCGCCGATCGTGATTAGCCGATCATGCCGGGCGGCCCTGAATTCTCGGTATCTCTTCATCCGACTCGACAGGACAATGATAGGCGAGGGGCAGCGGCCTGCTCGCCCTTCATCGTCCACGAAGTCACGAGCGAAACGTGATCCAAGACAACCTTTTCTTCTCCGCTCGATCGCGGCACCGCTCGATTCGAGGCTGAACACTCTTTCGGGGTTTATGCAGAATTTAAAAAAATATATCTACGCGCAAAGTTTACTGCTTCGAGGTTTCGAAACGGAAGGTCTGGACGGGGCCCAATCTAGAGGCGCAAGGGGAAAATTAAAATCAATAAAAATGTTTACGTTGATCTTTCATTGATCTTTCAAAATATTTTATAAGAGTTGTTTTTTAAATTAAAAAAAATAGGTATCTACTGTTTTTTAATGAATGTTAAATTTTTTACAAAACAAAAGGCTTTTGTTATTCAAGAAGTACCTACAAAATTTTTCACCCGTTGTCAAAAGTTATATCTTAGAATAATTATTTGTAATTTAAATTAAAGGGTGGCATAAATGAGCTAGATGGAGCCTGGGGTCTGGAAGCCTTACCTCCCCCCAAAAAGCGAAACTTCATAGCTGTTATACTTTAGAATAATTATATGTAATCATAATACCTATATAAAACAGAGAGCTTCTAAATGTCTGTGTGTTTGTCTATCGCCCAAAAACGTTCGACCGACAAACTCTAGAATCCGGAAATGTGCCTCAGTTCATTATGCCCGATTAATCCAGATGAATGTGACCATTTCCAAAAAAAAAAAAAAAAACTAAAAAAACATTTTTTTTATAAAATCAGAATCTAAAGTTCGGGCGGAGCCGAGTACTAAAGCTAGTTAAAAAATAAAGGGCGGAACAAATGACCTAGATGGGGCCCCGCGTCTGCAAGCCTTACCTCCCCCCGAAAAAGGGAAACATCAAAGCTGTTAAATTTGAAGCTCCCGTGGCCTTCTATATACCTTCTAGTTACATACTGTACCTCTGCGGAGGAATACCACCGGAGAATAGAATCAGTACGTATCCGCGTATGCCGTTAAAACCGAGCGTCTCGCAAAAGTACAAGTGGAAACGGAGGGTGTCCGGTCGGCCGTGGTGGAGCCGAGCTCTCGAGTGGTTCTGGTCGACGTCTGGCCGTACGTGGCCAGCCGCTTTCAATGGGGACACGTGATCGGCAGAGTACGGCAGTGGTGGAGGTCGACCGGCTGGATTCGCCGGTCCCTCCCTCTCTTCCCTCCTCGCTCCTTCCCGTACCTTCTCATTCCTTCTGTTCTCGGCCGAGGACCTCCTCTACGTTAGCCGGCACGCCGTGGAGTCACGGACGACCGCTATATCATTTTCGCTACCGGCCTGCGCGCCTCGGTTCACCGTTCCCGTCGGTTGTTGAACCCGACTCTCTTCGCGCGCTGCATAACCCATTTTGTAATAGCACACTTCGAACCGCGCGACGCCGCCGCACCGGTATCCTTCACCGAAATCGACCGTCGCCGCGGCGATCCCGGTGCAACATCCAACTATCCCGGCGAAGAGAAATCACAGACCTAGCTTCTTAGATTCTAGAGGCCTCGAATTTACCGTGCCGGAAGTGGGGGATTCTTAGAAGCACAGAGAACGATGGAAGTAGGCACTATGTTAATATTTGGGTTTTCAAATTGTGCCTGGTTCCTCTGGACGACGTGGTTCCCGTCCGACCAATCACGAACAGTTGCCAGAGCGGAGAATGAAACCGTAGCGGCTCTTATGGGCGCGAGTGAAATGAATTTGTACTAGGTCGCAGGTTTCCATTCTCGTCGGTTATTGAACTTGACTCTCTTCGCGCGCTGCATAACCCATTTTGTAATAGCACACTTCTAGCTCGCGCCTCGGCTTCCACGAAGCCAGTCCCCCGCGCCTCGGCCCCGCTCTATGAATTTTTGAAATTCCAGTCGAAAGCAAACGGTCCCCGGTCGTGCTGCTCGAAAATTCTTCACTTTCGCGGCTTTTCCAGCAGAAGGCTCGCCTCCGTTTTCCCGGCCGGTCGTTCAACTCCGCGCGACCCGCACGGATCTATTACAAAATGACCCGGCGTACCGGTGCCCTTGTTCGAGAGGAACAAACGCCCGCATACCAGTTACCGTCTCAGTCTCGGCGGGAAAAGTTCTCCGCCGTCGGTTAAACTCGACCTAGTAAAAATCAAAGGAGCGAGCTCGCAGCTCGCGTTTTGCCGATACGCGGCAAGAGGCCTCGCGCCGTTTCGAAAATTTCCCTCCGCATTCCTGTGTCATTTCGCCCCCTCCTTCGTCCACGCAACCCATCTCGCGGACGCGAATCGCGCAAGCCTCGAGGAAACGAGTCCTCCTTGTTCCACGCGCGACAATGGGGCGCTCGTTTGCCTGGCTATCAGGAGCACAAAGGGCAAGATTGTGCTTCTTAAAGAGTGCTAATGGAAGGCGGTCTTTGGTAATCGGTGGCCATTTACTTGGCTGTAAAGGTGTAAAGGAAATAAATTTTACGGGAAAAGTAAAGTCCTTAATTTACGTCCTTAAATTACGTAAGGGTACTTTTGGCCATTTCTTACTCCCTCCCCCAGTATAAGAATTCGTAAGATTTTATATTCCAACCCCTCGTTCATAAATAATATTTTCTCAATTATTAAAATTCTTTTGAAGGATCGTACGAATCATTTAACTTGGTTTCGGGAAATTTAAACTAAAATTACTTTTCTGGACCATTAATGATAGAATGTGTATTTATTGAAAATTAATTTTAAAAAAATTTTTAAATTAAAGCCGACTCTATAATTTTGTTCCTTATTTAATCTACGACTCTCCATTTTTTATGTCGGCGCTTCATCATTTGAGCCGTGTAAATCTGGCGCCAACTTAAAAAAATTGAAACTCATAGATTAAATTACTTAATTAAAAAAACATTGATTGAAAAACTGATTTTTCACCTTTCAGTGCATTTCTTCTTTTGAAGTCGATTATAATTTTTTTACAATTTTTTAGTTACTTAAGTTGTATAACTACATTTATTTTAAAGAACATAGGCAGGCCTACAAAAGGAGCTTCTCGTAAAAAAAAAGAACCGTTTGCTAGAAACGGAAAATTAAAATAATAATGAAACAGATTTCTTAATTTTTGGTCTAACTTCAAAACCACTGAACCGATTTTGATGATTCTTTCTCCACGACCGAAGTTGATCGAAGCTGAACTAAATGGAATAAGCTTCACGAAAATCGGTCCACTAGTTACCTACGTAGAAATTCGCGGACAAACAGAATACATACGCATCGACCGCAGAACCTCTTTAATTTTGAAGTCGGTTAAAAAATATTACGCACGACGCTACCTGACTCCCCTTCCCTCTTGAAAAAGAAACCTAAGAAATTCGCTACCCCCTCCAAAAAGCCTTACGTAATTAACGGCCACCCGGAACAAGCAGAATTATCAGCGGCTGGATTTCAGAGAGGTCTGATAAGGAGGGCCGTGCGCGCCACAAGTGCAGATCTACATCGACGGAGAAGTAATTGTCGCGGCCCGATAAGAGCGTCGGTTATTCGGGCATTGTGCTCGGTTGCGTGGCGTAGGGCAGGTCAGGCGCGCTCCTATATCTCGTCCGGGCTCCTACTTTTTAAAGGGTCACGGGGAAACTCGGCGTCCCAATTGAACGCGTGAAAACTGGGCGACACGTTTTCTCCTCCGAAACGTCGACGTTCCAGCGCCGTTTCTCCGCGCTCCGAGAGCGTGGATGTTAAAAGCTGCGTTCGGAACAGGAGAATTGACGCGGGGTGGACGAGGATGGAAGGGAACATTTGGAAGCGAGGACTCGGGGTGCCGTGGAACGCGAGGGGGAGCGATGTTTCGCGGTCTACTAAAGAGAATTCTAGTCGGGTTCGTTCGACGGAACACGTAACGCGCATTTGCGCTTCCGGTCGATACCTCCGGCCGATAAAACGCTCCCTCGTAATCGTTGTGAAAGAGATTAAATAACGGAGTTTGTCCGTTTCCGCATTGAACAGCACCAACTTCAATGTCAATGTCAGTCGCCCTTTCACCTTATATAACGAAGCGGTGCGCTGGCCCGCTCGCCTGCTCCCGGCTCCGCTGCATATTACCAGCTTAACGCGCTACGGGTCTGGCGCAATGCAACGATGCAACTCCGATTCTCGTTACTGTAAACGAATTATGTGCGCGCCCCGAGAGACTGGTCAAGGTCCCCCGATCGATACCCAACTTTTCCTTCGGACAGCGGCGTCAAAGAAAAGGGAAAGATGAATATACGCGGCATCATCCCAGGCGTCCGCTGTATCGAAAAGGAACAGGAAGCTAACCGAGCGATCGTTTTGAATTGTAAATCGGGCCCGCTCGCTTCGCGGCGATCGCTCTTAGCTCCTAGTTAGCTCATTCAAAGTCGTTCTTCGCGGGTACTTGAGAAAATGGAAATTCCAGCGGTGGTATATTTTCTAGGTAAGTGTACCTCCTCTGCTAGCGCGAGGCGACAGTAAACCGCGTTTACTGCCGTGGAGAGAGTAAAGGATAGCACTAATTTCAGCCTCGATACGTAATTACCAACTCGACCGAGCGCCTCTATAAAAAAAAAAAGTGATCCAGGAATGGAATAAGATCGCGTCGCTGCAGTCTTGTACCCCTTTGAACTTAAACTCTAGCGCGGCTCGAGTACGTCCCTAGCGGGTAGCTGGCTCGTGCTCATTCGTAGATTATAAGCGACTGAGATTGAACTCGAAGAACAATGGGCCGACGGTGAAAAGCGGAGGAACATAGATCCAAACTGACCAGCCGATTTTTCCGTGATTACTTACTCCGATCAATTCTCTAAACCTTCTCGAAACCACCCTTAGCTTTTCAATGAAGCTTCTCGCTCGGGGGAAGCTCGACTTGATCGTGCTCTAGAGTGGCTCGCGGCTGTCGACAGGTAGAGCAAGGCTATAGCGAAGCGAAGTGAAGCGAAGGGAGGGAATCTCACGGCTGATGGCTGGCCGTGACTTTACTCAACTCAGCCGGCACTCGGGCCGGCGCAACGCGTCAATGTAGAACGGTCATTGACTCCTGGTGCTCGCTCGGCTCGCGAGCCTCCTATATACGTGCAAGCTCGAGCCTTCCTCCTTCTCATTCGCCGGTCGCGCTTCTGCGCGCTGCGGACACCCGGTACGTGCCTCGCTGCTCCTCGTGATACTTCGGCCTTCTACATTCGATCGTCGCAACCGTTTCATTTTTCCCGCCTTTATTCCTTCACCGCGGTCCCGATAATTCCATTATCCAACCTGGTCGTGGGAAAATCCCCTTTCGACCGAAATGGCCCCAGGTTTGGCCCCTTAAAAAGCAGCTTCGTGATTTTCCTTTCGTTCCGTTTCCACCTTTCCGAGCGGAGTGCCAAGGCATTTCGACGATAATAGAGCGCGGATGTAGGACGGTTATTGGCTCCTCGCGCTAGACTCGCGGCCCCCCCCCTCCCCCCTTGTCCCCGCAAGCGTTCGCAACCCCTCGCCGTTCACAATCGCGTCGATCACAGCCCGGAAAGGAACCACCCGGTACGTGATGCGTGCCGCCGCCGGGACCCGTGATACTCGAGGCTTTTTCGGCGCACCGAGCGCAGCCAGAAAGTTACGATAATTTTTCTCTCCCCCTCCAGCCAGCCCCCCCCCCCCCCCGGATAACTCGTTCCCCACCGGACGATCACCGAAGCAGCGATAAAACGCCAGAGAATGAACACGTACCCGCGACCGTCCGCGAGATATAAACTGCCCGGCGTGTCTCGCGTTAATGGCCGCCTCCCTTCGGAAACGCCGGCGTGTTTATTTCTCCCCCCGCTGACCTTGGAATCCGGCGAACGCGGAATTTTACGATATTTTTATGGAAGATTTACGCGCCGCCAACTTTATCGCGGCGGATTCTTGCCCAGGTAGAACAGGGCAAGTGAGAATGAGGAAGTGAGTATAATGGCCTTTATAGCGGGGCGCATCCACGCGGACGCGCCAGCGCCTCGCTTTTAACCGGTCCTACGCGCCTACTCGATAATAATAACGACCGCCGCGATAAAAATAATCACGCCGCTAATCGCGTCGCAATCGCCGCTTGACATCGATACAATCGCAATAATTAATTCTGTCTCACCGCTCGAAACGTCTCCCGCTAAACTTCTCCCATCGAATCGAATCGGTGTAAATCGTAATGGGGGCTCGCGCGCGATAAATAATCCGAAGCGCAGCTTCGTACTGTAATATCCCGGAGAAATTGTTCCCCGGGGTGGGAACGAGGAAGATTGCTGTTACGCGGGCTATTGCTTCTAGAACGAACGGTGACAAACGCCAAGGACCCGTGACGGCGGACGCGCAAACGTGTGAACGCGCGATAATTAATAAGAAGGGAGGAGAGCACTGGTGAAACGGGACACCGTGTATGCACCGGACGGTCATCGTTACGGTAGCGCGTAATACTTTACGGTTCGGCGTATGTATTATCGCGGAATCGCAGGACAAGCGCAATTTTTGCATGGAAAATGGCGCTACGGTACTTTCAGCCTCGCCGCTCGCCCGCGGCGAACGAATCTAGGCTAGGCCTACGAACGACACGGTCATCGACCACCCTTCGTTCTTTTTTTCTCCAAAGACGGAGAAAGCGACGCTGCCGCTGCCTCCCACTAATTCGATTACGCCGATGTCAGGGGGACTGGGGAGACCGGGGTGGGGCCTGCGAATTCTACTGCACCCTTTTTCATTTAACACCAGCTTCACTGCTCGGCTTCAGAGAGGGGCAAAAAATTATTTGAAATAGAAATTTGCGTATGAAATTTTTATTTCAAATAATCTTTTCCCCATCTCCGCTCGGCTTCGCCTGAAATTTATATTCTGATTTTATAAAACAGAAAAAAATTACTTCTTTCTTGTAAAAATGGGCCACATTCGTCTGGATTAATCAGGCATAATGAGCTGAGACACATTTTGTGATCCCCGAGTTCATCGTTCGAAAGTTTTTAAGCGACAGACAAATACACTAAACCTATAGAAGCTTTCTGCTTTATAGATCAAGATACTTCACCGCGGCTTCTTTCGAAAACAAATCTCTTTAAACATGAATACTTTAGTTGGTGTACATAACTCCCGTTCCCTTTTGTCCGAGGGCGTGCCTCGCGGAGGACTCGCGAATCAATTCCCGGCGCGGCGATCGGGAGGATTAAATCTCGGTCGCCACGATTTTCATCTCCTCGCCGCGCGGGAACGCGTGCACCCCGATCCCGTCGGCGAGTGGCCCGTTTGAAAAGTGCAACGACCGTTCCAATAAATCGACCGCCCCCGTCCCCCCTCCCCCCCCCCCCCACCCCGAAATCATTACATACACGCGAGCTTGCAATGACCGTGGCTACGAGCCGCGGTCTGCGGAATACCGTTATGTCACATTAGTAGGCACCTGCAGGCGTCATTATCCTCTCCTACGGCGTGCCATTCTCAAAATCGAAAACCACTTATCCTGTCAGCCGGCAGAAATCGATTCGCCCCGCATCCGTTCGCGGCTAGTCCCGACAATTCCACGTACCTCGCCCCCTCCCCCCTCCTCTCTCTGTTCCCTATCGATCGCCATCGTCGATCGACAGGAAAGTGTTTTGCCGCGAGGTGATGAAAATCACAAGGGGCAAGACCGACGAGTTCTCCGACGATTCTTTCTCCCCTCCCCCCCCCTCCCGCCCCTCCCCCTCCCCCCCCCCCGTTGTACCTACTTCCTCGGCAACGATTTCCTTTCTGACCCCGTGTTTTCCCCTTCTTCGAGAAGGGGTGTGCAGGTAAAGAACGGAGGTTGAAAAGTTTTTCGACGCGGCAACGGAGAGAGGAAAGGGGGACAATGGTGCGCCGTTATGTCATATTAGGAGATACGCGCGTTTAACGGTGATTCTGTGCAACCGATTCGCTCCTTCGAAGTCACTCGATCGAAATTATCAGGGGTTCCTTTTTTTTTTTTTTTCAACGCGAATCCGGGTTGATTCGTGGAAGGAGCTCGAGCCTCACATTGGTGGGACAGGACTGTGTTAATGAAATCGGCAGGCGAAACGAGGCGCGATTGTTCTTGAATATTCCGTGGGGATCGGTAAGTGGCGGTGAATCGCGATCAATGCACTCCGGGGACGAGATTGCGTTATTGCTTTTACCGTTCTCTTTTTTTCCAGGCTTTAAGCTTGGTCCCGGTACCGTTAGGGACAAGGCTCTCAAAGAACCGAGCGTGAAGAAACACTTTCTGTAGCCGAAGCGCCCCTTATATGACGTAACGCGCGCACCAAAGGGCCTCCACCGTTTCGAATAGCATCCTTCCCGTATTATTTATACTTTCTTGCTCCTCCGTTCGTTACACCGACGGTTACACAGCGATTTATCTCTGACAGGTTGAATAAAACTTCTCCCCCGTATCGCCGATTACTTCTACTTCCTCGATTGCACGCTGAGAAGCGATAGTTATTCGTTCAGCGCGAGTACTTTTGTTATTCGCGGGAAGGAACGCGCCTCAACGGAATCTTCCGCGCGGCGAACTTTCCTCGCAGCAGTTTTGCGCCGTTTGCTATCGGAACTATGTCAGGCCACCGGCTGTTCTCCGGAACATTCCAGAAAATCCAGGGTTTCTTTCGGGCCGATTGACAAGAAGTGCCTAGTAATTGCGCGTTCGCGGATAACCGAGGAGAATCGACGATTGTTTTTGGATACGTGACCATTGCGCCCGTTCGCACCACATTCCTAACAACACGCGCGTACTTTCGCGCAATCGACAAAGTACCATTCTCTAACTTTCCGTGGCCTTTTTACTAGAACCGAGGGACACTCCCAGAGATAACCGCTACGAAATGACTGATCTGTGATCGCTCACCTTAGTCGTATCCTTGGGTGCCGGCGAATCCTGTCACGTCCGCGAACTGTCAAAGTTCACAAGTCAAAGTCACTGACATATCTCCCACCCCCGAGGTGTCGATACGGTCCGCCCACGATCACTCGCGATTACGACGAAACTTTGCTCTCTTATCCAACGAACTAGGTGCGGATCAGTGTCCCAAAACTCGCCCGGTCACTGGCGACGTTGGTCCCCTGCCGTTGGCGAGGCAGGAAGCTCGCAGGGGGGAGGAGGCGGGGGGAGGGGGAGAGGAGGCGAAGTCACCGAAACGTCCGAGATGTTGGAGACGCGTCTCGGGGCGGAAGCAAACGGTGGTCCCTCGATCCTGTCGGCGAAGATCCCCTCGTGTCCTTCCGTCCACTAACTGGTTCGCACCGTTTTTCTCGCAGTGGTCCACGGAGGAGGACAGGCCGCGGAAGAACTAGCCAGGAGGGAAGAAGACGCAGGCGGTATCAGGGCGGTATCGCGGCCGCGTGGAGGACTTCTCCTCGCTCTTCGGCGAAGAGGACTGCCTCGTCCTTGACGTACGGTCGTGTACACCGTGCGAAGCCGCGTGGTTCGGACTGACGAGCGCGGCGGGTAAGGTGAGTCTAGGTGATTGTCTCCTTGTGTATACGGGCCGCGGTGTTTGCGCGCGTGTACGCACCAACGTAACACAACAGGGCACGGTAACGTGGCGCGTTCGTGTGCGTCGCCGGGAGGACTGGCGGAGGGCGAGGAAGGAAGAGGAGGCCGGCCGGCTCCTCCGCTTCGCTCGGCTCGGCTCTGCTCGGCCCTACCAGTCGTCTCCTCTCCTCTCCTCTCCTCTCCTTCTTTCCTCCGCTCTCCACTCCTTCGCTCTTCCTTGTTCCCTCGCCGCCCGCTGCCTGCGGCCCCCTCGGCCTCCCTCGCGAGCTCACCGCGGAGAGCACCGCGAGTCAAGCTCCTTTCCTTCGCTCCTCGTTCCTTCTTCCTTCGGCACTGCTCCTTTCCTCGTTCTCTCCTGCCTCTGCTACCCTCGGATTCTCGGCTGCTCGGCCGACACCAGTGCAGGACGACGATGCAGCCGGTACGTTTCGTTGGCTCGCTCGTTCGCTCGCTTCAGTATTCCCCATCGACAGAAGCAACGGTACTCTTCCCCACCCCCTTAGCACCGCATCGAGTTCTCCTGTGCGAGAAGCCCACCGCCTTCTCCCGTCTCCGTCTACCTATCCACACCTGGTTCCCTCTTCTTTCCGCTCGGCCACCGACTGTTCACGGTGTCCCTTTCCACCGCGCTCCCTCTCCCTGTTTTCCCGACGCGCGGCTCCCCCCTCTGGCCGTGCACGCGCGTAGGCCTCGCTTCTTCCGTCTCCTCTCCCCCGTTCGCGCGAGGGCGAAGGCGAAGGCGAAGGCGAAGCGAAGGCGAAGGCGAGCGCGCGACCGTGTCTTCCTTCTCCTCTGCTGGTTACTGACCTCCGAAAATACGAGTCGGAGGACCGAGGCGTAGATCTCCTCGACCTCGTATGTCTCCCCTCGTGCCCGCACTCTGCCCCGCGGCCCGGGTACCATCCCGAAGGGAATCTGGTCGAGTGAGATGAAAATGGTCAAAGGGGGATGCAACCTTCCCCCGCTCTGTTTCCCTTATCGTTCTCGATTATATTTTTCAATTGCTTCCCAGGGCTTTCAACGAATCTGAATTCTTTCTCCCCACCCCGCCCCCCTCCTCGCGGTTTTCCCGTTTTCCGCTTTTCACTTTTCAATCCGCTGCGAGGTTTCCGGGAGCCGGAGCGTGACTAGCTGTTAAAGACACTCTTAAACGCGGAGAGACGGTTAGACCGAGGAGGGTATCGAGTCACGCAAAAAGGGGGCGGCTTTTAAGGATGCCGAGGCATCGGCCGATCAGCCGGCGTAATTATATAATTTTAATCGGCGCTCCGTTTTTACGCGGCCCGGCTCTTCCGCGTTTCTTGCCTCTGGTTACTGACCTTCGGAAATCCGAGCCATCCAGCCGGCACTCGGTTTCTTTTCGTGTTTCTTCGACTTCATTCTTAACGGCCGAGGAGCGACGACGGGGAATCTGGTGTCGGCGATAGGAAAAACCTCGCGGATCGATTTCGCGCCTTCCTGCCCCCCTCCCCCCAAACCCTCGCCGCCCGCCGATAATCGCCGAGGAGCATCGCTACCGTTACGATGCATTATCCCTCTCGCCCCCTCCGATTCTATCTCGCCGCGATTTTATAATTGACGTTAACGACGGCGACGACCTCGTAACAATAAGAGAACAGAGAGGATGAATCGGGGGGGATCGAGGCGGTGGCGGCGCGAAGTTCTCTCTCGCGGCGCGAGCTCCCTGTGAACCGTCTTTCCGGGCGTTAAAGTCTCCGAGATTCCGGTGGCGCGTCTCCGCCCGAGAAATACGAGGCACGGCCGACCGTGTCGATTTATCGAGCCTCCGCGCGTTACGTAAGAGGACCGAGGGGGCGAATAATGCGTTTCGCGTGCGGCCCATCCGTGTCCCCGCTGCACGTAGATCGTAAATTTGAAAGCCGATCGAAAGTAAGGCCGCGGGAGCGCCACTGGCTGTGAATGAATTGGGCCTAGTTATTCGGAAAGCTACCAACCCCTAAAATGGCAAAAAATTAGTTGAGGGGAGACGTCGCTGTAATGGCTCGAAAAGTAAAGGTGTCTTTGGAAATTTATTAAACGCAAACTACGTAATGAATATTTTTTTTAAATTTCAGAACTTTTTATTACATTTTTAAGTTATACGAATATCTTTTTTTAAATTTATTTGAAGCAGATTTATAAGCTGTACTGGACCAGTACCTAACTTATGGCTGCAAAAAAATTCCGCTGACACGGTTGACAGTTTTCCGGCGAAATGGTTCTTCGGAAATCGAAAGACCAACGTGTTTTAGAAACTGTATGCACATGGCTATGGCACGACGGGTTCAATTTTGAAAATTTTGAAAAATGACAAAGTGGCGAACCTCTGAAAAAAATTGTGGATTCTAGTAAATTAACTTATAGATTCTAATACCTTTTTATAATTTTTAAAACATTTTGGTTTGTTGATTTTAGAAGCACCATTCCGTCAGAAAACTGACAACCAGATTTTTTGCAGCTCAAAGTTACTGGTCCTGTACAGCTTGTAAATCTGGTTTAAATAACTTTTAAAAATAAGATATTCGTATAACTTAAATATCCAATAAAAAGTCCTGAAAGTTTAAAAAAGATTCATTACGTATTTTGTTTTTAATAAATTTTCAACTATACCTTTACTTTTTGAGCCATTACCGTGGTGTTCCCCCTTAACCCTTTGTTGACACTGTGGGTGTGAGCCACCCATAAGATGATTTTTTCGCTCTGTACCTTTTCCAATACATAGATTCTACGTAGAATATCGAGGATATTCGTGGAATATCTCTATTATTTCAATTACCGAAATAGCCTACCTTGTATATGCAAAATAAATACCTTTTTTCCAAAGTCGACTAACAAACTATTTTTTTTCTCAAAATATTTTATCTGAACTACAACTCTGTAGATTTTTAGCTTTTAATATTGAAATTTGTAAAAGTTACAATTTTTTGAAGATTTTCTTCGTTTCTCTCGACATATGGCAATCTAGAATTTTTCTACAAAAAACTGTGGTAAAATCTCAATTAAAAAACTATCGGAATACATTCTAGAGACCTTGAAATTGATCCATGATTCTTTTCATAACGATGGGATTCTTCAGATGAGAATGGCAGTCGTTCAAAAATTGCTCTGGGTGTGAGCCACCCAGTATGTCAAAGTTGATCGAAGAAAGAGGTGTGTCAACGAAGGTTTAACCATTAACTCCTATCCTGCTTTTTTCAAACGTAACTGGTATAGTAGGGTCATGGCAGAGGCCAAATAAAAAAGGACATAGAAATTTGTAAAGTCGACACTAGATCAACCTCTATGAATATTTTTTTCTTAGGTAATGTATAAAATAATAGAAACGTAGAAATTTAAACTATTATTATAAAATTAATTATAAATTCAGTTTGCTAACTCAGACAACCAAAAATTTTGCAGCGAACTTTGCGTGCTTGGGGTCCTGACCGACCCCAGGATACCAGTTAACGGTTAAACACAGTACGGATCCCATAATCTTCTGATCTTTATTTTGCCAAAAGCTATATAACAACTCTTACTGTTGAGCGTGAAAATTCAATGCCGAACTCAAAGAGTGTTTTGGGGGCCTGTGCTTCATCAATTCGCACGTGGCAGGCACTTGGGCTTTCCGTCCGGGCCTAACGTCTTGGGCTATTAGGCCGAATCGAGACCCTATATCTCCGTCAAACAAACAGATGGAGTAGTGACATTCGGTTTCATTTCGTGGGAACCAACTTTCTCTTTTCGGGCCGTTTTTCGTCACCCAATACCACCATCAGTGACAACCAATAGGCAATAGTTTACCACTTGTGATTGCAAGACACATCCCTGCAAGGGCTTCGAACGCGAGATAGAGGCTAAGAGCAGCTAAAAGACCAGACACTACTGAAACTCTGTACCATCAACATTCACGGAATTGCGTCGAGCATTTTTAAAAAATTACATAAGCGCAGTACAACTTTATTACATTCAAGTGTGATACACATATTCTTCCCATTATTATTGAAAAATATATTTAAGTGTTATCTGTTACGCGCTGCAGTGTCTGAACTTAATTTCACTTTATCTTCACATATACCTCAATTAATTTCAATAAGTGAACTCTTGCGGGTTTAACCACCTGCATGGAGAGTGACACGGTGTCGTCGGAGGTTTACACCCTTCAATTAAAAAGAACTTACATTATACAATTGAGGCATTTGATGGGAAAAGGGCACATAGGCGTATGTGCCCCTTTTCCTTAAATCGTTTAAATCGACTCAGGTGTATGTTATATATATAATATATCAAGGGCATTACTTATCTCGCGTTCAGATTAGCTAGATGCTGTTTTATTACGTAGCCTGATCGACACGCATCTATATAGTCGCTGAGCAGCCGCGCTATAAGTACTTTTGTTTCATAGAGGATTTTGTGTAAGCGAGGAAATATGGAAAGTGAGGCGAGTATCGAATCCGCAAGGAAAGAAGCTGATTTAGAAAATAAATAATTGATTTGGAAGACGGCTTGCTGCAAAAAATCGACGAAACTAATACTTACTTAAAACATTACATATTTTGTTTATTTTTGTGCTTCATTTTGTATTTTTTATTTAAGCAATGTATAAAAAATGTGTAATGAAGTAAGTAAACAAAATTATATTTAAATAACAGTAGAATAACTAAACAAAGAAGCAACTTTGTTACGAATTCACCACATTTACGGAAAAAGGGCACAAAAACCACTTGCTTGAAACTTATAAATAAAGACACATATCATTTCCAAATCATGACTTCTGTTTTCAGAACGTTTGAAGGACCCGATAACTACATCTCTCAAAAAATTGGATTTAATTGCATTACTTTTTATTCAGTTATACTATAATGAAAACGTTGAAATCGATTTTCTTGAAATGGCATTTTGGCGTATGTGCCCTTTCTCCATCAAATGCCTCAATTATACAAACTACCAAGCCAATGGTCCCATTTTAGGCTTGAAAAACATAAACTACAGAAAATTTTAAATAACTTTTTAGAAAAGTTACCCTGTACGAGCGGAAAAGAAACTAAGGTAGCGCGCTCCAGGACAGTTCTGGGGTAAATCCGTGTGGTTCATCACAGTCCTCTTACCAGAAGACAAAACCTTCCCCACTCCGTGGCCAAATCCTCCAGGAACAGAGTCCCTATTCTTTGGCAATATGGCCGATTGCCATTCCCATAATCTTTATCGCATTCTAAACAACCCATTCTTCGACATCCGATGGCTACGAGACCCAACGTGGTCATCAGCCATCGCCTGTCGCCAGGTCTGTTAAAGCTGGGATTCCACTGCGGCAACTTTATGGCAACCGGCAACATCGCCGCCTCTTTTTTTCGCATGCAACACATGCAATCACTATCGCACTCATCGCATGCGACATGTTGCCTTGCGTTGCCTCAGTGGAATCCCACCTTTAGTCCCACGTACCCTCTACCAATACCTCGCGCTTAGGCTAAGGGTGCGTTCCACTTACGCCCAAATCGCCCGTGTTGGTCGCAATATGTTATGGAAAATCACGGGCGTTGCGGGCGATTTGGGCGTGAGTGGAACGCACCCCAAGTCCCTGCCATAAATCCTTGAAGGCAAGCCAGCATGGGGCTATCCGCCTTCGACCTCACCCTTAAATTCGGTGACGCTAACAACCCCATTAAAAAACATTGTGAAACAATAAAAATAAATCAAACCTACCCAATAGAATAAAGCTACTTTTCTTTAACAATTAAAATCTTCAGACTAAATTTCCTCAGTTTCAGATCATTGAGGGTTGGTAGCTTTCTGCATAACTACTTGGGCCCAATTCTACTTACAATTCGGCGCGTACACCGTTGCTCGCGCTTCGACCCACCAGAAGATCCGAGAGGAGGAAATCGCGACGATCACTTTTTACAACAGTAGGTACCTACTGTATTTCTATCGGGAGCTCGAGGCAGCGGCGATGGTCACGGTGCTTCTAAGCGTGGTCGATTAAAATGCAAGGTGTTAGAAAAGGGAGAAGGGGCGCGTTACAATGCGGGAGAGGCGACGGACGAGGATCGTCCGCGAGATAAGTCAAAGCGTCTAAATATACAGCATGGTTAGGGCCGCGGTCTGAGATCGTCGATCAAGATACTCGATCGTCGCGTCAAAGGGACTTCCTTGGATATCTGCTATCGGGTTTCCTCCCTCGTGCTTATCTCGGGGAAAGCATTCTTACGAAATACATGCGTACACTAAGCTTGTTACCAGTGAAACTGAAGTGGTGGCATCCGAGCTTAGGGCCGAGATTTATTTCTGGGAAGTGTTGAGAAAAAATTCGTCGACGATGGCCTGGCTCTGAGGAGAGCGATCGGCCGTACCGCGCGCGGAGCGGGTAACCGGAACGGAACGGAACGGAACGGAGCGAAGCGTTCGCGAGTGGTTACTGACCTCTAGCATCGAGCACTCTTACGCTTGCACTACTTAGCTAGCTCGTCGTTACCGAGCTACGTACCGAGCCTCCGTCATCACGCTAAATCGCCACATTTCGCGGCGTACCTTCGACGTTGCGGCGTTACCTTTACCTTCACCTTGCGCCCCCCGCTTCCCGGCCCGGCATCCGCTCGCCGAGACGGCGGAAGGTCGATAGCGCGTTTCGCCGGAAGTGCATTCTGCGATCTGTGTCATAGGCAGCCGAGGGAATTCGGTTCTCGCCACCCATTGTCTGCTCGCCTCCTTAGAATTAGATCCACGCCCGATCGCGGCGAAGTCGACGGGGATTAAAAGCACGAGGCCAGATGCTCCCCAGCGATGACTTTCCAACGGAGCTGAAATTAGAATCGATCGGGGAATCGCGGATCTCCGATCCTTCCCGCCCAGCTCGCCGCTGATCGCCGCGCGGAGAAGCGCGAGAAGTATGACACGGCCGGCGAGAGATGTCCGCGGCGAGTTCGTTAACCCCTGAAAAATACTCTCTTGCATCGCGGTTGCGTGCACGATGCACCGGGATGCACTAGTTTACTTCTCTGCACGTGGTGGAGGTGGTTCTGCCGTGGCGGTGTACGTGCAGGAGGCGCGCGACGCGCGAGTCCTCGCCGGGCGCTTTGTATTAGAAACTTCACCTACATCGGGCAGATCTGCCTCTCGCGAGAGAGCCCGTCTCGCTTTTAGCTCGACGCCCGCCGCCAAATTGCCGCCGCTGTCGTTCCTTTGAGTGGTAACCAGCGCCGATAATTGGCCGATGCGTTTCGGCGATGCCTGGTAGAACATTTCGCGGTCCTTTTCCTTTTGACCCGAGTAATTGTAGCGGTCGGGCGGAATCTTTTGAAGGCACAGGCTCTACGCGTCTCATTCCTGCTGTTGCTAATTGCCTTTTTGCAGTCGATGCGCAGGAGGATCCTGTGGCCGCAACGTTCCGAGGAGCGTGCAGTGTCTGGAAAGGGAGCATCGACGAATCGAAGGATTTTAACCGAAGGTGTCAGGTCGAAGGATGAGATCCGCGAAAGAAAGTACTCCTCTTGCTTCCGAGCCGTTAGCTGGAAAAGCTACTTCACCTACATCGGGAATACGCGTCTCGTTTCCCCGCGACGAGTAATTACGGTCACAGTCGCTGGCTGCTCTCGAACGTGATAAGAACGGCCGGTGATTAGCCAAGACAGCAGCGGCATTTCTGACGGGCTTGGTGCCTGTCGCGTCGCGGGATCTATGTCCTTCCCATTTCTGTCCCGACCGTCTCGAATGATTCTAATTCTCTCCCACTGGAATCAAGGCCCAATCTACCAAGGTCCTTGAATAAACGAGTAGGCAGACCGGGCCTTGAAGTATGTATTCACGCAGCCGGCGCCTCGAGGATTTCGTAATCCCGTCCTCGCCGAGAGGTCCCTGAAGCTTGACCTTCGGTACACCGAGGCTTGCCCCCTGTTTCGCAATCGGACCTTTTCCATCCGACGGCGTGGCAGAAACGCTGAGCGAATTCCAATACGCTGCTAATCGGTCTCGCGGACCCTTCACTCTGGGTCGCCGCGGGCATTCTTATTCAGCGGGGAGCGCGACAAGTTCGCGTGTGTTCTTTATCAATTCCGAGCAGTCGGAGGGCAGGAAGGAATGCGTGGAACCGTTAAGGGGTTAGAGTTGCGCCGGTGCCCGAAGGACGACGGGCTTGTAGCAGGGTCTGAGCTTGGTAACGTTACACGCGGAGGGGCCGGTTCGTTTTCATTTGGGCCCCAGAAATTCGAGCGGCACGTCCCTGATGGTCTCAACGTCTGGCTAGGCTAGGCACCGGAGTACTGTTAGCTTCGGGGCCCGGGCTGAAACGAGGAACGAACGCGGAGAGGAGGAACATAAGAAGAAGAAGAAGAAGAAGAAGTAGGAGGAGGTCGAAGTAGAAAAAGTGGAAGAAAGGGAGGAGGCGTCGGTGGATGAGGGAGAGGTGGAGCGAAAGGGGCTGCGCGGAATCCTACGGTGAGCCATAATGTAACACCGAGTCGGAAACATCGAGGATCGTCCTCGCTCGCCTGGAGCGAGGGAACCCGCGCGCCGACCACTCGCTCGTTCTTCGTCCTCGCTCGCCTCGAGACTCGAGACCGCTCAGAAGTGAAGTGGCACACAATGCGTAAGAGTATTTTCAGGGGTCGACGACCGCTCTGCTTCCTCGTGGCTGTCCCTAGCGATGGCTTCGACCGCGAACCGAACGGTATCGACATCCACGCTTCCCTCCAGCAAACCGCGAACGGCCATGGAATTTCGTCCACGGCTCATCCTCCCGGCCGGGCAACGGGATTTTTTTCGATCGCTACTCGCCTTTTGCGCGCTCATTATCTTCTCATATGAATAGCAAGTTACGGTTTTCGGAACGAAAGCAGCTACTCGCCTCGCGACTCGATTTTCTAGAATCGATCAGCCGCGATCGCGGGATCTGTTCCCGCGCCCTTCGCAACTTTTCTGTCTCTCCTCTCCTCTCCTCACGCGCTACCGAACGATCCGCGAAATCGCCGATTTCTTTGTCCATTCTCGCTTTTTATTTAACAAGCTCCATGCTTCTTTCCCTCCAACTGACATGGCTATCGACGGTCCCGCGTAATCGTGTTGCGTCAATGAACTCGGCACAGCGATTCGGTGGATTAGCGCGGAGCTGCCTGACGTCACCGTTCCCTGCCAGCCTGTCTCTTTCTTCTACCTACGGTTCACGGCCGGGAAATTCGCGGTTAAGGGTCTAATCAAGGAGCAAACGTTCGGTTCTACCGGTGCCTTGTTTCGGCCGGCATCGGACCCAGCCACCGCGACCAGCACCGGTCGTTCGATCAACAGACCACGGGGGTTACGGTTCAGCAATCTTTTTCTCCATTTTGGCGACCGGTTTGTCATATTTTTAACAACCGGTTCCCGGACCCGTTCGGCTCGCGTTACCGATTGTATGCAAAACGCAGGCGCAACGGTGCAAGTTCGCGGCGTCGCTCGATGGGAAATCCAGGATGAGCAATTTCCCCCTTGGAACTCGAGTCACGCTTGCCAGGTCGCGGTCACTAGGATCCTTCGTTCAAAACCGAGAGATTCCAACGGATCGTCGGTAAAAGAAAAAGAAGAAGCCTCCTATTCCGAGTAGCCTTCTGCGGGGGGTTCAATGCTCGAGGTTAAAGGCCCGACCCTGAAACGTCCAACCTGTCGAATTCGTAGCTGTGCCTCGCTCGTGACTAAGCCTCCATTTATCTTCCATAGACGATCACGTTTATTGCCGACGCTATTTCGTAACTGGCCTGCGACACAGCGGGCAGCCTCTCTCACTCCCCCGCGGCCCGTGCGCCTGCTGTCCGCGCAGGAAGCGCGCGTACGTGACGCAAGATCTAAATTACCCGGGACGCCGCGCGAAAAGAAATAAATATAGTTTCAACACCTCTGCGGAGCGTCGCGTCGCGCGGCCGCTATTATAACGGAAACACCGTGACCCACAACGGCCAACCTCGCGGCGAGAACGCCATCGTTTTCGTCGGTTGCAGGCGATGCGCCCGACGTCGGGGCGAAGAAGCTTGATTCAATGGGCCGGCTAAGATAGGCGAACTGCCCGGCGGGGTGGGAACGGGGGGCGAGGTAGGAACGCCGCGAACGATTCCGCTTTGAAAAGGGAATTCTCCCGTGACACATTCGTTTTTATCGAGCCATCCGGCTCGGCGACGAATCTCAGCCGAGGTTTCTGGGCATATACGGAAAGTCGGCGAGTCGTATACTGCTCCGTATAGGAGGCATTGACCCGCTGCCGTGTTTCGTCGCACCTCGCCTCGCTGCCACGGAAGCGCCTCGCTCGCTTATGCGAACGGGCCTCCTCGCAGGTGTACCACTGCGCTGGTAAACAAATCCGCTTCTAACGGGCCCCCGAAACGATAGCGATCGCCACGGAGGGGCGACCGCGCTCTGCCTTACGTAATCGCCGATTTCGGGTGGCCACCGAATTCACCGGCAGCGCGAACACGCCGCGAGAAAGTTACGAAGAAGTGGAGTTCACCGGGGGAGGCATGTCAGGCGTCTGGAATGCTCGATGGCGTTCGATAGCGTTCGATGCCGTTCGGTGGCTACTATCCTGAGCAGAGACATTCGCAAGAAAGAACATTACAGCAATCCCTCGGCCTGCCGCTCCATCGTACCGAACAGCACTCGCCTACGTAACAACGCGCCGGGTTAAGAAGAAGCCAAGTGGAGGCGAGGATGACGCCACCAGGTATTACGCCTTTTCGGCCAGTCATCGCTCGACGAATCCCAAGGTAGCGGCGTTCACTTCCCTAGAGAAGCTCAATTCCCAGTGGCAACCGCCAAGCGGTCCAATCTCCTCAAGCTGGATACTTCGTGAACGCTCGCGTTACCCTCGTCCACTTACCTCCCTCGTATAACTGGTGGACGCAGGCGGCTTCTGCACGGGCAGCAGGGGAGGGTGCACCCGCAGGTGGACGTCTGGAGGTTTCGTGCCAGACGGATTCGCCTGGAGTGGATCGCACGCTCGGCGGGCCGGTGCATTCTCGGCGTGGCGTTGCATGGCGCGCGGCCGCGTGTATGCGATCGCGGACTTAGTTGGGAACGAGGAAGACCTAGTTCGAAGGTAGAACGCTCGCAACGGCACTAGGTCACGCATCGCAGTTCCTGAACGGCGCGAGCGTTCGTCGCCGGTCGTCTACGTGCGCGCTTGCATGTGCTGGTGCATGTGCATCGGGCCCCGGCGCGCGGCACGCATACGAGATCGAGAGAGCTCGAGGATCGTCGCCGATCCACGCCACTTGCCCCGTCGTCTTCTCCAGGAATCGTTGCCGCGAGGAGACACCGTCCGCGCGCGCCTTTCCAAGCCTTTCATCGCTGCCAGATTTCCGCCTCGATCGGATCGAACGTGCGGGGTCTATTCAGAGGCTCCTTCTATTCGCCCTAGAATAGAATAGAATAGAATAGAATAGAATAGAAGACAAATTCAACACTTCTGACTGCTTAAAATCTTCGTTATCTTAAAGCAGCTAACCTCGTAAACTCGCGGCTGACGTCAGGGTGATTAAAAATTTACGGCAAGAGCGACGTCACACGGAGCTGGGTGTCGATAAGCTCGGTGTGACGCGTTGGGAGCTTTATAAACGCGGGCAGTTCGTTCAACTCGGGGGTTAATTCGTTCGGTTTCTCCTGGCTCCTTTCCTCGCGAGCAAGCGGGTCAGTTAAAACGAGGAAATAAAGCACCGTCCGCATGTAAACGACCTCGCCGTTACGATACTCCGAGGCATCTGGATCAATGGAGAAGGATCGCGAGCCGTCGATGGCCCGCGCGTTAGAAAGTTCTTTGGGTAATCGAACGCGTTCCCAGGATGCTTCCCCGCTTGTATCCAGCTTCCTTGGGCGATAACGATAACGATAACGGTCCTCGAGGGGGAGGGGAGGCAGTCGAGCCCATTCACTCGGAGCGGCTATCATAGGGCACAGGGCTTTCACCCTTCTCCACGTTCCAATGACCGGCGAGCGCGCGGTCTAACGGTAACGGCGTGGTCACTTTGTCCTGATTGCGTTTAGGAAACTTTTCCACGCGGCGTCAACGAAAGTATTATACCCGCCGCGGCGTAACTGTGTATCGTAGGGACGAGCGGGAGAGTGAATTTCGTCACCCGACCCGGACGAAATTTACATCCGAAAGATGTACTGTTAAACGACCGCGCTCCAAGCGAAGGTGAAACGAGTGGGCTGCGAGGACGGGTTCAACGGAACCGATACAACCACCGCGCTGCTCGGGCCGTGCTCGCTAGCGAAATGGCAACTGGGTCTACGGCGAATCTTTCATTTAAACGGCACAGTGACAGATCCAAGCTGAAGCAGCTGAAAAATCGCCACGCAACTACGTAACAGGCAACACCACGGCCGACAGATAGCCGAGGTGCCGAGGCGTAGGCAGATGTATTTTTCCCGTCTGCTGCGAAGATGGACGCGGTGCTGCGGTAACAATAGCAGCGGGATGAACGTCCTGATCCTGTCGCTACCCTGGGACAACGACCTCCGCGTTGAATTTGACGAACGCGCTTCGCCGATCTACTTTCAAGCAGACTAACGTCTCCCTAGGTGGCATTCATCTATCATTCAAATTCAATGAAAATCGATACTCCATAGCAGATGTATCTATGAGAAAATTCATGATTACGTGAATTTTATCCGGCAGGCTCTTCGAGAAGGGAGATCATCGACGCGCGGCTTTTGGTTTTGCAGAGACGCTGCGCCGCGGCAGCTGAGAAGAGCCGGCCGGATGGAGTTGGTCCGTTGGAGCTCGATTAAAAGTGAAGCCTCTTGACCACGTGGCCGGAGGTCATAGTGGCGTAGGCAGACGTTACTCTCTTCGTCGGGCTGGCTGGCGGTGGTATTGGCTGGTAGCGTCGCGTCGGCGATGCCTGCTCCGCTCCTCGCGCAGTATGGTAAGTGTGTTAACAACGTAAGCAGGGTGAACGCCCTCGATAGACCTAGACCCAAAAACCGCTCGTTCCATGGGCACTGCCACTGGCACTGGGTTAAGGCGAAGTCATGTGACGCGGTGCAGGCACACAAGTCGTGCACAACAGGCTCGCGCGCGCGCGCGCGCGCCCACTGCTCCGCACACCGAGAGCCGGGTATTACTTTCACGCGTATGCGTTCGTTTCTGTTCGCACGGACTTGCACGGGGTTCGTCGGCCTGACCATCTCGCGGAATGCCACGGAATTGTTCCGACCTGTCACGATTTCCTTCTACGGCGACCGTCTTCTCTACTGGGACGCGCGCGGCCCGACTCCCTTCCTTCCGCCCTTTCCTACGAGTCCCTCGTTTCGAAAATTCTGGCGGGTCCCTTCGTATGCCTCGCAATTAGCGAGTGTTGCGACTTAGAACGCGGCCGAGGGTGCCATTTCGGCGAATCGGTGCACCGTTCTCTGAGCCTTTATGAATCATTAGCTCCCCCGACTCGCCTCGAAGCACTTTCTTTCCGACAATTCGGTGCCGTAACAGTATCGGGGATTTCGTCAGAACGCGCGCAGTCATCGAGTCCCCCGAAAACCACCGCCACCTTCCTCCGAAAACATCGACGCCCGGGCGAGTCGAGCTTCCACGAATTTTCGCGGGAGCGAGAGCGGACTTTAAGGGATGCGGCTCGAGAATTTCCGGCTCGCGACGAGGGGGATACTTTCGGTTGCGACCGGCGTTAGGCGCGCTGGCAAATTTGGGGCAGCCTGCCACGGATCGGTGGTCTAAAGATTAAACGAGGATTTCCCTCGTTTTCTACGATTCCTGTTCCACATTTCGAGCGCCGCGCCGCCGCTCGTCGACGTCATTACCCGCTCGAGGCGTTCGTCGAAAGAAAACAACAATACTTATTTCTCTCGCCGGTCGTTCACCCCGCGGCCGTCATCCGCGATAAATAAAATCGCAAACGTGCACGCGTGGCGGTTACCGCGCGACAATCGGCCACCGTTTTCAGGTCCAGTAATCTTGGGCTCCTTACCAAACTGTCTTGAAAATAGAAACTGATCCCGCGCGGGAATAGAAGTCTGCGGGTATTTTCGCCCTGTTCCGCTCTGTATTCTCCTAACGATTGGCTAATCATCTCCCCCGAATTTGTCGCTGCATCCAAGGTTAATCGAAATAAGCAACTCTGTCCCCACTGGCTGCCGAATTCCCTTTCCTCCCTCGCTGCGGCGTTCTTTTTATCCACCTCGAGAAATAGGGGCCAAGGAAGGCCAGTTCAGGGAAAGGGCAGAAAAATTTTGAAAAGGAAAAAAGAGCAGTTTTGTCGCGACGAGGAGGCTGCGCCGGAGGATCGGGGCCGCTCGCTACAGGATGATTATCCAGGCTCGCATAACTGGCGAGGAAAGGTATGGATGTATAGTACGTCCCGACGCGGCGGTCGGTGGATGGAAGTCCATCCTTGATGGAGGTTACTCCGGGCCATCGTCCCACATCTCCTTGGATATGAACTTGTGTCTTCGTTGGACTAGCTGCTCGTCTCCCTCCGCTTCTCCTTCGTCCTTCTTCCTGCCACCTCTACCGGCACTACCGTGTCCCAGCGACCACCTCCACCGGCCATCACCTTCCTCCTCGTCTCGTCTCGTCTCCTTTCGTTTCTGACCCTGTCGTCCATCGCCTCGCCACCTCCACCACCTCCCCACCCCAGCCGCCTCGGCGTTTCTCCTTCTTCGGTATTCTCACCCCCTTCCTGCCCGCTCCCAGTGGCGTGAGTTGGTCGCGATTCCGATTACGAGGGCCGATCGAATCGTTCCACCCGGTCGATCGGCCCCAAGATTTGCCTGCTCGGCTAACGGGGACCTGGGGACTCGGTCGATCGCCCCACGGACCTTCCCCGGGTCCACCTTTAATCGCCGCTGGACACCGATGCTGGTGCCTTTCATTTCGGATGCCTATTTCGGTCGACCGAGGGTTTCGGGCATCCCTGCTCCTCTTCTCCTCCTCTTCTCTTCCATCCGTCTTCCATTGTTCCCCCTGGAGAAATAGAGTAGAGCAGCCGAAGAGAGAAGAGGGAGAAATTAGGTGGACTCGCAGGTGGACGTGCCCGGAATCGAAGCGCAGCAGCTACCGCAACGTTTCCTTCAGTGTTTTCACTGTCAATTTCGCGGCGCTCAGGTGTCGTCCATAGAGGGTTCGAGATTCGAGATTCGAAAGTTACGTCACTGTGCCTCCTCCTCCGGCTACGAGCTCCCTCTCGGCTCCTGCCCGAACCGCGCGACGCGGAAAGTCGACGGGCAAGGTAGCCACGACCCGGATTACGCTCGAGTCATCGGTTCCTTCGCACTTTTCTTCGCCGCGAAGTCTCTCAGGGTCAAGGCACTCGCCTGCTCCGCGAATCCTTTCAACTGCTCCGAAGAAAAGGGCCGAACCCAGAGCCTTTCGTCGGTAGCTTATCATCATTATCATTCGCTTAGCTAATCGACCCACCGATCGTTCGCCTCCCCAAGCTGCGGGTCGCCCTCGCCTGCCAAAGAAACTCTTGGCTAATATCCGCGGGACACTTAGGCACCGCGGACCCTCGGTTTCGTGGTCGATCTATAAATACACAGGATCGCGGAAGAGATGGTAATGCGACACACGTCGGCGCACGTCAATGGCCCAAGGATTCGGAGCCAGGTAAACGCCCCGAGCGTTGAACCGGCGAATGACCTCCGACAACAACGGCCCCCGTTTTCGGTGTCGAAATCACCGGCCCCGACGCCTTTACGGCCCCTTGATTCGGACTTTTACGGTGGGCCGTTAAACGAATCCCGCCTCCTTCCCGCTGCCCAGCGAAAAGAACAAACGAAAACACCATCAACCACAAGGTTATGTGTCGCCATAGCGTGCCGCGAAAGTCCGATCGTAAAGCGATGAGGACGCCTGTTGGTGAGCTTTATATCGGGCTTTATACTCGCCAGCCAGCGGATCAGACATCGCCACTCTGCTTCGATCTGGGAGCTTCTTCCGCTCCGCGGCTCGATGCCTCGCTTTCGGCAATGACGCTCAGCTCTGGGACGCCGGGCTCAACTGTCTCTGGATCATCTCCGCTCTTGTTTCAGGCTTCCTAGCTCCAGCGGGGGATTCTGGGGAAGAATCCCACGGTCGGGAAGACAGCGATCCAAGAAGGGACCTCGTGTATCAGGCCGCATCCTTCTTCCTTGCAATGCATACTAGAGTAGCCTTTCGCCGTACGTGCCTAAAGCCAGAAATAAATGGAGCTTTCCGTAAAAGAGTTCTCGTCTTCGTTTAATCCCCTGATACTTGCCCTCTTCCACGAGATCCCCTGGTCATCGAGCCCTGTTTTATCTAATTAAGCCCGAAAGGGGTAGACCGCCAGTGCTCCCTCGGAAACGATCGTGGCCAATCTTCCCGGTTTCTAGAAGCGGGAGGGTCGAATCTTTGGTCAGAAACAAAGTAGAAGAAGGGGGCTGAAGGAGAAAGGGGGTGTGAGCGGCGTGGACCCAATGGGACATGCGGGTTTTCAGGGACAGCGATCGCGAGAGCAGCTTGATGGATCTAGGGTGGCCGGGGAGGGGGAAGGGGAGGAAGGGAAAGGGAGGGGTAAGGGTGGAGGTTGGTGGGGAAAGAAGAGAGGTGGAGGGACGGTCGGGAGAGGGTCTCGGTCGAAGACACGAGACACAGAGCGGCCGCTCGTTACATAAGTAAGGTAAAGGATCTCCTCTTCTGCTCTCCTTGAGCCGATCCACATCCGCGATTATGCCACTTTCCATCGACCTCGCTTCACCTCGGCCGCCGTACGTGTGCGTGCGCCTCGTGCCTGTGTCGGTCGAACGAGTGCAACGGAAGTCCCTCCGGACCGAGTCTGGGTTAGGTTCGAGACGATCGAATTTGGACCTCCCTTTCGGATCGAACGGTATATCGGGGCTCGGAGCCGGCACGCTCCCTTGCCCCGCGATGCAACCGATGCATGTAGGTACGTAGCTAAGTATGTACCTACGTCTTCGACGATCAATTCCCTTCCTTTACATGGGCGAGTATCGCGAAAGGAGGAGGAAGGTTTTCGGTGAATTTGTCAGGGAGAACGGCACCGTGGAGTTCCACGCGAGTCGCCCTGGTGTTTTGGAATCTCTCGCCAGGAGGACGTGGCGGGGCAGAGGGGAATTGTATTGTCCGACCCCGTTGAACCCCGGGAACCTGGAAACGGGAGATTAGATAGGGTTTGTATTCCGACCAGACTCACCGACAAGACAAAAGGGAACCGTGTCACTCTTTCCCCGGTAATCCTCCGCGAGTGCGAGCAGAAAATTATGCTGCCCCGTCCTTTCAACCGTTCAACCCTTGCAACTATGTCTCCGCTAGGGATTATTAAAGTCCCTTTTGCTCTCGGACCAGCAGCGTTTTGTTGGCCACCGAATACACACACGGCTACTTCAAGCCAGCTACCTCTGCTTAATTCCTCTTTCCACTTTTTTGTAAGGAGATTCGATGGAAGAAACGACAGCTGCCGAAGGAAAGCGTCATCGATGAGTTCATCGCGAGTCGGCGATCAATTAAACCGTAATCGTGAGAGTTTTTTAGCAGCCACCACCGTCGAACTTGGGTCACGCCAAGCGATTCGAGCGGGTTTTTTTACGGGAAGCAGTCGGTCCCAAGCAGATCCTCCTATTTTTCCCTGAGTCCTCCGAGTCTCCTCGTCGTTCCGGCGTAAAGTTAATTGGCGTGGCGCGGCTACTCGATTTACACGAGCTTTAATTAAGCGACGTTGCGCTCGCGTCCGGGGCGATACGCGCTCCGTGGAATTTTTTAAACTAACTGTTACGTGTTTTATACCGCCCCCCCTCCCCCTCCCCCTCCCTCCATCACCGATACAAATCTTCAAGGTCGTAAATCCTCTTCTTTGATATCGCGAAGAGAGGATGATTCTCGTAACGGCCTCGTTAATTCTCCCCTCGGCCAGAAGCGATTTATCGCTGCCGAACGTATTTTATGGCCCGCGCTACGGCGCCCTGTGAGGGACCGGTGACATTCAGGGTTCGTTCACCCCGCCTCCCCCCCCCCCCACGAGTGACCTTCGACAACGCGACCTTGGTGTCACCGCGACGAGACGGAAGTCCGGGCGCTATCGAGAGGAAAAAAAAAGCTGCGCGAAAGTACGTTTCACCTAGCTGAACAATTTCGCGTCGGGTGAAAAAGAAAACAACCAGTGAAATGCTTAAGACGGATGTTCTAACTTCTTCTCACCCGCCCCGAGACCCTTGCAGTCTTTTCTGATTTAAACCCTCCGTGATCACACTTTCTTATAATCATAAAATGGTCACACGAGGTTCACTGCACCCCAGCGTTATTTTTATTACCATTTTCGTATTTTTTGAATTTTTTAACTTTTGAGTGATAATTAATTGTATGAAAATTCTCGTGCAATTATGCTGTAATAGTGTTTTTCTAGAAATGTAAATTTTGATACGTTGAAATTTGTATTTGAATAAATAGTTGTGGATAGAAGCGATTTTTTTTTTTGTTAAAATTCCCTAAATTTTCAAATTTTGTTATTAAGGTCTAAAAATTTACGGGAATATTGGCAAAGGCACAGTTGTAACATGGCACTGTGGAGCTTTGGGAACATTTAGCAGTCAGTTTTATTTCTTGCGCTGACTTCCCCGATATGTTTTTATTGGCAATAAAGCGAGCTAGTAAGGAGCCCATCACGTCTGTTTCAACGGAGTTCGAGAATTGTCAGTAACTACATAATTATAGACTACAAAATTGCAAATTTATGTAAGGAAGTAGTTAAGGACCTGTACTTTAAGATGACACCGTCAAGGTACGTAAATTATTCTTATAAAATAGGTGATTTATTAGTTACCCGCGGTTGTTCCGTTCACCGAAAGACGAGATTACCTGTAAGAATATGCAGACTTGTTTATTTACTCCATAGTTCATGATGCAACCATTTTTAACTGCACAATTCTTCATTTATTGCCCGAAATAGCTTTTTGAAAATTTCTTCAGTTTATGGACTCACGAATAGTATCAGCACGTAGCGGTGAAACTGGTGAACTAAACTGGGCGTAAAAACGCGCCCGCGTGCCGTTCTTAGGGATACACTTTGCTAGACTGGCACTCGGCGTGTTTTCACGCCCATTCTAGTTCACCCGATGTACCGCTACGCGACGCTAGCATTTGTTGCCCCGTGGATTGGGTAAATTTTAAAATAGCGGGAGGAAACAATATCTCTATTATATTATTACGAAGTAACACGTGCAATGGATTGCTCAAATGCCAGAGAAGCCGTAGAATGCATCAAATATATAAATAAACAAACAGACACGTAGTTTTACCACTCTAGGTGTCTTTTAGTTCGCAGGTATCAACGCGAGATGGCCACTTCTTCCTTGGACTCAAATTGCAGATAATACAGGTTATTTCTTTTGTAAAAAAGATTGTATTATGCGTTAACAGTTGTAAAAAACATTAAACAGACCGAAGCTGCCCTACCTTCATCGCCGCATTTTCGCGACGCCTCGGCTGTTCTAATCAACGAACTTGACAAGGGTGCAGAACTGACGAGGCTCTGTAAATAATTATATTTATTTATTTATCAATTTTACAGTATAACAGTGTATACGATACGCTGAATATAGAATAATCTCTGCTCTTTATCGTTTACTAATTAAGGCGATTAGTATGTGAGTGATCGGTAAGAACATACATTATATAGCACGTTTAATTTATTGGTCATCATCACGATCCTTTGTTTTTAATCTTTCCTCTTTCTCCCTCCTCTTCGCGTGCCTGCGGAGGCACGCCAACCGTTTCTTAGCCCGTTCTCTCGCACGTACAATACATCTCCGTCAAGTACCACGTGTAACGACAATTATCTCGCGAGACGTTAGTTACTGCTACGTGCTCGCGCGGATAAGGCCACGAATTAGTGTTTACCAGCGTGTGCGTGTCGGCACACTCTTCCGGTATGCGTGTGTGAGTGCATGTGAATACTTGGTGTTCCTTTTTGTCAGCCGTTGTATTCTCATTCTGGTTAGTGCAAAATGCGAGCGTGCAGTCGCGGCGCGCGGTTGCGGCAACCACGATCAACGTTCTCGCTCGAGAAGGACAATAGCATTCCAAGGAGAAGGTTGATCGGTTTGATAAAAGCGATCCGCGTTCATTGGCGGCGCGACATGCACGCTTAATTTTTTTAGGCTCGTGCGCGGAATCTATATCTACAAATATCGTTCGGGGAGGAAGATCGAAGGAGGATATACTGGAGAGCCCAGATGTTAGGGGTCCTAGGGTCCTAATGTCCTCGGGCACTCGAGTCCCAAGTGGCGTATAGTGTCCCTAGCTCCAAGCTTTGGTCCGCGAAGAGCCAAGTCACCAGAATGCTCGCCGCAGATCGCGCACACGAGCCCCCAGTCGATTCGTCGTTCGTTAGCTACCCGATTTCGCGGGAGCGTCGCTGTACAGTATCGCAGAGAGATGGAAGGGTGCAGTGATACGTGTGTATGACGTGTTTACGTGTAAGTATGCGTATGTATGTGTCTATTCGCGTACGTATGTGAGTTTAAGTTAAATAAAAATAACATTACCATATGTATATCAAATTTAGTTTCCATAAGAATATATGTAGGATTCATCTTCTTTCTCCTCGCGTCAGCCGCGATCGTCCCCCTCCTCGCGCGTTATTCTACCATTGTACAAAGCGAAAAAAAGAAAACCAATAACGTTAATGTAACATCACGACGCTGCGTAGCTTCGTTCATCTCTAATCAACACAGCGTAACAACTTGACGACAGTAATTTACGTTAAGGCGGTTTGATTCTCGGACTCATCAAGGCATGCTTCTCGTTCGGCTCCCTTCAATTCCCCCGAGTCCGCGACGCGCGTCACACGAAGCTGTTCCCGCGCGTTCCTCAGGAGTCGTGCCCCGGGGGGGGCCAGGCAGATCGATGGTAACCGCGCGACCGGAGAAATCGAAGTCACAAACGTCTACGGCCTTCTAAAACTACGAAGCTAGGATGTACACCCGTGCCCGCTCGCGTTCCCCGCCGTCGAGAATGCTTGCGCGAGGACTCGGCCGAGAAGAGCAGAGAGTGTCTAGCCAAAGATCGACAGAAAGATCGACGTGAAGGGATCGTCCTGGGTTCGCGTTCGATGCTCGAGAAAAACTACCGCGTCTCTCGGCTATGGGTGGATGCAGACGTATATATATGTATTTCCTGAAAATATAATCGTGGGAAGAGAGAGACACGGTAATCTTTATCGTCCTTCTCCCAAGCGGATCTCTCCTCGTTAGTCGCGATGGAATACTCGATTGTTGTATCCCTTGGTTCCCGTGACGGAGTCCTCTGCTTGCAGGGGGTTGAAATCGTGGGATATTGGTTTATGCGTGTGACACACTGGACTCCGTCCTAGATCTCTGCTCTTCATTCGTCCTCCCTCTCTCTCTCTTTCTCTCTCTCTCTCTCTCTCTCCCCTTCTTCTCGCTCGTTCTTGTTCGTTTCGACCGGCCATCGCCTCCCCCTTACATCAGCTTCATCTTGGCGCACTCGGGGCAGATGATGTCCTCGTTGTCGGTGATGAAGCCACGGCCGACCAGCGAGGTCTTGCAGCCCGCGCAGATGAAGCAGTCGTTATGCCAGTGCCTGTCTTCGAAAGAGATGAAGCGGGTGCCACCGATACCTGAAACAAGTTCCTTTTTCTTATATCCTGTTCCTCTTAAGGGATAATGCCTACCTGTTAGCTCCGAAACACACAAGTTTTCGCAGGGACAACGCAAGGTTTGCGGGGATTTTTTTTTTAAACTTGAAGACTTTTTTCAAATAAATGGTGGTATATTCGAAAGTATATATTTTGAATGATAATCTAAATAAATGACGGAATTATAGGCGATCTCCCTGCAGCGTTTTTTTATTTAAGCACTTCACGGTAACCACTGCCGCTTTGACCTGGTTCATTAGGAGTAAAAAATTCGACCAAATTTAGTTAGTATATTAGATGATCTAGTCCTTAATCGTAACTTTTCATTTCCATTGCGTATTTTTTATTTTGCAGATGAAAAACGAGAGCGATTCTGTGGGGAAAATCGATACTTTTGCTATGGAGAGCCGCCACTTTGTAGCAAATTAATTTAAACTAATATACTAATTGAATTCCCGCGATTTTTTTATTTCAGATGCACCCGGTCAAAATTAAACCGGCACCGCAAACTACTGGAAACAAAAGTCGCTGCCGAGAGATCGGTGATATTTCTTTTATTTATTTATATTCGCCATCGCAAAAATTACTACAAGTAGTTTAAAATGTACACTTTCGAATACATAAAGCGTTGTTTAAAAAAGCCTTCAAGTTTTACCCCAAAAAATTCGCGAATATACACGTTTTCTCAGACCTCACAGGTAGGCATAACCCCTTAAATCGCCGCCAACCGGCTTTCCGAAACCACTTTTTGTGTCAGAAGCTTGAATAGCTATGCAGAAGTGTCACGTACCGGTGATCGGTTTGGAGCATGCGGTGCATCTCTTGGCGAACAGCTCGCCGAAGCAGTCGGCGCAGTAGGGCTTGTCGTCGCGCGACGTGAATCGCTGCCCGGCTAGGGAGTTGTTGCAGTTGCTGCAGGTGAAGCAGTCTCTGTGCCACGGCTCGTTCTTATACGTCACACCGCCGCTGGTGATGATCTGCAACAGCAAAGTCTCGCGTATCAGTCCTCGCCCCCTTGCACAGAATCAGTGTACAATAAATTCTCGTTATAGGCTCGGGGTGAGCTTACAACGCACAGTCGAGATGAGCTTATAACGAAAATCTATGGTACTTTACTAAGCAGCCGCGATTGTTCCGGCAACGAGCAACAAGGAGTTTAAGGACGACCTACCTTATTGCACTTGACGCAACGGGTGGCGAACTTATCCTCGTAGCAGCCGGCGCAGTAGATCTCTTGCTCGCGCGGGATGAAGCTCTTCGTGCCGATCGGGTTCTTGCAGACCACGCAACAGAAGCACTTCTCGTGCCACTGCCTGGTCTTGTACTCCATCTTCTTGGTACCTGAAACACGAGCAGCTCCACGTCAGCCACCTTAGCGATAAACATTCCGCGTTAGGTTCCAGCGGCCGCTGGTAGATCGCCTCTGAATTTCCCGCCACAGACGTTTTTAATCCCGACAGAGCGCATCGGCGCGGCTTGTGCCGTTTTATTGTGTCATAAACTGGGGCCCCCGGAGGGGTGGAATATTTTCGCCATAGTCTAGACATACCGCTCGCAGGGGTTGGATTCTAGGGTACAGTAGTCTAGACGATCGCGTGCGGCGCCGGAGCTCGCGTGTTTCTCCGCGCATCCCCTTTGCTCGTCCGCTGCCCAGGGGATGAATTTCCAGGCAGTTGGAGAATAAGGGACCCCGCTTCGGGGGAAAAGTAATCTGCCGACGGAACGGTACAAGCTTCCCCAACGACCTTCTCGGAACTTCAAAACATCTTATTGGGCGAGCCTTAATTTCCAAGCAGTTTGCCGGAGCTCGACTCCCTCGAGGCGGCCTAGAAAGTTCACCGACAGGTGCAAAAAGTCGCGCAAAACCGGAAGATGGCTGGAGAAGATATGTGTCGTCTCCCGCAATGCGGTTTAAAAGTTCGCACCGCGGGACTTTCTAGTCACGGCCGCTAATAACCTACATAGAACGGTGGGCTTCTTCCAGCATTCTGGCGACCGCGCTCTGCATACGCCGAGGACTCACACGACCGAAGAACGAGGAAGGAGCAGAAAGACCTTTCAGCCTTCCTTGGACACGATAGTGACACGTGCAAGGGATGACATCAGCCCGCGGGACGCGCGTGAAATCCGCCTCGGCCGGGCGACACGCGACGCTTTTTTTCACGTGCCTGCGAGCCTCGCGAATCCCATTGACCCGATTCCCCCGCTCAAGAGAGTCGTTGGACCGGATCTCCCGCTCGAAAAGAAGAAGAGCCACGGCGAGAGCAGAGAAAACACCGCGTCCCTTCGTCTGCTCGCAGCATCGCAACGTGCAATTCTGCGATCGGGCAGATTGCTGGGTCGCCGGCGTGCCCATTATTGGCCCACCTATAATTGGCCGCGTCCAACGCGCCGGATGATCGTTAACTCCCACGCGATCTCGCGGTTTCGGCCGGCTCTCTGCCTTCGCTTCGTTTCCATAGGAGATTAAGTCACGTGGACGGCGGTGTTTGGTGGGAAAGGAAGCGCCGTTTCGACTAACATTCGAGGGATGTTGATTCCAGGAACCGTTTCGATCCAGGAGTCCACGTAGGTCTCCACGGGACACCGTTCAAAGATGACCAAGAGCTTCTCCGCTCGTGGGCGTCCCACCATTTCTCCCGCTCATTAGCCTCCTCGCCTTTCCTGCCGGCTCTCTGCGTGCCAAGGGCAAGCCGAATTAATAGTGACTCGCTATTCCGAAACATGATCTAATAGGACCTATGGGTTGAATAGCCAGCGACCGAGATGATCTTCCCTCTGTTCCCTCACCTTCCTTCCACGCCTACCACTTCGGTGTTAAAATGTCAATGTTACTTCCAAAGCTAGTGCTACGGTGTTAAAAGTTAAAAAGATCACCAGAAGCCTGATGCAACGGCAGAAATGACTAAACTATAGATAAGCACGGGCAGAGAATCGTCGGAGCCAAGTCAGGCCTCGCTCGACAATCTGTTCCCTCCGCCGACGTCAATATAATCAGCGCTTTATCATTCCCGACGCGATCGCTGATAAATGAACGGCGTACCGTTACTGGTCGATAGTTCGCGATCGATCAGTCATCGCAAATTAGTCTGTACCTCGTAACGCCTGGATAAATGACGGTCGCCTTTCAGGTTTCCAACCGATCTACCCGGATTATCGATTTCATAAGCCTGGTATCAACTTCCACTATCGACGCAATAGACTTCTTTCCCGATCCGCTTCGCGTCATCGAGGAACCTCGAATATAGACACCGGGATACACTTAGGGAAGCCTCGATCGTAACATCAATCGAGGATTCTGTTGACAAGCGTTCGACAGGGAGCCAGCGTGGATTCATGGACTCTGAAGACGAATAGCGGGGCTTTTCGTGGAGCTGCTCCTCCCGTGGTCCACCGTGAGTCAGGAGGAGGCACGTGACGTCAGTTCGTCCGAGCAATACCTCCGTATATGTATAAAGTCTGATGGTCCAAGGCCGGCGATGTTGTAATCTCGCATTATGCGTCGCTTTAGCGCGGCTCGGGGCCATTCGAGCCTGATCAGCTTGATCCGCCCGATCGGCCGTGTAAAATCGCTCGGCCAATTCGCCCTCCCGTCTTTCCACGAGACTCCCGATCCTTCGGTTCAACAAGTGTCGGGGGGTCGCTGGAAAACGAGGCGCCGACGCGCTGCCTAGGGGTGAAAGATCGCATAGCCGCGGAACCGTGGGCCGTTAACGCGATCCTACCGAATTCTACGGCGCCTCGAATTGCCGAGGCGCTGGGCGATCCATCGGAAGCCGCGATCCTCGGCCGCGTCAACTCTAAATATACATTCGCGAGCGGCGAAAAAAGCGGGCCTCGACTTTCCCGCCTCGTGACCCGTCCGCGGAAACTTTGCACAGCACGGCGCAGGGATTATTACTTTCATTGCGCAACAGGGAAACGCCTCTTTTTTTTTCAGCGTTGCACAATGCCGTTGTACAAATCATTGCTCCTCGACGCGTTTCGAATTAGAGCCTAGATAAATATCTGCCATTCGAAGATCGTAAGAGGTTGCAGTTTTTCTCGGGGCCGTGAAAAGGACGAGCAAGCCGAGTCTTCCAGTTTCTCACCGCGGGATCGAGCTCGCTCGACCAGTCAACCGCGATCCAACTACCAATTCCTGGCGCGTTAAACAGTGCTCGCGGCCGAATGAGATTACGTCGTGATAACGGGCTGATTCGATCTCCGTCGATCGATGTTGATGCACCGACGCACAGCAGCCTGTCGTCACGCGAATGACATCATACGTATTAATATGGCCTCTTATCCTCCGCACGATTTTTAAATCGGCACAGCCATGTTTCTTTTAGATTCGAATTATCGGATTGGCCGAGCGCGATTGCCATGCCGAATAGTTGGATCGCTCGGAAAGGATGGTCGTCGGATACCCATCGGAGGCAGATCGAAATGGGGATTCGCGGACCGTTTCGAGCAGGCGATTATTAAAACAAACGGCGAGTGACATCACTGTTTAATCGCGGCGCAGCGAATTCCAGGCTGTTTCGCAACGGCCGACGACAAATATTGCCCCGCGACTTACTCCAAGGAGCCTTCGCTTCATTACAATAATTTACATTGCGAATTATCGGCAAACAGAGGGAAGGAGCTTCCGCGAGTGCTCGGAAGTAGGTGCATTCGCGGGAAGACAGTTGCCTTGGTGAGTTAAGAGGTTCCCTGTCACGTGTCGCGGACCATAGGCGGAAGAAGGACGTTTTATTGGCATCCGCGATATCACCGATCAAGCTCGCGTTTACATTAATCATCCCTGGACGTAGGATTACCATATTAACTGGTTGGTTCGGTCGTCACCTGAGATCTCAACGACAGATCTACATAGTCGTCTCTACGACCCCTCTGTTTCAATGATTCAATCCTCGCTGGTGGAAGACAACGAACGATATTCAGGAGGTCTCGATCGCGATCCCCGTTTCCGTTGGGCCCGGGTAATTAGCGGGTTCGTTAGCCAAGTGGACCGGGGACAACCGCGGTGCGTGGCCGTGCTCGTGTTTCCAGATAAGGTCGCGACTCCGTTCGGCTCCCTTCCGTTTGTCTGTGGCCCTTTCTCTCTCGCTTCGTTGGCTTTGATCGGGGCTAGTTTACCGCGAGCCGGTTGCGCCGCGTCGACCCACGATCGGCGTGCCGATGCCGACCTTAGGAAAACTTTGAGAACGGGGCCTTATCCGACGCCCCCGCGTCCACTGCTTTCGCAATGCCCGAGGAAACCGACCCGGAATGCCCAACGAAACACAGCTTCCCCAAGTGGAGACAGATTTTACACTGGGACTTAGATTCACCCTCCTCTTCTTCCATTTCCTGGACTCTAAATAGCTTGTGTTCGCCGAGCTTCGTCAAGTTTATAAAGGGAATGGGACTTGTCGCGAGTGGTTTTACAGAAGTGTTTTACAAGAGGTTCGTCACCTGGATCGGCCTTCTTCGGGTCCCCCAGGACGCAATCCTTGCCGAGGCAGCACCTGAACTTCGGATCACCACCCATCGGGAACATGCTGAATATCGCCACATCCTCGTCCTTTTCCTTCGCCCTTTTTATCCTCTCCTCGCCGACTGTTTTCGTCTGCAGGTGAAGCTTGCTGGACAGCCGTTCGCTCAACGCGTCGGTGGCCATTTCTCTTTCCTCTGTCTGAGGCTCTGATTCTTCCCGAGGGAACGTGCACTGGGATCGCGGCGGGCTACCTCAGAAACCGGGTTTCTTCTCGCTCTCGATTTACTCGCTCGAGGAGCAAATTCTCAATCGGAACGGCAACTAGAAGTTTGTGCGACGAGAGGTCGTGTTTCCTCGACGAGACAGCTGATAGAATTTCACCTCTGTCATCCCTCGAACGGATCTTAAAGCCACGTCCGTCTCACGAGACGGGAGTGTGAATTTTGACAAGGATTGTCAGCCGGAAGTCGAGTCGAGTGCACCAGGATTCAAAGGGAACCCACTGGCTGGAACGGAGCAGGTGAGGTTCACAACGATAACACGGCGAGACGGGACGGAACGCGACGAAACAAGGCAATCGTGCGATTGGCCCGGAGTCTTGCGAGCCACTGAAGCAACCGAGCCAGCCCGCTCTCGCTGGAGTGACCGCGTGCACGCCACGAGCACGCGCAACGTGTCTTCCACTTCGCTGATAACTTGCAGCCTTCTCGCTCCAAGAGGGCCACTCCACCGTCCTGGATCCCGTCCACCAATATTTATATATTTGCCCACCCGCGTTCGCTCCAACCCTGCAATTCGTCTAATGGACCGCTGTTCTCCGCCTTGCGCGGCTCATGTCGCGTTTCCCCAACCATCCACGGCTCCTCGACTTTGCTTATCGGTACTTCTATTTAGCGTCCGAGTGACGGGCGACGCGAAACTGCGTCGCAGACATCCGTCAGCTGACTCACCAGCCGATAGAGACGTACCGAAGCCTCTATCTTCAGTGGTCATCGGTTGTGTGCTTCGTTCAGGGTGACGTTTGCAAATAGGGATATCAACAGCACCGTGAGCTTCTCGGTTGACTACCGAGGGAGTAATTAGTGGCTGGGGTATAAGGAACCTCTGACGGTCTCACATCCTCGTACTTTCTTTTCGACGGAGATCGCTATTGTCACAGGTGGGAAGGGTTAGACGAGGGGGGGCCAAGAGTGTGGGACCCTAGGGGTCTCAGATACCTGAACAATGCATGGTACGTTTCTGATTCATCGCTTCGTGGACGTCGGGAATGAGGATTTTGAATAAATCACGGCGAAGAGCACGTCCCCCGATAATGGTGCATTCGGCTCGCATGTTCCTTGGATGGTTTCCTCGTTTTTTCCGCAATGGGTCTAGGTCGCAGGATCGGAACGATTTCCCGTGGCGTTCGACTGCAATGCATCGCGTTAGAAGCAGCGATTCGACGCGCGGTTCGAAAGGTCGAACCGTATACGGACACGCGCTGGCACCGAGTCATTTTCACGGACGATCCCGCGGCAGTCCCGTCGCTATCTGCCACGCTAATCCGCCGGAGAACTTAAGTCTTAACGAGGCTCCCACGCGCGTCACGTAACTCGAGACCAGTCCGTCAGAGACACGAACTTTCCTCGCGAAATCGATGATCCGCTCCGACCGTGTCGCTTTCTCCGAACCGTAGAAACGATAAATCCGCTGGATTTCGTTGGTAAATGCATTTGCGCCGACCTAGAGCGTACTTGACCGAATTACCGTGCTCGCCCGCAATCTCCCTTTCCGCGGAAGCGGGCGCCCTCGAGCGCGAGCAGCTTCCTTCCTTCGAGAGGAATTCGACCTTTGAATGATCGCCCACTGGACACGCCGCGATTCCCTGCTATACATCCTCCGTGACTAAGGTGATCTAAGATTTCGAGCTGGACGAAACGAGGGGATTTTCATCGCCCGGAGGCTTTCAATGCGCTCGGCAGGGTCGCGGAGGCGAGTGAATCACGCGATATATGGGTCGCGGAGTACTCCACGCCGTCTGCGATCATCGAAGGCTGCGAGGCGACAAACCGATAGCCGTTCCCAAAATTATTTTTTCGCGGGTTTGGGTTTATATGGGGTTCAAATTGTTAGAAAACAAACCTGATTGGTATCACAGTTTATTATTTCACTAAAAATATCAATAAAATAAAAATATGACTAATTCAATAAAGGAAAAAGAACAAAACGACAGTATTGTACTTTAATTATAATTATCAGTTATAACATTATGTCTATTCCTGTAATTCCTGAGTTTTGAAGTTTAAAACCTGGTTTTTTGAAATCAGTTTTCTCTGCATCGCTATTAAAATAGTGTTTTACTATATGTTCCACGTCGTTCCACGCGACAAGGGTTGAATGTACGGAGAGTAGAGACTTTCTAGTTTTTTTTTAATCAAATGATCGATCTGCAAAAATTTGCAAAGCTAAGGTAGTTGCTCCAGTTGTGGATCAAGTCCCAGTTCTCGATCATTTTCACAAATATTGTGATTTTATAGCATTTTTAACAATATTTTTATAATAAAAATGCCGTTTTTTAAATGTAAAATTGTATATAAATTATTATTAGAACTTTTAAAAAGTGATAATAATTCCAACCATGGAAAGAGAAAGGAATTACGTAGCCTGCTTCTGTTCCGTGTGCAAACAAGAGACTTCCTTAATCATAGAGCTACCGGCACTGGTCGATGAAAGACGTGTTTCTAACGAGTTTTATACATTTTTATGTGTTGAATGAAAATACATTGTTGTGAGGGGACCTACTATGGCTAATGAAAGAAAGGTACCCGTTTTCGTACTTTAAGTTTTCTTTATAACCTCTCTTTTCTTGATCGACTACTAGAGCAATTACTGATCGACAACTAGTTCCGACCGTAATTTAGTGATCGACACATCTGGGGCATCGACATTTTTATTCTCAATTATAATTTCCACATTTAAATATATATATATTCTAATTTTTTACTTTGCTATTATCTATATTAATGTTAAAATTAACTGCTAAAAGAAAAAATTTAATTTTGGTCCATTTACATAAATTTTTTCATTAAAAACATTTCGACCTCCTACTAACTGATCGACAACTGGGGCAATTACCTTATATTTTGTGAATTGTTTTGAATAGCACAGTTGTTATATTTCAGTATTATAGTTTAACTATAGCCATAAGTGTGCCTAATAACTATTAATTACTTGTCAACTACATTACACGCTAATCTTATTCACTACTTGAATCATAAGTACCCGAAGAACATTCAGTAGAATGTAATGATACGTCATCTTCATCAGCAGGAATGGTGCTGGCAACTTCTCTTTGTAGAACAGTTTCAGTGGTTTCATTTGTTAACAGCTCAATTATTTCTGGGGTTAGTGAGCTGAGCTTTTATAGGCACAAAGGAAATTAAAAACAGAAATTCGTTATTACTTTCAGCAGATGCGAATTTCTATTTGTACATCCTATGCCCCGAACTCCCATCACAACCCCATTTACAAAATAATTGTAGCTGGTTTTGTCCTCTATTTTCTGTTTGTATCTGCCTCACCATAACCAATTTTATGTAAAATTTGCTGACAAAGTTGATCAAGCTGATCCTGATTTCGAAAACTTTGCCAAAGATTGAAAAGCTCCATCCTGGGTATAGGGTAAGTCCGGGACAGTTGGCTCATTTAACATAAAATGGCTATTAAAACTAATACTGATATTATTTATTTTATCAGAATAAACCTACTGACTAACCTTTCGTTGCATGTGAAAAACACAGAAGGAAACGAGATGACGCTATTCATTCGATTGTTTGGCTTGTAGAGAAGCAATTGTCTTGCAATATAACGCGCTCTAAAGGCTGGAAAAGACACGTCCAGTAATTTAGTCGAGTAGTGAGTAATTTAGTAATTTACCATTATTTTACTAAGCTACTCGACTAAATTTTAGTGTCCACACGAAAAATTACTAAATTATTTGCTAATCGACTAAATTGCTGGACGTGTCTGAACCGGCTTTTACGTATAGATTTTGAAATATAACAACTGTGCTATCTCTCCTGCCGAGCGTCGCACCCGAAAACAATTCACAAAATTTAGTTTTGCAAATTTTTGCAGATCGATCATTTGATTAAAAAAAACTAGAAAGTCTCTACTTTTCGTACATTCAACCCTTGTCGCGTGAAACGACATGGAACATATAGTAAAACATTATTTTAATAGCGATGCAGAGAAAACTGATTTAAAAAAACCAGGTTTTAAACTTCAAAACTCAGAAATTACAGGAATAGTCATAATGTTATAACTGATAATTATAGTGAAAGTACACTACTGTTGTTTTGTTCTTTTTCCTTTATTGAATTAGTCATATTTTTATTTTATTAATATTTTTAGTGAAATAATAAACTGTGATACGAATCAGCTTTGTTTTCTAACAATTTGAACCCCATATAAACCCAATACGGCGAAAAAATAATTTTGTCCAGCTAGCATGTAGTATACTCGAACCACTGTGCGTCGTCGCGAAAAAAGGTCGCCCGGCTAATTGCCCAACGATCCTTTTTTTCTCAACCTACTTTCCCGCTCCCTTGATCCCCTCGACTTGGCGCCTGCGAAAACTCCAGCCAACGAAACTTTCGCCGCTTCATTCCTCAGAGTGCTCGACGGAACGTCGAAATTTCACCGCCACGGCAAACTTTTCCAAGCCGACGGAGACGAGATCGTAAAGAGAGGTCGCCTAGAAGCATTTTCAGGTCGTCGACTTCGCTTTCCCCGGCCGGCTGGCTCTTTTAAGAGTTCCCAGACCCCCAAGGATCTTCGAAAAGGAGTCCTTTCCTTTTCGCAACGACTCGCGGTAATTGGGCCGAGTCTGGAGCTCGGGCCTTGACTCGGTTGCCGTAATAAGAAACGCCCAACGCAGGATCTATTGTCTCTCTCTTCGAGATCGTGAATCATTGTTTCGGGGCTTGTCGATCGAGAGCAGCGAAGCTCTGGGATCGATCTAGCAGCTTGCGGAGCCTGTCGATCGCGCGGAAAGGCTAACGGTAGGATGAAAGGGTCGCGTGAAGTTCGTAACTCACCAGCACGGAAGATCTCGCCGCATCCATCGCAACGGCTGGCGAATTGGGCATCGTAGCAGTTGCCGCAGTAGATCTTGTCCACCTTGCTACCGAACTGTTTGTCCACCAAGGACACTCTGCACCTGTTGCAGAGGAAGCAGGCCTCGTGCCAGTGCTTATCCTTGTACGACAGATCCTGCAAACAGCGTTTCAATTATCCTACCCTGCCCTCGTCCTGCAGCAGCGTTGATTGGTTCCGGGTCGATGGGCAAAGGAAGAGTAGAAATAGAATGCCAGCGGAGGAAAACGCGGTGTTGCATCTTGGACGTGGTTAATACCTTCCAGCAACCGCGACCTTCGTCACGGCTACTGAAATACTAAATTCGCACTTCCGAGCGCAAACATTCGCCGTGGAGAATTCATTAGACGATCGCGCGCAATTGAGATCGCGCGGCTCTCCATTTCTGGACCGATCATAATCGCGGACTCGTCGACCTCTAAGAGCCTTCGCGCGACGCTCCAACCGAGGAGAAGGAACGCGGATCCTTGGATCGAGCCGTCTCTCGTTCGGAGCAAATGTTCTCTCGCCTGACACCGATTCGTCGCAGGAGGATCGTGGAAAAGGCCGGCGACTACCGCGGCTCGTCTCGCGGCGAATTTCTGCGCCCGGAGGTAGGAGGAATAGGAATGGCGGACAGCCGAGAAACGGAAATAAGCTCACGAAACCGATATGGGTAGCAGCACCTGCATCATCGTTTCTATTTCTAGGAATGAGTAAGTCGACGCCCATGCCTGCCAGCGTATCGGCACCTCCAAGTCCAGCGATTATACACGAACCGATAATTACCGATTTCTGCGCGCAACACGGCGAACTCTGGCTTCGACCTCGAGGCATCCCTAGCGGCGCAAAAAGACCTCAACGATGGGGTCACTTTGCGCGGTGATATACCTAGAAGCGATTTCAAGGGAGAGAGAGAGCTTAATTCGTGATTACCGCGGCTGGACGCCACCCAAAGTTGCAAAACCTCGCGACGTTTCCCGAAAGATCTATCTGTATTGGGCAGCGCGAGCGAGCGATACGACGCGACGTGCTATCGAAGGAAACCGGGGAGAATCTTCGGGCAAACTGGGTCGGTGAGTCAACGAGCTTATCGCCGATACATCTACGGCATCGAGGACGATCCGCGGCGAGTGCGTCGAAAACGTACCTTGGAGTCGATGCCGATGATTTTGTTGCACTCCTCGCAGCCATTAGCGAAAACGCTCTCGTAGCACTTGATGCAGTAAGGATGCTCGTCCCTGAGGACGTAGCGCTGCCCGGTCAGAGACTCGTCGCACTGCCAGCAGCAGAAGTGGCCGCTGTGCCAGTCCTTGTTCATCGCCTTCGTGTACTCGCCGCTGAAAATCAACTGGAAACGAAAACGCGTGGAGTTTAGAGGCGGTCTGCGATCCAGGCCGAGGATCTCTCGAGAATCACGTTAGAGCCGATCCCCCGGATCGTTAGAGATCGAGGCTTCTCGGACCCTTCAGCGACGATTTTTAGAACGGACGCGACTCTTCCGCCACGCGCAAAGATCCCGAAAGAAAAACCATCAACACGCTCCTCTCACAGCAATCGTTCAACTCTTTTCCTCCCCGTTTTCGCGAGGATTCCGCCCGTCTGAACGCGAAAAGCTCCTCGCTATCTCTCTCTGTATATCTCTTTCGTGCTGTGGGTGTCGCGAGTTTCTGCGCTCGGCGGTGTCTGATAGAATTGCTGGTTGATATATGTACCTTGGTTGAGTGCTGTTGTATGTGCTGGCTGAGTATTTTCTGTACGGGAGCATATTATATAGAATATCTGTGATGTGAGCATGTAACGTTACTGATCGATCGCGGGATCCTCGATCGGATCGAGAGGGTCGCCCCCCGCGCGGGTCTCTGCTCCTGTGAGAGGAGCCGGCCCGCCACCCTCCGGATCCGCGAGCTCGCGGCGAGGATCGTGGCTGGGAACGTCGCGGCGCGTCACGGGGTCCTTCGGACGCTCGTAAATCCTCGGGAGCGACGACATTTTTGGGGCGAGGGAATGAACTGGTCGCGGGTGGAACGATCGAAGCTAGAACCGCGCCAACCTAACGAGAGAGTTTTCTTATCGGGGGAATGTAGGTCGCTCGCGAAAGCAAATAGAGCCAGCTCGCGGTCGGATAGCTTGTTTTCCGAGGGAATCATCGATTCTGCCCGTTTCCAGCGGATGTACCCGTCAGGGTGGGTCGCTGGTCGCGAGCCGAATAGTTTGCTTGCTCGATCTTGCGGAAGTTGTCGCTTCGCGGGTGCCGATCTCCGACGTAGGTAATAATAGAATGGACTTTGCAGGAAGCGGAAACGTTCCGAGCTTGTCGAGGTGTCCCGGAGTCGACACCGGGTTTGTGCTCCGGCAGATTCACGGCGAATCGGCGAGGCAAAGCCCGACTATCCCCGTGGGAGAGAAGGGACCGTTGATCGCGGCCCTTCGGGTGGCGGCCAGGTCTGGCGGTAAAAGGGGCTTGCGATCGGAAACGGAAAGCTCGTGGCTGACAATGAGAGCAAGGGGGTCTGATTGGAGGCACATCTGCAGCCAGCACATACTCTTCGATGGCGTGGTGGTTGTTCTGCGTGCTGTCGACCTCGGTGATCGTGACCTCGGCGTTCTGATCGTGGCTCTCCCTGCGCTTGGTCGTCTTCTTCACTTTGCGAACCTTGCGCTCGGTGGTCGTGTACACTACACTGTCTACGTCCGCCATCGTGACTGCTCGTTCAGCCTGTTCCGCGCCTCTGTCTAGTCACTAGGCCGATCGCTCGCGATCTGATCTACGTCCACGGGGACACGAGGATACGTAGCAGCTGGGAGCGGAGTGTCCAGGAGCGAGATGGATAGAACGTCGAGAGGGTGTTTCGGGTTCGGTATGGGGATCGTGAAGAAACCGGGAGCGCTTTCGGTGTCGGAGTGTTCCGTGTACCCAGCAGCTTTCGAGCTTGCGAACTGACTGAAATCTAGGATCGGTCCGCTCCGGGCGTCATCATATCGGGACGCTATTTTCGGCGTCCCGACGACTCCAGAAACGCGCCGCGCCACGCCGCGCGCGTCCGCCTCACCCCCCTGCCCGAGCTCCTCCTCCATCGCCGAGATTCTCGATGCAGTGTGCCGGGTGCAACTTTTCTACGACACCCCTCTTTCTCTTTACCACGCCGTTGCCCACCTTTTTCCTCTTTCCTCGTTCCTCGCCGTCACACTCGTTAGCGGTTGGAAGTTGGAGCACGGAGGCGACAGGTTACAGGATCACGGCTCGATCGCCGAAAGCCCCACCTTCTCTTTTCCCTCTTTCCACTTTCAGGTGCCTTTCATTCCCTTTTTCTCTCTCTCTCTCTCTCTCTCTCTCTCTCTCTCTCTCTCTCTCTCTCTCTCTCTCTCTCTCTCTCTCTCTCTCTTATTCCACTCCAATGGCCCGAGATATTTCTGGACCCTGACGTCGTCGCCGCTCTCGTCGGGACGAGAAACAGAGTAGACCTGTGATTCGCGGATTCCAGAGGAGCCATTCACGACTATCGCTGCGTAGTCGCGTACAAGAGCTTTCCGTTTGCGATCACAGCGGTTCGATGGATCCTTAACTCTGCCTCGGCAGGCGTGCGCCTAGCTACTCTATCGCGTAAATTAAACGCGACGAGCGTTGCTCGGTTTACAGCCGCCGGTTACGACGCGATTATGGAATCGCGTCCCGAAACACCGGAACCGACTGCAGTAAAGACGTGTGCCGCGAGCTGGTATTATTTCTGTCGGCCTTTCGTCGACGCTTGAATTCTCATTGTCGCGTCGGCCGACTGATGCTCTCCAGCGAATAATAGAGCTGTGTAAACATAGCAGGGCTCGGGACAAAGATGTTGCTCTTGTTAGCGAATTCTTCCTGTCAGCTCGTCCTCGGTAGAGGCGAAATGTCGGTAACGCCGAGCTAGAGGGTCGAGAACGATTACAGATATCCAACATACATCATCGACCAGTTTCCTGAAACATCGGCCGTCAGAGCGACGCCTTGATCGCGTGCCAAACAGGTGGTTCCTGGTCGGGCGGGGGTGTGACCGCGCGAAAAATAGAGAAGAAATCCGCGGTGTAATTGGGTCGGAATGTTTCGCACATCACCAATACCCTCCCACGTATCGCGCTCCTGCCGAGACTAATCTCTCTTCGGCCAGCGAATACTACACACTCGACGAACCGTTCGTCCCGTCGAGGATCACGGTTAGTGTTCCTGATTTCTCCATATTTTTCCTTTCTCGAGAAATCAGAAATCAGATCATATTTCTTGAGAATTCTTGAGAATTCTCGAGAAATTGAAAAAAATATTGCAGAAATTATATGTTTGGAATAATGTTGATAATATTCATAAAAAAACACAAGAAAACTTTAACCAAATGATTATTTCTGTCTAATTTATACAAAACTTGTGTAAATGAAAAAAATAGATATTAAATATAATTGGTAAATTTATTTATTTAATACAAAATTTGTGCTAAGCGAAACATTACTTTGTGGTTTTAAAATTGATTTTTATAAACACAATGAGTCGAATGTAGCGTCAGCGAATCTATTTCTTTTTTTTATGACAAAATCTGTTACTATTATATTTGTACGTTTTGGGTGTTAAATGAAAAAATGCGTCTTTTGACTCTTTTTGAAGAAATTCTGGATCATGCAAAAATTTTAAAAGGGATGCAATAGTCCTTTCTCTTCTTTTCTATATTTCTTCTTTAATAGCCACAAGAAACTCATTAGGTACTTAATTCTGTATACAATTTTTCTAAATTTTTAAATAAGAATTTAAGAGCACCTTCAGCAGTTAATAATGTCAAATCTTCTCTACTGTGAGTTTCTATTGGAATTCATATAGCTTCTAATGTTATTAAAAAGATGTGTTATAAATTGTAAATGTGTTTAAATGTTCGCGATTAACTAGTAATACACAAATTGAATTACCTGAAAATTCATTTCCAAAAATAAATGAGATTTATAATATTTTTCCTAGACTTAAGTTTCTCGAGAAATCAGAAATAAGCAATTATAAAATTTCTCGTGCAATTCTCGAGAAAGAATTCTCGAGAAGGAACACTGATCACGGTGAAGACGATTCTTCGAACGGACGGAAATAAATCGCAAGGAAGACTTTAGGAACGCCTACCCTACGACGGATCTATACGTCTGCGTTTCGAGGGCGATCTCGATTTCAGGGTAAATCTCCTACCCGACATAGACGGGATGCCTCCAAGAACGCCGCCGGCTGCTTTATAAATAACTGGAAAATGAAAATCGCCGACGACAGAAGGACGTGATCGCCCACGCGGATCGGGAATCGCGCCGGGCGGTAACATAATATCGGCGATGGGGTCCGGAAGAGGCATGGGCGGGTCGATTAAAAATATAACGCCGGAGAAAAATCGGGTCGGCCAAAAAGTTGGGCTACCGAAGAATCTCCTGGCGACGCGCAGTGGTATAGGGACGACATTAGGCGGACCAGCAGTGGGAAAACCATGCCTGTGGCATCAAGTAGAATCGGATCAGTGGTCAGACACCAGACTCTTGCTCCTCGCTAAAGAGTTCACGAATTCGTTATACTTTTCGATGGACCGACACCGAGATGTTGAATGAAAAATCCTGTAAAACGTTGGTTCGATGCCACTGCGCGAAGGAAAGCCCGCCCTCGAAGTGTCGCCACGTCGAGTAAACGTCGAGGCTCGCATATATACATGTACATATGTATATTATTTGCAGAGGAGTATGAGATTGATATTTTGGGAGACCCCACGCGAGGCACACGGCACCAATAAACGCCACGAACCGCGAGGAGCGTTTCGTGCGAACACCGGCCGGATTTTCTAGCCCCGTCGCGGGGCAGAATTTTTTTCCCCGCTTGGGTGAAAGCTTCCAAGCGTTTCCCAATCCGTTTGGAAATAACAATAGCCGGGCCATCCTGATTCGTCGGTGATCCCACCCTCGAGATCGCGGCACGGAGATATCGCGCGGGCACGCGCGACAGACTTTTTATTGCTCGCGAATTGCCAGGCGAATTGCAGCGTCGCGTTACTGCGACAATAACGCGAGCGATGATTCCGATGCTAACCACCCGACATCGGCCATCGAATAATTCTGTACGCTGACACGGTTGTCCCGCGGCCAAAAGCCATTCGCCGGTTTACGATTACTCCGTCGCTATTTGCAGGACGGTTATCTGACGAACGACGGCTGGGAATTTGCTGCCGTCGCTGGGGACGAGGGTCTCCATGCTTTCTAAGTACGTGGCATCTAATCGTTCAACGGGGACCCGACAGACACGACAGTTAGCACTCTCCGCGTACTGCGAGGATGTGCTCTAAACGATGGGAGGAGAAGTAAGTACTACCAACGAGATCTGAGTAGCGCGGTTCGATCCCTAGGTGCAGGAGCTCTAAGTACTGATTGCTCTACGAACTTTGTAGTACCAGGGTTACGGCTAATCAATCCATTCCTGAAATTCCCATTCCAGCAGTGAGCATTTCGTGGACGCTAACATATATCGACGAGAGGTGGTAGTAGTGGTGAGTGTCGAGTTATAATTCTGTTTCTGTTATACGTGTAAGTGGGGAACGAGTGTGGTGGGAGAGAGACGGGAGGACCTTTGATTGGGGTGCATCATTACCCAGAAAGCTTTGTTTCGATCGGGGTCCGGTATCGTGTACTGTATCGGTCCAGTTCCTGCACTCACATCCTCCGCGTCCCAGTAGCTCTCGTCCTCGTCCACGGAGGACACGGACCTGGAGCCCTTCGAGCCGTTCCTCCTCTTCTCGCTCGCCTCCCTCGCGTCGGAATCGGTTATGATACCCCTGATCCTCTCGTAGTCCTCTATGTCGGCCTCCTCGAAGCTCGATATTTTCAGCAGCCGCGCGACATCCTTGAGAGGTGCCTCGACGGTGGAGGTGGCGTTAGTCACCGAGAAAGCATCCGGCGATTCGACCGCGTCGTCGGCCTTGTCCCTGGAGGCGGTCCCGAATCTTCTATTCTTGAAGGACCTTCTGCGATCCCTGGACGTCAGATCTCTCCTGCTCTCGGACAGCCCCAGAACGGACCCCTCCGCCTCGGCCAGCGCCTCCACGCTCGCCAGTGTCTCCTCGAAGCTGGTCTGCACCTGCACGCTTCTGCTCTCGGACCTGGACAACGCCGGGCTCGCCAAGGGCGACGTGTTGGTCGACTCGTCCCTCAGCAGGTTCGCCGTCTGCACGGAGATGTCTGACTTCCGCCTCTCCGGATCCCGGTGCCTCTTCGATTTCCTCGCCGCCAAGTTCTCCGCGGACTTGCTCACCCCGGAGGCCTTCGACTTCAGCCTCGTGGACTTCCTCACGATCGTGCTCGAGGACTTCGCCGACCTCTTCTTCTGACTGGACGGCCTCGGCCCGTCGACCTCCACCTCTGGGAACTCCAGCTTCCCCGAATGGTTCTCTTGTACGTTCTCGGTGCTCCTCGACCGTTCCATTCCACCACCGTCGGTCGCCTGGGACCTGGCTGGGTCCGGCGACTTTGATTTCGACTTCCTGAACTGTCTCTTGGGAAGGCTTACTTCCTGATAATCAGACTCGTCTATCGAGGACTCACCTTCCGAGGGGGTCTTGTACCGTTTGATTATGGGAATCGAGTCGAAGGACTTGGTGGTGGGTGCCTCGTTCCCCGACTCGTTGTCGAACGACGTGCCCACGTCACTCGAGGCTCCAGAGCTGGATGGCTGGTCGTCCACGTCGTAGGGAATCGGCGTCGGTACTCTGACGTACTGAACCGGCTCTAGGTTGATCACGGACAGAGGTCGATCTCTGGAGCTGCTTTCGATCCGCAGCTTCTCGGCATCGTCGTAGGACGCCTCTCTCTCGCTCCGTTTCTCGTAGTCGTCCCCAGCCTCGCTGGACTCCACCAGGTAATTGAAGTCCGGGCTCAGTCTGGAGTCCGGGGTCAGCCTGGGGCCGACGAGCAGGTCCCTGGCGCTGCACTCGGACAGGGTTCCATAGTCGAAGTTCTTGTCGCTGGATCGTAGCTGGGTTCTGATCCTCAGGCTGTACTCGTGCAGGTTCTCCAGCTTGTGCTTGGCGCCGCGAGGCAGGCTGACGTCGCTCGAGTGGCTGAACGTGCAGATGGAGTCGTGGATGCTCATGTTATCGTTCGCCTGGTCGTGATAGGAGAGGCACGGGGTTGCTGGCTGGTTGATGGTGATCACCACGCCGTCGGAGACGTGTCTGAGGCACGCGAGCAGCTCGAGCACGCCCACGCAGCCCACCAGCACGGACAACATCAGGCCCATTTCTAACGGCGATTGAACAACACGATGAAAAGGACGAGCAAGCTTCTCTACCACACTGTCATTGGGAAGCCAGGGATCGTTCGCCCTACACTGGTCACTCTAGCTTCACGTCTACTCGGCACGTTGACACATCGTGGCGTGAACGTTCATCGGGCATCCTCCGTTCCCGTGAGGATCTACGAGGGGTACCCGTCCAGAAGCATAGGCCTGATCACTTCCGGGAAGATCGAAGGGCAGTCGGGCGACGTGCGCGGCCGACCCATGTGGTGCCGTCCTCGTCGTGTCTCCTCGTCGGGTGGCTCTTGGTGTCACCTGGGTAATCCTCTAACGGGCTGACGTCACTCGGGAAAGGAACAGAGCGGAGAGAGAGGCCGAGATTCGACAAGATCCTAGAGGGGGCACCCACCACCCACGCGCGTCCACTTCTCCACGGTAGCTGGTACGGTTAGCCAGGCTTAGAACGGTTAGCACGCTGAAAGGTGTCGCGGTGCCCTGAGCAGGCTGTCCCCCAAGGCGAAGGGAGGCTAGATCCTGGTCGAGGAGGCGGCCCGGATCACGCGATGATTATCGGCTTATCCATGCTGCCGGATGGCGGCCAGAGGACTGCTTTATTTTCCGCGGGCAAACCGTTCGGACAGCGGGGCAAACTGGTGGCCGTTCGGCTCGTTATGTCGACGTAACAGACTTCGACTCGAGCCGCGGGACCGCGGCTAAGGCTAAAGTTAGCTCGAATGTCCCTGGACGCGAATCCCAGTCCTTAATGCCCGCGTACGCAGCGATCGATCACCGGCACGGGATAATTAACGCATCCCCGATTTGGCAATCGTCGCGATCGCGCGATTATTGGCTCGGCGATTAATACCTGCGATCGATGCCGCGCTCTAATGACCCGATCGTTAGACCACGAGGGTGGCCGTCCACGCGTCCACGGCGACGTCTCTGCTGTATTTCTACGTCGCCGCGGCGACACTTTGGCAGCTCTAGTCGCGAGAGGAAGCGCTTCGCCTCTTGCCAATTTCGCGAAACGTCCGCAGAGTGTTGCATTTCCCCGCTGGCTTCAGATCCCGCGGACTCGTACCGAGTGCCGATGAAACTCTCATTGCTCTCGGTGTCCGGGGGAAACTGGAATCTCCGCGACCTTGGGCGTACCGCGCCCGTCAATTAACCGGGAGAGCGTTTCGTTCTCGAGATAACAGCGCTCGGCATGGAAATTCCGCGATGTTTACGTGGCCGAGATGCGCGGCCGAATTTCTGGCGTCACTCGGGCGATTTTATTTCGGTTACCTCATCGGTTACGAATCAACGAGTCCGACCGATCTTCGATACACGTTTTGCGCGCGGTACGCCGCTCTGGCGCCTTCCCAAAGGGATATCGAAACGGCCGCCGCGGCGTCCAGCTTATCGAACCCTCGATGATCTATATTTGCGTCAAGCCAGATCTTAACACTATCCGATTGTTCTACGAGGCAAGTGATTTTCGTGGAACACAACGCTGTCCTCGATAATCCCCGGTTAGTTGTTTCTCCGACTGAATCCTTGAAAGACGGCGTTTGCGAATAACAATTCTAAATCGAACGATGCAAGGGATAAGTCCAAGAATAAGTCGTACGTCCAAGAATAAGTCGTACGGTCTTTCCGCGAAACATCCTCGTAGGAGTCTCCGAGTGGTTGCAATTCTACAGATTTTTCCGGCCCGGGTTTCATAGCCGAGTAGTCGTTTCTCTGGAGGGTGGAAGATCCTCGTGAAACCCGTAGTCGCTTGTGGAACGCCGGCTTCGTAATCCTCGTCCGGACCACTTTGTCCGCAACCGCCGCCCGAAATAAACGTATCGTCGACGACCTATCGAGACGCGAACGAAAATAAATCGCGCCTCTGTTCGTCCAACTCCAGAGGACATTGCTGCAACCGAGGAGCACCAGTTGCACGCTCCATTGCCACGCCGATCACCGGAGGGTGTGTTAATTGCTTCGACAGACTTCTCAACAGATTCCGCTAAGCCTAAGATTCAAAGAGCCGCGCCTGTACTTTTGAATAAAATCTTGCACGATAAGTTACCCTGCCTTATCTTCTCCCTAAATGCTCATTGTCAGTCCCACCGTCGGCGAACGCTCGTCGCAGTACCAAGGACTCAATTTCTGGTTTATAACCCATCCGTCTGGCAGGCAATCGCGGGTGGACCTTGACCGTTTCCCCGCGGATCGACTAGAAACCTGAGGACGCGCGCTTGGAGAGCGAGGAGCGATCGACTCGCCGTGGAAAGATGTTGGATCGACCGAGGAATCCAACCGTAGAAGGCGCGACATTACACGGCCGGCGAAGGGTCGAAATTAGTCGACCCGGTTGCCACGAAAGCCGGTTCCTCTGGAGGGAAACGGAACAATGCCAATGTTATTTCGGTCGATGATCGAACGTGTGTGCCACGGTCGGAGAAAAGCGTGCCACCGGATCTCAGCGAAGCCACTTCGCGAGCCGACCGAATTAGACCGTTGGAAACTTTGCAGCCGTGTTTGCGGACCGTAGGGCGACCTTCCCTTCGTTCCACTTGGTGCCAGGTGAATGGGGGACTCTTCGGCCTCTCTCCAGCAAAGAGTAGCGAAGTTTCCAAGCCCGTCCGTGATCTGCCCGCGAAAGAGTCACGGATCGAGAATAGGACCGAGCGTTTTCAGTGATACCGTCACGCGAGCCCTCCGCCCCTAGATTCCCATTCGATTGGATCGGATATCTCGCGCAGCCGCTGGCGAGTTCACGCCGAACGGCTCGGTGCATGCACCTTTCCCGACAATGCATCGTTAATCGGAAATAGCCCGGCATGTCGAGGCCTCCTCGGCGATCGTTTACATCTGTTTCGCAGCTTTTCGTCGAAACGCGATTCCCAAGCGAACGAGCAGAAACATTTTTAATCAGAGTCAGATTTCGCCGCGGGAATGTTCGAGAAGTAGGCGGGAAAATCGTCGCGGCGACCCGGAAACGGTTCAAGAGCAAAGACCTAGGCAGAACGCGTGGCTCGCGAGCCACGCAACCCTTAGTTCCCGTGACTTTCTTTGCCGGCCGGGGGTGTCGGCTCTTCCTTAATTATTTTTGCCGGGCCACCGTGGCTCCGGTGACCCGAATTCGCGCCATTCATCTTCGTGTTGCAAAACCCACCGGCTATTTTCGGAATCGGTCCCGTACTCGTTGTCTGGATCGTTGAATCGATTTCACGCCCGGCGAGAAATTTCCTCCACGCACTATAATGCGTGGAAGAATCGTTGGATTCCAAGCGATAGATCATCGCCGAAAGCAAACGATAGGGCAATCGATTAATTATACCCATTTCCAGTTCATGTAACACTGCGATATCGTAAGGTGACTCTGGAATTTGATTTCAGAGGCGGGGATTGGCGCGTGGAATGTTTGAGAGTCTCGCAAACTCGTCCGCGGCGACAGGTCTGGACCGGAGAGGGCCGGGAGCGGATTTTTGCGCAGCAAACGCGAAGCACGTGAACCGCGACGCTGGTAGACTCGCCCGAAATAGACAACGCGGGCAGAATTTTACAGCGACGACGCTTAAACGGCTCGTTGCGTCACCGTTACGCCATGCTTTTCTATAAAGACCGTTTGTTTGCCGTCCGAGGCTCAGACCGTCTTCCGAAATGATAGACAGGGGCTCGCGTGCGCGCGCCGTCTGCTAAAGCTGTCGCGCCGCTCCGGACCCTGTTATTTACGAGCCTGGTAACGCTCCATCGAGCTTCTCTACGAGAATTATGTGTATCGAAGCATGCGGCAGGGGTGGGATCCGTGTTTGTCAGGTGTGCTTGTACTTTATTGTCGAACAGAGTAAGAGAGTAGTTCGGTGGTTGTTTATATGTTGACTTGTCCATGAGCAGATCTGAGATGTAGAGTTTGCCGTGTCCTCGGCGCGTGTCGTGGCTCTTGTGTGGCTGAGTGTGGCGCACTTCACTTACCCGAAACTCGAGACCACCCTTCTCGCCGACGCGTGAAAAAGTCGAGGGGGGACGGTCGCGTGCAGCCGATCTTGGATCGAAGAGGAACGAAACTCGCGCGTGGATCGAGAGAGCGTGAGCTCGACGCTGCTCTATCGAGGAAGGGCACGGGTTCCTCGATTATTCTCGCGGTTCGCTCGGCTTTCGTTCGCCTCCAATTCACTGACTCTAATAAAAGACAGGGAACGATTCTCGGTGGCTGGACACGCCGCGATCGTGGTGGGAGCTTCGACAAGAAATCAAAATAGATTACCGACCGGCCACGGGTACGATTAAACGGCCGGTTTCCGGTTGGAAGAAAACCAATTCAGACGCGTTACACGGACGAGGAACGCGCGTAACAAACGAGTAGCAGCTGACGGTTCGCAGCCCCCGAGAATTAGCCCCGCTCCGAACGAAATCGATCCTTACTCAAACACTCGAATCTGCCGCGGAAGCGCGCCCAAATTCTGCGACCGATTCGATGATCCTTGGCTGCTCTGAACTTCTCGCCGCGGAACAATACTCGGCTCAATGAAGCCCTCCGGGGCTGTAACGAACTTGTTGAGTAAAGCAGCGAAGAATGCCAAAGAATCTGTTCGTTATCCCTCTTCGTTCCTTCAGCGCGACCGAGTGGCTGATTAATTGCCTCGTATTTCGGCAACGCCCGTGTACCTACGTGCATGACTGATCGCGAGCAAGATCATTAGTCACCGAGGAGCAGAGATGAGAAGGCCTCGGGTTTGGCCAAATCCTTGCAGGTTATTCGCGTTTTTGTAACATAATTCGCATTGCGCAGCGGAGACGGTGACACGAGCAAGCTTGTATGATACTCGATTCCTATTTCCGTCCATCTAAATAAAGCCGAAAGCGGCCCAGTTCCCGCGCGACGCGGCGGACAACGCCGCGCGATTGCGCGACACATAATATCATTATGCTCCAGATATTTTTGGAGCAGCCCGATTGTTTACGGCGACATCATTTATCTCTGTGCTCGAGAAGAAGAGCCTCTTAGGGGAGGCGAGGGGGAATGGCCGACCATCGAGCACGTCTATCTACTGATTTATCCACCTTCCAGTCTCGTCAGCGTCGTCGATAGATCGACCGCGATCTCGATGAACGACGCTCGCGTAAACTACGAGCGGCAGAGCGCTCGGAGCTTGGCACGGATCGCGATTTATGCGCACCTTGACAGCCGCCTGTACATTTGGGTCACCGTCAAGATTTCAGGTTTTCTTAATGCGAGCGCAATGCCGCGCGCGTAATAAAAATGCCTGGCCGAATGGTGCGGAGCACCTTCGCTGGGACTGTGGTCTACCGTCGCCGTAAATGGGGAATGTGAAGGAAGCAACGAGCGCCCCTTCTTTTTTTAAATTCTCAGGCGGAGACAAGCGTCGCGCTCGGATCGAGCGCTCCTGCAAGTCCCGCGCCGGAATTTAAACGACGGGTGTATCGAGGATCGATAGGCACGCTAGAAGCGCGAGGTGTTCCGCGGTCGGTAAGGAAGGTTTCAGTGGATGCAGACGTATCAGGACGGACAGCCGCGGTCGACGGAGGCTGCTTGAACGTCGGGCGGTAAGAAGTCTGACCAAGTTCGCCTGATACTACTTGTACTTACTTTGGCCGCCTGGGCGTTAAAGTTTCTGGGCGTCTGCTTCTCCTCGCGATTTCTCCTACACTAATCTTCTCATACCGATAATCGTCGCTGAAGATCGACTTTGCGAGGGCTACTTTCAGAGGACTTTGACCGAATCGCAGAGAAGGTAAATGGGGTGGATGTGACACTGACCTCGTCGCAAGCCGCGCATCTAGGCTTCAACTGTTCAGCGTAGTGCCTCTCGCAGAACAAAGTGTCGTCGTGCACGCAGTAAGCTAGATCCACCAAAAGTTCCTTACACTCCATGCACCGGAAGCACGCGGGGTGATAGAGGAGGCCCAGTTTGCTGGCTGATACGGCCAGGCTGCCGTACTTCAGAGGCGTGTGGCATGCACCGCAGTCCTGCGAACAAAGAAACCCACGTTAGAAGAAAAGCTCGTCGTATATATTACGCTGTGACGTTTCAAAGTTAACGTTCACACTCACGAGATCTCTCTCGAGCACCTCCTGCACGTTGCCAATGTCCAGCGCGATCTCGTTCCTCGCGGCCATGAAGTCGTCAGCACTGCTGGCGTGTTTGGGATTCAAGTGGCGACAGTAAGCCCTGGCTAAATCCTGCTTAGGCAGCTGATACGCCAATTGCCGGTCTCTGTATCGCTCGCCAGTGGTGTCCAGCCTGGGCACGGATATCTCCGGCAACATGGAAAAGTACTCCTCCACCTGTAACACCGGGATCGAGCTTGTTACTCGCGCTGTCAACGGAAGGAGAATAGATTACGGGAAAAAGCTCGGCCCCGTAGTGGCAGTAAAAGTATCGTAAAGACGAGTGGGCCGCGGCCACTGGACGCGCGGGCGATAAAGCATCCGTTCCTTGGTGATAAAGACCGGCCACGAGGCGCTAATTTATGCCGCGGGCTTTGGTAAATATCGGGGAACTGGAAGCGCGCCAGGCCAAGCGTGCACGCGCCACGCGTACACCGACTAAGGTAAATGGCCCAGTGGTGAAACAGTTAAGGAACCAGTTGAGATAATTGCAATTTCTTTTATATTTAAATAGTATATGATTATAACTAAATATAAATATTCGAAAGCGTAAAATATCTACATTCAGATAACGTAACAAGAATCTAGATTTGTTAAAGGAAATGTTTTAAATGAATGAAAACGTGAAACTGTTCATATGGCCCAGTAATTAAATGAAATTCATAGCGTGTCCCAGTCATTAATTATCAGTGTCCTAATTATTGAATATATATTTAATTGAACTATTTCTATCAGTTAATGAAAAGAAATCAATATGGTAATATTTTGGGGTGATAAAAACATTGTATTTATAATGAATTTGTGTTAAATTTTCGGCATGAAAAAATGATTAAAAGTATATTATAAAATTGTAGGTTATGTTAATATTGTGACGAGTTTAAGATTAGTTATCCTAATAATTCTTAAACAGTATTATATTTTTGTCTAGTTACTATTAACGTAAATATATAGGATATAAAAAAAATATTGACTTTGGTACAATAAATGTTAATAATTTTAAAACTTCACTGAATACTGGCATCTGTACCAGTGTTTACATAACTATTAAACACGCGTTTAATAACTGGTCCGTGTCATGGTATCGTGTACTAGTGGATAAACGCAACAATTTCAATGTTAAAAACAAAAAATTATTAAGAGATTCAATTAATTTTCAATTCTTCAATATATAATAAATCCAAAACAACTGTACTATTTAAAAAATTATAAAATAATAATTAATTACAACCTTAACAAAAATATTCTCTCGCTTGCTTGAGCCCATTAAGTAAGAAGCGAGATTGAAACTGTTGAAGCTTTATTGTAAAATAATATTTTTGCATGATATAACTATTCAGTTATGTAAGTTTATAATTATATCTATATAAAGCTAATACATTTTGCAATTATATTTCGAACAGTTTAAACGTTGCAAATTAGTAAAACTGTTATCTTCTATCTGTATAAATAAAAATGTAAATGTTCCTTCGTTCAAAATCTTAAATCTCCGAAAATTCTTCACCGATTGCTTTGAAATATTGACACAACGTTGCATTCGAATACGCGCGTGTTTTTATATACCTACTATTATATAGATGTCACACATTGTGAAATTAAACATATTAGAAACGTGCGCTGTCTCTTTTCTTTCTTTTCCATTTAACCAGACTGACAAGGGAACACCCCGAACACGGAGATTCGAAAAATTCTGAAACTTTGTGAATATGTAGGGAATTTCCTCCTGATTACAACGCAATTTTTGTTTGCTGCCCAAATTCACTCTAGGGGGGTGTAATTGACCGCTGAAAATCCGGTTATTTTCCGATTTTGTTTTATAATTCGTGAACTGTAAAATATTTTTTTCACCAAATGATAGATCTAATTAAAAGAAGTAACTTTTGTCTTGAAACTTTTTTTCTATCTCTTACAGTTCGCGAGTTATAACACAAAATCGAAAAATAGCTGAATTTTCAGGGGTTAATTTCACCCCCTTCGAGTGAATTTGGGCAGCAAATAAAAATTGCGTTGTAATCAGGAGGAAATCCGCTACATATTCACGAAGTTTCAGAATTTTTTGAATTTTCGGGTTCGGGATCTTCCCTTGTGAGTCACAGCAACGCGTGGCCGGGTAAATTATTAATAAAATTTCTTCTGAATTTTTAATTATTGGGCCTTGTTTAAGGACTGGGCCATTTACCTCACTTAGCCGGTGCCCGCGTAGTGGATCGTTCCGCGGCTTCTATTATATCCCATTAGAGCTCGATTCCACGGCAATTCCTATCGTTTCGGCGCGATCGACGGGATGTTGAATCGAAGCCGGCGCGGCGGTCGGTTTATTGAATCAGCGGGATTAAATCAAATAGAGCCGCGCATCAGGAACAGGAAACGAGCTTGTACGTAATCGAGCGGAGGATGTAAGGCGCGAGATTAAACAGAAATTGGGTGGCGAATAGAATATTAGCGACCTTGTGTGCTGGCAGGCCGGGTGGCGCCCACGCGAGGCCTTTCTCCCTGGGGTCGAATCCAACCGGGGACGAGGACTCTTCGCCTTTGAGGCCCAAACGAGACCTGACCGACACCCATTCCTCGTGGCACACATCGTGCGCGTCTCGCGGGCACTTGCAGCTCGTGCAATTCTTCCTGGAAAAGAAAACAGATCGGTGTAGTCGCTCGTGCACAGGTCGAGCCAGCTCGCTGGACGCTTAATTGCGTCTCTGTTTGCGGGCCGCGACACTAGCTTTCCTGCGGTGTCGCCCCGGCAAGATTAACGTCCCACCTCTGCTTAGGGAAGTGCTTTCGGTTCCCGTTCCCTGCGCGCAAGTGGGACGGGCATTAACAGCCTGTTGAACGTATCTATTAAACCAGGGATATCACGGACGATAAATATTTGCCCCCGCTGTTTCATTAACTCGGTATACGACTCGGAGCTGATAGAGCCTATAGTAATCTAGTTTCATCGCCTTCGGGGCGGAACCAATTCCCCGTCTAATCGATTAATTAACGCAAACACCGGTATCCCTTTTGGAGCGACACGCCCTTCCCCGTTTCTTATCTCCCCGCGTGTGTGATAAATCGCCGGAATGGCACCCTAAGAAGAAACGAGCGGCGATCGTGGCCGTGAAGGGTAACGGGGAGACGGCTCGCTGCGCAGAAGTCGTGCCCGCCCACGCGTCACACGCTAATGGTCGGATCGAACGTCAATCGTCTAATCAAGGGGATGCATTTACGGGTGGCATTCATCGCCGCGCCGTTTCACCGCACCCTTCCGGGTGTCAGCGTCAAGGCCGTCGCGATGCTAACGCGAGCTCCCCGTCCCTGGGATTCTACACTCGTCGCCGATAACTCGGGGATAAGGGGTCGCGGGGAAGCCGGCCGGCGACCAGGCCCTTATCTTCGCCGATAGCTCGAGAAAGGAGGAGGGAATAAAAAAATAAAATGTCCCAGAGGTGGACGATTGTAACAGCAGCGGGGGAGAGGACTCTAGATTCGCTCGTAAATTCCCGAAATCCGATTTACGGGGACAGGTCGAAGGGAGCGGGGAGGGGAACTTAGCAGAAGATCGGCGCGCATGGGAGCTCGTTAAAGTTAGCAGTGCCAACGGACGCATTAATGAGCCGCCATAAAAGTCGGCTTCGTAGAAGCTCGGTTCCGAAACGTGGGGGAGCTTCAACTACGACGGAACTCGACGCCTTAGTTTCGTCGAACCCACCGTGTTTTAACCCATCCGGGCGTCGCAGTACCTTCGCAGCCGTCTTCGATATTCAATCGCAAGTGTCCAAAGCGAGGGAAGAAGCTCTCGCGACCTACCCAGCTATAAAAGTTCCCCTTTCTTGGCGCAGAGGGAATGGTGATTTCTACGAAGGAACAAACTCGCGGCACCTTTCGAGAATTATACCCCCGAGGCGCAGCGACACCGTTACCATAATGTCACGTCCGTAATGTCAGGGGAACGGTCACCTTGTTTGCCAGCGGGCCATAAGTCGCGGCGCCGCGAGGAGCTTTTAAAGCGATAAAGAATCGTCGCGGCCCGGAACCGCTCGCTCTTCCTTTTTGTATCCTTGTTAGAGAGAGGGCGATAACGTTGAATCTCTCTCGAGCGGCCGGACGTCCTCCGATATTTTACGAGGTCCGCGAACGCATCGCGGCGCACCGGAGGGTGGATGCAAATTAACGTTGACGCCTCGTTAACGGCGCAAACGTGAAACATAATACTCGCACGCGGCCCATAAGTCATTCGGATTCACGGTGCCAGCGCGTCCTAGAGTCCCTTGGACCCCGAGCGCGAGAACAGGGCGACAACGATCCGATGAGAAGTTTATCGTACGTGCTCGCATAACGATACACGATTCGTCGAGTTAATTGTCCAGCAATGATTGTCACTTCCATGGAACACGATTCTTTAAAAAAACACCGGGGCCCGATTTAGCCAGTGGTCGGGCGGTTGCCACAAAATAAGCGATTAGTTAGGAACTTGGTGTTCTTGGTGTCGCGGCGCGAAGGAGATCGTCGTCGCTCGTCCACCGTAAAAATTCAGCGAAATAATTCACGATGCCACGTGCGCGTCACCCGCGACTATTTGCGTCCTTCGGCCTGGCGAAACTATAACTGCGCGATTAATTCCCCGAGCGATATATTACATAAATAGGGCGATTTGCCGCCGGCATTCCGCGATGGGTTGTACACGCGTAAACGCTTGTAAGCGGCGTCGTTCGAGCGGAATCCGGGGAAAAAACGTGAAAATCAAGCCCGCCCATCCGACTGATATTAATGCGCGTTGCGAGAAAAGAAACGGTCAGGAGGAAAGCGCCCCGGAACCGTCGTCAGAGCGTCGAGTTTATAATTGCCACGCGTTGGACGGCGACGTCTCGCGAAACCAAACGACACGTCGCCTCGTTAAACGACGATAATTCGATTTGCATGGGTCTTCGGATCGATGGAATCGCGGAGGGGAATCGTTCCGCCGACCCGCCGAGTTTCCGCGACGAATGAGCGCGTCGCGTGAAATCTTGAGCCGCGTGGAACTGCCGCGATAGACGAGCCGTGGTGTGATTAACCTCCATCAGGCTTTTCCTTCAGTTTCCACCGTAGAACGGGCAAGCGACAGACTATCGGTAACTGCGGCCACGCGCTAATTGATGGTTAATTATATTTGCACGGTGCCCGAGGCGCTAATGGACCTTTAGAATTTTAATTGGCCGCGATCTTATCGTGCAAACACCTAGCCTCCGGGATCGTTGGAGCTTCGAGAAATCGATAGGAATTCGGTTTACCTACAAGCGATCTACAAACCGTGCCACTTGTCTCGGAGAGGAAACATCAATTACGTAAATTAAGCTTCAGCCTTCTGCAACCTGCTAAGGCCCGGGCTTACTGAAAGAGTTTAGTAGAGCTTACCTAGATCCCTCTATCCCAAAACTCCAACACAGGTAAAACTACTATACCAAGCTCGTTCCCAGAGCTACCAACGCTGGTCAATTACCTAACTATCAGCTCGAACAGCGCGAACTGGTTGAACACCTTGCAGTAGAGGTGCAGAACCCTGACGCAGGCCCACTTCATGCCCGGCCAGGGCGCCAGGCTGAGGTCCAGCCCGTCCTCCAGAGGACACTTGCCGATTGCGAGGCTTCGTTTCAGTTCCGCGCCGGAGATCGTCGGGAATCGATTTCTCCTATCGAGCATGGGGTTCCTCCTGCCGCGCGGGGTCTCCACGGAGCCAGGTATCATTCCCCTCTTGATCTCGGCGCCTGACAGCGTCGGGTACCTGTCCCGCCGATCCAGGGACACAGCTTTTCGGTAGAGGTCCTTCTCGGGGACAGAGGGGCACCTGGCGTGTATAGTCTCGAGAAGTGGCGGGCTCATGGGTCGCTTCTTGGGCTCGGGAATCTTCACCCTGATCCCCTGGGGCTCCGCGCCCGGCGCTGCCACGCACGACACCCTCACCTCCATCTTCGGGCCCTCCTGGCTGGGTCCTTTCGGACTCATCCTGGGGCCCGCGCCTGGGAGTAACTGAGGCGTCGTGTGACGCCTCTGCAGCTTGTCGTTCAGGATTGCCTGCTCGGCGAGGAACCTCTGGTCTTCGCCATCGCTGGTCGTTCAGTGTCCTTTGTAGAAACCCTGCACACGGCCCGCGTGTCTGGACGTTTCTGCTGGTTTGGTGGATCGCCGGGGTGATTAATAAGACGCACGAATCCCCTCGCAATTGCTGACAATCATCGGTGCATCGCGGATCATCCTGGCTCCACCGGGTGAGAACGCGCGAACTTGCTCGCCTACGCAGCGACCTTTAGAGGCGAGGGTTCTGGAAAATTAGGCGCGGGGTACTCTCTCTTTCTCTGGGCAAAAAATGAACTGCCGAACAATGAAAAGCGGCGAGGATGATCGAACGTTCCTCTCGCGTGGAAAAAAGCTTTCTAGCGCGCGCCAACCCATTCCATCTCCTCCCTATCCCCCTCGAAGATGATCAGGATTGGCGGAAGGACGGGTGATAAAAAAGAGGAACGATGCAGCGATCGATTAGGCGAGCCGTGGGTCGTAGGATTCTCGCGAGACGTTTGTGGCAACGGCCCGAAACTCCGAGTCGCGCGCGGAGTTTATAACGCCGGCTGAATGGAGGCGGATAGTTTGTTTTATTATCGATGAGAGGTCGGCTGTCTTCGCAAAAATGATTGCAGACAGCGGCGAGGAACGCACGGACGACCAGCGCGAGCGGCCCCGATGCGTACGGGCCGTTTGGATTTATTTTCATTGCGGAAATCGCCGCGGTTCACGAAGTCACGCGGTTATTTATAGGGCGGAGGATCCTCGAGGTAGCCGTGGCTGTCGCTCGGGCGAAAAAAAAAGGACGCGTGGCGTGGAAAGGTCGAGCCGCCTCGCCCCGTTCCAAAGGACGATCTTCTCCGTAACGACTCCAGGTTACGAACCTTCCCAAGGAGAACGAGTCAACCTTTAATCCGACATAGGGTCTTCGCAGAGCCTTCCCCTAGGTACTTCCTAGAGCGTGATAGCTACTCTCGATTTTACTCCAAGACCCGCGCTCGAATCCGATCATCTGAAACGTGTTACGGTACCTTCGTTCGATAGAAACGATAATCTTTACGTCTGAAAGGAGCTCGACAGAGGCCTGCGACGCGTTCGCGTACAGGTTTCCGTGGCCGTGCTATATCAATAAAATTGGAGTGCTATTCGTTGTCGCGCCGAGATTATCTCGATAACTCTGACGTGACAGATAACGGGTCGAAGGCTGTCGTCCAGCGTCCTTTATACGTCCACTTGCGTTCTGAAGAAAGCGAACGGAATTTCGGATTTGAAGCAGCTACGCCGGCGAGTCGAGGATCAATCGGGTAATCGGCCGGATCACCATGAACCCTCTCCTGGCTGCTGACATCCTATCGATATGAATTTCGATCGCGAGCTGCCCATTTCGTAGCTCGAACGTATAAATAACGCGTTAGACAGCAGCCGGTGGGCAGTGGTGTACGGTGCAAGCGGCGAGCGCAAACAGAATTGACGTAAGCGAAAAGAAGGGAGCTAGTTCCACGTACACACGGTCGCGATATACATCGGACATTAACGGCTTAATAGAATCAGGGCCGAGCGACGTCGAGCGGCGATCTTTCATCCATTTCTGAAATGGCTTTACCTGGAAGCGGACTATTCCGTCGCAGGTGAATCATCGGGCCGTGCACGAGGGAGAAAGAGAGAAAGGACAGAGGTCGGCCAGTTAGTCAGACCCCGAATTGCACCCAGGCGAATGTCGTCCGCCAGGAATACGATCTGAAAGCTCGTTGTTCCAGCCTGGGAATGGACTCGGGAGAAAAACGCGTGTCGCCCGTGAATCATCGGTCCGCGCCGCTCCGAGGCGGGCACGAGGCAGCGTCGCGCGAGCTTTCCGTTGCAGTCACCTGAAGGATCTCGATAAAACTCCCGCGGCGAGATAAGATAGTTAATAGCAGATAAGAAGTTCGGGCTCCGCGAACCCGCCACGCGGATTCTGTTGTTCGTTGCTAGGTTTATCGAGGGAAATCCGAGGCGTCGGTTATTTATACGCGCGTTGCGGACACCAGCCGCCGACAAAGCGTAGAGAATCGTTCGTTAAAGGCCGTGACAGGTGTCACAGGGCGCGAGAACGACGGCAGGAAGCTTTCGCGTTGGAACAACACGTACGTCCAGCCGGTAAGCCGAGCTAACTATCGAGATCGGACGCGGCGGCTAATGGCTATTAATTAGATAAATGCTCGCTATATTAAGCGCCGCTGATGCTCGCCGCGCCGTTCGAAATAGCCCCGTCGCGGGATAACACGCAGTTTCGCGGTGTTTCGTCTGTCAGGAGGCTTTCACTGGCCTTTCCCCGAAAGTGAACTTGACATTCGTACGCGCACTAATGCCGTCGCAATTAACACCTGCCCGGTAATATTAAAAGAGGAGCGAATCGACTACAAACGATAGAGGCAGGAATAGGCTTGCCCGATACCCCAGTAGTATTATTTTAGCCGCAATTCGAAACAGCCGTATTTCAGCAGGAAATGAGGAGAACGTTCGACCTCCGCGCGCCTCTGGAAATATATTGGCATCGCCTACCACACGTGTGTACACAGAGAAACACAATGCGTGGCCCGACAGATGCACCGCGGAACAGCGGAGCAAGATAAAGTATGACACTGCCCGGATTCGACGCACTGTCCTCGGCGAGCCGCACCGCTTCTAAGCACCTGGGGCTTCCCTTCGCGAGGTGAAAACCGCAAGGAGCGAGACCGTTAACGCCGCGGCGGAGGCACGCGGTCGCGCCAGCGCGGGAGATTCGAATTGACTGGTAGCGCGAGCCACGCGAGTGCATTCGCAGGAGGAGCGTACTTCAAACTGGCGCCATGAGATTCGACGAGGACGTAGGTAGCTGTGTACCTATAGTTAATACCGGGTGGCACGAGAAACAGTAACAGCGGCGCACGCGCGGATCCCGCTGATGTCGTCGAAAGCTCCGGACACCAAGCTCCCACCTTGTCCTCAGATTGCAACCGAGAAGAGTGGAATTAGAAGCGGCCTGCTGGCCGACCAGCCGCGTACCCTCCACTCTGCTGCCCTCGAGGATTTCGACGGCACCCTCCGTGGGACAGGAACAATCCCAACTAGGACGATGCTCCTGTAATGGGTCCCTGGGAGCTTTCCACGCGTCCGGGCTGCGCGACGTGCCCGCGAGGGACTAGGACTCGATATAGAAGCCGATAAGATCGCGACGGACCTCGGAGGAAGCGTGTGTTTTGCTCGGTGTTGAACGCCAGGCTCTTCGTTATCGCGCGATTGAAGGTGTCGAGCGTGTAAATCCCGGTGTAAAACGACACCGTGGCATTTCGCTGCGCTCGTTAACGCGTGTATTCGACACCGCGGAATCAGCATTTTCGATTACGCTAATCGAGTCGCGGCTGAAAACGCTTCGGTTCCTCCTCGAGCTGGAGGAAAATTATCGGGCGCTCGGGCCGCAGATGCAGGCAAGACGCGTTAAGATCAATCAGCCTGAGATATTGGCACCGTCCTCGCCAGGAAGCGACGTGTTTCCTCGTGCTCCTGTAATAAGTCCGACTATGATTCACGAACCATTTAACGTTTACTGTTCCGAGCGGTGTTGCAACGGAAAATTGCAACGGAGCTGCGAAGGTAACGCGCGTTTCACGTCCCTGCCCCACGCTGATATTACCATGCATTTCGCGAGATCCTCGTAGCGCTTCGACTTTAATTATCGTTATTATTTACGCAGCCGGAGCACGGTTTCTCCACGACGGCGCGGGGGAATGATGAGCGCGTACCAAGCTACGGCTCTGACTCTTTGCGAAATAAGCCAGCGAAATGTGGCTCTGGAAATGGTACTTTTCCTCTTGAAGCGGCGAGATTGGATAATCTCCAGTTTTGGCGAACACTGGCGGAGAGTGAAGGACGAGCGAGTGAAACGCGCTCTCGTCGGGTGGTCGCGTTCGAAACCCGAGGTGAACGTACCTGTTCATGTCACATTTCTCGCGGGGGGTGGGGATGGGGGGGGGGGGGGCCAAGTATCTGTCGCGGACGTTTCGATTTTTCGCGTTTACGTAAGAGGGGAACGGTAATGACGCGAGAATTCCTGCCTGCCCTAGCCCCCAAATAGCGGCGCAGATTTGCCACGAAAGCGTGACATAACTCGGGCAGATTTTGGCACGGGTCGGCCGAGCACGACCGAGCGCCGGGACGCGCAAGACAGCCTGTCGTAAACACGCGCGCGTCCGTTTTCGGATTTTCGCCCGGACTCGAGAAACTCTTCCTGCAGGGAAAGATGCTTTGACGAGCGTGTGCGAAACTGTCTTCAAACTGGCTATAAATTTCCATCGGATTATGCGACGGTTAGGATTATGTAGGCTTTCGTGTGGGGGAAGAATGACGAAAATTGGTGGTACGTTGCAAGCTTCGGCAAAGATCGAAGACGGTATATTACCGGGAAGCGGATCCGCGAATCACCTTGGCAATGAGTGGGTGACTTATTCTGGTACGGACGTGAGTAAGATTTATCTGACGGGCCCGCGTATTTTGGCCGGACGCGGGTTTCTAGTACGTTCGCGGGCGTGAATAAGCGTCGAGCTACTCTGTAACAATAAGCTTCCCCCCGTAACTCCCAAACGCGCCCGCCATGAAACTGCACAGACCAGACTCCTCCGTTTCGAGCCACTCCATCTTTCATCTTTCATTTTTCGCACGGGGGATCCTTCAAGGGGCAATTTCCCCGAACCGCGTCACGAAGTACAACAATCAGCCGTTCTGGACGTCATTAATCTCGCGACGGAAACGCAGCGTAATATCGGTCGATTCTACAGCGGACAGGTTAGAGGAGGACTCGCTTGTTCGCTGTCGCAAACTGTCGCCTCCGAATAATTCCAATTGCGTAAGCACGCGCGGCCGCCCGCACGTTGCCTCGCACACGCGGAACAGAGTTGCAAAATTCTGCGTTCGCTGGTCACATGAAAAGGCTGCGTCCCTCGAAACCGCCACTCTTTCTGAATCGCCCTTTTAATCCCTCTACGTTAATCTTTCGAGAAGCTGATTTCCTTACAGCGTGCAGTCGTTGTTGTTGCGTGCGTCCTCGAGGGTGCGGTCGGTGCGTTCCTCCTCTTGAATATCTGGCGGCGGAGCGACGGCGGCGATCGGAGACGCGCTGGCAAGGCCCAGCGAGAACGCTCTTCTAACTCCTCGCCTCCTCATGGCGAAATTCCGCTCCCTGGATGGAAACCGCGGCGTCTTCTTCCTCATGTCCGTCAGCTCCTTCACCGACAGCCCGTCCTCCCAGACCATCGTTGCTGGCACTCGCGGCACACGGGCGAACACGCCAACTTTTCACGAGTGAACGCTTATCGGTCGAGGAGACACGGCCGCGCGCCGAGATAACAGAACCTATCCGACTATCGAGAGGTAGGCCGACCTTCGGGCGCTGGTACGCTGAAACGAGACGCGGGTGAATAAGGCCAGCTGACTGAACGACGGAGCACATCCAGTCCCGTGGCCAGCGAATCCAATTAACTTAATGCGATTATGGAATCTACCGGTGTGCCCAGCTCGTTCCTGAACCGCTGCTTCCAAGCGCGTCACGCACGTGACGATCGTTCACAGTGAGTTCAACCACGGTAACCCACAGATATTGCCCACAATTCTGTTCCTATCGATCGCGAGTAGATCGAGATCGGTGCTGAGAGTATCTCCACGCAGATCCTCCGCTGTTGCTCCTGATAATCGGCTTTGGACCACTCGGAGCGTCTAGAGTCCCTCTCGAGATGCAAGTTCGGCGTGAACTTGGTGTTCTGGAACGCCACTGCGGTTTCATCGGAACCGCCGAATAATACCGGTTGTGAGGTCGGGCCCCGCGGATCGGCTGGTGAGCACCGATTGGGTTAAGCTGGCTTCCACGTCGATCCACGCACGAGATTCGACTGGCTGCTGGTCGTCCTCGTCCGTGCGGCACATCGCGTTCCGCTTGAGAACAGAAGCCTCCGCGACCTTCGCACGGTGGTTTCCATTACCGGCACCGTTCTTCCGGATCGTACGTGTTCCGTGCCGTCGCACGATTTACTCCGTGTACAAAGGTGCAAGTCCACTTGCCGAGCCTGTTACGCGTCACCGTCTCATTAAGGCCGTTGGAGCTCTTTTCTACGAGTCTCCGATTACCCAATGAATCGTGGGCTTTATCGATGAGTTATGCCTGCGGGCTGCCTGCTCCCAGCGCGCGTCACCTGCCCGTGATCGCGCAGCAGCGTTTCAAAGCCTCTGGTTCGAACTGAAAGGCTGCACGTACGCGCCGACTGGAACGACCGAGTGCCTCTTATTGGGCAATTGAGGAGGAAAGCTCGTTGCTCGACATTGAGTCGGACTTTGACTCCCGGCTGTGCCTGGCAGCTGCAATAGCCCGAGCCTCGCTTCTAATCTGTCCCCCCTACGCTCCGTCGTAAATTCAATCCCAACTATGAAGATCTTATCGCCGGGTTATTTACGGTCATCGATGTCGACCGAAACGCGAGCGCCCGAAAGGAGGCTGGAATTTCGCGCGCGAAACCAGCCGCAGACGCCTACCGCCAACAGGCTCGCAAATTAATTAATGGCAACGGTTATTGCCAGACGCGACGCGAAACACTGTCGCCCGCGACGCGAAACACTGTCGCCCGCGACGTATAGACGGCCGTGGATCGCGTAGCGTATTCACGGGAGCACCGAATGCGACTGAAGCAACAATGCCGGCGGTGTCCTCGTCGATAAGGATTATCACAAATGAATAACATCGTTATCTCTGGCCTCTGGCGGAGCGTTACGATCGTTCCTTGAAACGAGCACCGTTAGAAGGGCGTTTAACATTCCATTTACATACGCACGGTGGCTTGACAGGCATGCGTTTCTTGTGCTCCGCTAGCGCTGCCAGCAGGAGAGAGGAGAGTAACCTCAGCAGCGGGTTGAAGAACGCTAAGTCTTTAATTGGGATGTGACAGTTCGCGGCCGAGTATCCAGAGGAGAGTGCTACCTGTCGGGTTTCTCAGAGACGGAGAATCCTTACTATTAAGACTTCTAATCTAATTACCGAGCTCCGCGAGGGGATGGAATTCCCGGCGCGAGCGTTCCTCTTCCTCGAGGTAGACCGTCGTAACCCGACACCCTGGTCCCTGAAATGCCAGCAACCCCCGCGGATCGTCCATTTCGCACCACTTTAAGTCACACCGAACCGGTGGATCGAAAGGAGGGAGGGCGATCGAGGGAAACCGAGCAGGCGGTAAATCGATCGCGACTGGTGCGAGAACAGGCTGGGACCGGCGAGGATACACCGGCGAACGTGCACGTATCCTGTCGCAATAGCCGGCCACGCGTTTATTTGTTGTAACCGCAAAGAAACTTACTCCATTACGGAGATGGCTGGTTGCCAACGGATTCGCAAGTCGGAACGTGACACAACGCAAACATGCTACCCCATCGCGGCGCAACGAACCTTTCTTTCCACCGATCCCTTCTGTAAGGTAAAAGTACCAATAACTGGACACTTAAGGGGGAACACCACTGTGACGGCCGGAAAAGTATCCAATTTTTAAAAAAAAAATTTCAGGAATAATTTATAGTTTTCATGGAAAAAACTTAATACCTATCTTTAGTACGCTGTCTAAGAGACTATATAAAAATAAATAAATAGAAAAACATCTATAAATTGTAATATATTAATTAATCTTCTAGACCTCCTCACGCGAGCTGGTCGAATGTGTAACTATGGAACAGCATGTCTGAAATCAAATTTAATTTTTTTTTTTATAAACTATATGAGTGTAGTTTCCGTTGTACGTACCGATTTCTTAAAAAAATTATTTTTGTAAAAATGTTGCGCTTTAGAAGAAAAGTTTCGAAAATCCGCGAATAAGATGGACAGTTTTCCGAGCGTATTTGAAAAAATTTGTTTTCAATCAAAGAATCCGTACGTACAACGGAAACTACACTCATATAGTTTATAAAAAAAATTAAATTTGATTTCGGACATGCTGTTCCATAGTTACACATTCGACCAGCTCGCGTGGGTGAGTCTAGAAGATTAATTAATATATTAAAATTTATGGATGTTTTTCTATTTTCTTTTTTTTGTATAGTCTCTTAAGACAGTGTACTAAAGATAGGTAATAAAAATTTGCTATGAAAACTGTAAATTATTCCTGAAAAACAATTCTTAAAAATGGCTTATTTTTCCGGCCGTCACAGTGGTGTTCCCCCTTAAGGATATCAAAGCTGTATATCTTAAAAATGGACTAAAAATACATGTCCTTTTTAGCCAAAGTGTCAATATTCAGATAAATGTTACTTCTTTCTATCAAATGAGCTGCTACTAAAAACTTGTTTTCAGTGCGTTATTTTAATTAAATTGAGTAAAAACACAAGTAGTTATGTGTACCAGTACATGGACAATAGAATTCTGATTTGTCCCAGCGTCCCATTTTTGGTGTCCCAATACCTGATCAATGGGGAAGATGAAAGCTCGGCGCAGAGGGCGCCACTAGTGTTTGTGTGAATGGTTTGCGCGAGAATTTTTCATTTTTGGAATGTATGAAGTGGATAGTTACATAAGATTTTATAATTAGTTATTCTACACCGATGACAAGTGGCAGTGGGGTCATGAGTGGGAAAAAGTTACACTCATGTTCCCCATGCTATAACTACTAATAATTATGCTATAAGTCAATGTTATTTTTTAAATAAGACTATTTATTATTAAATAAACAATTTCTTAATAACGATTTTTAAATTAGCAGAAATTTTGGTTAATTCATAAAATGATACTTCAAATGCGTTCTTTTTTGATAGATCTTTTTTGTGTCATTAATTTTTTAATTTCTTCGTCCATTTTCTTTCTGTTCGTTGCTGCTGCTTTTTTAACTGCTTTTTCATCAGCTTTTCTTTTTTTATTCTTCTTTCTTTCTTCGATTTCCTTTGTTTTTTCAATTTCTCTTTCTGAATTCTTAAATAGTGTTCTTGCCATTCATCAGATGTCAGTGCGTGACTAATTGTTTTCTTTTCCTTCTTCTTTTTTCAATTTCTTTTGGCATACTCAATACTCTTTGTAAAGGCAATGGAAATTTTTTTCCGGATTCTTCTTCAATGCATGTAGTATTAATATCTGTGAAATTTTTTTTATTAAAAGTCATATAACTAGTGTTACAAATAACATTATAAGTAGTTGTAGTAAAAGCTTTGATACATATGTACCTTTGCTTTTATTACATTCAGTGTTTTGAATTTCATTAAGAATAATAATATGTTAATTTTCTGTAGATTTTGTCGTACGTAAATCTTTTACTTCTATATGAGCCTCATTTTCATTACTGACATTCAAAATTTCTTTATTCATAGCTTCTACTTCAATTGCATTGGCATTTAAAGGTTCTTTATTCTGTGGAAAATCGTTGCTGGATCCTGCGAATAAGATGTCGTTGCCACAGACTGTATTTATTTATCATTAGTTTATATATATATTTAAGTCAAATATTTGACATAATAATAATTACAAACCTTGATCAAAAGTATCTTGAAGACGCTCAACAGCTGGTCAAACTAACAACATTAATCGGATTTAAAGTTTGTGTATTTAAAATTAAGTTATTCGCATCTTCTTGTTGTATTAAAACTATTTGTGCATTATTAATAGCTACATCTAAAGGATTAGGCATGCAAGGCAGTGACTGTTCAACCTCTACTATGATTGCATGCAAGTCCGCAGTATAATCCTCCCCATTAACACTCACACAATTACTCACAATTTCTCCTACAGTAAATAGTATTTAATTATAATATAAGAAAATAAGTAAACCATTCTTGAATAGAATACAAACATACAACTTAATTAAAGAAATATTAAAGTATTTTAATAATAGTTATGAAATTTATATACTTATATTTTATACTTATAGTATATAAATTTACAATTAATATTACAAATATTAAAACATTTAATCTAGTTGTATTTTGTATGAAGTTTCACCAGTGAGATGTTTCATGCTGAGCCAATACTGGAACAATCCCTCGTTAATACTTTTGGAAATCTTGACGGTTCCATTGAATACAGCGTTTTGAAAGTTTTGAAGATCAACTACATTTAATCTACTTTCAAAATACTTCAGATGTTCCTTATCTTTATCTTTGCTAGATGGTATAACTTCTAAATTTTGCACTTCTGTACTTTTCTTCATTTTTTTATTTAAAACATTAAAATATACTGCTTTTGCATTAAATGGAAACAGTCCACGCGCTTTGAAGCCATGCTGGATAGTAATTTGCAAATTAGAAAAATAATCGATAGCTGTCTTTAAAATTGGAGCAAAATCTCGTTTTAATTTTTGTGAATACGTAGTCCTCCATTCGTCGGCAGCCTTCTTCCATTTCGCTTTCAAGGGGTGAAAGACGGCAACATCCAGTGGTTGTAATACATGCGTTGCATTTGGGTACAATGCAATTAATTCTATTTGATTGACTTTGCAGAACTGTGATAGGGCTTAGGTCATATGTGACGAATGCCCATCGAGATAAAAAATTACTGGAAATTGAATTCTATTTGATACAAGCCATGGATAAAATTTCGTAGTTATATAATCAAGGAAACTTTCTGCTGTCATCCACCCACGCTCTGTATTACCAATGATTCATCCTAATGGTAAGGTGTTGGTAATACTTGCTGGTATTCTTTGGTACCAAAAGAGTATCATTGATGGGAGCATTGTACCTGCAGCATTTACTGTAAATAATGTAGTAATACTTTCTCTTCATCTCCATGTACAACTTTGTATACGGTCTTAGCCCCTCTCCGAGCGAGCACTCTGTCTGCCTTTGGGACCAGAAAAAAAGCAGACTCGTCCAAATTGAATATTCTGGATGGGTCTATATTGTGTAGATTTATTTTATTTAAATAAGTTTCAACTTCCTGAAACCAATCCCTGAGGACTTCTTCAGTAGCGGATGCTCTGCTTATGGATCAATTTTGAGCGAGTCTTGGGGAAATTTCTGGGTGTCCACGGCAAAAGCTCTCCCACCAATGCCTACCTGGCATATTATTTGTAAAAGGATTTGGTCCGTTCAGCTCAATGACCAGTTTCTGAATTGTTTCAAAAAGCTGTGACTTTGAAATGGGAAATCCCCTTTCGCTGCAATGGAAGATCCATTCAACAATGTGTTTTTCTTCACTGTATGTTAAAATGGTACTAGGTCCTCTAACACCTTCAACAGAAATTATTTCATTTAATTTTGCCCACAATGTCGTTTTCGAAACTTTGAATTGCTCTGCGGCTTTTCTAATCGTCACTCCCTTTTGCATTGCTTCTAACGCATTATAAACATCTTCTTGATTATATTTCTTTTTATTCTTTTGCACTTCCCTTCTATTTTCCATTTTAAAATCTATAAACTATACTATTTCAAACGATACTGAAAGTAAAAAAAGCAAAATGCAGCCTGCAATTGACTAAAAATATGACTTGAAAATAAAAAACTGTTAATTTATGTACAGTATACTTGTACTTACACTTTTCATATACAAAAATTTGTGAAAACACAGACACTTTATCGGTTCGATAATGCGGTCAGGTATTGGGACTTCCCTTAAGTGTTTAAAATGCTGGCAGGCCGACCAACTGGACGGCTGGTCAGTTATCGGGACAACGTGCAGAGGACAAGATTATTATGTACCGATACATGAACACGTATATTTTTAATTAAAACCAACATTAACCGATCAATGTTTAGTTTTGTATGTAACAAGAAACTTTCTAAGATTCTGTACATACGTTTTTTTCTCAGAAAAACGTTATATAACGATTATTATCACCTTAACAACTAACTGTATTTTTCTTAAGAATTACTTAAGAAATCTACGCAGAATTCAAGTGCATGCACCTCCGATATTTAAAGACTGTTTTATATATTAATCTTTAAATCTGGGGCTTTCTTAATTTTTTATATAAGAGATCAAGTTGCAAAATAACATATATTCCCAACAATATTGTTCTAAACTTTCGATGAAGCTTAGTAAAAATATAAATGTCATTGGTGTCCAGGTTGTGGGACGTGTCCAGTTATTGGTAGTTTTACCTTAAACACGATGCGGTTACATGAAAACTCGGATTCCCAGCGAATTTCTCTAAGAACGTATACAGCAATTAACGACGTAGAGGAGATGCCTAAACAGACTCACCCAGCGCCGTGATAAAGGGAGTCCTGGCAGGCGAAGGTGCGGGACGCGTAACTTTCCCACTTGGTGCACATGGTTGACCCGCTATAAGTTTTCTCCGCGATCCTCGCACGTGCTCGCCACGTGGAAACGTGGCGCGGTTCGCGGACGATGCTCGCCGGACCGTGCGGGTCGAAAGAAACTCTACAAATGGAAGGAACCGCGCGAAGGCCGCGTCGCGTAGCCCCTTCTGTATCGCGAGCGCTTCTTCCCGCGCTGAATGACCGCGGGTTGGGGGGGGGGGGGTGTGGAGAGCAGGGGCCGACGGAGGGAGGAAAAAAAATTAAAGGGTAAAAAGTAAATTTGACAGGCAACGATGGCTCGCGCCCGACTCTCGGCCGCGCCGATGACTTTATCGCCGGGTTATTTGTCCCGATAGCGCGAGCAACCGGTCGATCATACTCTAAATTTAGCCGAGCGGCTGAGCGATCGACGGGGCGAACGAGGCAGCAGATACTATGTAGCTAGAGGCGCGGACCCGCTCACGCACGCACGAACGCACGCACGTACGTCCGGGTGAGAAGGCAGGAATGCACGCGCTGCTATCCACCGCCGATCGAAATCCTCCAGAAGGGAGAACTGTCCTCCGCGCTCGCGCCCCGTCAATGTCAGCTGATCGGACGCGAGCGCTCCACTTTGCGCGGGGTCGATGATTTATCGCTGTCCCGGAGGATAAAGCGCCCGTTCATCGGCTGTGCTCGCCCGCGGAACGGCGCTTTCGTGAAAACCGCGTCGGTCCACTGGATCCGAAGAGGCCCGCGCGCGTTTCCATCGAGCGTGTCGACCGCGGCGGAGGGGGGGGGGGGAGGGGACGAAGACGGGAAGCCTGCTCGGTTTTAGACAGGCCGCGACGTTGCGCGAACACTGGCGGCAAGTTTTCCTCGCTTTTCATCGAAACGGCGGGGGGGGGGGGGGGATCTCGAGGCCACGAATCGAGGAGCGAGAGGAGAGGGCGTTAACAACGGGCAGCAGTGTCTTGTCGCTCGAGATGCTTATCGAGCGACGCGTCATCGGTATCGAGCGCGACAGCGAGTCGCGCTGGATTTGGAGAAATGTCGCAGTTCTCGTCCGAGTGGAAGACAATCGATGGTCGCCAGCAGTGGCGCAATCAGTATGCATAAATTATCGCCGGCGAGTGAATGAACGCCTACGAGGGCGGGCTCGCGGTCTTTCAATTTCTTTAATGGCAATAATTTATCAGCGGCTGCCGATGGTATTACTTAACGCTGCCTCTCACAATCGCGGTAATGAAAATCCCGGGGTGCCTGCTTCCAACATCCATACGCCTGTTTCGACGCAACGGTCGCGTCTTGTCGCGGGACCAATCGATCCACGACGTGTCTCTTAATTAAAACGTCAGCGGTACGTCAGGGGGGAAAGTTAATTTGTAACGTTATGATTAACGGTGACGAGGATTGGATGCATAAACGCAGATGACAGCCGACGATAACGGAAAGATACTTAGGCAATCGTGGAGTTCAGTGGACTCTGCGAGACAGGGAAATCGAATTCCCGTCGCGTATTCGCGTCTGGCGAAAAAACCTATGTAAACCGAGGGGGGCCGTGCTTTTACCGGGAATTCTAATCCCTCGCGTGCTTTCCTCGCCCACGCGCTGCATTCCGAATCCCGTCCGACGACAGACCGACGATAGAACCACGACGCGGAGTGATTACGCGTACAAGAGCGTAGCCGCGATATCTGCTCGCGAGTATAGACGCGATCGAGCGCATCGATACAATCCCTCGTTGCGCGTAAATGCTCTTTCCTCGTTCCAGATAACGCCGCGCTCATTGTGCGACGTTATCTTCGCTAATGGCGCACCATTCTTTCCCGTATCTCATTTCGCGCGGCCGTCCAAAGGCTGTCGCAAGGATGACACCGGGAACGAATCGCTACGTGTAAAATCTAGTATCAGCGTGACGAATCGTCGGTGCTCTCGTTGGAGCCGTTCGATAAGCGATCCGTCGTTTAATCGATCACTCAGATTTAGTGGTTTGTTTTAAACGAGCGGCGATAGCTTGGCGAATTATCGAGGCGTTTGCCAGCCGTGGAATTATTGCCAGTTTATGGTGGATATATTTCGCGCTACTTTACTGGCGGTCAAGTCAAATAAATAGCGGGGCGCGCACGGGCGAAGCTGCGAGCGCGATATCTCAGCGGACCGATGCACAGTGGTTCGAGTGTATACTACATGCTAGCTGGACAAAATTATTTTTTCGCCGGTTCGGGTTTATATGGAGTTCACATTGTTAGAAAACAAACCTGATTCGTATTACAGTTTATTATTTCACTAAAAATATCAATAAAATAAAAATATGACTAATTCAATAAAGGAAAAAGAACAAAACGGCAGTATTGTACTTTAACTATAATTATCAGTTATAACATTATGTCTATTCCTGTAATTTCTGAGTTTCGAAGTTTAAAACTTTGTTTTTGAAATCAGTTTTCTCTGTATCGTTATTAAAATAGTGTTTTACTATATGTTCCACGTCGTTCCACGCGACCAGGGTTGAATGTACGGAAAGTAGAGACTGTCTATTTTTTTTTAATCAAATGATCGATCTGCAAAAATTTGCAAAACTATGTTTTGTGAATTGTTTTCGAGTGCGACGCTCGGTAGCCACCACTCAGTGGTTCGAGTATACTACATGGTAGCTGGACAAACTTATTTTTTCGCGGTATTGGGTTTATATGGGGTTCAAATTGTTAGAAATCAAACCTGATTCATATCACAGTTTATTATGTCACTAAAAATTTCTACTGCCGAGCGTCGCACTTGAAAACAATTCACAAAACATAGTTTTGCAAATTTTTGCAGATCGCTCATTTGATTAAAAAAAAATAGAAAGTCTCTACTTTCCGTACATTCAACCCTGGTCGCGTGGAACGACGTGGAACACATAGTAAAACACTATTTTAATAGCGATGCAGAGAAAACTGATTTCAAAAACCAGGTTTCAAACTTCTAAACTCAGACATTACAAGAATTGACATAATGTTACAACTGATAATTATAGATAAAGTACAATAATGTCGTTTTGTCCTTTTTCCTTTATTGAATTAGTCACATTTTTTTTTTATTGATATTTTTAGTGAAATAATAAACTGTAATACGAATCAGGTTTGTTTTCTAACAATTTGAACCCCATATAAACCCAATACCGCGAAAAAATATGTTTGTCCAGCTAGCATGTAGTAGGGTAGGGTGGGACTGAAAGTCCCGTTTTTCGTATAAACCTATGTAAAATTTAGTATTAACAATCTAGAGATATCTGGTGTTACTTTGTATAAACTATAACTATTATGCTTTACGTTCACGAAGTTTGTTTGTTGATACTGTTATTTTCTGTTGAGTTATACCACAAATTGCTTGTCAATGCAACATGGACTTCTTGCCCCGCGCACGGGGCAAAAAGTCCATTGCATAGGGTAGAAAGTCCCTAATGTCTTGTCGTATAATATTAAACTAAATAAGTACAAAACTCTATTCAAATCAACAAATGTTTATTAAACCTATTCTTTTTGGTATACAATATTGAAAGGAAAGCATGACTCTTTACCAAAAAATAAAAATATAAGTCAAAGGCTCACTTTGAACTAAAAACTAAAACAAAACGCAACTAAACTAAACGCAAAAACTAAAACAAAAACACTATTTAAAGACATTGGCATTATTTCTTTATAGTTTGGCCATCTTATTATGAAAACAAATAATAAAATATATAATTTCAGCCTGAGGAACTTTTTGCCCCAGTGGTACCTCTATAGTTTCTGCGATATTTACGTTAGAATATATTATCATTCAGCAATAAACAATATCATGCACACATTGCTACAGGAACATACAATCTTAATGTACTTAGCTGATACGCTTTTAAACTGTGGTTTACTTCGTCTAAAACAACAAAGACGAAGTATTTCTTTTAGTTTTCAATACATAAAATAACGAAGGCGTCGTGTAATTCGCACCAACGTCCAGGAGCGACTGGCGACTCTGTGGTCACCTCCGTTTCTTCTCGCCTTTTACTTACATGGAGAGTATTTTAGGTGTCCGCCTCCGATCATTTTGATTTTTGGATATGTTATAGAGGACCGAAAAATAAGAAATACGTGTTTTTTATTTTTCCCCGTTTTCATATTTGGGCGGTGAAAACTGCGTTCAAAGTTAGGGTTGAAAAATCATTTTTGTGGAAAAAATGGACTTTTTGAAAATCTGGTGAGTCAGTCATATTTCGCATTCAAAGACACAAAATTCGTCCATTGACACTATTCCCCTATCTCTAATAGTTCTCGAGATATTCCACAAAAATCATTTTTCAACCCTAACTTTGAACGCAGTTTTCACCCCCCAAATATGAAAACGGGGAAAAATAAAGAAACACGTATTTCTTATTTTTCGGTCCTCTATAACATATCCAAAAATCTAAATGATCGGAGGCGGACACCTAAGATACTCTCCTTGTTAGTATACTGCGAAACTCAATACATTGTTTAGGAATAGAGATTTTGAATTCGGGACTTTTTACCCGCCGGACTTTTAGCCCCACCCTATCCTATACTCGAACAACTGTGCGATGGCGCGAAATATTAAATATAGAGCTTTCGCACATACATATAGAATGTCGCGTAATAATTTCACGCGCAAATCCACGGACGGACAGGCGCTGCTTTTCTCTTCCCCTCGTAAATAAATATATCGCGGACACGAGGTCACCGTGGAAAATGCATTTTTCCAGTCAACAGGAGATACGTGCCAAGTTCTCGGGCCGCCTCGTGAGTCAGCAGTTATTCCGTTTGATCTTCAACGCGATTTTGGAAATAAAACAGGGAACGATACTCCTCCATCCGTAGGGAAACTCGCGATAGGCAAGAAGATCCTTGAAAAAGGTCTCCCGTGTCGTGTTCTGTTTGCCAAACGGGTTACGGCCGACCTACTAAGTGATTCGGTCAGCAGCGGGTAGGGTGTGCGCGATATTTACAAGAAATGTCACTGGCTACCCTTTCCCTGAAACTCTCGAATTACACGCGCCGCGGAGCGCTTTCTAACGAGCGCGATCCAGAGAAGCTATATGTGGCCGCTCACTCGCGGGAATCGCTTAAAAATGTCCAAGTCGCTATGTGTCCACGGGACCAGAGCGAAGGATGGCAAGGGACCGCCTCTGCCACACTCTTTTTTCAAGTGTAGCATGGTCGCAGCCAAAGTACACCAATATAAATCAATTGCCCCGTTAAAGTCACCGGGCTGGTCGTTGGTTAGACGAGGGCCCGTTATTACGGCCCTCGCATTTGTCCTCAGTCCGCGAATTAATACGTCCCGCGACTGGCGACGCGCATCTATAAAGCAGCTGTAACGATTTGTCAAGCTGCGAGCAACATCTTGTGTTGTATATCAACGTCATTCAAATTTCTTTTTCTATTCATAGTATTAGTCATTGCGTTACCTTTTCAGATAGCAATAGTAATCATCCCAAATTCTTTCTTCTATGACCTCATCCGTTCTTTATTACTCATCCTTGAACCTTGATCTCTATGCCTCATCCCTTACCGATCGTTAAACTCAGGACAACCCCCACTTTCCAACTTACTGAAAACCGTACCTATATATCACGAACTTTAGTCCGAACAGTCTTGACACCATAATCCAGTTCTGAGTCTATTATAAGTAGTTCTGTACTCGTCTAGTTTCCGTCATTTGTATTAAGTTATTATTAAATAAAATAAAAGAAATACTAACAAGGGAAGATCCCGAACCCGAAAATTCATAAAATTCTGAAACTTTGTGAATATGTAGAGGATTTCCTCCTGATTACAACGCAACTTTTGTTTGTTGTCCAAATTCACTCGAAGGGGATGAAATTACTCCCTGAAAATTCGGCAATTTTCCGATTTTGTGTTATAACTCGCCAACTATAAGGGATAGAAAAGAAGTTTCAAGGGAAAAGTTACTTCTTTTAATTAGATCTATCATTTGGTAAAAAAATTATTTTACAGTTCGCGGGTTATAATACGAAATCGGAAAATAACCGGATTTTCAGGGATCAATTAGACCCCCTTAGATTGAATTTAGGCAGCAAACAAAAATTGCGCTGTAATCAGGAGAAAATTCCCTACATATTCACGAGGTTTCAGAATTTTTCGAATTTCCGGGTTCGGAATGTTCCCTTGTAAGATACGGAATACAACACTTGTAGCTTGTCGTGCTTGGAGCGCTGGTAGTCAAGCCGAGAATCCACTTAGAAGCTAAGCTATGCTATGCTATGCCATGCTGCGTTTTAAAATAATTAGCTTCTATAGATTCTTATGGAACAGTTTCCACCAGAAGCTAAGCTAAAACATACCATAGCATAGCTCAGCTTAGCTTCCGGTGGATTCCCGGCTATCGCGGATCTTTTCGAGGTGAAGTTGCAAACAGACTTGCGAGCGATAGAGCTTCCAAGCCTCCGAGATCTGGCCCTGCAAAGCCTGGGGCGATGCGGGCGAAGTTTTCACGCAGACTCCAACTACTTGCGTCAACTATCAGGAAACGGAGTAATGGGTGTGAATTGGTGAAGAGTACTCTGCCGGAGCGACATCGCGACAAGGACGATTCAATAAACGGGATACCGCGTATGCGGAAAAGTCGGCCGGATCCTGCCCGCAGCTGCACCTCGGGGAACATGGAGCGATGATGTCAGAGGCGATCGCGCGTAGACGTTCGGGCATGCGGGATCGTTTTTGCTCGAGAGGCCCGCGGGCCTCGGGTCGATGAAAGGCGTCAGTTTCCAAATGACGAGCGACACGGAGCACCAGTGACTAAGAAAGTCAGAGTATAAAGGTGATCTCACTGTTACGCGCGTGGGTGACCAATATCTCGGACCCACACGCCTGCTCGCGCACCTGCGTGTCGCCGCGCGTCATAATACCCGGGCGATTATCGCGAGAGCGGGACACTCATCCAGCGGGGAAGCGAGCGATTCCCCATTGGCTGGCCGTAAAAACGCGCGCCAAGTCTCTGGCTGAACTTTACGCGTCGTAAAAAAAAGAGGGAGGAGATGTTTCTTCTTAGGAGGCTCGTTAAGCGGAATGCTTTGGCTCGATCAACGGCTGACTGGCGGGATCGGCTCTAAACTATCATCCACTCCGGACGGGCCTCGACGGAGATCCCGGGGATCAAAGAAAGAATCCGTGGCCGCGCGAGATACGCGGGAACTTCAAAGAGCGGGGGTGTCCCGTGTAAACATTTATCCGCTCGGTGGCGAATCAACGGAATAACGGGCGATAAGATTTTCTGGAAACTCGATCGCTTGTCGGAGTGAAAGCAGGGGATCGGCCAACGGGTTTCGTAATATCCTCTCCAACGTTTCGTTCCTCTCTCGGCTCCGCGCCCGGTATCAACGTTCATCGAGGACCTCGGCCGCGAGGTTCTTAACCGCGTGTTTCGCGGAAAAGGCCAGGGACGGGGTCGGCATTGGCCGAGCGAAAATAGGCTTTTATCGCGGCTCAGGCGGGGGCAGTCGGCCGGTGGTTGTAAATCAGCGTTTAGTGCGTTTAAAAACGAGCGATAGGTGGCCCGATTTAAAATAGATGGCCGAGCGCGCGAGTACGAGTCGTCTTAAATCGCGCGAGGCGAGAGAGACGGCGCGCGGCCCGGTGACTTTTCTGCCTTTCGTCATCCGATATTCCGCCGTGCGGATCGTGAAGCGGTGGTTGCGCCAATTCCAGCCGCGCTCGGCCAAGTAAGAGATACCGGACGCGGCACGAATTTCAAATCGAGCAAATTTCCCGCAGGAACTTAATCGTCCTACGTGCTTCCCGCCCGAAATAACCAGACCCGCATACCTAGACAGTGTGTGGGCAGGTTGGGTCCCGCTGTATCGAGGTGGCTTGCAGTTCGCACCGGGCAGCAGGTGTGCTTAAACGATGACATCCGAGATGCATGCGAAGTGAACGATTAGAAGCTGGCTCGAGAGACCTGGAGCGTGGTGGCCGCTCGAGGCTGCTTCTCCTCGTGCCCGGGCACGGATGGAAACGTGGCAAATGGATGTTAACGGTACGCGAGCGAGTTAACGCGGATAATAACGCGACGCTCGGTGATGCACGACCATACGGGAAGACAAACGCGCCGAGATACCGTCTGCCTTTCGTATAATCTCTTCTGGTACGGTCTCTCACACTCGGCGATGCAATCTTTGCGAATCGCAGAGACAGCGAAGCAACGCTGACGAGCACACGTCGCACGTGTGTCGCGCAGTATTTACAGCTGTCTGAGGAATCTCGACGGAGGCGGCCGCGAGATGCATGATGATGAGCACCGAGCCGCACGCTTCATCGCTCGGAGGGATAGACTTTCAGAGATGGATTGGCTGCGCTGCGGATTCGACTCGGTCGATTTGGAATTGAACGGAGGGGGGGGGGGGGAGCGGAGCAACAGGTGCCCCCTTGGCTCCGACTGGGATCGGTCGGAGCCAGTGGGCCTGGATGGATACACCACGGTCGAACTTATACCTCCAATGGGTGCACCTTACTTCTACTTCAATCCTATTTTACCTATCCAGCAGCTGCAGGAGCAGGTATCGAGACACCCAGCTCCTACGCGCCTGTCGAACAATATCTCATAGCGTCGAATCGAACCGGCACGCTGGATACCCTGAACGAAATCGTCCGGCTCGCTCGAATCACCACTGGAACGCGCACCACTTCCCTCCGTAAAACACTTGCAGCCGAGCCGCGCAACAGGCACACGCACTGATCCCAGCTGCTTCTAAGCGTCCCACGCACTCACTCGCGGCCGGAAAGCTTGCGTAATCGCGGCGACGCGACGACGTTGACGAGCGAGCATCAGCTATCGTCAGCGGAGAAAGCGGGTCGCGGTGGGTCCTGGGCAGAGCTGGAGAACGTGGCCGCGTGGTCGTGGACGACGACAGGTGCCAGGAGGGCACGGTGCTCGCGGTAAAGAGGCGTAAACGAGCTGGTGGTGCTCGTCGCTGGGCCTGCACTGGCGCATAATGCCCGGAGCACGTGGACACCCGGCGTGTACCACTTGCCAGGAGGAGTCGCGCGATGCAGGCGAGCTAGCTCGCTCGTTCGCTCGTTCGCTCGTGAATGACTCACGGCTTCTGGTGCGCGAGGACGCACACGCGGATCGGCGTCGGTGCGCCGCGCCGAGCCGCGTCGGGAGGCTGCGTGACTCGAGTTTCGAGCAATTGCCGGCTGATCGGAGCCGACCAGCCACCGCTACCGGTTCTACACGTTGCTCTCGGCCAAAGGGACTTTTGTTCCCTCGCAACCAAACCAGATAAGGTTTGACGGCCCTGCCGCGACTCCCATGGGTCCGTGGGTGATAATTAGGAAGGATAGCGAGCAGGAAGACGGACTGTCAGGCGAGACGGATCGCTTCCCGGAATCGCGCCGCTAATTTTCTAAGACGAAGTCCGTCGAGTTGCTGCTCCAGTCCCGCCACCATTCCCGTCTGTCAGCCGCTCGTCGGCTGGGACAGTCGCGGGTGGGGTTGGAAATAAACCGAGCCGAGAACTTTCGGCGACGACAGGATCGAAAAGCAAAAATAGAGGTGGCGGTGAAGTGGCGCCGTGCGTGTCCCTTGCCTTGGGAATAACGGGGGAGAAGCGATCGAACTCGAGGAGCCTTGATCTTCGAGCAGCCATGCAACTCGCGGGCACAAATTAGCGCGATTCATCAACCCAGCCGGGATCTGTGTTAAGGCTTTGCTGCGCCCACGTTTGGGCGAGTCTAGACTGTGCCGAGCTTGGTCTGTGCGAGGCGAGGCCTGCGCTAACAATAAGCCCAGATTCTGCCGAGCGCAGAGTACCTCAGACTCGCTCATTATCAGACCAGGCATCGCTCGACGCCGCACAGTGGTTCGAGCATACTACATGCTAGATAGACAAAATTATTTTTTCGCGGGTTTAGGTGTATATGGGGTTCAAATTGTTAGAAAACAAACCTGATTCGTATTACAGTCTATTATTTCACTAAAAATATCAATAAAAAAAAAATGTGACTAATTCAATAAAGGAAAAAGGACAAAACGACATTATTGTACTTTATCTATAATTATCAGTTGTAACATTATGTCAATTCTTGTAATGTCTGAGTTTAGAAGTTTGAAACCTGGGTTTTGAAATCAGTTTTCTCTGCATCGCTATTAAAATAGTGTTATACTATGTGTTCCACGTCGTTCCACGTAACAATGGTTGAATGTACGGAAAGTAGAAACTTTCTAGTTTTTTTTTAATCAAATGATCGATCTGCAAAAATTTGCAAAACTATGTTTTGTGAATTGTTTTCGAGTGCGACGCTCGGCAGGAGAGATTTTTAGAGACATAATACACTATGATATGAATCAGGTTTGTTTTCTAACAATTTGAAACTCATATAAACCCAAACCCGCCAAAAAATAATTTTGTCCAGCTAGCATGTAGTATAGGGTAGACCGGGGGCGGTAGTAACACTTTGATTTTGGAATATGATTATGCAAAAACTATTAAAGTTATAACAAAAGTTTTTATACGAAAATGTTAATTATTGAGCCACAACCGCTTCGCTGTTTGTCAAGTAATATCCAGGTTCTTACTAAAAACTGAGAAGCGGACAAAGTGTTACAACCGTCCCCAACTAAAAGTCGGTTGTAACACTGCATGGAGTTGATAGTAGCACAAATTTAACTTTACAAAATTAAAATATTTATTAGTTTTAATTATAATAGTAAATGGAAAAAAGTAAAATTTATAATCAATTATGCGGTATCGCAATTGTAACAGAAATGGAAAACGTTTTGGCTGGTACATTCTTCATGTGATCAATCCTTACATTCAGTACATTCCACCTATTTCTCATTTGTTTGTTTGTGCTGTACTATATTATTCCGTGTAAACAAGACAATATTATCCATCTTCTTTGTCACTATTCGGTTCTGTCGCGGTACAACCGACCCCGACTGCCGATGTTACAATCGACCCCAGCCAGGCTTTTGAACATAAATTATAAATTTTGATTAAGGAGTTACTTAAAAGTGATAACTAACGATCAGTATTAATTTAAAAATGACCAGATTAAATATTTTAAAAAAAAAGAAAAAACACGTACCTGCAAAGGGAGTAATTATATTACAATTTTAAATCAGTAAGAAAAAGTTACTTCAGGGTATCGAAAAGTTATTTTCTCCACTATACATGTGTATTGTGTATCTATACTGTTAGGACATGGATGTGTGTATTCCAAATGTCATTCTTCATCATATATCCAAAATTTGTGTTAATATCTATCATATGTTCTGATAATATTTAACGTGTTACAATCGTCCTCCTGTTACTATCGCCCCCGGTCTATCCTACCCGAACCACTGTGCGCCGCCTAGACTCCTAGACTGCACGGAAGCCAAGTGACGATGGCCTGACTCTGGACAGACACGAGACCACGTTTGGAAAGTAACAAGCTCGCAAGTAGAGCCACGTGTTTGCAGCGTGACGAGCGTCGTTGAAGACGCGATACGCCCGCGAAACGTGCAAGTCAGCGTAATGCAATAGCGAAGCTTATGGCACCCGGCTTATCAGCTCCAAATTGCAGCCGCGAATTAAGGTCGAGTCGAGTAGAGCGGGTTCTCGATGATCTAGGAGCTTTCGTTTCACTTCCGACGGTGTTTGGCAACTGATAAATCTATAAATACGGGCACGTGCTCCGCGGCATCGTCTGAGGCATGAGGTGGAGGGAACGCAAGAGGCGACCGCCGGTATCACGATCATCCGCTACTTGCGCGCTAGTAAATACATGCATGTGTAGGAAATCAGCGGAGGCATGTTTCCCATCGAACGGCGCGCATCGGCATCGGTTTATTACTTATGCGCGCCACGACGCCTATGCGATTTTCCGCGTCCAACGACAATCGAAAATACGTGGCTGGTAGACGCGCACCCGTTCGCTTTTATTGCGTAAATTATCGACTGGCTCGATGGACGTAGGCGGTGCGCCTCGGCAAACGGAGGCGCGGTCCGCCGCGTAAACTTCGATGGAAATGAATTTATAACGACGCGAATGCGGGCCATGGAATCAAAGATTGCAGAGGATCGTACTGCGATGATATTAGGGACGGGGATTCGATCGACATTGAAATTTCCTCGTCGACTACTTAGCTGTGTAGATGAAGCAAAGCGGAAGGATGAGCCTGAAACGATTTAAGGGGACATTCTACTTTCATCCGCTGAAAAATTAAGCTGTTTTTGAAGATTTTTTTCTGAATAAATACAACTTATAATGAAATAAATCTATTTGGTATTTGTTAAGCTACTCTTATATTATACAAAAAAATTGAAAACATATTTTTAATTTGTAATAATGTTCTTATATGGCTCTCAATGGTGCACTTAAAAAAAAGAGGTAGGTATCTTCGTGGCGCAGGTGATTTCCCGGCTCAGGCTTATCTGAAACTAAAAATTCGAAAAGATTCTTAATCTGTATGAGTGTCACTATGGCCCGCAGCTCAATTAATAATTTTTGTTAAAAAATAACCAACATCCCTTTAGATGTGTTTTGTCAAACTATTTTTTCAAATCGTCGCCATTTTGTTACCTCTCAACAAAAATGGTTAATTGAGCTACGTTGAATAGGGACACTCATAAAGATTAAGAATCTATTCGAATTTTTAGTTTCGGATAAGCCTGTGCTGGGAAATCACCTGCGCTACGAAATACCCTTTTTTTTAGGTGCCATATGAATGTTGTAAAACAACACTTAAAACAAATTAAAAAAATTATTTTTAATTTTTTTTTTGTATAATATAAAAGCAGCTTAATAAATACCCAAAAGATTTATTTAATTATATGTTGTATTTACTGAAAAAAGAACCTTAAAAAAATAGCCAAATTTTTCGACCGAACAAAGTAGAATGACCCCTTAATACGGACAGAAATTGTTGCGCCACGCGATTTTCATTGAAATCGGACAAACTGCAATAAGATCGCGCGGGAGCGATTCCTGAGGCTCGTTATCTCCTCTCAGCAGAAACCCACTACTGTGTATCGCGCGAGATGTAGGTCGAATCTGCGTGCTGGAAACGGAATCGCGTAGTCCGGTACAGAAGCCCATTTCGTAGCGATTTCTTCCGTGAATGGAGATCCCGTCGGGACCGGGTGAAGAAATTCGAGCGATTCCGATCGAGGGGTGTGGATTAATTATCTAAATTTACCGCGAGCGAGACCGACAACCGTCGGGAGCATCTTCCCTCGCACATGTCAACGATTTATTTCTGTAGCGAGCTATGCCTGCTATCCACCGCCTCCTGAATAATTGTAACGGTGGCCGTAGCAGACGTTCGACCCTGTTCGTACAACCTGACGACGTGGCTAATTCGAAACGGCGCGGCCAGAGCAGAGGAACGAACGCCCACGCGGGCAACAGATCCGAAAAAGTAACCTCAGAACCGACCCATCTCCCCGACCAGCCTACACGTGTTTCGGATCGATATCGCCGTCTAAAACTTCCAGCGGGAACGGCGAAGTCGCTTATAAAATTGATAAGGGGCCGAGTTTCCGCGGATCTCGTTCGCCGGAGCCCTCGCGCGGCTCCAGTGACGTGCCACGCAGAGGAGGATGATAAGATTGAATTGAAGAGGGCAGATATAGACGCAGGTGGAGGTGACATTACGCACGGGCGGACGCAGGTAGCCGGGTTTACTCGCGTTCCGGTGGCTTCGAATGGCATAACTGTGAATCCATCTCCGAGGCTATAAATGCACCAGCGGCAAGACGCCGTCCCGCCTTTCTCCTCGAGGCTACGCGATGCTGCAAGGAGCAGCGTGCCCCTCCCCCGCAAGGCCCCGGCCAATTAATTCGTTATTACCGCATTGCTGGCCCGTAAGTCACGGAGGGTAATTGCCAACCGGTAATTTCGCCGCTGCTCAGTTACGCCGCGGATAATGGATACGCCAGCGCGCCGCAGCCTTTCGGTTAACAGTTCCAGCACGATCGGACGATTCGGTCTCGCTGATCGAGCAACCGTCCCTTGTCTGCCGCTCTCTTTGCCTCCTATCCTTGATCTTTGCGCCAATTCACGATCTAGGTGAACTTTGCTCGCAGACGTTTACAGATTACTCGGCGCGAGGTCTAGGGTCGCGGGCTTTTAACGACACCCTGGAACACCTCGCCACCCCTTCCAGGGATTCTTCCTTGCGATTGATGTTTCTTAACTTATCAGCGTATATAAAGCATCCTGGAAGACGATCCCGGCGCGGTGACAACCAGGGGCGTCCGCAGACTTTTTTCCAGGGGGAGGGGAGGGGGGGGGGGGGCAACTTTGGGATGATGGTAAAGAAAAATATACCCCTCTTGCTTTTTTTAACCCGTTTTATAGTGCTAATTTAATTAAAAATTTAAAAGCGAAATTTAAAAATATTCCCTTTTTTAGAATAAAACTTAATAAAGATCAGTTTTGAAAAATAAGTGATTTTTTTCCTCAAAATTCAGGGGGGCAACTGCTCCTTTTGCGCCCTCCACCCCCCCCCCCCCCCTTGCGGACGCCCATGGTGACAACCGTAACGAAGACGGAATTGCCTGAGCGTACCTACTTTTTCATGGAAGCACGCTTGCTTAGCCGATAATCAGAGGCCTGAAAATTACGCGTTTCCTGTCCTTCGAGCTAATGGGCGGTGGCAATTATTCCAGCCGAGCAACCCGATATCCTGATTAGGGAAGTCCACGATCGATATAACGCGTTAGGCGGTGTGCGGCTAATTGAGAAGCGTCGGGATCGAAGACCAAAACGACCCGCTTCAATGCCCTGCCGCGGGATTTTCGGGACGCTTTGCTTTATCAGCAGTAGTGGAATGTTTAAAAACTCACCTCCACGAGTGCGGCGAGAATCCCGAGCACGTGTCCCCGCACTGCAGGCAAGGCTGGCCCTCTTCGACATCCGTGATCAGAACGCCCTGCAACAAAGACGAACGCTTTGTTAATCGACCGTCCCGACGACACGCGTCCGCGGCCGGAGCTAGGAGGCACGGCTGAGCAACGCTCGATAAGGATAATAGTCCTCGGGATCGGATCGCGTTAATTGCAAAACGGTGAAAGGTCTGGATCATCATCGCAAATGTCAATCGCCGAGGGGGGGAGCGACTCGATGAATCCTCGATTCGGCTGGGAATCGAACCGAGCACCGTTCCCCGCGATCGTCTCCCGCCGAGAGGAAGAAAGAGGAGCGAAGAGGAAAGGTGCGTCATCTTTTTCGCGTGATCGTGACGCGCCGATAATTATGTGTGAATCGGGACAAGGTCGAGCCGCGAGACTGCCTCGTAATAATTGGGAAAAGTTTTTAATTGCGCGAGTGGTAGCCTGATGCCCGCCGCGTTCGACCGAGCGTCACGGCTCCGCCGATTCCACCTTCGAAAGCGAATCGTACTCGGTGCCTTCTTCCTGCCCGGGGCACAAAGCGGATCCTAGCTCGCCTCTCCCACGTTCTCGCCTTTAAAGGATCAATTCGTGACATTTTGACGGGTGGAATGGTGGCCGGCCGGCACACCGAACCGTTCGCGGAGCGGAGATAAAAGGAAGCATCGAGGATGGAAAGCTCGAGGCGCGTTGGATGCGTTCAAGAACCTTCCGGCCGGCGTACATATATGGCGGTCCGCCCACGTGGAGCAGCCTCGCGGCACCAGCATCGCCAAATATCGAGTAGACGAGCTACGGCACCGTGGAAAACATGTCTCTAGCCGGCTAGCTCGATGCTATAGACATATATAGTAATCCTGAATAATGATCTGCCGACGAGCGCGTTCCCCGTCCGCTAATTAACATATTTTTCGTCCTGACTCACGAGTGAAAGGACCTCGGCCGCCACTTTCCTCCCCCGACGCCGGCTCTCTGGAAATCACCTGGAAACCGCGTAGCTATTCGCGTAAATTATTCGCGGCAACCAGTCCCCGGTTCGCCGCGGACATTTTAATCACGATTTAAATTGCACCGGCCGCTTTCCCGTTCCCGGGGCCGAGAATACACGGCGCGACGGTTTCGTTGCTAGACGGCCGGCAAAAAAGGCAGACGGTTACGTCAGTTCCCGATACGACGAGGCAAACGAAGGAACGATCGATCGGCTCGGCTATCGAAACAAGGGGGCGCGATCCGCTCCTAGATTCCTGTCGATGACTGTATCACGACTTCCACGACGCTACTTCGTCGCGCGTAATGGCCCGTTGTCCGTACGCGGGGCGACCGGCAACGGCGGCTCAGCTGTCGGGATTATATGGATCTCTACCGTTTACGAGGATGATCGACGAGCGTCCTGGACAAAGGCAGCGGTTTTTTTTCCCTCGGAGAGACGCGACCCGCGGTTGCGCGCGTGTCCTACACGCGGCGAGGCGACCATTCCGTTTGTGGGCGGTTCACTGACATTTCCACGACGCGTTGGCCAATAGACGATGGAATTACGTAAGGACGTTGAAAACCCGCGTTCAGCCGTGCCGATGACAAACTGTTAACCCTCCGACCGGTTGGTACGACAATTTCATCGTGGAAAAATTTGCCAGGCGAGCGACAGTCGCTAGATAGAGCCGTGGCTCAGCGCCACGCGTACTCCGCGTTGAAAAATCTTCCGCGACCGAATAACCAGCGTGTCAGTTAAGGATTAGTAAGCGTGGACAGGCTTGGCTACTAGTTTGCTTTCACCCTGATCGATCTAAGTGGCCTTTAGTGGATTCCTACGGCTATTTCGCCTGGCGAACGGTGTTAGAAGTCTGTTAGAGAAGAGATTCGGCGCGGCGCTCGCAGTGGTAGAAGTCCGCGCGGGGTTGGATTGGAATGAAAGAGTTTCACTCGGTCAACGATGAATTTAATCACAACTTTCTACATTTACTTTGCTCATATATGTATGCGTCTGATGATCCTACAAAGATCGAGGAGCAGTTACGCTGATAATTACTTTCACTTATTTCATAAATGTCCGTCGAGATGGTTCCGACGTTCAACGAGGCATCGTGGCAGAGGCGTGCACAGAGCCCGTAGAAACCGGCGCGGATACTCTACCGCGCATAGTTATCAACCCGGACGGAATCGTGCGCCACAAAAGCGTGGCAAAAGCGAACCGCGACTAACGATCTGATCGGCGGGCCGAGGAAGAAACGTTCACACCTTCAGACGATCCACCAACACACACTCGGCGCACGTACTTGTCCCGTCCAAGAGCAGCGGAGAACAGCGGAGAGCCAGCAGCCCAGCAGCGTGTCGCCAGTGAAAATCAGAAAAAGAAAATTCCTCGCTCGAGCGAGCGTGCGCTGCCCTTCGATTCGCCTCGGCTCGCCTCGGCTCGCGAAAACCGTTACGAGAATCACGCTCTCATCTCCTCCATCGATTTATGAATATCGCTTCCCGCTTCTGAACCATAAATGACTGATCGAACGCAATTGACTCATGAAAATGCCATACCCCTTCGCGGTAATTCCAGACTCTTCTGGACGGTGTGGGAACGCCTCTTCCTGGTATAAAACCGTCCGCTCGCAACGATCTCTGCCCGCGACGGTCATCCTCCTCCTCGTCCTCGGTGTCCTCTTCGTCGCCCGGTTCCCCGTGACGCCTTCGCCTGGCCGCGTGCGTATCCTGCGCAGGACGACGCCTGCGTCTTCTCTCCGCCGTGGTCTCGGGGCTTGAACGGATCCTGATGATCGTCGCTCCGTTCCGCTCGCGAGTAGCCGCGTACCTGGTGTCCTGCGCTTCCTCTACGCACCCGAAGCTGTACGACTCAGCCGCGGAATGGTTGCTGCGGCGTTGCTCTCGCTTGTCGTCCTCCGTTTCCACGGCGAACCCTTCGTTTGAGTGCTTCCCGTCTCGAAGCTCCTCGACTCCCATCATCTCCGGAGAGGGTTCCCGCTCCACCTCGGAGCGTCCCTCGGGATTCGAACGGTATCTACTGTTTTCTCGGAGGTATTTCACGGCGAACACTCGGTTGCTGTCGTGCCAGGACGTCGCGTTCATATCCTCGCGATCCTTGGAATCCTCCCGATACTCGGCTTCCCCGCGTTTAGGCGGTGTCAGAGGTCTCGAGTGCCTGTTGGACCTTTTGTCCAGAGCCTCCTGGCTCTTGCTCCTCGGGGACGATCTCCTCTTGGACGAGTCTCGCTCCTTCAACGAACTCTTCCTCTCCAAATCGTGGTCCTTATCGTTCGAAGGGCTCGCTCGTGGCTCGTCGTCCTCGGTCTGGAAGGAGACTGTCCCGAATTCGACGTACCGTCCATTAGGAGAGTGTCTTTTCTTACAATTATGGTCGTCGATGCTTTGGAAGGACGCCTTGCTGGGTTCGCTGTCCTGGACTTTGTACGCGGCCCTCCGGTCCGCGTGGTCGTCGTCCTCGTCGTCGAAAGCTTTGTAGGAGATCCCAGCAAACTCCACTGTTTTCTCTTTGAACGAATTCTTTCGTCCTGAATCGTTGCTGTGGTCTTTGAAGCTCACTCTGCCAACTTCCAGCTCCTGGTCCTTGTGAGAATGAACCCTGGTCGACTCGCCGTCCTGTTCCTTGAACGTGATCCTGCTGATCCCACCCGCGTGTCCTTTAAACGAATTCTTCCGATCCTCTTCGTCGTCGCGATTCCTTAATGAAATCCTGCCGTAATCCGAGCTCTGCTCCTTGGGGGAAGTCTTTCTCCCTACCTCGTCATGCTCTTTAAATGAACTTTTCCTTGACACGTGTTCCGGGTCCTTTCCAAAGTACTTCTTCTCGGCGTCCTGGCCCTTGAACGAGTTCTTCCTGTATAAGTCTCTTTCCTCGTTCTTCGACGAAGCTTTCCTGCTCAGGCTGGACTCTCGATCTCTGCTGCGGCTCTTCCTCGGGTCGCCAGACTTGAAGGAGCTCTTCCTCGACACCTGTCGATCGTGGTCCTTGAAGGACTCCTTTCTCGTCAAATCGGATTCCGAATCTTTCAATGGGACACGTCTGAGGGAGTCGAGGTCGGCTCTCGGCTCCAGCAGGGCTCTCTCGTACCTCTGTATCCTCACGTCGAAATCCTCCGGGTTCCCCTCGTAAGCGTAGCTCCTCCTCTTCGGACTGTCCTTTCTCCGAGGAAGATCGTCCTCCAGCTCCCTGGACCGTCTGCGGTGGCTCTTCTCCGCGCTGTACACGTCGTTCTTCAGCTTGAAGCTGTCGCTCCTCTTCGATTCCTCGTGTTTATCCGCGAGCAAGTCGTTGAATTTCTCGGATCTTCTATCGATGGACCGGCTCCTGTTCACCTCTTCGCGCTCCAGCTTTTCCGGCTCCCGTATCTTGGATCTGGCGAGCTTCCGCTCGTCCTCCCGCTCGTCCTTCTGGACCCTGGCCCTGTCACGCTCGTTGACGCGATCCTCGCCGGCGCTTCTCGACCCGTGCTCTTCCCTCTCGGGGCTGAGCGAGTCGCGCTCCCTTCTCGACTTCAACTTCTCCTCCTCTCGGGTCTTGAACCGCTCGATCATCGCCCTGATCCTCCTGTCCGGCGATCTCCCGTCGACGGCCAGGCTCTCGATCTCCCTCAGAAGCAGATCCCTGTCGTCGGTCCTCTGGGACTCCTCTTTGCCCTCCGTGTTCCTCGATCGACTCGACTTCGGAGCTTTCGAGTCTGTCCCCTGCCAGGCATCCTTCTTCCTTGACCTGTGAGACTGCTCGCGATCGACGGATCCGATCCTCCCGCGATCGTCGCGGCGATCTTGCCTCGGGAAGTCGCTCTTGGACCGTCCGTTAGTCAATCGGGAGTCCTCGGGGCGCTCGGCCTGCTTCCTCGGCCCCAGGCTCTCGTCCTGAACGATATCCTTGATGTCCCAGGCGCCGAAGTGCTCCTTGCTCTTTTTGTACAGCAGGTCCGCGTCCTCGTCAGAGTGGTCCAGGCAGTCGCGACCGTTCCTGTTGCTCTCGTCGTTCCTCTGCCTCGTCATACCGAAGTGATAGTGATTCGAGCCGTTCTTAAAAGATTTCAGAGGCTGGTCCTGTTGCTCCTCGTGCAGCTGCTCCTTGGCGTAGGAGGCCACCCTCGAGGACTCGCTCGTCGAAGATTCGCGGAGGCGAGACGACATTGTCGCGATCGGCGTCGCCGGTCGTCCACTCTTAACTGGCCTGTTGGCGTCACGTCGCAAACTTCTCAAGGCTCCGTTACGGTTCTCCGCGAATCCAGTTTGCGGCACGTCGGCTTCGCGTCCCGGCGAGTTCCTTCTCGATCCGTATCACAGGTATTCTCCGCACCAGAAAGCAGCACAGGTCCGATCACATATCAACGGAGGAGTGTACGCGCGTCGAGGATTCTGGCTCGCGTTGGCAGCGGACGTCCGATTCCCAGCTCGAATCGAGCCAGCGGCGAGTGACATCAGCCGGTCAAGGAACTCGCAGAGTTTCGCACAGCTGCGGCTCGGGAACGAGAAGAAACGCGGGTCGCGACTCGAGGTCTCATCGATCCGTCGGATCTGGATCGCGGCTGAGGACACCTCTGCTGGCTTGGGGCAGCTCCGAGCCGCGGCAGGGTACTTTCGGTGGCTCGTTTTCGCGAGACCAAGCCGGCTTTGGCCGAACGAGCGGAGCAGACGACCCTGAAAGTCGTCTGTGGACTTTCACGAACGCGAGCACTTTGCCGGTCGGAGTCACCACGAGAGTGTGCACCGGAGGAGAGCGTGTTCCTCCTTCTCCTCTTCCCCTTCAAGTCCTGCTCTCCTCTCTCTCTCTCTCTCTCTCTCTCTTTCTCTCTCCCTCTCCTCTGATCACCTTCCCCTGCCCCTGCAGCAACCTCTCCTTTACACCGCCACCTCCTTCCTCGCTGTCCTCCGTCCACCGTTCTGCGGTCCTCCCTCAGGTGAGACGGACCACTCGATTCTCCCGTTAATCCGGCTCCTCCGCGTTCTCCTCCTCCCGATCAAACGCGACACGACCACGCGAGCTCGACCTCGCCCGAGTCCCCGGGATTCTGGGACTACCCCGTCCCTTTCCCAGAATCCAACTTTTTCACCGCTCCTTTCCCTTCGCTAGGGAGAAGCTACGACCAGCTGGAGGACCCAGAGGATTCCTGTCGTCGCTTCGTCACCTCTAAATCGAACGGGTCTGCTCGAGTAATAGCGACGCGATCGGAAGCCGCAGATTACAAGTAAACCCCGATAGAAATCGCTACAATACTCCGCGTCCCGATCGGTCTTTATTACACGCTCGAGTCGCTCGAGCCGGGTCGTCTAATTACAGTCATTTCCCTGAGAACGATCGACGCCTCTAATCGGATCGCTTTCTATGCCGGGCCACTTCTGGCTTCGCAAAAAAAAAAAATCGGGGAACTTTGTCGCCAGCGACGGGAGCTCCTAACGACAGCTGTCGCGACTTAATGGGACCTTAACGACGCGCGCACGTTGGAACGGTATCGTGGCCGATGGTCGTTTAATACGCGCTCAGAGGGGTGGAGCGGAAAGTTGGCTGCGATATCGGCGGGATGGAGGGGGTAGGGGGAGCTCAAACACCTTTTAAACGTTCCTTTCTCTTATCTCCCGCGGCGAGGACTGATAGAAGTCGAACGAAATTCCGCGAAACGCCTGACGAAATCGCGCGAGGAAACCCTGGCGACCCGCGGGACGAGTTAACGTGCGTATGGACTTTGCGGGGCTTGCTCGCTAGTGGATTCCCCGTTCATTTTCACTTAGCACGAAGTGACCGTGTCGAGGTAGTCTCCAGAACTCTCCACTACGCGAGGCGTGCCTCGCGAGCAATCCTCGCAAAGTCGATACCCACCTTTATGGTAGCTGGAACCGAGTCACCGGGCACCACGTGAGTCAAGTGGACGCGATCGAGTGGGAACGGGGAAAAACCAAGGAGAGGAGCACCCAAGGATCCGAGGAAAAAAGGCAGAAAAACGGACAGACCTTACTCGTAAATCTCCCGAGGTAGGTACTCTCTTCGGCTGACCCGGTCCAGGGAAACGAACCTGTCCGATGATTCACGGCACAGAACGAGGGGGGGGGGGGGGGGGAAATACCGAAAGTCCGTCGTTTTTCCTCGTTCCCTTCACCCAGCTGCCGCGCAGCGAGGCTGACGAATCTCCGAGGAGCAAACAAAGCGGCCTTGCGACGCGAGAACGTTTGCTCGCGCGATGAAGTCGTCCGTGCGCGTCTAATCGTTCCTCCAAGGCATAGTCAGGATGATGGACGGCTTTATAAAGAATCACGGTCCCGACGAAAGCGTTTGGTCGATAGCTGGGTCGAAGGATCGTCGACGGTTGGTTAACGAGACAGAATAACACCACCTAAACGGGCGAGCCGAGTCTCGTTAGGTCCAAGACAATGCGCTCGCCGATCCGGGGGATGAAATACCGCGCCGTGTCCTCCACCGATCGCCGTTATAATTTACATCGGGCGAGATTTATCGCGCGTGGGCGGCGGCTCGCCGTAAATCCGGCAGTGGCAGATAATTTTCGACCGCGTTTCAGCGCCCGCACGGTTTCAAATGGGGTTCCGTGTCTCGTTAATCGCTGCCGCGACCCCTAAGTGGGCTTTCACTGTTGCGCCACGCTGAACAATCGCCCGTGGCCCGTGTATCGCGTTTCTCGTTTGGGATATGACTTACGACAATGGCGGCGCTGATATCTTGATCGGGGTCGCTTGCCCGTGGATCAGCTTCGTTGATTTTTGGCGACGGATTCGGAGGGACTAAACGCGCTGTCCGGGACCAGGTGGCCCAGCAGTTTCGCCTCGGGACGTCTCGAAGCCCGTGGCGGACGGAGGAGCAGGTGGCCGAACAGAAGACTGCACCCTGCTTCCTGCGCCAGTCGGGCGGCGATTTTTATTACAATTCCAGCCGCGAGCTGGAAGGGACAGTCGTCTCTATAAGCAGAGGGGACGGGCCACTTGCAAGTACGCGTCCACTGTTTAACGGGTCGCCGCGCCGTAAACGCGCGCACAATTAAGTTCCGCTTTGCGCTCGACTCGCCTCTAATTGCCCGATGAATTTCTAACCGCGAGGCAACTGCACCGTTGCCCGCGGTGTGGCGGCGCAACGCGCCAGCCGAGCCGCCGCTTTCCTACGCAAAAACCGTCTCTGAACTTTTCCCCCCGCAGCCAGAAATCGTGTACAATCGATTTCCGCCGGTCCTTGTGCAACTATAACGTCGGGGATGGGGAAAGTGGACGGCAGAGAACGTCGAGCGAAACAGTTCCGTGGTGGCTTTAAGATTAAGACGCCGATCGCTTTGATCCGCCGAGAGGAGCCGAGGTAAAAGTGCAGCCTTTGGGAGGAAGAGAAAGAGAGAGTGAGGGGAGGAAGCCCGGTGCGAAGAGAGGAGAAGCATATAGTAGATGTATGTAGGCTAAAGCCTGTACACGATCGATTTCACGAGCGATCTTTGCGCAGCAACGAGAAATCAAGGCCTTCGCTTATTGCATCTTCTTCGATGGCCAACGGAAACGAGCGTGCACTCACGCACACGCTCTTCCCTCTGTTCCCACCCACGAGATCCTTTGAAAAAGTCGGTCGAACACCGCCGCGGATTCGCGGAGATCGATAATTAAGTATCCATGCTTCCCAGCGGTCGCGCAGGACCGTACACACTCGCGGATCGTTTGAAGAGCGTCAGTGAGAGCCAGCGAGGAAGAGAGACGCTCGCCTTCGAGCCGAAGGATGAAAGGGAACCGAGGGTCGATCGTGGTCGGCGTTGAATATTTCTCTCTCTCGAAAGAAACGCGTCGGGGCGAGGAGTTTTCGTGGAAGTGCGGCGGTACAGCCCTGTGTGTGGGTTGGCGACAAGGTCCTGTCACAACGCCCCCGCCGTGTCGCGCGCGGAGAGCTCTAACCGCGCAGTGAACGGGGCCTTACGCGCGTATCGACCTTTTTGCCCGAAATGGCGAGACCGAGGCGAGGGTATCCATCGAAACGACGCGAGGCGACGCGACCGCCACAGTTTGCTCTTCGATTATCTGTGTCATGGAGAGGCTCGACTCTGCCCCACGCCGGCGAAATAATCGAACGCGCGCGCTCAATTGCCCGAGGACGATCGATGCCGCACTATTCTTACCCCGCTACACGCGGCCACCGATGGATTCAACCGCACCAGATTTTCCTACCATCGCAAGAAAACCCGCCTTCGAATTATCTAAGGCGCGTGAAAACAAGCTCCATCCGGGAATAGACGCGACCAGTCGATCGCGAACGTAACACAGCCCGTGCCCACGTACTTCTTCGATTCAAGGGCGGTGCATTGCGAGCGGCAACGGTTTTAAGGCGTCGATCGCACGTTCCTCCGATAATTAATCAATGAATGAATACCAGGCCAGCCTGACAGCGGGCATAATTTGCAATCCACTCCGTATTCGCGTCGCCAACCATAGCAATCTTTCATCGCTAATGTCTATCAGGTACACCGCAGCCTTAGCGCAGCCCATAATTGGGTCAAAGTTTAGGCCGGACGAGAATTTCGCGTGAAACATTTCGGATACATTTCCCCCCCAAGTTCACGAACGATTAAGCGGAGGCGAGGGGAGAGCTCTAATTGGTCTTAGCCGGGATACCGTTAAGCATTTAGCGGCACATGTCACAATTGTTGAGCGTCGGTTCGCGATATACCTAGCGGTGACTCACTCGGACCCGCTGCGTGCCCGTTCCATTCGACCACTGGAACGTGTGCCCTCCAGAATCTCAGCGGCTTATCAGCTCGCGTGGCCCTTTGCCACTCGAGTGCCACTTAGGGCCAGGCATTCTTTTTTGGAGACGCGCGAGAAGACGGAAGACGATCCGAGGCCCGCGGAGCTGCGCCCACGAAATGTTGGTGGGTAAATGTGTGCCGGTCGGCGGGACGAAGCGAAAGACCGCTTAGAATCTAGCCATCCAGCCGAGAAGCTTTTTGCACGCGGTGCCGTTAGTTGCTCGCTCGTACGGCGAAAAACTCGGCGGCGCACAGTGGGACAAACTGCTCCTTTTTGTGTAAAAATCGTAGAACTTTTGATAGGCATATGATAGAGGGATGAATCTTTCTCGAGGTTAAAGCTAAGATGTTGCAGAATAAGGGAAAAATATTGAGAATGTATGAGAAACAAGTTTTGACCATGAAAATCTACGTCAAAGATGACATTTTCGAAGAAAATTTCGGATTTTACGTTATAACATGTGGTTGAAGTTTTTCCTTGACTTGTTATATATCATTTCCTATAGATTTTGACGCGCCGAATTCAAATCTGTTCGCATAATTTGTCTAGCCCTTCAGGATTCGAAGAAAAATCCGATTTAATGGGTTAAGTCCCTCACAAGGGACATTCGGCAAGCCGGAAATTCAGAAAATTATGAAACTCGGTGTGCCGGTACAGTTGTTCATCCGTAACGCAGCCCTATTTTTTGTGGGTGCCATAATGCAATTTTGGGGGTGAAATCACCCCTGGAAAAAAATGCAGAGTTGTGTTTTCCATGGAATATCTTGAGAACGGTCAGATATGTCGAAAAGAAGTTTAAACAGAGGCATCGTTTTCTTATATCTACAAAACCGCGTAAAAATAATTTTCGAAAAGTCCATATTTTTCAACTTAAGCCCACCACGAACCTTTAAAATTAGGTTTTTGTATTTTGTAAGTATGTGCTGAAATACCTCTGGATAATCTCTTGTCATACATATAAATAGTTTATGTGTTATATTTTTATTTGCAAACAAATAAAACCTACATTACTGAATTTGAAGTCCACTTTAGCAGTTTCCATTAATAAAATGGTTTCTCAAATCCATATTTAAATTATTATTTACATAAATTTTAGACAGGTTTCAATTATTTAAGGAAGACTCATCTCTTTTTATACACCCTGTATTGTTTGATTGTACATTCGAAGAGTTATACTAATAGAAAACGATAGATACTTTGAAAATAACGGTTTGTAATTGGTACAATAATGATATTCTTCATAGAAATGATTAAAACAAAAATACTTGTCACACCATGCACATCGCATAGAAGTTGATCTCCGCAAATACTGCATTTGTGTATAAGCTTTTCATTCCTGAAGTAACAGAAATCTACAGGAGTTTGAAATTCGCTGGGATGCGTTTGTAGATGCGTCTCTTGCATAAATAATTGAAAGGTGTCTAAATTTTATATAAATAATAATTTAAATATGACTTTAAGACACCATTTTACTAATGGAAACTGCTAAAATGGACTTCAAATTCGGTAATAGAGGTTTTATTTGTTTGCAAATAAAAATATAACACATAAACTATTTATATGTATGAAAAGAGATTATCCAGAGGTATTTCAGCATATATTTACAAAATACAAAAACTTAATTATAAGGGGTAGTGGTGGGGGTAACTTGAAAAATATGGATTTTTCGAAAATTATTTTTACGCGGTTTTGTAGATATAAGAAAAGGATGTACCTTCTGTTTAAACTTCTTTTCGACATCTCTCACCGTTCTCTATTCCACGGAATAGAAAATTCTGCATTTTTTCAAGGGTTGATTTCACCCCCAAAAAGAGCATTGTAGCACCAATAAAAAATAGGGTTGCGTTACGGATGAACTGTTCTACTTGCATACCGAGTTTCATAATTTTCTGGCTTGCCGAACGTCCCTTGTGAGCGGAACCCATTAAATCGCATTTTTCTTCGAATCCTGAAGTGCTAGATAAATTCTGCGGACAGATTTGAATTCAGCGCGTCAAAATCTATAGGAAATGATATATAACAAGTCAAGGAAAAACTTCAACCACATGTTATAACGTAAAAACCGAAATTTTCTTCAAAAATGTCATCTTTGACGTAGATTTTCAAGGTCAAAACTTGTTTCTCATACATTCTCAATATTTTTCCCTTATTCTGCAACATCTTAGCTTTAACCTCGAAAAAGATTCATCCCCCTATCTTATTCCTATCAAACGTTCTACGATTTTAACACAAAAAGGAGCAGTTACGCGAGCGAGTGGAATCACGATGGCCTGTTACGCGGTAGCCCCGAAGAAACATTTCTCGGAAAAATAAACCACCCACCAAGCTTCTCATTGCGAGGAGATAGATTCTAAAGAATAAAGTCGCGCCACGGGAACGCTGGCTTTCGTATTCGGCGCCCGTGCGCGCCTCTGAATCAATCGATCGCGCCGACTTAATCCAACGGCGACATCGCCCGGTGATTGCGTGACCGCTTCGATGAACATCGACCGTATCCGAGGCCGGTGTTGCAGGGACCTGCAACGCTCGAAATTCGAAAGCCAGATCGAGTTTCGAGGCAGGCGAGTTTCGAAAGGGTCATTGAACTTTGAGGAAACGTAGCGCGAGACAATTACAGTGGATTTTATAATAATTTAACCTTCCACCTTCTGTCCACCTCTGTTTAATAAAAATGATATCCGAGTTGGCGATAAGTTCTATATTTAACGGGCACTGGATTTTCGGCGATCTTACGCAGCGTGCGGACCAATTATGCTCAACAATGAAGGGGGGAAAAACACATTCAGAGTGGTGGTAATAGTGTGCGTGAACTGACGCTGTTCAGTCACGCACACCATTACCACCACTCTGAAGGTGTATTTCCCCCCCCCCCCTCTCATTGTTGAGCATAATTGGTCCGCACGCTGATTCTTACGTCACCGCGTCCCACGTTAACCTTGCTCTTTAAAGGAATCGTATGAAAGCGAATCCAAACGGCACGAATTATCGAAATTCGATAACGACCTCAATCCCGCATAATGCGTGTGTGCCTCAATTTAAATTACGGTAACGTATGCGGCCGGCATTGGATGCAGATGTTGCAAGGTTACTCGTTTCGAGAAGTCGCGGAACAAATACGGGAAACGAGCGTCACACTGCGAGAAAGAGAGAGAGTTACGTGCCGCCAGCCGTCTCTGATAAACCACTTTCAGGCGTATCGCTGCGAGCCGCGGATGAGAATGGGCGGCTGTCATTCTCCAAAGTTGCCGATGCTTCCCGCCTCTGACTGCGTCCCTCGGCTGATTTCGGAATCGGGGAAACGCTTCTTCGATAGCGATTTACGGCACGCGGGGATATTTTAGAAAGCGAGGCAACTAGAGCGGCATCCTAAACGAAGATATCAAACGCTGATAGGGGTAATGCAGGAATTTTCAACAGTTGCTTCTTCGTCGAGTGCAACGTACTGTTGCGCCCGCTTCTTTCAGTGAAAGTGTCTGCGTATTCTCTGTAGGCTTTTAAGTGTCTTTACGCCGACGGGATTAGCTAAACGATCAAAAGGAAAGTGGACCTTGCAGGGCCTAATTTTCCGCTGACGATACAATATCCATTCGTGATGATAATTCCGTGAGGAATCGGTGAAAACAAACGATGGCATTGAGCGACGGCGATATGATGTCACGCGCGCGGAAGTGGCGTCACTCAGCTGCTCAATTTCAAGCCTAAATTATTCGTGTCTGGTCGCGACGACCTTTATTTCGGCTCTACGCGCGCGGCATGACGATTCGTTCCCCGAATTCGTTTGCGCAGAGATTAAGATAATTTCCCGCGCCCGCTGGAAGGCGAGCGGAGGCGGCCGATCCCACGAGCATACGTTCCTAATCGATTCATAGACGAGCAGAATGCCTGAACGTTGAAAATACCGTTGCAATAGAAGGAGAACGCATGGCAAAGCCGCTGAGCGGAGGGAATTTTCGAATCCGAGATAAGGATTGCATTTCTCGGGCGATTGATATTTTTCAGCTCACGTCCGTAGGTTCCGAGGGAGCCTGGGAAAAAAAAGGAGCGAGTGGCCGCGTGCCAAATGCAGCATTAGAGCATCTTTTCTCCCATCGTCCTCCCCCTCGCCCCTTTAATCTGCATGCCGTCTGTCGCGCGTGCCGTTTCTCTTTCCCTCCCGTTCCGCTATTAGACTTTCCACTACGAGCGGCTGGTGCGCGCGAAATAATGGCGAAGGATTAAACCAGCAATCGACACAGTTCCTTTACGTCATCCCTCGGCTCCATGCAACCAGGGCTTTCCCTTTCTCGCGCGGCTTTCAGCGCGCCGATCGGCCGTGATTCATCGAATCGTTAGCACCAGATTCGTTAACAGACCGCGCCGGGAGCATTCCGCTTAGCGCTCCGTTCCCTACATTATTAATAATAGCGACACTCCGCCCCGACACTCCTGGAAATCGCGTGGAAAATCGCGAAGAAGAGACCTCCAGCCTCTCCTTAGCGAGGCAACTCGATGTCGCGTCCTTCGATTCCCGATTCTCAATAGCGCCCGCCTCGACGGTCGCAATATCCGGAAACGTCGTCACAGAGTGCCTCGAATCCGACTCGACGAGATTCGATCGGGTTCGCTTAAAAATCCAACGTTATTGCGTACGAGCAGGCAATTTCATGGCTGTTTTCGTTTCTATCTCCGCTCGGGGGGATACCAGGCCGAGCACACGCTACTCAGGAGATCTGCTCGTAGAAGAGACCGCGCCGGGAATCGAGAGGACCTAGGGGGCCCTCCGACACTGGCATTCCCCAACGATTGTGTCACGCCCGCTTATAGGCAAGCAATGCGTTTTCGTGCGCGCTGTCAGGTCACTGTCACCTGCGCTCACTCTCACGCGGCCGGCACGCTGCCCCGGCTATCCTCGCCGCCGATTTTTTGCCGCCTCCCTCGGAAGCCCGTTTCGCTGGCCAACCGTGGGCTCCCTTTCGCGCCAAACCGCCGTGGCGTGATCGTTCCCCGCGTTTCCCCGCTTTTCATTCGGCATGGCTTGCTCCCCTGTGTGCGCCCGCCACCGATGAACGCTCGGGATGGCGCGATTCACGCCCGCCAAATCTATCGAATCCGATCCCCGTCGCATCGGTGAACTCTCGCGGCTGTTTCCCTTTCGTGCACACGCGGCCAGGCCGACCAATGTCCACGATCGGAATGCCGCGCCGCTTGCCAGCTATATTTAGACACGCGGCTTTTAATTGAGTGCGAGGTGCCGAGGGACAGCTGGGAGGATCGGCGGATGGAGAGGTGCTGGCCGTCAGCCGCGGGAGGATGCTTTCTAACAGCGCGAATTACGCGGCAACTCGATCGCGCCGGGTCCGACAGAGCGGCTGGGATCCCGGGTAACGTGGGCAGATGACGTTCGACGTCCACGAAACTGGCGGTCGGAGGAGCCGATGGTTCACGCGCGAGAGGTGAGCGCGAAGAATGCGGGATGCCGCGCGAGTTATATGTAGAAAAGAGGGAAGTGTGAATGCTCGGACCGGCATAAATCCTGGCGGGCAGATTTACCGTGACGGAGACTACCAGCCGAGGGATTAACTTTTAAGATATAGCCGGCAGCGAGTTAGACTCGCGAATATTTAGGAGGACGCCGCGTGTGTAACTCACACGGTGGAGCGAGAGAGGGAGAGAGTGGACGGTCATAATTCATAAATTATGCAACGGCGTGCTAACATGGTTGACCGTAGGGTAATTGACCCTCATTAAATAAAGTGATACGACCCTGACACAACCAGGAACCACGGTCAATCCCTCGTGCTCGGCGTAATGTAATTTAATAACGCACTTCCTTGGGATTAGCGGGGGCCTGCCTCGCAGCGCTATGTATTTGGAAATGTCCGAAATCCTTTGATCGCCTTCCTCGATCAATATTATCGCTTGACAAGAGCTGGCTCTGGCTGGGGTTAGGATTGGAGCCACGTAACCTTCGCGCCGCCTAGGTATGGTTTAGCCCACGGTTAGCCTGAGTCCTTAATGACGCACGTTCCGCGTACTCTGTGTCGTTACACAGAGCTTGAATCTAATTCCACCCAAATCCCAAGATTCCCGGAACCATCATCGAGCTTCCGTTTCCCGAAGCCTGAAATATCCTCGCGGACCGTACGCACCGTATTTCCTAGATTCGGTACAGTCTGCGGTAGCCTCGGCTTCGTTGAAGTAGGCCACAGGATTCCTAGGACTAGTCACACTGTCCCTACTAGCCTAGGACCCGAGCAATCTAGATACCATACAACGCGCGGCGTCAATGGAACCTGGTCTTTGCATAATCCAGCAGTTCCTAGCGAGAAGCCTAGATTCCTGGCGATCTTTGCCTATCGCGGCTCCCCAGCCACAGCGGAACGGTAAGAAAAATTCGCGCTAATGGAGACGGATAAAAATTGCCTCGCCGAGAGGAACAATGAACGCGTGGGCCGAGCTTATCGAGTTGTCGCGCCTCAAGAAAGAATGCGCGACTGAAATCCGCGGAAGCGATGACCCTAAATTTATCGCAACCTTTGCGGGCGTTGAGTCGCCAGCGACGGATTTGGTGCAGTGTTCATTCTTTTAACATTACTCGCGCTCGACACTCGAGTGTTTGAACCTGCCAGCCTCCACGACTCCCCCTCGCGGTGTCTCGGCCGCGGAATTCTTGGAATCGGTCGTGGCGTGCAATTCTCACGCCGTGGTGGAAGGACTATTCGAAAGCTAGCACGCGAGGCGACCGCGGATGAAAACGCTTCGGCTAGTCCACGGGCTTTTTCTCTCGGCTCTTTTATTTCCAACGCACAGACCGGCCAAAGACCCATTCTCCTCTGTCCCGATGCATCCGCTCCCGATGATCACCGAAAAAGGAAAGCCGCCGGATGTAAATCAGGCCGAATGGCCGTTGGCTACGGCACGTGCCCGAATCCGGGGGACAAGACGCGGCACTGGCGGATATCAAAGTATTGTTTCGCACTCCGCGCCGCGACCCCGATTTCTCTATTACCAGTGTTTTCGACTCGCGTCGCCCCAAGGACTCTCGCATATTCGGCTCGCCAGCAACACGCTCGTATCCCGTGCGAGCTCGGCCCTTGGTATCAACGCTGTTGTCCTGAACTTGGCCCTGGGAATTCGCCCTCTGCTCTCTCGCGATGCCCGTAAATTAGCTGTTCCCCCAGGGCCGGCCGCGAGTCGCGGTTAATCGAAACGGCGCGATGACGGCAGCGGTATCGCTTGCTTTTTAATCGATTCGCTGTTGCGACGCGATTCGCCATCGCGGCTATTCGCGGACGCTCACGGTTTCCTAGGTATCCTTCAAGGCGGAGGAGATAGCGACGCAGCTATGGGCACGCAGGGTGCAGGGAAAACGAGAGGATTCCAAGGGAACTCGACTCCACTGATTAAGCTCTTGCTCGACTATGCGATATCGAAGAGGAGCTGTTACAATCAGATTCGGAATTCAAGCTGCTCGAATGTAGACAGGGTAGACCTGGGCGAATCGAATCGGATCACTTTGTGTTTGATGGTAAAAAAACAATAGTCAAACATTCAAAAACTAATTTTTTATTATATATTCGTGACCGGTATACCTTTGGCTTTAACATGAATATATAAAAATTGAAACTAAACATAAAAATCTTACTTTTATAATCAAAAAAGGAAAAAGTGAGAAATACCCGATTCGCCCCGGAACTTGGGGCGAATCGGATCACCCAAAAATCTCTGTAAAAACTCAAAATTTAATAACAAATCTTTGGAATTAACTTAAAAAAATATAATTCAATAACAATGAGAGCAATTGACACTACTTGGCACATAGATCGCAAGCATATTGTCCCTTTTTACCGCTTCTATCAGCGCAACTCTCATGGCACCACTCCTCGCAGATGTTGCACTGAATCCAATCTTCTTCTTTAGATTTTACATTTATAACTGCTTCTCTCATTTCTTCTGCACACCATGATCCTTGATCGGTCTTTTTTATGTACGTACGAACCATCTCTATATAAATAATTATAATATTTGTAATCATACAAATACTCGAATGAAGAAAAAGGCTGATACAATTCACCCCACATGACGTGACCCGATTAGCCCCATATATAAGGATTTAAAAGTGAGTAGATTACAGAAACATATTATGATATAATAGTCTAAAATATATCAAATACTAAATTTGAACACCGCGCAGGCTAATAATAATAAAGACATTTAAACTGTCAAGCTTACCTTGCTATTTTAAACACGAAATTACAGATTGCGTAGGTTAGATTCGGTACGAAATTGTGACATTCGCATGCGTCCGCCTCACTGAAAACGTGTGCCAGCACTAAACAATACCTTAAAACAATTGACGGGTTATTGCGGTAGGTGCGGGAGAGGGGCACGAGGTAGTAGGTACTCCGTAGGATCGGAATGCTCATTTCTATCGCGATGTAAGAAATATGGACTAAATTCTTATTTTGATCCGATTCGCCCTGTGATCCGATTCGCCCAGGTCTACCCTACCGAAGAACCAGTCAGCAGGCAGAATTAATTTTGACACCCTTTATATTTACTTGTAAATAATTATTCTAAAATATACTTTCTGATAGTGAGTGAAATTTTTCGCAGGTGTTTGTTGAATAAAAAAACGTTTTGAAGAATGTTTATAAATTACCAATTAAGAGGGAATTCTTGTCTAACAGCCCCAGAAGTAACTGATATTTAAGAATTTTTTTTTGAAGAAGCTGTGGAAAATATTTTTTTTATGTCCAGCCTTTTTATTATTTATTAATTATTGTGGAATCTTGTCCATCTCTTCGACGATGTAACTCCTGTTGACGGGATGTGTAGCACCTATCACAGTCATCTGATTGCAAAAAAAGAATTTTATGTTAAACGATTTTATTAAAAATGCACTAAAAACTAAAAAATAATTCTTTTCTTGTACTGCAATTTCGATGGTGTTTTTTCACTTTAAATAAAATCGTGGAGCAGGGTATCTCACAACAAATTCATTTCGACCCTTGATTCTGTATTAAATTGATTCATATTCTGTTATGAAAAATCCTGATCCACGATTTTATTTAAAGTGATAAAACACCATCGAAATTGTAGTACAAGAAAATAATTATTTTTTAGTTTTTAGTGCATTTTTAATAAAATCGTTTAACATAAAATTCTTTTTTTATATATTTTTTATTTTCTAGTTTTAAGTGTTTATGGATTTACATTTCGCAGCTCAGACTTCTTTAGAAATATCTTTTATTTAATTTCAAGTCATCCAAACTACGCACGCTTACAAAGTTTCAAGACAATTGGATAGTTGGAAGTGGGTTAAATTTGAGTTGACAGATTTGAATCATACATACAAACAAACGAAAAAAGAAGATGAGGATCGAAGTTGAATAAAATCGTTTAAAAATAGAAGTTTCTTAAAGCCAGATAGTTTACCCCGCGATTGGTCCACTTTAAAGGAAAAAAAATGAAAAATTGAAAGAGTTATAGTGCTTGAAAGAAAAAGTAAGTTTTTTCCTTACACAAATTTTGCGTATTATTCTTTATATCGACGAGAAAAGTATTATAAATAGAAACTAAAATTATAATATTAGGTCCAGCCCCAGTGTAATTATGTAACTTTAAGAAAATTTTCTTCTTTTTGCAATCAGATGATTGTGACAGGTGCGACACCTGGCGCTACCATCGTCGAAGAGGTTGACACGATTCCACAATAATTAATAAATAATAAGAAGGATCGACACAAAGAAAACATTTTCTGCAAGTTTAAAGATGCCTCCTTATATCCCAAAACAGTTTAATGCAATATTAACAACAGTTTCTTCCAGAAAAAATTCATAAATTTCGTTGACTGTTACACGAGAATCCCCGCTTAACCAATTCTGCGCCGCCCTATATCGGGTCCTGCGCACCAGTTACCTACTTAGATCCTTTGGGGAAATTAAACAGCTCACGGCCAGTTGAGCCGCGCCAAACGAACCCCGCGGAGCATTTTCTCCGAAAGAGGGAAGTCTTTTCGTATGTATATAAACGACTTTTCCAAGGGTGAAACGCGCGGCAACGAGGCGTAAGTGACTCCAAGGCCGTATGACAATTATTCGGATTCCTTGCTGCCTCGGTTTCATCGGAGAGCCGATTCGTCCCCAGGGACTCGGCCACACGAGCCACGGCTAGGCTAACCTTTCGTGGGACGAATCCGTCCGAGGGGGTAGGCTGATGAAAAAGATCGAAGGGTGTAGCCTAGATAAGGCCTGGAAGGGCGTGGTTGATTATACTCGCTATATACCGCGAACAATGTGTTCACCTTTTCACCACTGACACCCTATCTCGAAAGTTCCGATCCAATTAATCGCGCCTGAAACTCGATACTTATTGGAAAACGTTTAGGTTCGCGTACACCCGACCCCCGCACGCTGGCGCTAGGTCTACACACCGTCGATTTGAATTCTCGCCGTTTCGACGACGATGCTCCTAGCATGGGCGTCCAAATAAGGCGAAGGAACCAGGCACCATAGGCGAGCTGCCCCGACACCTGGATACACGAGCTTAAATCAAAGTTCGGTCCCAGTCAATTCGCCTCAATTCATGGCAATTACGATGGACAAAGTTGCAACGCCACGGGCGCGTTTTAATTTCACCCGAATCAGGGCGTCTTTCACAAAAACTGCAGGCTGCGGGAACAAAACTTGGAGGCAAGAAAGGGCCGTGGAACGGAACTCGTTGGACCATGAAATTATAAATGAATGGGACAATCGCCGGTCATCCAGTTCGCTCGGTATCCCACCAGCCAAACGGGAAACGCTTTGCGCGCATGTTCGTTGCAATTACAATGCGATAATTGCCGATCGTTGTGTATGATTCACCGATTACACGACTAAGCGTGTACACAGGTATCCCGAGACTCTGTGATATTTCTGTCCGTTGAAAGAGATAATCAGTGTTTTCGCGGCCATCCCGCGATCCGATAACGAGCAGTCGCGATAGCGCGCTACCGATACGCAGTTATTAATTAAAACATCATCCGTCAGACAGCTCCCAGCCGTTTAATTTCCATACAGAAATTAACAAGGAGCCGCGACATCGACTACGCGACAAATAAATTCCGCCGTGCCCGAGCGAGCAAACGCTAACAGCGAGCCTCCCTTCCCTCCTCCCCTCAGCCCTGATCCGAGTGACACGCGTGTTTGCAACATATTCGAATGAATTAACCGGCCACTCCTGAGCGCACGACACTCGCCCATCTTGTTCCCTTTATAAACGCGTCTCGTGGGATCGTCGCTGTCCCTCCTCGCCAGCGCGGCTTGGCCACGCTACATTATGATTCCTCTTCGACAGCATTAACTAAGTATCCCGAGGGAGTCACGCGATTCCCAGATGACCTCCACAGCTAATTGACACGCGAACGTTCCGTGGAACCGCGTCCAGTTTCCGCGATGCTGCAGATTTCCCTTCGAAATCGTTTCCTCCCCCTCCCCCCCCCCCCCCCCCGCCCCACCATTCCCCCGGCCGCCGTCGAGTCCTTTAAACGGAAGTCATCAACGCGCGAAACCGTCTAAATTGCCGCTACGTGGGAGACGAAAAGTCGATCGTTGCTTTATTACCGGCAATCACTTTGCTCGATCGTCACCGCTAATTGAAAGCCGTTCAGTGACGGGTACACGTGCAACAACCTACGGGGAATGCCTGGCGAAGCCGGAGCCGCCAATTCTCCCTCGTCCTCTGTCTCAGCTGGCTGGCTTCTAATAAATCAGCGATTGCTCGCGGGAGGAAACGATCGTGCGCCCTGGGAGATTCTATTTAGGTAACGCGACAGTTTGCGCCCGCCGATCGACAACGTGATCGAGCAGCTGGAGATTCGGGGATCGGATTATTGCGCGAGCCGCCGGCGTCGGCTGATAACGGACATCGAAACTCTGAGAGTTCCGTGGCGGATAAATCGAAATCTCTGGCTGTTCAGACGCGACCGCTCTGTGGTCGACACGCGGTAGCCATGTTCGTCGCCCGGCAGCTCGTTTAACCGTAAACGAAAGCACGAGGCGCAACGTTGGCACGATTCTTAGCGTCCACCAGCCGCTCCGGCGCGATTCTTTCGAAACTGAATCGGATATACGCCGATACGTTCGATCAGAATTCGACTCCAAAAATGGGCAGTAACGTGGAAAGCCGCGCGATCGTTTCTTTCGTCGGACAACTCGCTGCTCGTCGCAACCGCGCGACTTTACATTCCCGTTTAAAACGGGGCTTTGTAGGCTGATGCTAGAAAGTGAAACGGGGGATACGGTTCTTGGAAGCGATGGAAGGGACATTCGTACGCGGCCCGTCCGAGCGTTTCTAGCGATAACTCGGTTTTAACCCCTTCAACTCGAGCGCGGAGGCCGCGAAAAGCGGAGCACCTTGTCTGCCCGGCGCTACCGAGCAGTCGCGACGTTTCACGACTCGCGCCCCGGCGAATGATAATAATTGACCTAATTGCGGCAAATGAGCCGTTCGCTTAAATACGCCGTATAACTCGCGGATTCGCGGCAGCCGCTTGCGAAACAGGATTAATAGCGGCCTGTCCAGGCAACGGCCGATGATCGATCGCGCGGTTTATGCCAGTAATTTCGCGAGATAACAATGGCCCTGCCTTTTAACCACGGGCCAGTTCGGCTAGACGTTGGTAAAGCACGGCAGCGGCGGATCCGCGCTCGGCGCGCGAAGCCTGCGAGAAATTGGAGCACGGCAGCGCCGGGGACACGATCGGTGAGCTGGCTCGAGCCCGCGATCCAGGGATTTTCAATATCAGTCACGTAAGTCCGGTTCGAGCCGCAAGCACCGCCGGCCCGTGAAAGTCCTCGCGGTAGCGCGAAACTGAAGCTCGATCGAAAAGAACGCCGAGCGGGGAAAAAGAAAAGGGAAAAGAAAAAGAAAAAACAGTCCGGGCGAATGGGTTTGCGTTGCTTTCACTTCGGGACATGGACTTCAAGATAGAGCGAGCAGCCTTCGAGCGTGGCCGCAGCACGCGCGACTGGTTTATTGCATCTTAATAACGCCCGGGGACCTTGCGCCAGCCATCGCGAGCCGTCTAAGCAAAATATTGAAACGAGATCCTTCGGCATGGCGATTTAATCAGTCACGCCGGCGATCATAGCGGGAGAACCGTTCCGTGAAATCTCGCGGACGAGCGACAAAGGGAACGCATCGTTGAAAATCAGTGGCACAAGCTGGAACAGCTCGGGCTTCAAACTTCAAAGTGCAAGAAATACGAACACGGCTCACAAGGAGAGTATTTTAGGTGTCCGCCTCCGATCATTTTGATTTTTGGATATGTTATAGAGGACCGAAAAATAAGAAATACGTGTTTTTTTATTTTTCCCCGTTTTCATATTTGGGGGGTGAAAACTGCGTTCAAAGTTAGGGTTGAAAAATCATTTTTGTGGAAAAAAGTGGACTTTTTGAAAATCTGGTGAGTCAGTCATATTTCGCATTCAAAGACACAAAATTCGTCCATTGACACTATTCCCCTATCTCTAATAGTTCTCGAGATATTCCACAAAAATGATTTCTCAACCCTAACTTTGAACGCAGTTTTCACCTCCCAAATATGAAAACGGGGAAAAATAAAAAAACACGTATTTCTTATTTTTCGGTCCTCTATAACATATCCAAAAATCGAAATGATCGGAGGCGGACACCTAAAATACTCTCCTTGTCAGTCGTGGTATAATACTGTCTTTAATTTTTAGAATTTCAGAAGGATCATCGAAATTACAGAATATCGTGCTACAAGATTTGGCAATCGGGCGAACGTCATCGCTCGCTTTTCCACGGACTATCGTACCCGGCGAGTAAACCGCTTGCGCAACGCGGACGCACGCGATACCGATTGCCGGGCGGAGCTTTAAACGAGCCTATCTCCGCGACGTAATAAATCTTGCACTTTTGCCCGCGTAAGCGCAAGGCGCTTCTTATTCGGCCGGCGAAACGGCGGGCAAAAACCGCGAGAAATCGCCGGGCGATCGCGTTACGAGATTGCATGGCGTTCGTCAACGCTATTTATATCGGTTACACCAACTTCCTCTCCGGGGGTAACGTTATCGCCCGACACTGCCATGCGTAAACAGCATTTTGGAGGCACCGCACCTTCTGCTATTCCCGCGAGAGGCACGTTGCATCTTCCTTTTACGCCCGACTCGCAAATTCCGTAGTCCCCCGTGAAATCTAAGTCCTCCATTCGCCCTTTCTTATCGCCGCTCCCCACCATACCATCGCGGAAACTTTCCTAGACTCTTCACGACCACTGTTCCCGTCTTACGATGAAGCCGAGTTGGTCTAACACCGCGTCTAACCAGATTTCCGACTCGCTAGCCCGTAGTGTCGTCTAGATAAACCCTGATCTAAATGCATTTTAAATTCCACGGTGCGTTTTCTACCGAGCAAGTATCCATCGAGCCTGTACACCGAGGCTGGAGGGTTGAAAATCGACTCTGCGGCCAGCTCGAGCCAACCTCCACGGCGTCGCGTTGCCATAGGCTGGCGAAGGTATCGCGTTACCTCGGTGCACCGGCCTCGGCGTTAAGACACCTAATTGCACGTTATGTTCGACGTACACGTACGCGCACACGCGTGCCCATTACCGAATGGTAATGCAGTCTCGCCGGCCACCACGGGCGAGACAGGAAAGTGGGTGAACCGGGCTCGCATTCGCGGCGACAGACTGGTGTGCACGCGTTTCCCTTGCCATCGTCATCGTCGTCTCTCGGCTCTCTCCCTTTTTTCCCCCGTTTCTCTAGCCAGCGAGCTTTCCCGAGGATCGCCAACGAGGCGGGCTCCGACGCACAGTGGTCCGAATAGGGGTAAATAGGTGACATTCGTGTAGGTGTAACTTTTTAACTATAAAAGGTATCGGAACTAAATGTACGCAAAAAAAAACAACGAAAAAACTATCCCTTTCTAATGTTGTATAATTTAATATTTTTGCATTTATTTATTTATTTATTTTTCTTTTTTTTTAACAACTTATTTGTGATAAAAAAAAATTAATTCTGTTTATTTGGTACCTTATTTAATGCTCTTTAAGTGATTTGAATCGCGTGTTGGGGAAACTATTCGTTTCCGAGTTATAAGGAAAAGTGAAATAGTACTATGAGAAATTGTGACGAAATCTACGTTTTGGTTAAAGTGTTACGTACGCAGACTTATCTTTAACTTTCTAACCCTTTCGGGTGTCCGGAATGCACGTGACCCGGCGGGGTCACCGTTTCCTGCAGTGGTGTGATGCAACCGAGTTTTCCCCGAAAACTAATATTCAATGAAGGCACTCATGTCCCCACTACTTTCTAACCGAATTTCACCGTATAAAAGGGCCATGAATCTACACTCAGGGGCTCATTTCAAATCTAGTACGCATAGACGAAAGAGGCTAGCGAGATCGAGTAACGTTCTTCTCCAAGGATTAATACAACTTAAACCACACAGTACGTAGATTCTGATAGGTGTTGTTAATATATTAAAGTCTTTGAGACCCCCGCATTTCTCAGTGCGTCAAAACCGAGAGGTGGGCTTAGGTACCGCGACAATTAAACACTAAAAACATTTGCAAAAGACTGAACTTATAGAATATAATTAGTTATTTCTAACCCAGAGTTCTTTTATTTAAATTAATCACTATCTGAATTTCCTCTTCGAGATAAACCCACATAGATACTCCTTTACCGCTCAAGGTGTATCACTTTATAAAGTTACGAGGCTAAACTAACATTTCCTAGTGGCTCCCGGGGATACCAGACCCCGGTTCGTCCACGACAACCAACCTCCTAGTGGCTCCCGGGGATACCAGACCCCGGTTCGTCCACGACTTCCACCTTCCTAGCGGCTCCCGGGGATACCAGACCCCGGTTCGTCCGTGAAAGCTTACCTTCCTAGTGGCTCCCGGGAATACCAGACCCCGGTTCGTCCACGACAACCAACCTCCTTATAGCGGCTCCCGGGGATACCAGACCCCGGTTCGTCCGCTACTAACAAACTCCAAAAAACAAACTCAATCCTCGGCCTCGCAGCCGCCATTCACATTGCCCTCAGCCTCGGCTCGTAACAAATTGGTGACAGCGGTGGGATTTATTCTCTTAGCTGGTTATTCAGATTTTGATGTGCTTTCGGCACAAGCCAAATCTTACGGCCCCGCGTCCGAGAAGGCCTATTAGAGTTAGGCCGGAATATCGCGAGAATATTTGTATTAAAGGTTGGACTACAACCTTGGTCGATGGTAGCAAAATCTGTTCACAGTGTGCTTTAACCACGCCTAAATAAATATCAAGGAGCGATTCACGTTCCCCATCCTATAATTCTGACGCGTCGGAACAGGGTAATTATCGCGATAGGAAATACACTGGGAGAAATAGTGATAGGCAAGAATTATACTGTTGGAATTGCGGCGTGAAGGGACACGACGGGAAGAGTTGTAGGGAAAGGAGCAGATTTCGGCGTAGAACTAGATCACCGATAACTTCGTCCGCCGGACCAAGTAAATCTTTAAACTTCGAGGACGCTCATCGCAACGGCGATCCGGTGAGTGTTTTAAAAAAGGATCGCCCAAAAACAATCCGGTTCACCGACGAGAAGAACGAAGATTATTCAAAGAGGCGCCAATACCGAGAATCAGAGTTGACGTCCCAGAATTGGAAACGGACAAGGGGAGTTTCTCATAGACGGAGGGGCCTCCGTTAACCTAGTCGCCCTTAACGTATTGGGAGATAAGGCCGAAATCACTTCCAGAGAAAAGATAGAGATAACGAGTCTGTCTCCTTCGCCCATTCACACTTTGGGAACCACTACGTTGCATATCAATGGCATTCCAGCGTGTTTCTATGTTATTAAAGATCTCCCCGTAGTCGCAGATGGTCTCATAGGAAGCACTTTTTTGCTACAAGAGCAAGCAGAGATTTCCTACCATCACAAAACACTCGTCACTCACAGTCAACCGGTTAGGCCTATCAGATTTATTAACTTCCCAGAAATGGAGGAACAGTTCAACTCTTCCAAAATAAAGCACCGAATTCCTGGAAGGACAACGCAGCAGATAGCGTTGTTAGTGGCCAACCCGGAGGTCAAGGAAGGTTATCTTCCGCGTCTCAAGACACCAAAGAACGTCTTCATCGGCGAAGCTGTGGTATCTAATCAAGATGGAAAATGTTACGTTTTAGCCACCAACACCGCCGGAGACGAGGAAGAAGAAATAGATTTGGAGCCTCAATATTTACAACCCTACGATACCATGGACACCTCCGACGAACACCCAATTTCATCGTATTTATCACAGCCCATCAACGAACAAAATAGAGGTCAGAATATATGGAACACCCTAAAAACTGATCACCTTAATCCTGAAGAAAAACGACACATTGAGGACATTATTCAAGAATTCTCTGATAGGTTTTTCTTGCCGGGAGATAACCTTGATAAAGTTCCAAATTTCCATCACTTTATTCACGTAACTGACGAAATTCCTATTAATACAAGACAGTACAGATACCCACTTGTACATCAAGAAGAGATTCAACGGCAAGTAGGAGCATTGTTATCACAAGGCATTATCAAACCGTCTACATCACCATACAATTCACCCCTGTGGATTGTACCTAAAAAGGCCGATTCTGATGGCAACAAACGCTGGCGTATGGTCATCGATTTTCGGGCGTTAAATGAAAAAACCATCAGTGATAAATATCCACTTCCTCAGATTACTGAAATTTTGGATAAGCTGGGGAGATTTGGCCAATGGTTTCCATCAAATCGAAATGGATCCAAAGGACCAAGCGAAAACGGCTTTCACCACTCCGTATGGGCATTACGAGTTTGCGCGTATGCCTTTTGGCTTGAAGAACGCACCACCAACATTCCAACGCCTTATGGACCAGGTTTTAACAGGTATGCAAGGAACTGAATTATTTGTATATCTGGACGACATCGTGGTTTACTCCTCGTCGCTCCGGGAACACGGAATCAAAGTTAGGAAATTATTGAATCGCCTTCGTGAACACGGACTCACACTCCAAACCAACAAATGTGAATTTCTCCGGAAAGAAGTTGCATACTTGGGACACATAGTATCAGCAGATGGGGTAAAACCGCATCCAGGGAAGTTGCAAGCAGTGAAGAACTTTCCTGTGCCCAAGACACAAAGAAACATCCAGCAATTCTTGGGTTTAACAGGATATTATCGCCGTTTTATTCAAGACTACTCACTGAAAGCAAAACCATTAATTCAACTTTTGGGAAAAGGAATTAGATTCAAATGGACCGAAGAGCAACAGCGAAGCTTTGAAAAATTACGAGACGAGCTTTGTCAAGCACCAATTCTGCAGTATCCAAACTTCAACCGACCATTTGTCATCACTACAGACGCCTCAGATTTTGCAATCGGAGCAGTTCTAAGCCAAGGAGACATAGGTTCTGATTTACCAATAGCTTATGCTTCCCGAAGCTTAAATCAAGCCGAGAAAAATTATTCCGCCACGGAGAAAGAATGCTTAGCCATGGTATACGCAGTTCAATACTTTAGATCATACATTTTTGGTCAGGAGTTCACTCTAGTTACTGACCATCGACCTTTGGTTTGGTTGCATTCGGTCAAAGATCCGACTTCGCGATTGGTTAAATGGAAACTAAAACTTCTTGAGTATGAATACAAGGTCGTGCACAAAGCTGGAAAAATCAACAAAAATGCTGATGCATTATCACGAAACCCTACAGCAGTTTGCTTACCTCTCTCCTCTAAGGGGAAGATGATCTCTGACACTAACACCATAGGACATCGCATCAGGACATTATGCCGAAACCAAAAGGCCAAGCTAAACTACAAAGAACCCAGTTCCGAAGATTCTGATGAAGCCACTACACCAGTTGCTCGCCGAACACAGCGAAAAACTAAACCACCACAAACCACGTTAAGAAGGAAAATATTACCTCCTTCATTATCAACCGTACAACCTGCACCTGTAAACCGGGAAGAAGAGGGACCCATTGAGGAGGACAGAACTTTAACTGCAGATTCATATCCTTTCTGTGACTCAAATCCTTTGGACGCTACATTAATACCCGCAGATCAAAGTCAACTATTTTCACAGACAATCATGGAAGGACCAAACGGTTCCAATCTCCCTATATCACCAGTATCATCATCCACGTTCAGTAATCCAATTATCACATCCACACCTATTCCTCTAAGAAACATGACGACCCCTTTACAAAATATATCCATCCCTTTACAAAATTTATCCCTTGGAACAAATACTCCCAGGATGGTAGATACCGTTCTGATAGATTCTGAATCTTCACCACCTGAAGATAGCAGTTCGGATCAAGAGGAACCACCCAATATCCCAACCATACCACAGTCAACCATATCAAGCAGTAATCTTCAAAATCCGCCATAAGATACCAGGAAACAACTGATTGAGGAATCACATAGCAGCCTCGTTGGAGGACACAAAGGTGTTACCAAAACATTCAATCGACTACAAACAAAATACCACTGGCCTGGTATGCGAAGAGACGTACAGGATTTCATCAGGAAATGTAAGAGCTGTCAGGAACAAAAATTAGTTAGAGCAAAAACACGGCAACCTATGATCATCACCGATACGCCTTTGGAGCCCTTCGATAAACTGGCTTTGGACACCGTTGGACCTCTTCCGGAGACTCCTGCTGGGAACCGTTACATTCTAACAATGCAAGACAGCCTCACGAAATATTGCATCGCAGTTGCAGTACCGAATATTCGAGCCACTACAATCGCAGATGCTTTTGCACGTCATTTTATTTCAATCTTTGGGACACCGCGTTCAATATTAACGGATAAAGCAACCAGTTTTGTGGGAAAGATAATGACACACCTCGCTGAAATCTTCAAGATAAAACAACTAACTACTTCCGGATACAGGCCTCAAACAAACGGGTCTTTGGAGAGAAGCCATATCGTCCTTACAGAATATTTAAAACATTACATGGAGTCGCATGAAGAATGGGATATCTTCATTCCATTTGCCATGTTTTCCTATAATACATCTGTGCACGAAGCCACTAACTTCACACCACACGAGCTGGTATTTGGAAAAATGGCTCGTTTTCCCAGTGCTTTTGATGTCGATCAAAATACAGAAACCTACGGGAATTATCTTACAGAACTAATCACTCGGATGACAAATATCCGCAACACTGCAGCGGATCACCTCAACAGAGCAAAGGAACGATCAAAACGGTACTACGACAGACGAGCACGCCCGCAACAATTCAAAGAAGGGGAATACGCCTATGTTATAAAGGAACCTCGATTAAGCAAATTCGATCCTCATTATATCGGACCGTATAAAATAGTTGACGTATCAGATTTACATAACGTAGTCCTGAGTACTGATAATCGCAAACTAATTACTAAACATCAGGATAAATTAAAGCACGCATTTCATCCTGACGATTCTTCGGAATCAGAATGAAAATCATCATACTCCTTCCAGTCATTATGCCAGTGCCACACAATCTTTTCCGATCCGAAGAAGACGAGGGGGAAGAATTTTATGGACCCTGGGATGGAGTTAGACCTACGGATTATCCAGAACTATACAGGAAGCTTTCGACGTTGTTCTGCGTACAACCATGGACTTTGCACATTTATGAAGCCGAGGCAAGCAGTATTCACCGAAGGAGGATGGCATTCTGTCTGCGTAAATCAGTCGTTGCGAAAAAACTGCACTTGCGAAGTCTGCGGCAGCAGAATCGCTGCTCACCGGCCTGCAACCGAATGTTCGGAGTGCATTGAGGAATATTTCGAGATGGATCGCGAGACCTGGATACAAGTTGAAGCAGGAAAAACCGTCGACGTAATAACGCGATGGTAGACTCGCGTCGATAATAGTTTTCTAAAAAAAAAAATAAAAAAAAAATAAAAAAATAATAAAAAAATATAAAAAAATAAATAAAAATAAATAAAAATAAATAAAAAAATATATATATAAATAAGTACATTATAATAATAGATACGTCAGAAATAAAGAAAGCCAACCCAAGGGAAGCAATAGGCTGGAAACGGCAGGACTCGGGATAACACAACGTTCTGTTCGCAGGAGCGATAACGGACGGGAAGAACATGATTTGGATCTTCGTTCTCATTCTATCTGCTGCTTACGGCATCGGGGAGAAGGTCGGGGAAGATTACACCATCACTCCATTGAAATATAACACTGGGTTGTACTTCGAAAGACTGCAACCCTTGAGATTTTACCGTACGCAATGGAAACTGGTAACCTCTCTCGAGATAACAGATTATTTAAAGAACAGGCCAGCCGTGGAGGAGCATATCAAGCGTGCCAAGGACATTTGTACTAGAAGGGGACTCGACGCGTGCCCCGCAGACGAGCTTGGCCCAGCCATAATTAAAAAACTAGAAGACAGCCGCAGATACAGCGACATGCTAGGAGCAACCTTACGAGGGGGTCAACGTAGACGGTCCCGAGGAACTCGTGTTACCAGGGGCGCACCCTTATCGTTCATCGGCACAATTAGTAAAGTCCTATTCGGCGCTTTATCGGAAGACGACGAAGTCCATTATAATCAAGCACTCGATCGGTTATACTCACAACAAAGAGATATAGCCGAAATAATAATAAACCAAACCCATATTGTACGTTCAGAGTTTGACAAATTCAGAATGTCTCTGCACAGGTTCAGGCTTTGGTTCAAAAATCCACTACAATAATTGAGACGTTACAAAAAACCCAATACGCCATTCGGAGGACGAGACTGGAAAATTTCCTACGGAACTGGATGCTCGTATTGGATTCAGCAACTGACGAATTCCGTTCTCATCTTATAATAATGGTGGCCGCTATTTTATTTGCAAAACAAGGAATATTACATCCTGCCATCTGGTCACCCAAATAACTCTGGACCGCCGCTGAGAAGATCAAGAATGCCACCACCTATGAGTTTCCATTGACTCCTACCGAATTACTTTCTGAACAAATTAACGGTATTACGGAACTCAAGATCGTATGTACTGAGGGTAGAGCGTTATTCCAGCTGACGGTGCCGCTGTTAGATTCCGAATTTTTCAATCTGTACAGAATTCATTCGAACCCATCAACACAATCTTATAGATCGAAACAATTAACTCTTTATGTAAAAGCTACTGCCCCGTACATGGCAATGTCAATGGACGAACGTACCTATGCCACGCCGAATATACAATTTATACGAAACTGTTTCCATCACCACAAGCAAGTCATCTGCCAAGCCGCCTTGCCGATGTACAAGACAGAAGCCCAACCAATTTGCGAGGTGGAATTACTACGCAAACCAAACCAAGATACTTGGAAAAAGTGCGACGTTCAGGTATCACTACTTGCTGGTGAGATATGGGACCATAGTTTCATATTATTGGGAAAACGACCTGATGCTGGCCCACTTGACGGACGACAACATTAAGGACTGGACCCCTGGTGACTTGCTGAAGGCGCAGTCCAATACGAGGCATTGCAGAGAGGACCCTATCCAGAGGAACGAAGACTGATGCCACCCATCACCCACGACATCGCCCCACAGTACACAACAATTATCACATACACACACCGCAATAGGCCGCAGAAGGTTTGGTTTCATCACACCTCTGCACGAGTGAGTAATATTTTGTTTGGTCGCGTGCACTTCCGACACCGAAGGGTGGAAAAGCATCGTAATAAACGATGTTTTATCTAAAGGGGGAGGTGTTACGTACGCAGACTTATCTTTAACTTTCTAACCCTTTCGGGTGTCCGGAATGCACGTGACCCGGCGGGGTCACCGTTTCCTGCAGTGGTGTGATGCAACCGAGTTTTCCCCGAAAACTAATATTCAATGAAGGCACTCATGTCCCCACTACTTTCTAACCGAATTTCACCGTATAAAAGGGCCATGAATCTACACTCAGGGGCTCATTTCAAATCTAGTACGCATAGACGAAAGAGGCTAGCGAGATCGAGTAACGTTCTTCTCCAAGTATTAATACAACTTAAACCACACAGTACGTAGATTCTGATAGGTGTTGTTAATATATTAAAGTCTTTGAGACCCCCGCATTTCTCAGTGCGTCAAAACCGAGAGGTGGACTTAGGTACCGCGACAATTAAACACTAAAAACATTTGCAAAAGACTGAACTTATAGAATATAATTAGTTATTTCTAACCCAGAGTTCTTTTATTTAAATTAATCATTATCTGAATTTCCTCTTCGAGATAAACCCACATAGATACTCCTTTACCGCTCAAGGTGTATCACTTTATAAAGTTACGAGGCTAAACTAACATTTCCTAGTGGCTCCCGGGGATACCAGACCCCGGTTCGTCCACGACAACCAACCTCCTAGTGGCTCCCGGGGATACCAGACCCCGGTTCGTCCACGACTTCCACCTTCCTAGCGGCTCCCGGGGATACCAGACCCCGGTTCGTCCGTGAAAGCTTACCTTCCTAGTGGCTCCCGGGAATACCAGACCCCGGTTCGTCCACGACAACCAACCTCCTTATAGCGGCTCCCGGGGATACCAGACCCCGGTTCGTCCGCTACTAACAAACTCCAAAAAACAAACTCAATCCTCGGCCTCGCAGCCGCCATTCACATTGCCCTCAGCCTCGGCTCGTAACAAAAGATTATTATTCATTTATTATTCATTTATTCGACGGACTGGAGCCTAATACAAATAAATATTTGTAAAATGACGTAAAGCTGACAGTTTTAAACATTAATAATTTGAAGAGTGGGCTGCGGGGAATTGATTTTTGCATGATTCTGTAGAAGAAGGTGTGCTGAAAATATTCCAATTGGTTAGAACGTGGAACTCGATGGAACTTGAAAGATATTCCTTGTCAATTGTAAAGAATTTTGACAATTTCATTGAGCATTAATTTTTTAATATATTATGAACAGTAAGTTTTAGTTAACGGTGTTAATTCTTAACGCAAAAGAATACTCTTCATTCAAGAAAAAACCCGGAGAGAAAATATTAAACAGGGTCGTCAGGGCACCTCTAAGAAGGAAGCAGTTTTTTTCAGGTGAAAAATGCTATCTTTAAAATGTCCAACTTTAAGTGTTCGTCCCAATTACAATTTTTATTAAATATTATTAATATTTTCAGTTTCGGGACTGCTGGACATTTAGGAAGTAGTATACATTCAGTAGATTTCAATAGGAAAAAGTTCATTATTGGGCCGAATGTCACCTACTACCCCTATTCGAACCACTGTGCGACGTCCGCGCTAAACGTCCAATTAAAGCACGAATCTCCGCCAGGTTTTAGAGAAAGCGTCTCAACAAGCTCGGTCGTTAATTAATCGAGAAGAAGGGGGAATTGGGAATTTTAATTAACCCTTAGTATCATACTGTTAAACGAATTGAAAAAATCATGCGCGCCATTTGGAGGCTTTTTCATGAACTTTAATGCGTTACTTTACTATTATCATGTGTAACAAGTGTCCTTAGAGCAGAAATACATCCGTAGAAATTCTACTGATGATACACTGTCTCGTATTGTTGATTACAACTGCTAATTTCGCCAGGACCACTGAAAATACCAGGTAAATGATTAATTTTTCTCTGAATTATTTCGGATTTCAGAACCGAGCATTGGCTTAACATTATAATACATAGGTACATTAATGCATGGTTTAACATTGGTGTTATATTCATATTTTTTCATTCATTGTTACACTAGGAATTGTTACACTAGGAATTGTTACACTAGGAATTTTTTGCTTATTTTTAATCGAGGCAAACTTCCTGTCTCTCCGAAACGCGGCGACGACCGCGTTGCACGCGATTTCCTGCGCCTCGCGCTTCTTTCGCGAAAGGCACGCGGGTTTGGTAGCGGAAGCTGTCTATGGCTGTGGCAGGTTGTCACCATAGGGAATATCGAGAAGGAAATGGGGCGCGGAGGGGCCACGGTGCACTGCCGTCTACCAAGTTCGCCGCGAGGAGAATCGACACGCGAGGTTACACGGTATAAATCTAGACGCGATCGATGTCCTCTTGGTAACGAGTCCCGAGGACATTCCATTTCATCGAATGAGCCTGCTGCATACTCGACGACAAAAAGAAAAAATAGCTCCGCCTAGCTGCACCGGGCGATCCACGGAGCTTCGAAAATTTCTCAAACGCCTCGGCTCACTTTTTCCCCATCAATCTTATTGTTAGCTCCTCGCCGCGGATCCGTCGGGAAATCGGAGAAGCAATCTATGGATATTAGAACCGATTTATCACGCCGCGGACGCCAATAAGGTGAAATCGGGAGCGATTGGACGTCGATGCTAGGCGCTAGATTTAATCGATATTAGTGCTTGCCCGAAAAAAACAGCTCCCCCAAGGACAAACCGCATTGCGGAACGAGGGGAAAAAATATGTTTGACGGCGGGGGGAAGACGCTTATCGGGGCCGCAGATATGTAGGCGAGCGTAAGGCACCCAACTGTAGAAACTCCACGGATCGTTCGCTTCGTGCGAGAAGTAACAACCTCGTTCAAGGGCGTCGTACGTAGTGTGTACTGGGTTACGCGGGCCAAGGTTGGCTCGATTACGCGTACACACGTTAAACGATGCTTTTTGAGTAACCTCGGTCGCCTCGGTTTACTCCGCCGCGAGTCAATAACCTTACAAATCGAGAGACGTTTGGGTGCAACTCGCTGCGACTCCGGGCTTCTCCTCTCTTTCTATCGTCAAACCGTGTGCCTGGCACCGTGCCGCTGTTTGTTTACAAAAAGCCTGTCGACGCTGCTAGCGCGCGACGTATTACGTACGTAGTATCTCCATTTCCACTCCCTTCTTACTCTTAAACACCGCTCCGCTTAAACTAGCGCAACAGCGCGGAAACCAGAACGGCGCAATTTTAAAAATTCGATCTCATTAACGCCTAACTTCACTGCGAACGTGCACGGCGCTGTGCGCAGCTAACTTCACTTCGCGAGAATTATGCACGGTATCGACAATCGCCCTATTATTGCGGACGGTGTATAGTTTTACAAGCGTAAGTTAGATTAAATGTGAATGGATTTGAATAAATGTATGAAGACTCACCCTGATGTCGAAGGCGTCGCTGGGCATCCTCTGCACGCCGTTCATTTTCAGGGCAGCGTCCAGAGCCAAGTGGCTTTTCCACAGGTTTCAGTGCCGCAGCCGCGGGAACCAGGTGCCGACCGATCACCGAGATCCTGCTGGTCGATGCTCGTCAAGCTCCAGAGATCGCGGTGGCACACGCGACAAGTTCAAATAAATCACGAGCAGCTACAAGCCGCCTCGACGCATCCTCGTTCATGTGCGCGCGACAACTGCAAGGCGTTCGCGCCTCTTTCGATCGCTCGAATTCGACCACTGGCTCGCCCGCACGTGTCCGCAAATCGCGTCGGATATCGAGGGGCCAGATCTGGGCACTTTCGAATTAACATTTGTGATATTCTATCGGACAACCCGTGCCGTTCCTTCGCTATCGCGCTCGGAGCACAATTACGTCACCTCGTCTCAAAGAGCACCGAGATCGGCGGCAACGAGTGTTTGGGAATCGTGGCTAGGTGTAACGAGCCGTTTACATGGAGCTATCATTTTTCTAGACGCCAGTGGGCCCTCTTGCGGCCGAATGTTTTTTGTTTCGTCGCCCGAGATGGCTGTCCCTTGGAGTGAATCTATACCTCTCTCGATTCTAAGTACCATTATTGCGAATGAACAGCCGAGGTGTTATTTCGAATAGCTATCTTCTGTTTTAACCACGAGTCGAAGTTACCCAGCTCCGGGGATCGCGACACGGCTGGCGATAAGATACTAAACTTTGTGGGAAAGCTTGTTTACAGATCTTGTAGCACTGGCGATTGCACTGGTACGATTGTCAAGTAGCAGAATCACGGAACGAAATGTAGACGTGCGTACGTGTTACGCGAGCGATGAATTGACGAGGGATACCGAGTCAGTCAAGGTTAGGTTTCGATCCTCGATCGAACGCGACGATCTCAAGGCCCTGTTAGGGACTGATTATAGATTGCCGGGCGAGTGAGAGAGGCTGAATTCGATATCCCGGCGTATCCGGTGGCATCGCGTCCGCGACACACGAGAACCGACTAGCATTCGCGGAGCTTGTGCGAAAAAACGCGCACCGTGTAGCGGAGTGGCATGCTTCGTCTAGAACCACGCGTCGCGGTCTGCGATAACAGATTTGAACGCTCGCTGACACAGGCCTCGACTGTCGCGCCTGCGCCGGCGTCCCGCGTAACCCCAAACACGTGGTACCCTAACAGCCGCCGCGGCCGCTCCCCACCCCGCGTCCTCCCGCCTTTTAGCAAACTTTTGAATATGGTTATTACACGGCAGACGAGCCCTGTTAATCACGTTTCTATGTAAGTGGCCCTGATTCGGAATAAAGTTGACCCCGCTCCAGGCGGTGATCCTATTAACGATCAAGTGGCATCGTGAATAAAGGTGATTTAATTAAAAAGCGTCGATCATGAATCGTGGATTTCGAGTTGCCGCGCGGACGATAGTTCTCACGGCTAGATTTTCATGCGGTAGAAAGGGCTCGGGCCGAAAGATACGGCGAGCAGGTACCGCGGAGGCAGGCTACTCGAAAACTCGACGTGTTCCATGTCCGAGGGGGAGTAGAAACAGGTTTAAGAGCCGTGGCTGACCGGTCGCCTTTTAAATCGGTCATGTATCTAGCCGGGTAGAAATCACGTCGACTCGAAATCAAGCACTCGTGCCGCGGGTAGGAATAGGGGGCCTGAGACTCACTGAAGAGCGGAGATATCAGCCGCGGAACCGGTGAGCCGGAGTGGTCGAATTAAAAGGAAGGTGAACGCGTACGCGTTCGACCGACGGCCCCTCGGCAATGTGGAACAAGGAGGACACGCTGCACTCGCGATCGGCGGAATAATAGGTCGCGGATGAGCACATGGCAAGGCATGTCCCTGCCGCAGGATTCTACGTAGCAGCCGGCGTTCGGGGGCTCCACGTCGCGACTGCTGCCGCGGCTAAAAAACCATACGATGACCTCATCACGCCGTCTCTGCTCTCCTGCTCATGTCACTGATACTAGCCATCCTGAAAACATGATCACCGGCGCCGCCTCCTAGAGCTCGTTCCCTGGTGTCGATCGCCGTCCAGAACCGATACTACAGGCTATTTTACAGAAATACAGAGCCTCTAGTTAACACGAAGAATACAGGATAGAGCTTGTATATGATTACTTTTCACAGCATTGATCTTTACTTAGTGTCAGCTGACTGTGATTTTCTTAAAGCTACGGCTTGCGTTGCTGCTTGCTGGATATCAGGAAACAGGGAAACCGAGGAAATGCAGCTACCTTTCCAACGTCTTGCGCGATAATTTCAAAAATACCGGCCATCGCATAGATTTTAATCTATGAAGACTGCTACGAATAAAATACCAGAAGACTTTATTCGTCTCAGTATTCTGGTTTCCTTCCTACGAATACGTAACGTTCGTTTCCATTATTTTCCTTATTACTCCACCATCCCGCTTTATTTATTTGCGTCTTCCATTATAAATCCGTTGATTTGGAAATTACGAGTTTATCGTTTGTGATTCATCGTTTTCATTTTCATTTCAAACACGGTCGCTGACGTATGAGCTTGACATTGTGCTTCTACGAAAATTTGATGAGTGATATTAGCGAGAAGCATAAAATTATTACGATCTTTCTTGAAATTCATTGCCATAAAAGTCATTTAACATTTATTCTTGGCATCATTTACGCTACAGCATCTCGGAGAGAGCAGACCGCAAAATTTTTTATAATTATTGACAATCATAGGATCACGGCAGATGGCGTCACAGTGACGTTTCAACCAGTGATCCTCTAGGGGATCACTAGTTTCAACTAGAGACACTACACGGAAAAAGATCTGCACCGTTGGGAACGTGCTCGAAAAGTGAGCACCATAAAAAAACGGTGCTGGCCCATTCACGGCGCTGTCCAGCACCGAAAAACACCGTTGTGAATGGGCGAAAATACCGGTGTTGAGCCCATTCACAACGATGTTTTTCGGTGCTGGACAGCGCCGTGAATGGGCCCAACACCGATTTTTGCTTTTCACTTTTCGACCACCGTTCCCAACGGTGCAGACCTTTTATCGTGTATAATACGAGTCTGGCCACTACTAATTATTTTTCCTTTACACATCTGCTTACCAAATTTCGCTGAGTAAGTAGCAGTCCCAGATAGCACACCTCGTCTTAGAGACGTCTAGTTTATGTCCATTTTAGGTCTGAACGTCTTGATTTGTAACAAGACGTCTTTAAGACTTTACCAGACATTGTGCTATCTGGGGTACGACCTGTAAAACTTATAAAATCCCAGATAGCACAACGTCTGGTAAAGTCTTAAAGACGTCCAAAAGGCGTCTTAAAGACGTCTTAAAGACGTCTTGTTATAAATCAAGACGTTCAGACCTAAAATGGACATAAACTAGACGTCTCTAAGACGAGGTGTGCTATCTGGGATATGGTCTTCGCTTTCAATAATCGCCACTATTCAAAAAGAATAGATAACCTCGGGTTGAGAAAATCCAGGATCCAATAAAGCTATAAGATTTCGTTGGGAAAGTAATCGATGTAGTTAGGAAGCGTGCTTCAAGCACCGTCCAAAAGTCTCGAAGTAAATTTAAAGGAATCCATAGCTATATAGCTAATTGTAAGTAAGTTTGAACATTTCCGCGCAACCTCATGAGCATCAAACGCATCGAAAACCGTTCAGGTGCGATTTCATGCTGACGCCCGACGCTCGTTTTGAGCGTCAAAACCAGTCACGTGATCGGTCCACGGAACTTTCAGCATCGACGCTCGTTTTGAGCGTCACAACCAATCACGTAACCGAAGCTCAACCAACGAACGAGCGAGTCAGAGCAAGTCAGAATGAACGAGCATCTAAGGTATAGATTCGCTGAATTAGCACGTTTTGACTGTAAAACAAGCTATATTGAAGTATTTTGAACGTCTTGTCCATCAAAATGTTTCCTGGCAAACCCTCGAATAAAGTTCAAGATTGATTCACGCTGTCATCAACGTCACGACAGCGTATTTTCACGTGCAAACGGACCTTTAGAGTCAAAGCGACATCCAGCGACATCTCAAGGGGAAAATAGACAACGTTAAAGGCAAACATGGCGAGTAAGAAAATCGTTGGGCTTTTTGGAACTTCCAATAAAACATTTAAATTTTCCTCTGCAAATGTAATAACACGAAATGTACACGATGTAATATCGGATAGTGGTAAAAAAGTGACGCATACTGGTCAGGTAAAGTAAGACTTTTAGAAATTGATTTAGATTTCTTTCTTAAAAATAATGTCACATAACATGGATGCTTTATTTATACTAAGATAGATGTATTTTTTACAATAGATATATGATGAAGATGATTATCGTAATGCCAGATTTGTAAACAGGCCAAAAGAAGTTAATAACAATTGGGCTATAAAACTAATAGCAGAAGTACCACCTGCAGCTACAAAAGATAGAATTGTGGCTTGCAATGGTGGCGGTGGACCCCTTGGACATCCAAAAGTTTATATTAACTTAGTACGAATTAAAATGATTGCTTATTATTGGATTCACACAGTAATATCATATTTTACATATAAATCTGTTTTTATTTAGGATAAACCTGGCAACCATACTTGTGGTTACTGTGGTTTACGTTTTTATAAAGAAGATCATCACTGAGCAACAAACTACAATGAATGCAAGTAGTGTTACATTTACGTATAAATAATGTAAATATATTAAAAGATACATTTTGTAATCAATAGAAATGTTTATTTAAAATAATAATATTTATTTAATCAGATTCGTTTGTGACTTTGATCAAACTTAAACAATTTCTGTATGAATTGTATTTTACAACGCTGTTTTGTGACTATTCATACCTAATGGTATGGCTTGTAGTTCAGTTTTCATACAAAGGAATTCACCGCATACACACATGATACTTAAAGACACAATGTTCAAACACCACCAACTAAATGTTGAAGGGAAACTTGCATTGTACATCCAACAGCACAATAAATGTATCAGGTGTGCTGTACATGCAAAATCCATACATTGTTTTGTTCGTTGTACCAACCACCACAATGTGAATGCTCCAACTAATGCATTTGCAATGAAAATGATTATAATCAGTTGGCCAGCAAAGTCGCGTACATGTATTTCCTTATAATGAAACGCATAATCTAGTGACTTTGTTGATCCAAGAAACGAAGCAACAATCCAGATCCACAATCCAAGGCAGAAGTACATGACAGTTTGGACAGCAATTATTTGAGATATTATAAGAAAAGGATCCCATATTGTTTTACGGAATTGTCCAGAAATATTATTCATTGTCTTTCGGTTTAAAAATTTTATATCTGTTTACTCGAACACACAGTTCTTTCTAATCTTGTCTGCTTTGTGCTGCACTGTCATTTTAGTTTTTCTTCCAATCTAAAAAAAGGGTATTTGATGTATAAAAATCAAATTCTATATATCCAGGGTGAGGTATCTAATTCGACAACTTTAAATTGCTCATAAAATGTTCGTTCTATGACCAAATGTTTGAAATAAAATTTGCATTACAATATAGGGTATACATAATGCGATAGTTGATTTTTTGTTAACTTGTATTTTTATCAGGATACGAAGGTCACCATTGGTTCTTTGGGTAGAATACATTAAATGATATTTTAGAGTTTCAGAAAAGTCTGGAATGCTTCATAAAAGAAAGGTATTAGCATGTATAGGGTTAAAGATACCGAGATGTCCATTAAGTAATCTTTGGTTCCAAGAATGCTTGAAATATCTATTATACTCAATTGCAAGGGTGTGATTGTTGGATTAGTATTTATTACCTAATTATTTTTTACTCATTTTTAATATTTTCCTGCATATATGTGATTGACTTTCTCAACATTTATTACATGCACAATAAACCATGATATAGAGTGAATTCAATAAACTATTATCTCATCACATTATTTTGAAAATTAGATTGGCAAACTTTCAAAATTGGTTTTAAAGTACATTATCCCAGGGCCTCGTGTCTAAGCGAAAGAATTTTGAAGGTACATATATTTAGGTAATATAATACTAGCATTGTACTCTCGAAGATATTATTAATGAGTTTACCTTTAATTAAGTCCTTCCAGCCAGATACAAGTTTTCTACCAATTTCCTTTGTTAGTAAGCTCAAAATTATGTACATTTGGTTCGTGTTTGAAGGTGGTATGTACTACATATTTAACTATATCATTGGATTCCCAATAATAAGAGCTTTCCAGTGATAAACAGCAATTGTACACTACAATGTTTATTCAAATATGATTCTGTAAACTTAACTTTGTTCTTTCAGTTTTAGCAGTTTCGAACATGTTAAAATACCTACACTATCATTCAAACTACAGTAAACTCAGTTATGAGTATCTCTTCCATACATTTTGTGTGTTTAGCAAGTTTTGTTCATATACATGCTTCATAAGCTAAGAACGGGATTGATTCAACCATGATTTAATTTTAACTTCAGTACCATTACGAATAATTTAATACCTTCTATGCCTATATAGCTCATACTTGTTTACTCAGCATTCAATACTTTCTCTAAAATTATCCAGATTAAAAAAAAACTAAGATAACCTTTGCAGTTCGATAGAATAGCAAAATAACGAAATTTTTACTTTACAGAGTTTCAATTTCATCCAAAGTTTATTTCAAATATTTTTTCACAAAACGAAAAGTTTCTAAGTACAGATGAGTTAAATGTTAGATTACTCAACCTGTATAAGATACATGGAACGTGTTTACACGAAATACTAAAATTTGGATTATAGGTTAATGACACGGTTGCCAAAAAACCACACCTAAGGAATTTAAATCATAAAAAGAACTAAATTAAACCTTAAGGCTACTTTTAAAGTCATTTATTAAAAATTGACATAATTTAGTCCTAGTAGAAAAAATTTAAACTTTTTGCACTTTAAACATAGTTATACATATATCTGTGCAAAATATAGTATAGCATGTTAATTTGTAATTGTTCAAAAGTATATTATTTAAGTTTTACATATATTTGTTACATGTATATATTTATTACATAAAATATAGAAAACTTTTTAACAAAATTATATACAGCAACTCATGTTAATATTCGGATACCATAATATTTTATAACTTTACTTATCACCGAATAAATGAATCAATTACTTTTGAAGAAGTTAATACTTATTCTATGTACTTATTTAATTCCTATAGTTGGCTACATAATCAGTAATAAACACAATTGTAGTAAAAATATTTGAACATGTAATATATTTAGATGTTCATTTGTTCTGGTAAGTTAGCTAGATTATTTATTTTTATTGTTTAGAACAGGCATGGCGAATCTATGGCACCCACGAACATGTTGCTGGCACGTCATTGATTTACAAGTGATATTATTAATATCTGTATATTAATCTAAAATAATTATTATATTGTTAGATGTACTAAAATATTTTTGGTCAGCTTTTACTATATGACAATGTGTATGTCAAGTTATGAGTTCATTCTTTCGAAATGCTGTGTTAATTTTTCAACTTCTCCCAATAAAATTCTGCAACGATTAATTTTCTATTCATTTTTTCACTGATTAAAAACTTTTGGCACACGCAGATAAATAGGTTCGCCACCACTGGTTTAGAATCATGAGATGTATGCCATATCAAAAAAATTTATCAATATACAAATTATTATTGAGAATGGGATGGAAAAGCAAAAGTAGCTCTTTTGGTACATGTTAACTCGTAGTTTACCCATCATGAAAAGAAACTGTTTATTGAGAAATTAAGATTTTAATAAATTTATTTCACTACGTGTCAAAAGAAGGTGGATACAAAGTCATACATAAATAAAGCACATTAAAAGAAGAATAGTTCTTTGCCAAAAAATTTGTTTGTATGAACAAGCAACATAGAATGATGTGTTTTTCTTATACAAGAGTAAATTAATATGTTTTAGTTCACTACTTAAAAAGCAATGTAGCCTACAGTAAATGATGAACACATATTTCAGACTTTCAAAACCGATCATGAAATGCAATGGCAAAAATTTGAACGTTGGAAATTATTTGTTGACCCTTGAAACAAGTAAATTAGTTTACATTGACAGAGTTTAAGATGAAAATAAATATTTAATCTTTAAACTATAAAGTGAGCTTTAAGTTTTATGAAAACAATGATCCAAAACACAAATAAATAAATTGTAAATAGTTCTAAAATATTTATTACGCAATTGCCTGTAGTTATCACATTCTTTGTAATAATCATCACATTTAAATCTGATTGAATATTTATGGACAATTTAGATAGTAGAGTTTAGGTAACAGCCATAAGTCCAAAAGAGAACTAAAACTACAAATAACAGAAGAGTTTGAATGTGTTATTTTAGATTACCTAAGGAAACCTATTTCTAGCATGTCCAAACATTTGAAGCACGTCATTAAACAAAACAGATATTTAAAATATTACACTTCCTGTGATTTTGTTAACGCATACGTTTATTGTATATATATTAAGGTATTCTTCCATGAAGAGTGTCTGACTGTTTTTGTGATGGTAAAATTAGTATATAATAAATCATAAGTTTATAATAAATAAATTAAGCAATAACATACAGTGTTGTCCCGTTAAGAGCACGGGTCTTCCGTTCCGTTAAAAGAACGTTTCTATTTCCGTTATTTCTTATGGAGTCGCCGCGGCGGGTGCGAAAGACTGAGAATGAGCGAGAGGGCAGGCGACAGTGACAAGCGACGCATAAATTTCGTTTGAGATAGTGGCGGCATCGTATTACTAAAAGAAGATGGCAAAGACAAAAGGCGAGTCAAATAGCTTAACGTTTTGGTAAGAGACCACATTGTCCCCCGAGTGGCGTGCTTACAACGGGACACCAGTGTACATCTTTATTACCACAATATTCGAGTATTAACGCAAGTCACTGTACCCGCGAATAAAAATATAGTAAAAAAATATATCCTAAAAATTACCACATGGACACATCGACACGTTAATATTGATTATTTACACTAACTGCAAATACGTAATTAAATCGTACTTTTACAATATCCTTCTAGTTTCTTTGGGACACGATAAAATATGTACAGTGTGTAAACAATTCTCGGCCACACTGAGCCATACTGTCACACCAAGTCACACTTACACAGTCAAAGCAGAGCAGTCGTCCCCCTCTTTGCGCGCTGTGAAGGAAGATATTTATAGGCTGGGCCTGAAGGCAGTTTACACGGTTAACTTTGGTGTAGCAGGTGGTTAATTTTGTGTGTTACGTGAAGTTAGCTATAAGACATAGGGATATCGATTTTGATGTGGAGCGTAATTTAAAATTCTTTTGTAATGGGAAGATATATTGTATGCAGATTTGGAGCGAACGGCACATCTGAAAGGTTTTAGGCGGAGTTGAAACGGAAGACGCGAAGGGAAGCAAATTGCCAAAACTTATAAATATCTAACGTGCGTTATTATTTCTTGAAGGTCGTTAGAATTCTCGAACGTGTTTTACAATGCTAATTGCTATACTCTAATCCAGAATCTAGAAGGCGATTGACGGCCTGGGATTGTTTTCAATAGCTTTCAAAACTACAGTTAGTCGGGCGCGGATAATAAATAGGTTTATTTTCCTTTACACGTCTGTTTGCCAGATTTCGCTGAGTGAGCAGCGGTTCACCTTGTAAAACTCCTAAAATACTATAATCGCTTTCGATAATTGCTGCTGTTCAAGAAGAATTGGAAAACACGGGTTAAGAAAGTCCGGAAGGCGATAATAAAATCATAAATTTCGTTCAGGCGTCGTCTTTCCGATCCCAAGGGCAACGTTTACCTGCCGTCTGAGGTATGTGCGTAACCAATTTAATTAGGAAGCGTGCTTCGACCACAGTCGAAAAGTGGAGGGAAGAATAAAGCCATTGCTCCATGGATGGAGAGATGGCTGAAGGACAACCCACCGACGAAACTTGGAGGACATCATCGTTTTGATTGGACTAAACGATCCGAGGAAGAACCCGGAAGGACACGCCAGAATTGGAGGAGTAGGGCGCTCGGAGGTTACAAGTGAGGAGTCAGTTTGTAAAAATGTCAGATCGATCTTGCGAGCAAGCTTGCTAACAACCATGATGTAAGGATATTACCTACATCATGCTAACAACTACTGTCTTATATTAACCTCGTTGGATTTGTAGTCAGTCTTATTTAACCTTTTCGAATTCCCCGCGCAAACTCGCGAGCTGAGTGCTCAGCGCTCCACGTCCACGAACCTTGTCGATTATAAATAATCCCCACGAGATCGCGCAACAAGCGTCTCGTGTTAATGGGTGCGTTCAGTAGACTCAACTGTTGAGTGATCTCACTAGATTTTACTGTGAAGTTGCACGTTCATTGGTCGACGCGAGTAAAATCTCGTGAAATCACTCAATAGTTGAGTCTACTGAACGCATCCTATAGTTCCTAGAATTTTCCTACAGTTTTTCGCCTAGCAATTTGATTGGTCCTTTCACTAGTGACAAGTAATTCTCCCAGCGGGCAAAAAATCGATTTTCGATTCTGCGAAAACTCGAATACCAAAGAATCGATTCAAAAGATGGGGAATTACTTAACACTAGTGAAAGGACCAATCGAATTGCTTAGCATCACTTGGCTTGGTGTCGGTTGGTGTGACGTCACGGAGTCATCACGCACACATATACCGCCCCTGCCGTAGGTGTTCCCCCTCCACTACGAATAGCTTGCAGGAACCCATTTCCTGGCAACGCTGGGAAATTCGATCTAGGTTTCCATTATTTTAATAATACGATTTACAATATTACGTTTGTGGCAACACGTAAAATCGAATTTTACACGTTTCAAACTATAGAATTGAATGGTGTGTAAATGTTTTCAGTTACTTTTTTTTGCAAAATTATATAAATATAATTTTATTATAGAATTACATAATTTACATTTTCTAATCTATTTATTGTGATTTTTTCTTGGTAGCAATTCTATTAATTGAAATAACGATGCTTCAAAAATTTCCTCACAGTTGCTATGAATGCTATGGATTGGATAAGAAGAGTCGAGAATGGGCTGCACCATGACAACCTTATATGCCTCTTGGAATTGCTTCGGTGTTAGAGGTGTGAATCTTCTATGTGGCCGTATTTGATCAAATAAATTCTCTAATGTATCTAGGTTTAAGTTTCTGGGCGCATATTGATTTGTGTATTTTAAAACTTTTGGGGCTAATAGTATGTACCCTTCAAGGCTTAAAATACAACATTTTAATGAAGGAGGTATTATATGCTCCGACGATCCCTCTTCTATAAAATACATATCTTTTAAAGCTTGTATTTGGGTTTTCCAAAAGAAAATATGGTCCGATTTTTTTGAAACAGGTCCGTGCAGAATTTTCCAACTATCAAGTTTTTCTGCATTTCCATTTAAGCTGTCAAATAATGTATCAAAGAATTTCAATATTCTACCTGTTTCATGGCTATTGTTATCCAATTTGTATAGATCATGTACTTTGTCTGCAACAAATGAATTTTTTGTAGTTTGTACAACGAATATTATCTCAGCTGATTTGAAAGATGAATGTAATTTGATTTACAAGATATAATCACAATACTTACTATGTTTGGCGAACAGTTGTATAGTCATAGCCATTTTATGGCTGAAAACTTCAGTGGCATACGCCACTTTCATTTTCTTTTTTTTTTCCGGTTTTATATGATGATCTGCAACTTTCGGCACCAACCTTATGAAGCTTGTACTGGCATCAATTTTGTATGCTGCGACGATGTCCTTCCATCTTGCCGTTAATGTCTTTTCTGGTTGCAACCATATTAAATTTCTGTTTAATAAATTATTTCGAATTCCTTTAATTATGTGGGGAACATCATATAACGGAATTACTTCGTAGTTATCAATTATTATAGATCGTTTTGGAGATATTTTCTGGCTTAAATAATATGCTTTACTTTCTTCGCATAAACTTTCTACTGCAGCCCGATATCTTGACCTCTGATTACAGATTAGTGAAATAATCTCCAATCCTACAATATAAAATACATTGCAATACAAATTTGAAAAATAATTTAATATTATTTCAATGTTAATATATATCATTATTCTTTGAATTTCAAAATATTGTAACTCTTCTTTACATACCAGTTTTCGAATTCACTGTTCGTACTATATCCTTTATCAGCTTTTTTAGCTCTACAGATTTTGTTACTCCTTTGGAAAATTTATATACTATTGGTTGCTTCCAAATGCCAACTACAGCTTTCAACATAAATACTAAAACGTGGTCTACTATTACTGTATTTTCAATCCCCAACAATTTATTACTAGACTCGTTATAATCTATACCCGGTGTTAGTGGCATTTCGTTAAATATTAGTGAGCATAATCTGTTTTTTCTGGTCCAATATTTTGCCCTTTTTCTCAAATTAGATATTACACATGTGTTTATCCCAGTTACAATTGGTATTGTTTGCAACAGGTCGGCCATTGTCCTACTTGAGGGCAGGTCAAACCATCTTGATAGCGATCTGTATTCTGCGCCTGACTTTTTATATAATGCTAAGCATATTAATTTTTCGTCCAAAGAAAATTCTTTTGATTTTCCTTTTGATTTCACATGTTTTCTTAGCACCTGTTGCAGACAAAAGTTAACGGTTTCTTGGCGAAGGCATGACTTTTGTAAATGGAAGTGCTTGTTTGCTAACTGTAATCTTTTTCGAAGTGTAAGATTTCTGAATTTGTATACTGTATTCATTTTTTGCAAATTTCTTGCATTCTTTTCGAAATGTTTTGCCTTTGGGGCTAATTCTGCAGGCCTTATTGTATCTACAACACATGGAGGAGAATCTACAAAGAAATACAATAAGCAATTATTGATTATGTCAAATGTTTGTAAAATCTATTTTGTACAAAATTCATTCATCATATACTATATATATTGTGGATAGAAGTGGGGACATTGTAGGAAATTGTCAACATTTTCAACTATATCTGAGAAATTGCTATCCGCAAAGGATTAATAATTCATTCACTTACGCTGACTATTTGTTGATGCAGCACGGGCTTCCATTCGAAAACAATTAAAAAGAAAATTCCGAAAATAGATCTGTATACCGTGTGGACGCTACTAGACGCTACCGAACTTGACGGAACTGTAAACTGTAATACTGTAATGCAATGCACTGTAATGGACGCTACTGACGCAAACAGAAATACAAATTCAAATTGTTAAAATGGCGACGTGTGACCATCATGGACATAGAAATATAGGGACGGAGGAATAGTTGCGACTTGTGGAGAGGGGAGTGAAGCAGCTTTGGGGAGCATCTGGTGCCGCATTGGTGATTGGTTCTCCCTTTCACCCTGGTTCCAATTGGTCCAATTGGTTGGCGCTTGCGTGATCACAACCAATCGCCAATGCGGCACCAGAGTACATACCACGTGACCATGATTCCCCGCAACTCCTGAACTGCTTCACTCCCCTCAACCATTGCTACGTCCCTATATTCCTATGTCAATGGTGACCATGGACATAGGAGTATGTATAGCATGGACCAGCATCATGGACATAAGGGACGGTATTCATAAACGTGTCTTAAGATTAAGCAAATGCTTAAGCATTCGACATCCTTTACTAGCTATTAGGGTTAGTAAAGGATGCCGAATGCTTAAGCATTTGCTTAATCTTAAGACACGTTTATGAATACCGGCCAAGGAAGAAGCTTGTCGAGCAACATTTTCCTGGGCAAACTTATTTGTGGAGGGGAATACCTACAGCAGTGGTCACGCCACAATGGGAAATGAATCGAAGCCAGCGCTAAGCCAAGCCAAGTGACGTCACGGCCAACCAGCGTTGACAACATATTTCCCGGCGATATATTCGCAGGGTTCGTAGCGATTAATTGCAGTGAATGGAGGGGGAAACACCTACAGGAGCGGCAGTTATGTGTGTGTGAATTGCGCCTGCGTCAGTCACGCGACATTACTACCGCTCCTGTAAGTGTTTCCCCCTCCATTCACTGCAATTAATCGCTACGAACCCTGTATATTAGTGCTTTATTCATTTAATTCTCTCAAAAGTACCATGTGACTGTGTTCTCCGCTCTCCGGGAATGACTTCACTCGCCTCGCATAAAGCAGAGGTTTATGCTCCGTCCCTAACAAACTAAAGATCTCATCTTGAAATTTCGCGCATTTATGTTAGGACCAATCATCAATGCGGCACCAAAGTACCACGTGATTATGTCACTTTCAGGCACTTTTACATACATATGTATAAAGAGGTTAGATTTATCTCACATGTTTCTATTAATCCTGTAAACATAATTGAAGTGAAAAATGGGAAAGGCGAAGAAAGTAAAAGTTTCCAAAGGTGAAACGAAACAACAAAAAGTGCCCTTGGCAGAACAGATAGAAGATGAAAAAACATTGAAATCAAAAAATAGGAACAAAATTAAAATACGCACTGACGAAGATGAAGAGGTAACATTTTATAGCTTAATAAAATTTTCAGGAAAATACAAATACATATTTCATTGTTAGACGTACTGTCAATAAAACCAAACAATAATTTGTATCAACATAAGTCACTAATTCAGCTTGTCATAGTATGAAATAAATACCCTAAGTCAGATTATTTATATTATTTCAAATAAAATTATTAAAACCATTTAAAGATTTAATCAACGTGAATTTTAAATATATCTTTCCACATCAAATTATGTAGTTTGTGGACCCTACCCTCACAAGGAGGATCTTATCACAAGCCAGGCGACAACAATTAGAAATTGACGGAGAAAGTGAAATGGGACAAACATCAGATTCTAAGAAAAAACTAGTAGTAAAACTTGACGCAGAACTTAGCGATACAGAGGAACAGTCAAGCGACGATGAATATAATGATTCACAGTTTTATGAAAATATTGAAATTAACGAAGAAGATGAACGTGCTATACAAATGTTTATGTCTAGGAATTCTGCACCTATGAAAACATTGGCTGATATAATACTGGAAAAATTAACGGAAAAGAAGACAGAAATTGAAACTCAGTTCTCAGATATAGGTTCTGTGCAAATGCAAGAATTGGATCCAAGAATTAAAGCAATGTACGAAGGTGTTAGAGATGTTTTAGCAAAATATCGCAGTGGAAAATTACCCAAGGCATTTAAAATTGTTCCTAGTTTGAGAAATTGGGAACAAATATTGTACATTACAGATCCTCCGAAATGGTCTGCTGCTGCAATGTATCAAGCTACACGAATATTTGCGTCTAATCTTAAAGACAAAATGGCACAGAGATTTTATAATTTGGTATTGCTGCCTCGTATTAGAGACGATTTAATAGAGTACAAAAGATTAAACTTCCACTTGTATCAAGCATTACGGAAAGCATTATTTAAACCTGCTGGTTTTATGAAGGGGATTCTACTTCCTTTATTAGAGTCTGGAACTTGTACATTACGAGAAGCTGTTATTGTTGGATCTGTAATTGCTAAAAATTCAATACCAATTCTACATTCTTCTGCAGCAATATTGAAAATTGCAGAAATGGATTACACTGGTGCAAATAGTATTTTTCTTAGGATATTTTTGGATAAAAAATATGCACTTCCATACAGAGTTGTAGATGGTGTTGTGTTTCATTTCCTTAGGTAAAAATTATATTAGTATTTGAATTATACAGTCTTAATTAGTATAATTATATGTTGAAGATAACATTTGTTTGTAGGTTTGAGAGAGATCCTAGAGAACTTCCAGTACTATGGCACCAATCGTTATTAACATTTGTACAGCGCTACAAAAGTGATATTAGTTCGGAACAAAAAGAGTCTTTACTAGGGTTATTGAAGAAACAATCGCATCATGTAATTACATCTGAAATACGACGCGAATTACAGCATGCCAAATGCAGAGATGTGGAAGCTACAGAACCTAAATCCGAACCAATGGTCTATTGAATCTTCAAACTATTTATATTTTATATCATCAAAATTGTAAATTAAAAATCTGTAAAGTCAAAACCGTTTCTACTATACGTTTTAAAAAATTTGTCAACCTTTTACGGATTCAGCATGCAAACGTTCACACTTGCTTGCAAAAAACATCGACAATATAAATCACAAATTCAAAAATAAATTTTACAAATAACAATTTGTGAAAAGTTATTTTTGAAAATATATTTATGTTTAACTTACAATGACATATATCGTGAAAGCAGTAAACTAATAAATGAACAAGTAGTTTCGCATTGACTAGATTCTTAAAGTACATATACTAATTCGTGTGTGCAAAATTCGTGCCAACATAAGACTGACCTGCAAATGATTGTACAAAAATTTTCTCTCCATTCAAATTCTATATACATATTTGAGTTATACTCTATTTTTATGTATACGAAACATATTCGTCATTATTCCTTTTTTCTGTTATTATGAAACTGCGTTAAATTGTTTTTTTTTAGCATTTCTGTTATTATTTAAGTAAAAGTCTACGAATTACCTATATAAAGTAAAACGGATTGTTTCCTTATTAAAAAATTAGTTAGGGGGCGCCAAAAAATGGTTTCGCCCAGTATCATATGTACTGTCACCCGGCCCTGAAAGGCGTCTTACCTTGGCTTACCTTTCGGTAACTCTGATTCCCGAGACTTGAGACGATCCGCACACACCTATTCAAGCCATATCAAGATTTTCAAGAAATTCTTGTTTCGAATAAGATTCGAATCTTTGCAATATTGAATAATTTCGAATCGGCTCGAAACTGTGATTCGAAAGCCCATCACTAGTTGTCCCCCATTTTGCTCCAATCGCACTCAGGCAACATATCCCTACTCCCCAACGTGTGTGTTGCCTGTTCGGCGATTTTCGCCACCAATCTATATCACCGAAACCCAAGCGTATGTGAATCGCTATCAGGAGGTCGGGTGTTCAAATCCCTGCACGGAGGTTTTACTTTTTTTTTTATATTCTCTATTTTCACTTTCTAATTTCGCAGCAGCATAAAAACTGGAAAATTATTAATTTGCAAAGCATTTTCAAAGTTTTAATTTTTTGGTAATTATGCTATTTGCGTTATATACCGAAAACCGCTATTCCACATATAAATAAACAGAAATGAACACATAATTGAAATTATAATTGTACAGGGAAAGAATATAAATATTACTATAAAATTATCTTTTTTCTTTAAAAAAAAATTAATACCGATACAAATGCACTGGAAGGTGGAACAGAAGGTGGGGGACATACTTACGTACAATGTAAGCCACTATAATACAATTATTATCAGTGTATATTTCAGAAAATGTGCTGTGAAAACGTGATCAGCTACGGTTAAAGATGAAGTGAATTTCCTGAAAAAAAGCTGCAGTATGTGTCTTACTCTTACGTTTCTTCCCAAAAATGGCAAAACAGATTTTCCTCGGGTTGACGCGAACGAGGGAAATTTGTACACGAAGAAGTTTTCTGTATTCAATCTTTGAAATTACCATCGATAATGAAAGTAGTTACTAAGGTCACCAACCTTGTCCGAGGAGAGACACTCTCGGTCACTCCCAGAGACTATATATGTGTGTGTAAATAATTCATGTGACTGAATTTGAAAACTCGTGGTGTCAACATTTTTAAGTAATTACAATTAATAAATCAATCAACCTGTAAAATAAATATGGATGTTTCTACATGTTGGCATACGTACTTAACTTTTTGTAGATATATAAAAATACGAAAGTCCTGTGACATGTTAAAATTTTATTTCACGATGATAAATTGCGCGATCATAATAATATATATTGATTCTCAGAATAACAACATAACATTATTTAAATATACAAATGGACAAATATCGTTTAATATTATGTTGTGTTTGTTAAGCTTTTAAATCATACGTAAATTAAAACCATGATTCTTGACTATTACATAGTAAGTATCGAGTTACAAATCGTTCAGAATACTGCTCAGTTTTGTTTCCAGTGTTTAAACATTTACACTTAACGTTAAAAATACTAACATACTAAAATAAAAATAACTGCTTTTGTACCATAAAGTAATAAATTGCAAAATAATACAAATATTTTTCTTTTCACGTTTGGGATCTTATTGCTAGATTGACACGTTTAACTATTTTTTATAGTACCTTCTTGCAATATATTTTATGTATATACAGAATTTAAATATAATATTCAGTTAAAATAAATGTTTCTTGCATTTAAGTGCACAGACATTGCAATGTAAAAGTACCTACCAATTAAGTATAAAAAAATTATATCCCTATTTTTTAAATATTTGACAAGTTGTTTTTTTATATACTGTTACATAAAATGGTGTACTTATTCCTAAATAATCATGGCAGAAATCAATCATATTGTAAACCACACGTATACATTACAGCGCTCGAAATTCCAAAAGTTTGAGGTACTTTCAATTTCTACAACAGTTCAAAGTTTATTTTTTTTTAAAGAAACTGGTAATACTTTTGGATCCAGCTGCTGCCTTTTGTCTGCTTAACTCCTTCTTACTAATAGTAGTTTTCTGAGGCTATGGGAAATAAACATAATAAAAATTTACCTTGGAAATATATACAACATGGACACGTTTACACGCGCATAAAAAAACCAACTTTACCTTTTCTGACTTGGTTAAATCGAGAGTTTTTGGTTTTAATACTGATTCGTTTTCAGTTGCATCTTTCTTAGGTCTCTTCTCGTCAGTATTTTCTTTAGGACTACTTAATTTTCGTTTTTTAATCTCAGTTTCATCTGCTATATTTAAATGCTGTGCCAATTTTTTTGATAAATCTTCTGAAAGATATTCTGAGACTATACCATGTGCATACTTCAAATATTCTAGACAAAGAAATAAACATATTACATATATTATTTTATATTTCTGTACATAGAAATATTGTTTCCCTTTATGAACTATTTACAGAAAGATTAATTTTAAACTTGATATCTAATTGGTACTCGATTCATTTTATAATAAATAAAATGTGGTTTATTCCTTACCCATCTCCGAGGCATTCTCAAGCTTAGTACTTTTAACGTACGTAGCACTAATAGCACCTTGCGATACATGAATACCCTTCTGCTTTAATACATCGGCTACTCGTTCTACTTTTTTTTGTAACCAGATTAATGTCTTTTCTTCATTAAATTTGAAGGCTTGCAACGATTCGTCTCCTTTACGATCAGCAATTAGCGTTAACTTTAAATTCTGACATTGAGCAAGACGAGCCGTCTCTGGAAAATCTTCATCCCAAAGACATTGATCGAGTGGTTGCACTTGCTGCGACTACGAGTGCAAGATTCAGATTTACTAACATTTAAGGCTATTGAACCTATGTAGTGAAGTAAATTGAACCACTATATTCTATTGGAATAGATCGACGGATACAATAACATATTAAACATTCGCTACAAGATTACCTTTCTTAAATAAGGCAGTACTAAAAATATTGGATCGATAGGAGTGGATAAATGCATCTTCCCATCGGACTTCACGTTATCATCTATAAACCATGATCTCTTATTTTCATCGAACGTTAAAACTTCTTGTACTGTGAAATTGCCTGGGCTAAATACGAACATAGCAGCCTGATTCGTAGCCGGATGCCTTAATTTAATTACATCAGGTGTACCTCCATCTGTACTATCTAAGCCATCACCTAAAACACACGAAGCATTTCAAAATAATACTGAACAAAATAACGATGTATTGAAGGAAATAAAGGACCTAAAAGGTATACCCAACACCAGAGAAGCAATCGTAGAAATTACCGGCAAATCGTTAACTAGCACAACAAACACATGCTACAGAAATTTAACGTGTAAAATGAGATTATACGTATTTAGTCACCTTTCATGAGAAAAACCCACGTATTTGTGCCTGGATATGAATTAGTTGTTTTGACGCATTTTTTTGGCGATGCTTTGGTACGCGGCATATTTACGCGCGTTTTACACGATCGATATCACGTTAGGTTATTTACTCTTCTCGCACGATTTTCACCATGTATTAATACATATACGTAAAACAAATTTAGCGATCAGCCATTCTTGGTAAAAGAGCCAGCCTTTAATTTTTTATTACTCTTCGATTGTAACACACTTCGCTGCGTATCTCTTTCAGTAAACGAGCACGTTAAACGCAACATGCCGCCAGCGTTCTACAGGATAACATTTGAAATCTCGATGTGTAGTCGAACGTCAGTGAATGGTCGATCGGAGAACCGGGCCGAGAAGAGGCGTTGCCGCGCTACGAGCCATCTTTTGAAAAAGAAAAGTCCATCGAAATCGTACTCTAGCGTGAAAGATTTAAACTACAACGCAAATACTTTCTATCGATAAAAAATATGGTCAATTTGAATATTTTATTTTAATATACGGTAATATTTATGTGTTTACATAACGAAAATCTTTCTACATCATGATTATAATGTATTTCAATTTAGAAGTACGTCGTGAAATACACTATTATGAACAATGTCCTTTTATACTTGTCCTTTCTTTGTACGTTTATTGCACGCTGTCATACAATAACTTTTATCGCTTTGTCAAGTTATTATTTTTATTATATGTGTATACATTTACAACAGATAGATTAAACAATTTAAAATTGCTTGGTAGATTCAGATTTTGTAAAATTTTGAGTAAAAGATTATGATATATGTATATAGAATTTATTTTCATGTATTAAATACTAAATAGTTTTACTACTCGGTTTCACTCGAAATTTGGATTCTAATTTTATTAAACAATACATTATTTTAGTTTTTTTTTTGGAAAATACATTCATCTGAATTAGTCGGACATAATGAGCTGAGGCACATTTTGTGATCCCAGAGTTTATCGTTCGAAAGTTTTTGGGCTACCGACAAACACACAAATATATTAGAAGCTTTCTACTTTATATATTAAGATATATATATATATATGTATTTGATTATTTTATTCCAACATTTCAAACATTATATGTTTTGATAACATTAAATAGAAATATTTTAGATATCCTAAAACTTACATTTCTATGATGTAATGAGTCACTCACGGTGTAATAGACAGGTATATTCCGACTCACAAGGAAAGATCCCGAACCCGGAAATTCAAAAAATTCTGAGACTTTGTGAATATGTAGGGGATTTCCTCCTGATTACAACGCAATTTTTGTTTGCTGCCCAAATTCACTCTAAGGGGGTGAAACAGACCACTTAAATTCCATCTATTTTTCGATTTTGTGTTATAACTCGCGAACTGTAAGAACTGTAAGTTACCAAATGATAGTTCTAATTAAATAAAGGAACTTTTCGCTTGAAACTTTTTTTCTATCTCTTACAGATTGCGACTTACAAAATGAAATCCGAAAATAGCCGAATTTTCAAGGATTAATTTCACCCCCTTAGAGTGAATTTGGGCAGCAAACAAAAATTGCGTTATAATCAGGAGGAAATCCCCTGCATATTCACAAAGTTTCAAATTTTTTTGAATCTTCAGTTTCGGGATCTTCTTTTGTCAACACCTTTACCCCAGCGATTTTTTGTGCCCATTTCGGTGTGGTTCCTCTGGCCGTCGCGAGAGGCGTCGTGATAATAAATCCATGTACGCATGCATTTATGTGATTGTGGTAGTAGAGCTTTTAGCCGTGTATGCGCAAAAAGTCAGCCTTTTTTCGTTGAGCGCCAATCTAGCGGCCGCCAAAAGAACTAGGACCAAAAAGACATATTCTGAACCGGAGTCGGAACACCTGTCTATTACATCGTGGACGAAAACGGCTTCCGCGAAAGCTTGACGCACGTCCGGCTCAAGTCTTTGTCAAATTGCGCCCTTTATTATAATACATTTATTTGAGATTATTTATGACTTTACTCTGAAAAATTAGGCAACTGCCTAGGGCATAAGGTTGACATGGGGCGCAAAATGGTATTTTCATTGTTGGCATTGTTGAAAATAAACTTTTAAATGTAATACTACAAATTTTACTGCAACCGTAATAAACTACGAATAAGAATTCAGAGTAAGGTCATCAATCATCTCGAATAAATGTATTATAATAAAGAGCGCAATTTGACATGTTCGCCTAGGGCGCAATAAAGGCTCGTGCCGTGCCTGACTATCTGACGTGACGCGCATGCGTCGAGCAGTCACGATGCGTGCAATGTGAACCTTTTTTGTCTGAAGCTCGCGTCCGTCGCGCACGTGAAACGTTCCATCTCGCTCACCCCTTCGGCAAGAAAGAAGCGAGAAACGATCGCTCGGAATTAGCGCTCCCTTCACGATGACGGCTCATCGCCGGTCCTGACCAGCGGGCCCTTAGCGAAGAAGTAGTGTATACCCTGATAACCAGATCTGGCAGTAGAATCTGACATCAGAACCGTAGTCGTCTGTGTCCGCATTTGGCTGCGTTCTGAGGTGCAGATTCTGATGTCAAATGCCTGATGTCAGATCGGCAGCAGATCGACAGCAGATTCTGCCGTCTGCTATGGTTCTGACGTCAGACTCTGCGCTCTCATGCCAGCGCCAGACCCTGCTACCAATCTGATGTCAGACTGGAGACAGTTGGTTATCAGCGTAGACTGTAAATAGAAAAATGTGTGCCATAACGAGCTTTACGACACTATATTTTTTAAAATACAGTTTAACAACATTTAATTTTCCAATCTTAGCGTTTGGACAATAATTTTTCCCATTTTCGAGCGCTAGTCTCCTCAAGATATCGCAAAATCGGTCTGTACTTCTTTAGTCTGAGGCATGTAGAAAGTAAAACTTTTTTGTTTCTTTGTTCTAGGACAAACGGTATAGCCGTGAGATTAAACACCATAGAAAACGCCGTTCGGCAAGATGCTGCGTAATACGACTCTACCACCGCCATTTTGTACGAAAAAAAAATAAGCCCCGTTCCGCAGTCGACCAAGTTGCCGGAAACTTGTCGCAAGTGTGTAACAGGGCTAACAGGCTTCACATTGAATTTCCCATTTATTTCATTATCTCCCTAAAAAGAAAGTGCCGAAAATGACTATAACTTTGCTTCGTCCAACGTGGCCTAACCCCTTATGACGTCTGAGAAAGGACTTCTTAAAGACATCGTTAAGATGTCTTGATTCGTGATATAAGACGTGCAGAAGACGTGCATAAGGCTACGTTTATACTGAATGCGTAGTCGTACGACTAGCTCGTCGTCTGAATTTTCTTTCCTATACACTCCGCAATGCTCCGGCAGCACGGATGTATTCGGACGACGAGCTAGTCGTACGATTACGCATCCAGTATAACCGTAGCCTTAGACGTGAAAACGACGTTTCCAGACATCTTAAAGATATGTTGAACGTCTGGCTTCAGACGTTTTTCAGATGTGTTTAAGATATTTGTGTGCTGTCTGGGGGAGCATCGTTTTTGTTCATAATTTTTTTTTTCAAATTATGTTATAAAAATATAACGTTACTCTAAACAAGATTCTCTTATCTAAACGAAAATGAAAGCGAAGAAGTGGAGAATTTTATCGACATAATATATGGCATTTCAGCTAATCTCTTTTAACCTTTAGGGGACCCGCAAAGCCCCTTTCGTGGCTTTGACTTAGCTCTCTATTTAAAATTGATTTAAACTAAAAATACGTATGTGTGTGTTAGCATTCGAATGTGTCTGTATGTATATTCGACTATAAATTCGTTTTGTTAAAAAAAAATCCCAAAAATACGATAAAATAAAATAATTCTTGAAACAACACAAAAATACTAAAAATAAAAAAAAATATGAAAAAACGGGGGGAAAACAAAAAAAAAGATGATACAAAAACTTTCTACGCCTACATCATAACCTCTGGATAATACTAAAAGAAAGTTCTCTGAATTTTGGTATGTGTTCATTCGTTTAGGTCAGTAAAACTGCCATGTAGGTAAAATATTTTTATAATCGGACTACAGATTCGTGATCAGCAGTATCAAAAACCGCCAGACATACTATATTTTCAAAACTAAAAAATTAAAAAAATTTTATTACCGTTCCGGACCGGCAAAGCCCCTTTTGGGGCTCTGTCTGTGCAAGTCCTCTAATTCTGCACAACATATAAGTTATATATATATATATATATATATAAAAAATTGAAAACTGAAAAACACTATTTTTGGGAAAAAAATCCGGTCCTCTAAAAGTTAATATCGTTCCGTACATGTATTTAAATTTCTGATAAAAAAGTATCGCAGATATTGTGATAAAAATATATATAGCTCAAAAAAGCCACAAGAGGTTTTACTATATATGAACTTCAATATTCATACATAATAATTATGCATCATTTATCGATGAATCATTCCACACGAATGCGAATGCATGATAGAATAAAAAGCATGTCTTCCTACTGTAAGGGATCGCCGTGTAATAATTTCAGATGGCACGAATCATATGCACACGCAGGTATACCCCCACTATTATAAATTCGTATAAAGTGGATGCAAAGAACCAATGTTTTTTAATCCAAGAATACATTGTATTAAAAAGTGTAAACAAATGCCATAAAATTATTACATCGTTTGGTGGGGGTTGAGGAAAACGTATTAAACGTTTAAACGCAGGAGGAGATACATAGTATTTGGACGAGCGCGAGCACACACACATTCACGCTGTCCTGTATACATATACATTATTGATTTCTTGCTGGAAGCATTGAGGCCTCTTTCTTTTTCCTTATTACTGTTTCGTGCTGTTTTGTCAGTAGTAAGTATATAAGGCACCCTGTGGCACCTTGAAAGAGTTACGGATGACGTGATGCGAAAGTGGGTGTGCCCACTATTGACGAGCCGGCTATCCAACGCGTAGGGTCTGTCTGTTTCTACTTAACGAAGACAATTCTACTGTGAAATTTTCTTCGACATACATATCTATCGTAAGTGCACGATTTCATCCGTTCTGAATAAGCTTAAATTATTGTGGAAGAATAAAATAATGCGAACTCTGTGTGTATATACATGTAAATGCACAAGCAATCGATCGGTTGACTAGAATTTTTATCAATTTCAGGTTGTCGATTGAATAAACAAACATGTCACAACAACAGTATTACCCGTTTAAAGTAAGTACATTATTATTATTCGCGTGGACTTTTAAAAGAAATTTCTTTACGTGATCACAAGATGTATCTATTTCTGGCTTGGGGTATTGATCAGCCGTATTTTTAACGGTGCTTCACTCGACAGATCATCCTACTGACGTCAGTTCGATTTATGCACGTCTTGTATTGTAGCCGTGTCAAAGTACAACTTTCGATCAGATTTTATGAAAAGTTTATGGTTTTCATCTAGATTTCAGGGAAATGTATATTTAAATTATATTTAATTCCAAAATCTTATTGAATATATTACACGAAACTTTATCATTTAGAATTAATTGAAATTCACATCTCTTTCATATAAAAAGTTTCTTTTAAATGCATGCTGTAAAATTGCAAATTATTTTTGCAACACTTCCTTATAAAAGTTTCATATATGATGTTACAACCTTGATTAGTATGTATTTAATATGATAATAAAGCCACAGATATGGCCAATACATCAATCTTAATTTTCTTCTGTTTTCTTAATTTTCATACTAGTAATTTCATTATATCTACATTAAGGTATAATCGATTAATTTGGATATAAAAGGTAATTTCATTGCATACCTACAGTGATTCATACTTTATCAAATAATGTGTCATAGTTTCTAATATCATATATAATTTAGCAATATACAATAACTAAATTAATAATTGCTTTAGTGTATGAAAGATATTATAAAGAAATATCTACTTTGTATTTTAGTGTACCCCTACAGTATATCCTGCAGAGCCATTCGACGCAAATGCAGATGCCGGAATGCTGCGTAAAGCAATGAAAGGCTTTGGCACCGATGAGAAAACTATTATCGATGTGCTTACAAGAAGAGGAATTGTTCAGCGACTGGAAATTGCTGAAGCGTATAAAACATTATATGGAAAAGATTTAGTTAGCGATCTGAAGAGTGAACTTACAGGAAAATTAGAGGATATTATGCTTGCTCTTATGACACCACTGCCTCATTATTATGCTAAAGAATTGCATAATGCGATTAGTGGATTCGGGACTGACGAAGAAGCCATTGTAGAGATTTTGTGCACCTTAAGTAATTATGGCATACGTACTATCGCAGCATTTTATGAAAACTGTAAGTTTCACTTGTTACTCATTTTTAAGATGAATATTTACCAAAGTTTAAAATACATAAACTACAGTGGTTCCCCGATAAAACAAGATTCGTTTGATTCGAGCCTATTTTGAAATAATAATTTGCTTATTTTAGTGTTATATTCTGAAGGAGTGTTATTGTTGTTTTTCTTACAGATATTTTTTTTTTTAAATAGATTCTCAGATTATTTAGATAGCTATTCAGGTTATTCTATACTAATAGTGTTTAATTTGGTAATAGCTTACTTTATTCAACCCATTACGTAGTATATAATAATGTTATTTGTGCACTTTGTTATTAACAGTGTATGGAAAAACACTTGAGAGTGATTTAAAGGGAGATACTTCAGGACATTTTAAAAGGCTGTTGGTTTCACTCGTCCAAGCGAATAGGGATGAAAATCAGGGTATAGATCATGCTCGAGCTATAGCAGATGCACAAGCACTTTATGACGCTGGTATGTATTTTATACTTATTTTCATAATACTTTGTTCTATATTACTTAAGGGGTTACCCTGGTAATCCCGCCGCAAAATTCAGGTTTTTCTTTCTCAGCGAATGCAATGAATAACAATGTCAAACTTTTTTTTCATTCATTAGGTTACTTATAATGTATACGGAACAATTTTTTAAATACACTTTTAATTGTGTTTTTCAATGTTATCTGGAGTTGAAAGTCGCGCCTTTGAAAATACGGCGGGAGTGATTTCATCTCACAGACTCATCTGAAACAAAAAAACCAAACTGATTCTTAATCATTATGAGTGCCGCTATCGCAGGTGCCAGAATTAGCCACGTAAGTCAAAATTTAACAAAATTGCGCGCATTCAAACTTCAAGTAAAAATGGAAAATTTCGATACTTGAAGTTTAAATGCGCGCAATTTTGTTAAATTTTGACTAACGTGGTCAATTCTGGCACCTGCGATAGCGGTACTCATAATGATTAAGAATCATTTTGGTTTTTTTGTTTCAGATGAGTCTGTGAGCTGAAATCACTCCCGCCGTATTTTCAAACGCGCGACTTTCAACTCCAGATAACATTGAAAAACACAATTAAAAGTGTATTTAAAAAATTGTTCCGTACACATTATAAGTAACCTAATAAATGAAAAAAAGTTTGACATTGTTATTCACTGCATACACTGAGAAAAAAAAACCTGAATTTTGCGACGTGATTACCAGAATGATCCCTTAAGAATGCATAAATGTGCACGAAAAGGAATGCTTATGGTATGTTTAACGAGGAAAGTACCATGTTCAATTTGTTAATGTTAAGAATATGTGTGGATGATAAGAAAATATTATGATAATTAAAATTAGATAAATAAAATATAATTTTGAACGAACAATTGTTTTCACTTAACATATACTTTTTTTTTATAATAGGTGAGAACCAGTGGGGTACAGATGAATCTCAGTTTAATGGTATTTTAGTAACACGTAGTTATCAACAGTTAAGACAAACTTTCATTGAATATGAAAAAATATCTGGCCATGATATTGAAGTTGCTATTAAAAAAGAATTCTCTGGAAGTGTTGAGAAAGGTCTTCTTGGAATAGGTCAGTACGTTCATTTTAACAATGCAACTTGTAAGAGTTTTCAATATTGAAAAAATGTTTAAATTGACTTACATATTGGGAAATACTGTGAGAGCGCCATCTACTTCAGTAAGCTCTGTAATCGGGTCAATCGCGTTACAGGTAGAGCTGTTCAAGTACCCGGAAAAAGCAAGCCGAGCCTAACTCGGCTTGAACGATCGAGCCGAGCCGAGTACCCGAATGAACCGAGCGGCTTGGATAGAACCAAGTAGCTTGAATTTTTCAAGCGGCCCGAAGTAAGCGGGCGGCTCGAACAGAACCAAGCGGATTGAATTATTTCAAGCGGGCCGAAAGAACCGAGCGGGCCGAAAGAACCGAGACGGCAGACGGCCCGAATGTATGTCTGTACACTGTACGTCGAGCAGATAGGTTGGAAATAGGTTATGTAAACCTAACACAATTATAATATAGACTGCGGAAGTATATGTAAATGCATGTTTTTATTGGAATGACTTAAACAAGCGGGATTTTTACAGAAGTATGTTTCATCATTAAGAGGATGTTAAAAATATATTTTCGATTTTACACAAAATGTGGTTTGTCACGTGGGCTAGTTTTCTGCCGTCTCGGTTCTTTCGGCCCGCTTGAAATAATTCAATCCGCTTGGTTCTGTTCGAGCCGCCCGCTTACTTCGGGCCGCTTGAAAAATTCAAGCTACTTGGTTCTATCCAAGCCGCTCGGTTCTTTCAAGCCGCTCGGTTCATTCGGGTACTCGGCTCGGCTCGGAAACCGGGTTTCAGCTTGATTCGGATTTCAAGCTACCCGAATATTCAAGTACTTGAACAGCTCTAGTTACAGGACTGGTGTCACACAAGTATTGAAATATTGGAATAATGTTTTTGTCATTAAATAGTCCGTTAAATTTTACAAAATCGATCATCAAACAGTCGAAATTCCGAATACTGCCCTATTACATGTGACAGCTAAACCCGATTGAACTGCTTTAATTTTCGCTACCAGGTCGCGTAGCGGCAATAAGAATATCCCAATATCTATAGCAGAGGTGCAGAAAGAGCCGGTCGGATCCGGCGCCCAGAATCGCAGAGATCCCCGGATCCGAGCGGCTCTTTCTGCACCTCTGATCTATAGGGTGATTCAGTAACTATTCCCATTGTGCTTCATTTATTTGATTAGCTACTATCGTGTAATATCAAATCCGGATTATGTATTATTGGAACATCCCCTATACTTTTTGCTAAATATTACCTCGCGGAATATCTTTATAAGTTTAATATTTGCATGTTCTTTTAAAAAGCTTATCTCAGGCATTTTAATTAAACATTGTACCTTTTGTGTAACAGTGAAGTGCGTGAAATCGAAAGTTGGTTTCTTCGCTGAACGATTATATGCTAGTATGCATGGAATTGGCACGAAGGATCGAACGTTGATTCGCATTATTGTTTCTCGAAGCGAAATTGATCTTGGCGATATCAAGAAGGCCTTTGAAGAGCGATATGGAGAATTATTGGAAAATTGGATTGCTGTATGTATTTTTACGTTTCGCTAGTTAATTTTTTTATAATACGTAAGTTACAGGTCATATTATGAAATACTATTGTGTAGGCATAATAATAGTATATTAACCTTTGGGGGGCCGGGATTTTTTCATTGAAATTATAAATCTTATTTACTTAAAATTTATGCATATATACCACCAACATGTTCGGCAAAGTACCTAAATTTTTACGTGGCCATTATAGTTGCCAGCCCGGCCACGAACTGTGTGGCATATACTGAAATTTTTAAAATTTGAACTTTAGTGGTTCAAAGGGTTTTTGATATCGCTGATCACTAATGCATGGGCATTAGTGAGTTGCACGACTGCAGCTCGCATAATGAATCGTAAAATCAGAAAATACAAAAAAATCCAAAAATAATACCACCCCTCCCAAAAAAAAGAACAAAAAAAGAGCTACAAAACTTTCCACGTCCAGGTCGTTAGCTCTGGGTAACGTCAAAGGAAAGATTTATATATGAATGTAACTGCTGTTATACATTTAGGCTTGTTTAAGTTGGCAACACTGTTTCTGTGTAAAATTTCGATTGTACTCCGACCTTAGAATCGTGATTAGCGATATCAAAAACCCGTAGAAACGTTAAAGTTCAAATTTTTAAATTTTCAATGGCCACTATCGCCGGCCCGCTAAAGGTTAATAACACATACATATTTAGAGTATTCTGTGTACTTTATAAATATTAATGTCAAGACTCACCAAGATGTATAACACAGTTAGATTTGATTATTACAGTTTTAATAATATTTTACATACTTTGTTAAATACAGCTACTAGAAGCGAGGTAGTGAAAAATATTAGATTACGAAAAGTTAAAATATGTTTTTCCATGCACTAATTCGTGAAATTTAATATTTTAGGGTGACACGTCTGGGGATTATAAGAAAGCTCTTCTATCACTTGTTTCTACATAATTGAAGCGAAATACTTCACGATAAGTCAGAAAGTTTTGACAATTGTGTATGGCACGTATGAATTGTATGGGAAGTGTTGCCTATAAATTATTGAGTAATAAGTTTGCTTCAAGTGCTTATGTACACAAATTATATTAATCGTATACATACACGGGCATAAAGATTGTGCAGTTTAGTATAGTTTTACACGATTTTTGAATTTCTACAGCATGCTTTTCATGATAATACTAAAATTTATTTTTTATGAAATGTTCTACTAAATCGCATTGTTATACTATTTTTTTATTAAGAAAGTGTTCATAAAGTTTACACTAAGAATCTCATATTTATACAAACTGTTGTAAAATTTACATGAAAATAAAAATATTATAAACGTTACTTGTATGTTTAATTGTTTAAAAATATCAAAGAGTTACGTAAATTATTTTTATTACGGAGTATTGACTTCGATTGAATTATTAAATGAATTAAATTTGATAACCATCTCACTAAATTAGAATTTTTTGTCCTTGAAATTCTTACTAATATTATTAGCTTGAACTTGTGTTTTCTCTTTGTTCATACTATTTTATATGTTTACATACTAACATGCTTTAATAGGTTTACAAACGTGCAATTATATGTGCCGGTAATTATGAAAATGGCCCAAGTAACGGAAAAGAATGAAAAACAAAATAAGTTATAAATTCAATTTGTCAGATATTTGACTTAACTCTTCGGCATCCGCCGGGCGAGGGTTAATTTAAGAAAAGTTGACTACAGCAATATAGTCTCGTATAAGTAAAGTAGATAAATATATTTCACTGTAAACATTGATGAAATCAGATAACCTTTTAAAAGAATATTCAACTTACATCTGGATTAATTATTAAATATCATTTATTTTTTTATTCCTCAAACTTCTGCGTACCATTCCTAAAAAATAAAAAAATAAAAAAGTGAATACATAGTTACACATGTATATATACAGTCTTCTTCGGATTATTAAAAGCCCTTTTCCCCGGATTATCGGGAAAGACCTATCCACCCCTCAGTTTTGCTTCCTCGCTGCGAGCGAGGGCCTGTGGATCACGGGTAGATCGCCCGTTAACTGATGCCGATTGCCGAGAGCAATAAAACCATTGGGCCAGGTAAAATACCCAGTACAGAAAAATAAAATGTTCATGTTTTTGATAAATGTTCATGAAAGTATTACCAATGGATTTTTCAAGGTTTCTCGATGTAAATCAGTTCAAATGCGAAGCAATTCGGCCCATTTTTAGTGAACGTCACTACGTTCACTAAATGTTGTAATTCACACACTGGAAAGTGACTTCTTCCCGTTACACACTATGTAATACTGCCGAAGACAATTTAAATGGAGAATATCAACGACTTCACCAAATTTTAAAGTGTCTATTGAAGATTGCTTACTTAATGCAGCCTTCCGGAGAAATTGCCTGGATGTTTAGTACCTATTTGGTATTACGAGGATCGGCAAATTACTTCGATAATCGCAGGAGAAATGTTATGCGTTAATCACCAGAACTGTGATTTTCCCTTAAACCGGGGAACTGGAATTCTAATCGTGTTTTCATAATAAAAAATAGACCGAATTGCTTCGTGTTTGGACTCATTTTCGTCGACATAAACTCAGCAATACATCGGTAATACTTTCATCAAGGTGTAATCAGTAATATGACAATTTTCGTATTCAATACTGAATGACTCAATTCGCCGTCGACCGAAGATCTTCCGCTGGTGCGCTATTCCACTTACTATCGGTTTACGTCGTTCAGTTTCCTTGTCAGGCGGTTCGGGCGAGGGCCCTGACAAGGGCCAGTTTATTAGGTGCTAATTCAGGGGTGTCGAATTAGCGGCTCTCGAGCCGCAGTGGCTCCTTCTTCTCTTCGCCTGCTCCGTAGAGTCGTAGGAGAACAAGCCCCTCCACACATTTCTCCTCCGGGTGCCGCACTCTCTCCCTGCATGCCGGGTCTTGTGCAACCGGTGCAACGCCTGGAGAAAAATAAGTGGGGGAACCGGCTCACCAGGGGCCCGACTCGTGTGGCTCTCGAAGTGGGGAAGTTCGACACCCCTGCGCTAACTACTTCCCCTGCCTCGGTTTATGAAGAATTCTCCGGTCCCGAATTTTTCTCGATAATCCGGGGTATTACGAATTATAAACGTGTGGATCAATATACAAGGTTATTCACTTAACTCAGAACGCGTGTGTGAAAACAGATGAATTGACCAAGTAGTCAGACCCTGTCCTAAAGAAGAAATTGGATTTTGGGTGTACCAACGCGTTGCTCAGGGGTTTTCCGTCGTTTTCGCCTGAGCCCAGGGTTGACTAACTGGTGGCGCGCGAGTATTGATGGAATCTGAAGCGCTTCGAAGCGTTTCGAATCAATATATATGAGGAAAACTTCGAAGCGTTTCAAATATGATTCGAAGCTTAAAACTCTTGAAAGTCTTGATCGTCTTGGAAGTTTTGAAACTCTTGCTTTGCAGTTTTGGTTGGTTTCGAATCCGTATGTACATATATACTACACGTATCAAACTACACTAATATCAAACTACACGTACTACTTCTTATTAGTACTACCTCTTGAAAAGGACCAGCATTTTAGATGCTAACAAGATGAATACCTTATTTAGGAGCTTATCCCGCATCCAATTTGTTGTTAACATATCCACCAGGCAAAAGTTAAATTACTTCATATGGTTTTCATATCTATACATCTCGTATTATACATCTAACTTAATTTATATTCGGTGCCTACAAAACGTTCCAGCTATACGAAGCTATCACACTGCACCATTCAGTCGACTACCTAAAATATATTCGGGCGGCTCGAAACATTCGAGTTACCCGGAATATATGAGCTACCCGAAAAAATCGAGCTACCCGAAACACATTCGAGCTGCTTGAAAAAACCGAGCTACCCGAAACCGTTCGGGTCTCGGTTCGACTCGGTTGTTTCGAGTCTCGAAACAGCTCTACTACCAAGACTTCGAAGCAAGAGTTTCAAGACTTCCAAGACAATCAAGAGTTTTAAGCTTCGAATCATGTTCGAAGTGCTTCGAAGTAGTCGCCTGATATTCAAGACAGATTCGAAGCGGTTCGAATCCCATCACTAGCCACCCAAAGTTAGTCAACCCTGCCTGAGCCTGATGACAAATGTTGAGGCGAATGTCTGAAAAAGGCCACGAAAGGCATCTGTTCTCGCGCCGGCGTTCCGAGTTAAGTGGATAACCCTGCACATACCTGTGTTAGATTTTTTTCCTTTCGTAGGGCTTTTGTTTTTTGAAAATTTTGTACTAATTGGTGGATAAAACATGGCTGGCATTCTCTCAAAGCATTTATGCATTGGAGTTGCTATTATTTTATCCAGTGGAATCCAAGGGGAATTAAGTAAACTATGGAATTGGTCGTTATAAAGTGTTTGAATATCAAAAATATTCTTTCTGCGAACAAGAATTAAACAATCAAAGTTAAAATAAATATCTCCTGTACGTTGAAAAAGTTAAGTTAAGCATATTTTACATTCTTCTGTAATCTATTTACCCTGGACTTTCCGCTTCTTTATAAACAGCTGCAAATGCTCCATTCCTTATTGCGTGCCTCATAATATAACGCCCTGGGGATAGGTTTGAAAGACACTGAATAACATTATGCAAAATCGTCAAAGAATCTTCGACTTTTACATTATAAAGCCTCTTGATTTCATTGTTTATCGACATCGCTGTACGATGTTCTATCTGCAGTACTTCCGACGTGTTTGCAGATATTCGAACTGCAGTGTAAAATTGTTATATGATACTTTTTAAACAATATGTAAAACATTTGCAATTTATGCTCCATACATTTATAATTTTGCAACGCATCAATTTTTTACCTCGTGCAAGAAACGTGACAGGTCTAAATATGAGAGATATCCATTGTTTCAATGCTTCTTCTAACGTTACGGATTCAGCACCAAGATCAGTTTGATATTCTATTTTTGGTGCTAATATTAGCAATCTCTGTAGATCTGTTTGCAATGTCTGTAATAAAAATAAAACATGTTATTCTAATATTATTTTTTAAGATTCGCAATTAATCGCAAATATATACAAACCTCAAACCCATCTGTTTTTGTTCGAACTAATATTTTATATTCTTTGATAACATTTTTCATCAATTCATTTTGCTCTGAAGCCTGCGAGCCTATGGTAAACAGTTTATACGATACATTATTTGCAGTATTTGCTTTACAACGTTTCTCTTCTACACCTAATAATGACAAAAAATTAATTATTTCATATAATCTTGTTTTTAATATCTTCTATTTTATTGGTAATTAGTACAGCTTATTTGGTAGCTAATAGGATGTATTAATTTAATTGTGATTTAACTATGACAAATTCTACGACAAACCGAAAGTATCTTTACCTTTGGCATTTGCTGTGGGATTAGAACTTTTGCTGTCTGAAATAGTAAGCGAAGGTTCTTTACAATTTAATGTTACATCTTGAGGAGTATCTGTGCCACTTTTTATATCCTGTTGATTCGAAGTATTCTCAGTACTCTTATGTTCTTCAAGTATATTTAAATGTGACTCATCGCCAACTTGTGTCGAAGTGTTTTCAGATTTTTCTTCCAGTTTTAAGAGGTGTTCAGAATTAATGTCACCAAATATATTGTCATCGTTATATGTTTTAGTACTGTCATTACATATTTAAATGTATAAATTAAAATGTTACTAAACGAAGAAGTAGAGTTTATACACATATAAAGAATTAGTGTTCACTTTACCTTTCCAAAGTAGGATGCTTTGTACGGACAAGAAAATACTTAAGAATGTACTTATACACCCAACTGTTTTTTTCTGGTATAGTGTTAGTAACTGGTGGTGCGGGTTTATCTATATAGATAACATTTTTATCATTATGCCTTTTTATGACTAGGGGTAAAATCCATGATTTTGAATAACTTGGCCCAATGTTATTTACTAAACAATTAAGACCACCGGATGAAATTATTAAATCCACATTATTACTTTCAGCCAATTTTTGACAATTTGGATCTTCACTTACTGGTAACTTGAAAGGAACTGACGATTCATTGCCAAGATAGTTTTTAGGACGAAATCTTTTTTGTAATTGTTTAGAATTTATACGTAGCATAAATGGTCTTGTTAAAGGTGGTAGTACTATTTTTGGCAATTCACCCTATAATTAAAGTCTTTCATTAAAAATTACACGCAGAAATACATTAACATATTAAACATATTAATAGATATACACATAGATGTATTATACATTATTTATTAGCTTCATACGATTATATATTCACTCACCAGCTGTAAAGGAACAGAAAGAAATTTTACTTCGATGTTCTTATCTGCTACAAATGGTACATTTGCAACTTCAGTATAATATCTAGGTAATTTACGAATATATTGTACTTTTGATTTCCAACGTAAATTTATATAATCTTCGCACATAACTGTCAATGATCTCTCATGCCATTTACTTTTCGCAAATTCTAAAAATTCATCTTGTTCTTGAGATATGATTTTTTGTAAATCCTATAAAAGATCAATTATCAAACTGTATATCTACTAAAGCAATTGTTATGGTCTACAGCAGTGTCCTTTTTAAATGCAACCATTGAAAAACACATAGTATCAAATATATGATTAACAATTGTTTTAACAGCGGTATATGTATTTCATTTACCATATAATTTTGTAATTCTTCTCTTTCTGTTTGAGTTATTTTTGGTTTATTAGATTCTGAAAATCTTAATAAGACTCTTAAACACATTGCTTGCTGTTCTTTGTTTAATTTCGACATTTTAGGAAACTTGAATATTGGTTTGACGATACCAGGCACGTAGCTCTTGATTTTTTTTGCTTTCTTCGGTTCGTTTCCTTGTCCCACTTCAGTGGTTTCAATATCACCACCATTATCTTCTGTATCCGGCTCTGATTCTATATCCCCCATCAAATGAGGTTTAATGTCTTTATAATCATCTTCAATATTTTTGAATGGGTCAGCAAAAGTCCCCGTCATAATTTTGTGCATAACGCTCTCCTTTCTCAATCTTTCATGATTAATAAAGGTATTGTCTAACATATCTTCCAAAGGAGGGTTCCTAATGAATTAAACATAATCGGTACTCATGTGGTAAACTATGCACGATTTCGACGATATTATTGTTGACAGAACAGTAACCATTACTGTTTAAAATTATCATTAAGGTATTGCTAACAGTCATAGCGATATTCGATAACAAATTATATCGATAGGTTTAAATGAATATCAACAATGTGTGATGAAAATAAAAAATTCATTAAAAGCGTAACAGCTTATAAACAAAATATACATTCAATTTTATAAAACTTCTTAATTGCAAAGGTTTGATTTGAGTAAAAAAATTATTTTCTTGTATTTTCAGATAAATATATTAAGGATATAATGTGTGATACAGTATAAATGTGCAGTAGAGTATCGTAAATATTACGTATAAGTTCTGCTATCAAACACATAAAAATAAATTCATGATGTACATACAGTGGCTCACAGCCATAATCGTACAATCTTTAAAAACGCATAACATTTTTAAATTTGGTCCCAACGATTTGAGTTTTTTTAACAAGCTAGAAGGATTAGTTTGATATGTGACGTGTTTCGTCGTTTTGAAAAAAAATTGCAATTGGTCGGAATAGCAAAAAAAATAGTAAAGTTCGTTTTTTTAACTTTTTTTGCTGAGCCTGTAATGAAAATTCAAAAAACTCGTTTGTAGATTTAAGTAAGTTGTATACATGCTGAAAATTTCATCAAAATCGGTTAACGTTGCTCTGAGCAACAAAAGTTTAAAGATCGCAGAATAAGGTCGAAAATAAATAATAAAATAATAATAAAATCGCGAAATTCCCAAAATCAGCGAAAAGTTGAAGAAACGACCTTTACTATATTTTTTTGCTATTCCAACCAGTTGAAATTTTTTTCAAAACGACGAAACACGTTACTTAGCAAACTAATCCTTCTAGCGTCTCGAAAAAACTTAAGTCGTTTGGACGAATTTTAAAATTATGCGATTTTAACGAGTGTACGATTACGGCTGTGAGCCACTGTATGTGAACTAATTGTAATTCTAACTGACCGAAATATAAAAATTAATTTTATGTACTCCGCATAAAAATTGTCCTCGCTAAATATTGAAATCGTAATTTATTTTGTAATATTAAAAATATATACATTACTACAAACAAACGTCAGTCATCAGATCGTAAATATTTACAATTGTTCTTGTAAATATTAGGTTAAGATATAATACAACTTTATATTTACCAATCAATATTTAAGAATCTATCCATGGTTTATAAAATAAAAGGAATCCTTGAAGAACTATTACAGCTTCAACGTATCTTTCAAAATTAAATTTTTTTTTCAGAACATAGTTGACACATCAACCAACAACACATCAGTGCACATCAGCCTGTCATCCCCTTCGGTCAGACATCGGCGCAGACTTCGGCGGACTCCGGCGGAGCTAAACACCTACAGGGGCGGTGGTAATGTGTGCGTGAATTGACGCCAGCGCGAAGCCAGCACGTGGCGTAAACGCGAAACGAATGTGACGTCATAGATGTACCGACGCCAACGCCAAGCCAAGCCAAATGCGCCACGGGCGCGTGCAGGTACTACTGCTCATATGGTTTTGTAGACGCCACACGCCTTTAAAGCTGCAGAATGAATAAGGAATCAGGTAAGACAAATACTTAATACTTTCCATCAACAGAATTGTAGAAATGATATATTAGAAATGTACTAATAATGGATATTTTATACATAGGCAATGATGCCAGCAGTACTGGATGTAGCAATTCAAGTAAGATACACCTTTAATATATTCATGTCTGAATTCATAGAATTATAAACGAATTTTATGAATAGGTAGCTTCACCGTCCCCGCTGCAAGAAAAAGAAAAATACAGAAGCGAGTATTTTGTCTAGTTTGGCTGGAGGACCCAGAATTTAAACCGTGGCTGCAACAAGTTCCGCAGAACCCGTACAAGGGAAAATGTAAATGTTGTAATGTAACTATTACTGCATTAAAATCTAATTTGCAGCGTCATGGAAATAGTCAGGAGCATATGAAGAACATGACATATGCAAATAGTTCAGTAGAAAGTACAGATGAATCTACAAGTACAGATGAAGCAACAGGCATGGATGTAGGGACCGAATCAAGTAAGATACATCTTTAATATATTCATGTCTGAAATCATGGACTTGTCAACGTAACGTAGTTTCTCTGTTCAATGATTATTTTCGTGAATTGTTTTTTAATATTGTGTGAATAAAATTTAGTATTTTGTGAATAGGCAGTGATAACAGCATCACCGTTTCCACTAAAAAAAAAGGATGGAGACAAACATTTGTGGCAGAGTGGCTGGAGGACCCGGCATTTAAGCCATGGCTGCAACAAGTTCCGCAGAACCCGTACAAGGGAAAATGTAAATGTTGTGATATAACTATCAAAGCGAAAAAATGTAATTTACAGCGTCATGCAAGCACCCACGAGCATCTGAGGAACATGAATTATGGAACAAGTGCAGTAGAAAGAAGTACAGATGAAGCAATAAGTACAGACGTAGCAATAAGTACAGATGAAGCAACAGGCATGGATGTAGGGACCGAATCAAGTAAGATACATCTTTAATATATTCATGTCTGAAATCATGGACTTATCAACGTAACGTAGTTTCTCTGTTCAATGATTATTTTCGTGAATTGCTTTTTAATACTGTGTGAATAAAATGTAGTATTTTGTAAATAGGCAGTGATAACAGCATCACCGTTTCCTCTCAAAAAAGAGGATGGAGACAAGCATTTGTGGCAGAGTGGCTGGAGGACCCAGCATTTAAGCCATGGCTGCAACAAGATCCGCAGAACCCGTACAAGGGAAAATGTACATTTTGTGATATAAATATCAAAGCGAAAAGATGTAATTTGCAGCAACATGCAGGAAGCCAAAAACATATGGAGAATATTAAGTATGGGCAAAGAGTACTACCTGGTGAAGGAACAAGGAGTTTTACAAACGAAGTAAAAGAGGCAGAGATTAGAGTATGCACTACTGCAATCGAACATAATAGACCATTCAATTCGTTTAACCATTATGTTCTATTAACACAGAGTGTATGTAAAAATCCTAATGTTCTAAAACGCATGTCGCTAAGTGGGAAGAAAATGAAAGCCATCTGCCTGAACGTAATTAACAAGTCCATTGTTGACAAAATTATGAAGAAAATGCAGGGCAAATATTTTTCTGTTTTGATTGACGAAACCACGGATGTGTCAAATACGAAACTTCTCTGCTTCCTAATTCGATACGTTGACAAAGAAAAAATATGTACAGATTTATTAGATTTAATTAGGATTAACGAAGCTACAGCGGAAAAATTATATGACTATTTTAGACAGTCTTTGGAGAAATTTAATTTGCCTATAAGCAACATGGTTGGCGTGTGCGTGAATAATGCCAATGTCATGGTGGGAGCGAATTCAATTACATCTCGTATAGTAGCAGCCAATGCCGAAATTTGTGTCATACCATGCATTTGCCACTCACTACATTTGGCTGCACGCCACGCGTGCGAATGCTTGCCAAAGGACATTGAGATGTTTCTGCAGAACCTTTATTCATACTTCTCGCAAAGTCCTAAACGACTGTACATGTTGGAAGGCACGCAACAGTTCATGGAGGTTGCAAAGCTGAAAGTTAAACAGCCATCGGCAACTAGATGGCTAGCACTAGCTGCATGTATAAACAGAGTGCTAAATCAGTGGACAGTTTTATTTCGTGTGATTGCGGAGACATCATCAGACAAGGAAGCTGCTGCAGAAAAATTATTATCAAGTATGAATTCGCAGTTTACGAAGGCATATTTGGAATTTCTGGATTATTATTTAACATTTTTTACTACTCTGAACAAATTATTTCAAAGCTCAGAAGTTTTAGTTCACCGCCTGCTCCCTGAATGTAAGAAATTGTTACTGTGTTTGGCATCCAATTTCATAGAACTTGAAAAGCTATGTGTACCAGATATACATAAAATTGACATCTGTACTGAAGATAATTTACTACCACTGACAACAATTAGTACTGGGCCACAATGTACGGCTACACTGAGCGAAATAACAAATAGGGATAATTGGGAAGAGAACGGAGACATGATAGAATTTTTTACAAAGATCAAAAAGTGTTACCAAACTGGCTACCAACAGATTGTCGATAGAGTGCCATTCGATGACCCATTTTTAAACGCACTAGATTTTTTAAACCCGCAAACAGCTACAAACGTAGTCAATCATGATGTACACCAAGTACAGTGTATTTTAAATAAATTTAGTTCAAAATTTGGTCCTGAGGTACAAAAGGAATGGGTTTATTTGCCGACTGCTTATTTGGAGACGCCAAAAGAACAGATGAGTTTACTTCAGTTCTGGCACGAAACGAGTATTATAGAAAATTATAAGTTTGCAAACATATGCCAACTAGCGCAGTTGTGCTTATCATTGCCTCATTCTAATGCTGATGTCGAACGATTTTTTTCCATTGTAACACAAATAAAAACTACAGGTAGGAATAGATTACACCCAGAAACACTAGCTGCGCTCACCAGAATAAAACTGGACATGTTAAACCAAAATGCACACTGCTATGATTACGAAATTACGGATGAAATGATAGAAGTATTTAATACTAGTATGTACGACAATGAGGAAATACCGGAACAGGTGTCAGAATGTCTATTGGCGGATGAGGAGAATGACGGCACTACCGATAATGACAACAATTAGAAAATATGTATATATTATATTATTGTATATATTATATTATTGTATGTATTATATTATTGTATATATTATATTATTGTATATATTATATTATTATTATTATATAATATATTAGTGCATAAATACATAATGTTTTCATTATTATTTTGTGTTTTCTGTTACCTGCCATCAATCTTACATATATTTCAATTCATTTTATTAGAAACAGGGACGTAAAGGACCTTATACTCTTGAATGTTACCGCCGTAATTCATCGCAGTGTCACGTGATGGAGGGGTAACACCTACAGAAGCGGTGGTAATGTGCGTGAGACGCACGATTGGAGACGAACCGACGGCAGCGCCAAGCGAGTAACGCCGCGACCAACCAGCGTCGACAACATATGTCCCGGTGACGCTGGTTGGCCGTGGTGTTGGTTCGTCTCCCATCGTGCGTCTCACGCACACATTACCACCGCTCCCTGTAGGTGTTTCCCTCTGACCAATAGCAGTGCCGGGGGCTCCAGCTAAATTGTATCAGCTCCGGCCGGAGACCGGCAAAGCTGACTTTTTACGGAGCCGAGAGTCTACCGTAGTGACGTCAAAGCATGTGACGTCACATTCGTTTTGCGTTTTCGCCACGTGACTGGCTTCGCGCTGGCGTCAATTCACGCACACATTACCACCGCCCCTGCAGGTGTTCGGCTCCCCGGAGACCGCCGAAGTCTTCGGTCAACTTTGCACAACTTCGGTATTCCCGCTACAACGCTACTATCGTAATCGCATACATACGCATGCATATGTGTACAAATGTAGCGGAGGTAACGAATTAACAACGCCTTCTTTTCAAGGCAGAAAACGCAGGTTCTTTTCGGGACAGCACTGTCCTGTTAATGTAAATTGTGTTGAGAATATAATTTTAGATTTTAGTTTAAAAAATTATTTAATTTATAATCCTATCAATTAAATCTTCAATCTATCGATACATGATTTGAATTTTTAAGTATTTGAATATCGATTTATTGAAGGGTGCGTTCCACTTACGCCCAAATCGCCCGCAACGCCCGTGATTTCCATAAAGCTGTATTTACATTAGCCCAGTCGCTGGATCCAGTGAGTGGTTTGACTGGAAATTGCGACGATGTCTACATTATTCCAGTCTTAATTCAGTCGCTGGATCAAGCGAGTGGTTTGACTGGAAATCGGTCGATGTCTACATTATTCTAGTGATCCTCTAAAGCAGGCGTGCACAGCTGAATGCTCGCCGGGCAAAAATTTTCGGACGCGTGCGGAAAGAGCATCGTAAAGCACTAGGCCACGCCTTTATGAGCGACAGTGCCGTGAGGGCCGTGGTAGGGAGTGTTCGTGAGTGAAGTGTGCCGCGGAACATCAGCAACACACATTACAGTTTACACGCATACTATGACAGCTATTGGTCACAGGGTGGGGGAACTGCTCACGGCGTCGCTCTTCGCTTTGCTCACGAGCAATCGAGAGCGCTCTTGCCCGCCACAGCCTTGCTGTGCAGGCCTGCTCTAGAGTGATCGGAACTACGTATATCGTCGCTGATTGGTTGCTGCGATTTGGAGCAAAAGCGGAAGTAGACAGAGAAAGAAACTGTAAAAAAGAAAGAGACAGAAATACTGATAGAAAGAGACAGAAATACTGATAGAAAGAGATAGAGTGAACGGTTAGGTTATGTTTATTTCCGGTTTTGCTCCAAATCTTGATAAATGGTTGTGGTTATACCGATCCCTCCCTGGAGGATCATTACATTATTCCAGTCTTAAGAGACATCTAGACGATTCCAGTAACGCTGAAATGTTGTGTTCTCGATGGAGGGGGTAAACACTGGACCGAAAAGTAGGCTTTCGATCCAGTCGAAACCTGCTGGAATGACAGCACTGTACTAGAATGAACACACTGTTTACATTATTCCAGTTCTAATCCAGTGCTAGAGGGACTAGAGTTCCTTGGGATACATAAGAAATTTCTTGAAATGCCACTTTTGGTATAAGATATGTATTTTGTGCCAAAGAAAGAATAAACCTAACCTAACCTAATCCAGTGCTAGACTGGATCAATGGACTGGACTAATGTAAACTCAGCTTTACATATCGCGACCGTGCGGGCGATTTGGGCGTAAGTGGAACGCACCCGATGTATCATTTAGTAGAGAACAGTAAACATCCGGCTCAACCGGCTAAGCTCAGTTTAGGCGGGAAGTGCACAGGGGGACGTAATTCACGTAATGAACATACAGTAATCGTGTTATATTGTAGTTGTAATATTGTAGTTGTAGCAGATTGATTTGTCCAGTAAAACGGACTGTGTAAATTTAATTCGAAGTTGATTATAGAAGTAAATTTACAAAAATGCCACCAAAAATGAGAAACGATTATACGAAAGCCAGAGGTGAGACTTATATCAATCACTTGCTAACCATTGAATCTGTATCAAGATATTATTATATTTTAAACATATTTATGTTTTGTATTTTTAGAGCAATTAAAGACGTTCTTAACCGAGTTTGTAGTAATAACTGCCACGACTGGTGAAAAATCATTCAAATACAGAAAGCAACTCACTAACATAGCGCATCGTGAACAAGTAGAACTTATAATAGAGTTAGACGATGTTCATGAATTCGATGACGAATTAGCAATATCTATTGCAAGCAATACTCGAAGATATATCAATATACTTTTAGAAGTGAGTACACGTCTAATCAGTTACATGATTTTATATGTTCATATAAAACAGTTTGAGATATAGTTTCGTTTATCATAATGAATAAAAAAAAATTTATTTACATGTATGTAGCTTATTCAAGAGATGTTGCCTGATTTCAAAGAAAGACCTGTGCCATCGAAAGATGCTCTAGACGTATATATTGAACATAGACTGTTGATGGAAAGTCGTAATAGACATGTTGGCGACCAACGTGATCCGAGGAATAAATACGCTCCGGAACTTATGAGACGCTTGTACTTTGAATATGTATTTCTATTTCATCTTTATATAAACTTTCTTTCCATTCATAACTTTTTATATATTTCTAGCGAGGTATACTTTAAAGATTTCGATGCTGCGAAAGCAAATTCAGTGAGAGATATAAAAGCGGACAAAATAGGAAAATTAGTTACCGTGCGAGGTATAGTAACTAAATCTAGCGATGTAATGCCGTTGCTTGTCGTTGCCACGTATACGTGTGATCAATGTGGTGCTGAAACGTTTCAACCGGTAAAGAAGTAATATAATCGTAAAGTTTAATTCTAAATGAAAGTTTACTGAAATTAAGACTTTTAGGTACAATCCCTCAAATATTTACCGCTACGACAATGTCCCAGCGATGATTGCCGTGTAAATAAAGCAGGCGGTGTATTAGATATGCAAACAAGAGGATCGAAATTTGTGAAATTTCAAGAATTAAAAATACAAGAACATGTAAGGTTTATGTATAAATGTTTAAGGTTGGTATCAGATATATTGGCCAGTGAGTTTTGTGAGGGGTAATTTCCTAGCATACAGTTCGCCTGCCTCGGTGCTCCTTTTCTCAACGTTTGCTGACTCGCTCTTGTTACACCTCGCTCTCGCCTTCGCAGAACAAGAGCGAGCCAGAAGTGTAGGACAAACCAAGCTGTCAGTGTAGAAATACATCAGAATTGGTGTGCGTCAGTTCCAAAAAATTTCTGGAGCTTTATTGGTCAGAAAATTGATTCTTTCTCGATAGCTTCATCTCGTATTGGTCTACGCGTAGCTTCATAACGCAAACAACTATTACGCTAAGAATAAATAACAGCCAAACGGCTAGGTTCAGGCGGAGCCGAGCAGCGTTCCAGTTACCCCACCATACCCCTGCGAGAGCCACGCAACTCCAATTGACAAATCCACAATCGTCAGATGGTGGTGGCTGATTTCTCCTCGATCGCTGCTCGCGAAAACAAACTCACCGGCCAATATATCTGATACCGACCTTAGTATCCTAATGTGTTATAATAAACATTCGTAATGGTTATTAACAATGAAACTATTAGATATTATTTAACGGATATTAATTATCAATAATTACTATCGTTGTTTCAGAGCGACCAAGTTCCCGTAGGTCATATCCCTAGATCTCTAACAGTTTATTGTAGAGGCGAAACAACGAGAAAGGCTTTACCTGGTGATCATGTTCTTATTACGGGTATCTTTTTACCTATTATAAAGTCTGGATTCATTGCCCGAGTTGGTGCAGCTCTTCTGAATGAAACATACTTGGATGCGCAGGTATCAATTGGCAGCCTCGACGATGTTGTCTAGGCTTGGCGATATGTGTTATTTAACTAAGCATAAATATTTTGTACGATCCAGAGAATCACTTGTTTTACAAATATGCAAAGCGCAGATGACGTTAGTGCTGAGTTGACAGACGCAGAATTGTCTATATTAAGGGAAGATGATTTTTATAATAATTTAGCTCGATCCATAGCTCCAGAAATTTATGGCCTTGAAGATATTAAAAAGGCCTTATTGTTACTTCTTGTTGGTGGAACAGATAAGCACAGAGAGGATATTAAAATTAGAGGTTCATTTTTTTATATAATTATACATATAATACTATGTGTATATTAGTTTGATTATTTCTACATGTTGATATATATTACTTATTATAGGTAACATCAATATTTGTTTAATGGGCGATCCCGGAGTAGCTAAATCGCAATTATTGTCATTTATAACGAGGTTGGCTCCGCGATCTCAATATACGACTGGCAGAGGATCTTCCGGAGTCGGTTTAACTGCCTCTGTTATGAAAGATCCTTTAACTGGTCAAATGATGCTTGAGGGTGGAGCGTTAGTATTAGCTGACAAAGGTGTCTGTTCTATCGACGAATTTGACAAAATGGCAGATGCAGATCGATCAGCAATTCACGAAGTAATGGAACAGCAAACCATATCGATCGCCAAGGCAGGAATTACGACTCGCTTAAATGCAAGAGTTTCGATATTAGCCGCTGCAAATCCAGCTTACGGCAGATACAATCCAAAAAGAACGATCGAACAAAATATTCAGTTACCTGCTGCTTTATTATCGCGATTTGACTTATTATGGCTAATTCAAGATCGAGCAGATCGTAGTAACGATTTAAGGTTTGTATTTACATAATATATATCAATATTCCTTTTAATACAATGATGTAACTAACATACTTATTCAGATTGGCTCAACACATCACTTATGTTCACCAACATTCCATACAACCTCCCATGGAATCGCAAGCGCTCGATATGAATTTGATTAGAAAATACATTACTTTGTGTAAAACAAAACAGCCTGTTGTCCCGGAGGATTTAACGGAATACATTGTTGGTAAGTGTTTCCTTGGATTTTGCAAGGATTAATACAGTAACATGATATTTATAATATATTTATATAATTATTATCCTCAGAATCGTATGTGGAAATGAGAAGGGCGGCCCGTAATAGCCAGGATAAAACTTTCACGTCTGCACGTAACTTGCTAGGTCTATTACGTTTGTCAACTGCACTAGCGCGACTGAGATTAGCAAATGTCGTTGAGAAGGACGATGTAATCGAGGCGAACAGATTAATCGAGATGTCCAAGCATTCCATCAACTACTTCGAAACATTGCCAACAAACGTGCAGCAAAATCCGATGAATCGAATCTTCCATCTCATTAGAGAGCTAGCTGGCGATAAGAAAACTGTTAGAGTATCAGATATTCTGGAACGATGCACCAGTAAAGGATTTAAGCCTGATCAGGTCAACGATTGCATCGAGGAATACGAGGCGCTAAACGTGTGGCAAGTGAATCAAACAAGAACGCAAATTACATTTATTTAATTGTTCTGTCTACGGTATATTTAGTGTGACGATATGTAAGACATTATTTTTTATACCTTGATACTTTCGAAAGTATTCTTACATCTTTATATCTGTTTTTATAAATAAATTTCTTACGCTACTATTCTAACTTTCATCTTAGAAACTACGTAGTTACAAGGGGAGGACCGGATCAAGGTAATGTCCCCCGTGGACTTTAACCAAATTTTGAAGGGTGGTAGATCTTTATCAATGAATAATTAGGTTGAAGTTGCTTGCCGCTGCGCCACAAGTATTGTGGTTAAGGGGTTGTCCTTAAATTACGTAAGGCTTTTTCGGGGGGGGGGGGGGGGCGAATTTCTTAAGTTTTCTTACAAGGGGGAGAGGGGAGTCAGGTAGCGTCTTACGTAATATTTTTTAACCTAATTTTCAATAAATACAAATTCTATTATTAATGTTCGAGAAAAGTTGTTTTAGTTTAAATTTCCCGAAGCCAAATTAAATAAATTATATAAACCTTTAAAAAAAATTTAATAACTGAAAAAATTTAATGTAAAAAATATTACGTAAGGAGGGGGTTGGAATATCAAATCTTACGAATTCTTATACTGGGGGTGGGAGGGGGTAACAAATCGCCAAAATTACCCTTACGTAATTTAAGGACGGTCCCTAATGGGTCGTGTGCACAGCTATCCTCTATTCCATATAAGAGTAGACCTGCGCCCCTACCGATCTGCGCAGCTGCCACGAATCTGACACATGCGATTGGTCGTAGCACTTTCCCTGTTGGTTTTCTACCAATCAACAGTTCATTTCTGCGCGGGACGAGTCTATTCTAAAGTGGAATGCAGTATACCTAAATGCCAGAATGGCTATTTCTCAACTTTAACCTTCATTTTGTCGAATTCGAGTGGCCATCTGCGAATAGAATAATAGACAAAGGTCTTCAATTGGTAAAGATCTATCACGGCCCAAAATTTGATTGAAATCCGCGTAGGACAGCCCTGGTCTTTCCTTTGTTTGAAATGTGCTCCAAAAGAAAAGCCACAAGTTAGTCTCTTCTGAGCACTATATAATAATTATTGAACCAAATAGTACCCAATTGGTAAATATTGTAAAGAATGCAGAAATTATATCCATCGTTACGTACAGTTCTGAACGGAAATTATGCAAAAATTATTGAAGAAGTATAAGGATTCTGCATCCTTACCAACTATATACACAGTGGCGGATTTAAGAAAAAAAGGCCCAGGTGGTAAATGTTCTGAGGGACCCATTTCTTCGGGAAAATGAAGAGGTAGTTTACTAAAAACGGGCCAAGTGTACGAAAAAAAATATAGTGTTTGGATACCTATACCTAATCATATTTTTTTTGGAAATGGGGCCCTGGGGGTCTTTCTGGACAGGGGCCCATGCGCAAACTGCTCATCAGCCGTCCTCATAAATCCGCCACTGCAACTACACCAAGCAATTAAAATGATTTACATCAGGTACACCAAAAATCGTGCAACTACATAGGTGGTGCGCAGTGTTCTGAAGTATTGTGTACTGTGCAGGGATGTGCACTTGCACAGGGGCAAGAGGGGTACTCCGCTGATTCCGCTTGACCCCACTTTTAACGCGATTCGATTTGTAGATGTGACCGTTTCGGTCAATAACGAAAATACGGTTGACAAGAGGTAGGACTATTAGACCCTAAACAGTGGTGGGGCTATTAGACGTTAATCAGACCAGCATTCCTTTACCTGGCCAATGCCTCATCTCTGCACAGTAGTTTTTCCACTTTCGTGCATATTGCTCCACAATGTATAAAATTGTTTCTACACATTAGCGAGCTTGGAGCATATAAACATGGAGGATGCATGCAGTGGGCGAAAATGTAGACGGCGGTAAAAGGAGAAAAATATACATGTAGGACATCCTCTCTCTTTCTAGCTCTAGGGGCGACAGCGTTTTTTTTTTGATGTTAGAAAGAGAGAGAGAGGGTGTCCCCCATGTATATTTTTCTCTTTCTACCGCCGTTTACAATTTCGCCCATCGCATGCTTCCTCCATGTTTCTATGCTCTAAGTTAGCGAGCGAGAATCTTTAGAATAATAAGATAGGGCTTCTCGAGTGGACCGCGTATCATTGGAGTGTCAAATTTCGTTCTTCAGCCGGCGAACAAGCGAAAATTGTTTTTCCCCGCTTATGGGGCTGAAAGAGAGGTGGGTTACCTTGTATAGAGGGTAACCACCAACAGCCGGTGGCGGCACACGACGTGTTCAAAGGGCATCAGAGCACCGCAGCGAGGAGGGTACCTGTCGTTCGGGTAGGTAACCGAGTGGGTGGGCGAGTGGCTCGGAGAGGATTCAAAGTTAGGTGGGAGCGGGTATAGGGTAGCGAACGAATTGGTGGCGCGCGGGAGGGGGTGTGGGGGGGGCGGGGGTGGGGGGAGAGTGTGATAGTAGTGGGAGAGCCGCCGGTCGGTCGAATTGTGTGAATACGCGGGTGCCGCTCTCGGGCTTCCTTCAGTCGCATCGAGCCACTCGTGGAACGCGCGTCGTGTTGTGCATGCATGCATGCTTGCTTGCGTGCGGTTAAACGTGCGTGCATGTGTGTGCTCATTATTGTGGTGTACCCGAAGTGGTCGGGTGTGCATGTGTGCGGGCCATAACACGGTGTCGCGCGCGCGATCTCGGCAGTACATGCCGTGATTACCAGAGCCGTCGTCTCGTCTGTCCGTCCATCGCGCGATCGCATCAAATGCACGTCTCGTGCTCCTCGAGATCACGCAGCAGTAACACCCGTGCCCGTCTTTATCGCCCGGCCGTTTGACAGCCAGGGCGGCCGATTCGAAGGAGCAAGGGGAAAGAAGAAGCCGCGTCTCGTCTCGCGGTTGATGACTCTTCGAACGATCGTGCCGAATACGCGACTAAGGAGGAGGAGGAGGAGGAGGAATTGAATCGTCTCGCTGCTCTGTGCTCCGTCCTTCCCTCTCTCTTTTTCTCTCCCCCCTTTCTCTCTCTCTCTCTCTCTCTCTCTCTCTCTCTCTCTCTCTCTCTCTCTCTCTCTCTCTGCCCCGCTGTGTCTCTTTCTTTCTCTCTCGATCACGATTTACGGAACTCACCGGTGCCTCCACGGTTTCTGTTTCCCCTGGCCGTTACCGTGATTCGGACCATTCCGCCAAAATGAAAATAATACAGAGGTACCGTCGCGCAGTCCTGGGACCTGTGTCGATCCTGATACTATTGGGGGGCTGCACCGATTTTGCCTCGTCCCGATCGCCGCGTTCCGCCGAACGTCCAAAGAACGATACCGACTCGTCCGCCGATTGTGAGCACGTGAAGCCGTTCTTCGAGAGCAAGAACATCACGATCACGATTACTAAGGGAAGCACACCGGAGGATGTGGCGAAAAGTAAGTGACCGTTTTCAATTGTTACAGAGATTAAAGGCAATCGGTGGCCCCTCTACGATCTGCGGCATGTCAAACTGTGCGCCCAGTGTTTTGATTCTTCGATTAGTTTATCGAGGTGACTAGGCTCGCGCCAGAACCAAGCGCAAAGTAATCTTATCGAATCGGGGCGAAGTTTTTACGCTTCAAATTACCCGGCGCGGCGGCCCTGTCACGTTGCCGGATCGTTCTAATAATCCGCATTTCAGTGGGGAATGCTGAGAATCGAGGAAACTTGGCGGTGTTTCGCCCTTCATTGGAGGGAATGAACTGCAAGCCTTGATTATACCTCGCTTGATTCTAATTACGAAGTTTTATTTGGTAGTCCTCGAGAGTCGTTACGTTAACCGGCACTTAATGCTATTGCATTAAATAGCATTTGAGGACTTCTTGTAAAAACCTACTTCAATTGACGTGAGACCGATAAATCAGTCTTAAGTCGTAGAAATCTTTTGCGGTGTGCGGCTTACCGTATTTTCGTTGCTATTCATTGAACACTTGACCGGCTATAGGTAACCTTAAAACGGTGTACTAGGGCGAATTTTTACCCTCTTTGAAATTTTTAGGCTGACAGATTTGAGTCTTTCCTAAAATGTGGATCAAATTTTTACAATCCAAGGGTTAAGGTTTATACAAAACCCAACTTTTGAAAAAACCGGTTTTCGAATTCCACTATTCCCAAAAAACCGATTAAACCGGTTTTCGAATTTTCACAAAAAATATAATTAAAATAGAAAATAAATAATTGTATTTATTTGAAAGAATCTCAGTTTTATTAATATTTATGGATTTACAAAAATATAACAAAATAAAATATACTCCATGTATACAAAACCAAATAAATAAAAAAATTAAAATAACTAAAATCCGAAGAAATCTGTACAATTTTTGAGTTGATTTAATATTTATGGATCTACAAATAAAACAGTAAAATTCATTGCATACAAAACCAAATGAAAAAAACTAAAATGAAAAAAAATGAAAAAAAAAATATAAATTAAAAAAATAAATTAAAAATCTTTATTTCATTTGGTATTTTTCTTCCGAAAATATGAACTCATGAAGATTAGTTTTACAGTAAATTGTTACCTACTACAATATGCTTGTGTCCGAGGCGATTTCAAGTAAATTTTTTAACATTTTTAGTTAAATAATTAATTCATTTTTACATACAAATTTTAGTATATAAAACCGGATTTTTAAATTTAAAAATTGGTTTTCGAATTTTACAAATTTAAGAAAAAACGGTTTTTAAACCCGGGTATTAAAAACCGACAAACCCTACCAGTGGTTAAACCGTGTCACTCATTTGTTACTTTTAGGTCACGTAGGTTGCTCCAAACAGTCGGCGCCATTGGTGACCTCAGTGTGTAGACTTAAGTTGAAATTCGTCACTTGCGTCGTGTTATTTCCATCATAATATCACCGAATATATGCAAAAAAATAACATTTCACTAACTATAGTCACGAAATGCGATATTAATTTTATTTCTTTGAGTAGTAATGACTAATGAAATAACTTTTTTGAAACTGATGGAAATAATAGTACATCTAATAAAATAGTAATATAACCCTATTGGTATCCACATTTCTATCTTGTAAGGCAGTTCCTTTTATTTTATATAGGTACTGATTATATATTAATTTTTATAATTCAATTTTGTATAAGAGATTTCTCTCTGACTATGTGCAGTGCACGTTTAACGTTGCACATGATGTATAATATTGATCTGTTGGAAATGTAATGGAAAAGTAACTTTATGCAAACGAGATACTTATTTTACTAAAAAAAAACAACTTACTTTATTCAGTCCTCTGAAGAACTTCATTTATCAGGCCCGATTGGTTGAACGAACCAAATTAGTACAAAAATTTCGTATCCATATTGTGCTAAATGGCATTCGATGTATATATTCAATGAAATGATGCAATGAAAAATTTTCGTTTGGATACTGTGTAAGTTTAATGCTTCTGTGGTCGAAATTATTTTGGAACAAACGATGTGGCATGTACACCTAATTAAGGATTGTCCTGTACACTGCAGAAATTTTGTTTTATTACAATATACTCAATATACTATTGTACATTTGCAAGATTCCTTAGTTTTACCAAAATATATAGTAGGTATTTATAGTATTGCCATAAAAGATTCGATTTATGACTCCAGTCATAGGAGTATACTTATGAGAATATCCTAAATTGACAAATAGATCCTAAAGGATTAGCAAGGCAGTGACAAGGACTATTGAACTAAAAAATTTTTTTGTTATGAAGAATATTTAGATTGTTGGTTGCTCTGATAATGAAAAATGGGGGAAATCACTCTAGTCTGCAGTTCTAAGGTTAATGTAATAAACAATAAGGGGGCAATTTAGTCCTTAAAAATAGTAGATTATAGGAACCCTAGTCAAATTCTTCACTGAGGCACCTACAATCAGGAACGAACTGTAGATACTTCACTACTTAATTAATTTTATAATCTAAGTTTTAAAACGCAAAGCGAAAGAAAGTTTAAGCAGGATAAGTGGGCAAAACGAGCGCCTGTAAAAGGGATATTTAAAGTTAGCAATTATCTAAAACACAGATCTGATTCATTAACAGAAGTACAATAACTAGGTATGTACTTCAAATTTTTGCACGATAAAATATATAATTTTTGTTAGTTATTAGTTGAAAATTTCATTATTTAGAATCGATATGGCAAAAATGGATATTCCATCAAATTCTATGACCAACTTTTACCTCTAACAGATTTTTTTTATTTTTCACGGTAATTACTTTAATTAGTTGTTAAAATAATTTAGAACTGTGAAATACTGTTCATATCGGTGCCCATATCGGTGCCCAAATGATGTTTTTCAAAAGGAAAATCTATTCTACGAATGTTTTACTCCGTCTTCCGATTTTTTTTTATTAAAATACTAAAGCTTACACTTGAAGCTTACTCTTAAAGTTGAAGAAGAAATTTCAGTTGCATGATACTGCAAATGGAAAAAGTAGGCAAGAAATTAAGTACTTTTCATCGTAATTTTTGTAGTTATATTAAAGAGCAAACAATTGCGTGTTTAATGTGAGGCATTGAGTTGAAATTATGAAGAATATTAACAAAATTAAAACGTCTTTGCCAGAGGATCAGTAATAAATGAATTTTACAGTTCTAATACTTAAAAAGAACGAACGCTACTCCTCATAGAATAAATTTATCCGCTATCCAATTTTCCCTAAACGTGATTACGTAATGAACATTTGCAGGGTAGCCTGAAATTCGGTCGATATCCCTGTAGAATTTTCCGCGTTGTTAACTAGCGTTGTTAGCTGGACTCTACCACCAATTGCGAATTCTACGCTGCGTCGAGTACAAATTGACTAATTGCCTGTGTAAAATTACGGTGCCAGATCAATCACCTTTATCGATCGCGAATGTGGAAAAGGTTTAAATAATTCAATAAAGCTTTGAATATAGCAATCAAATTGTTCTCTAAACGTGAAAAATTATTCGTTAAAAAGTTTGATCTTCTAATTATAATAACAGCTGGGGTTGCTTTTCTCACTTTTTATGCACTCTTCTAAATTGATCTTTGCCATGTATGTATGTTGATTCCGCTCCATGTCAATTCGATAGAAGCTTCCGAGTATTTAAGTCAACTCTGCTAATACGATCCTCGGGTCTTCTTCGATCCAATAGCGGTGTCATTTTTTTTTTTTTGACAACACTCCTAATCATCAGAAAAATTGAAAGAAATTTTTACTAACGTGTGTGTTTCTCGTTCTATGACATTATATTAAAAATCTAGCTGAACTGAATGCCGTGGCAGAGTAATTCAGCTCGACTTTTTCAAGTACTTGAGCAGTTTTAGTTTAAAATAAACCGATGCCAGAGCGTCACAGCACTTATGCGGTTATAAATATGATTGTTCAGCCAGGTTTCCGTGAGTTATCTTCTGCTTGTTCGATGTAATAATGTGGCAGGGTAGTTTGTAAGTGGCGGTGGTCTATGTAAAACAATAAATTGAAAGGAATCAATAAAATTTTGTCCTAAGAAGCTTCGACAACAATGAATGCCTGTCGAGTAGATATATACTCGAGTGTCTCAACTTGACCGATTTCGCTATGAATTAATTCGCACCTGCGCTCGTAGTTCTATTTGACTATTAAAGACAAGTGACAGGTTTTCACGTTTGAAGAATTTTAATTCATTACATTGAAACATATTGCAAATGTTGCCTTTTTTATAGAATCATGTTCGTACACCTATTACCGATGGCTGTACCTACTTATGCAATTATTATGTCGATAAAATTACTGAGAATTCTTATCAGTAAATGCAACCTAGTAGAATTGATTCAAAGGAAGTCATAAAATTTAATTTCATGATATCTATGGATTTTTTTAACGGCACGAGTTGCGCAAGGTTTTGAAAAATGCCACTTTAAGTCGGTCAGGCCTTTTCGAACAATAGTTTCGATGCTTTCCAGAAAATATGACCGTGAAAGCAAGCCAAAGCCGTGCATAGGATGCAAAACACTCGGCGTGAGAACACGCCGACGCCATTTAAAGTGTTAATATCTCATTACACTCGTTTAACACTCGCCCACATTTAGACCTGTTCTAAACAGCAAACTACCTGAGTTATCTGAGTATTACTTCTTAAAAAAGATAATATTTTTAGATCGTAACCGAGTGAAAATCTGTTACAAAAATTTATTTTGAAGTGTGCATAAATGAACTTGCGGATGAAAACGGACCCTGTATTACAATCCGTTATAAAAGCCATTACGATAATTTTTCGATTGTGCGTTAAGACCGGTTTCCTTTATCTATGCTCGTACATAAAACGATTTCTTCCCCTTAAATAAATAAATATTGGCAACACTTTAAATACAAACAGGAGAAATAGTCTACAGTCCAAGGAACAAAATCTGTCATGTCGAAGAACTACGCCTCGTATAAAGACATTTTACAAACACTTAATTCTGTTTTTGCACGGTAGAAATGTTCCTAAAAAATCAGCGCAAACAAAGGTACCGCGCATATGAACAGAATGGGGCATTGTATCCAGACCGCAATCCTGTGCAATCATATAAACAAATCGTCAAAACTCTGACTCAATTTTTTTCTGATTGCGTCACTAACGAGATAAAATCGTGAATGGAAGACTGATTGTCGCTACACATACTCAAATAAGTCGTAAAAAGCAGAAAAGTAATTGAGACTTGAGAGTCTGTAGCAGCCTTAAACCCAAATTCTAAGATTTTTTTTTATTTGAGAACAATTTCCTAGAAAAATAAGTAGGAATATTTTTTCTTATTGTTAGAATTAAAATTAAGTGAAGATTTTTCGAAAAACGAATCGTGCAAAAAGAGAATTTAATTTTTTTCTAGACCGTGTTAAATCAGAATCCAGTGTATTGTATGTAAGTTTGGGTGCATCTTCTTATGCAGAATTACCAGCTTCTGAATTGTACTATTTAGAGAGATACCTACAGAGAAGTTTCGCGTGGCACGAGCAGGTTTCGAAGGCTGCGAAATCGCGAGTCACAAATAGTATTATCCGCTAAACCGATCGCATGCCGATTTCTGGTAGGCTATTAGCGGTCGCGAGAGGCTGAATGAACGAATAGCTCTCTCACTCACTCTCTCTCTCTCTCTTCGAACGATCGTATCCTAGCCCACTTTACACGACTGTAACCACTCGTCGAATCGAGGGCGAAGGGTCGCTGATGTAGCTTCCGGTTTTATGCACTTCCGTGCGTCAATTGCCGTACATCACACCTAACGGTGAAAATGGAGAGAGATAATCATCCGCAGGGTATCCATTTGGAGTACAATGAAGTTAAAGATCTTAATTTAGGGGCGAATCTCGCGTAACAGCCTCAAAAGTAACTGATACATATTTGTGATTCTCTCAAAAAACTATTGTTAGTATTGGATTAAATCTCCTTTTGGGATATAAGATAAAGAATTTTTTTTTATGTTGATACTTTTTATTGTTTATTAATTATTGTGGAATCTTGTTAATAACCTCTTCGACAATGTTGGTAACTTCGTAACGTGTCGCACCTGCCACAGTCATCTGATTGTAAAAAGAAGAAAAGTTTCTTAAGGTTAGATAGTTTACGCTGGGACAGAACAATAAATTTTAATTTCAGTTTTTATTTCTAATCTTTTTTTCATTGATATAAAGCAAATTTATCGATGGAAAAAGGTTACGTTTTTGTTTCAAACGCTATAACTTTCTCAATTTTTCATTTTTGTTCTTTAAATTAGAGTCAATCCCAGCGTAAACTATTTAACTTTTTCAAGCTTTTCTCTGTTTTGCAAATCAGATGACTGTGATAGGTGCTACACGGCACGTCAACAGGCGAAGACGTTGACAAGATTCCACAATAATTAATAAATAATAAGAAGGATCGACATAAAAAAATTTCTGCAAGTTTAAAGATTCCTTTTTATATTCCAAAAGAGTTTAATCTAATATTAACAAGTTTTTCAAAACAAAAAACATAAATATCAGTTACTTTTAGGGCTGTTACGCAAGAATGTCCCTTTCAAACGGAAAAGCACTTACACGATGAGTTCGTAGCTCGTTTTTTTTAGTAACGCGTTCGTTTTGGAATTAAAAAGTTATTGGAATTTATACTATTTTTGGGGGAAGGGGGGGATATAGCGAGATATTGAAAAAATTGTTGAAGGCAAAAATAAACTTGATTTTATAACTCTATTGATATGCATTTGTTTCTAAATAAAAATTTGTAATTTTTTTCGCAATGATATATGAAACATTTAATCGAGTGTAGTAATATTTGACAAGATATTTGTGTTACAATATAAATGTGATCTACTGTGTGTAGATCGGTCCATTTTTTTTTTATTTTTAACAGTTTGACGCAGAGTAGTGTGCAAGCTGATTGTAGTAATTTTTTTCAAACACATTTTCCAAAACCTTCCTTACCGATCTTTAGTCAAGCAAGAGTCTATAGTCATGGTCTTCGAACTTCCTCAACGAATGATGCCACGTTTTATATACAACACATTTTTATAAGCATACCGTATCGCTTTACCAGCTTTGTGAAACGTCATGTGCCAATTGTGCATTTCATCTACACCTCACTTGCTCCATGCGGTCGATGTAATTTTTATGTGAAGTAGGAACGAATGGAACATTATTAGCATGCATTCATAATTTTAAATAGTTAACGAGACAAATGTTGATAAATTCCGTGAGACAATCCAAGCCGATTAGGGGAGACCAGGGTAAAGTGGGTCTATAAAAGTTTAAAGCAGAACAAATTTTTTTCTCTTCAATAAAAATGTGTACGAATAAATTTATAATATAATTTAAACTGTGACTTAAAATGTAGCAATGCTTCAGATTAACTTAGAATATATTAAAACTAGCTTTACTACTCGGCTTTGTCCATTTAGATTCTGATTTTATAAAAAAGTTTTTTTTTTATTTATTTATATTTTTTGTGAAAATAGTCACATTCATCTGGATTAGGCAGGCATAATGAGCTGGAGAATACCTTTCGTGACCCTAGGGTTTACCGTTCGAAAGTTTTTAGGCGACAGACAAACACACAAACACTTTCTGCTTTATATATTAAGATGCTATTACAGAATGCATTGATGGATTCTGTGGTACCAGTCACTGCAACTTAGCTCTTTAATACCTTTTTTTTTATATATTATAAGGCAAGTGATTCAATAACGGAATGCATGATTTTCGGTACTGCGCCAGAATTATTTTTATTTTATTTTACATGCAAACAATATTTCAAATTCAAATTGAGATTTAAAATCAGAAATCTTGGCAGATTCAGTATAATAAATCATTTCTATATCATAGTATTTTGAGACCGATATTTTATAATATTTTCAAGTCGAAATTGTTTCTCAGAGGATTCACCTCTGTCTGTTGTATAAGTTCAAATGATTACCGTTTAGCCAATATGGGAAAAGTATTACAGTGGAGTAGATATGTATCGGTGAACCGAATCTCGATAAACCGAGTTTCGCTTAAATTCCGAATTCTGCTAGAAAATAAATAGCGTTCGGTACCGATCTTTTCGTGAATAGCTTTTTGTTGTTCATAGTATTTTCTCTTGCATTGAATATTCGTGAGAATTGTGTGTTTAGCTTAATTCGGGAATCTTGATAATTCGCTGGTTTCGACCCACTTAAATCAAATCATCCAGGTCCATTTTATTTACAATAACTTCTTAAAAGTCGGACGAAGTAGCGGAGCTAAGGAATGTTGCACTGAATTTAATATCGTGCATCGGAAACAGCCTCCGAAGTAACAGAGTTCAGTAAATCGTCAAGGATCAACAGCTTTGCTTCGCAATAACTCAAGATTCCAATCAACAATCGATCTTTAGAAGTTGTCTCAATCAACCTCCTTCCCTCTCATAAATCACTACCTCCTTAAAGTTTCAAATATTCTTTTAAACAAAAACAACTTGCTGAAAATGTATCTATTGAAACAGCTACAAGAGATTTTTTAATGCAAGAGATTAGAGTAGTATAGACCACCGCAAACAGTGCCACACTTTGAATACAACACTTTAGATTCAGAATAAGGGATCTGCAAAAAAATCTATTTTTACTCAGCCCCTGAATATCGAACTGATAAAAACTTTTAACAACTTCTGAAGCATAGGGCATCTCGTTCCAGCAATGGAGTCATTGGAGCAGATCCTCTAATAATTTTCTCAATGTATGAGACCCGCTAATTAGAGGGAGCATCTAGACTGCTCGCAGATTGCAATTGTAAAATTTCAATTTTCTGCAATCATATCTCGAACGTGTATAATTTCGTTCTTTATGTGCGGATGTGGCATAAGATAGGGGAAAAACGACGTGACGCGCTCGCCGTGAGAACGGAGACGTTTGAAAGTTTGAACCGCGATGAACCGCACCACACCCTGACGCATCGTAAACCGTTCTTCCGAGGCATTCTCACTGTCGGTCCCTTTTATTCCTCTTTTTCCTCCTTTTCTATCTCTATTCGTGGCGCCTCCGCCATTTCGAATGATTCAGGGCGGAACTCGTCGCACAGGTACAAGGATTCTTGTCCTCGAGACATTAAAGAGGACCGATATACCTACATATATATATACAGGGTGTCTCAGAACTACATACACAGATTTTGCTGATTAATAGAGCTTATGAAAATAGTAAAAGTGTTTGAATGAACATTTGAGACCATCGACAAATTTTTTTCTCGAGATTTTTAGTTTTGTAGGTTGAAAGTTAAAGATTCTGTGTATGATGGCATCCGGTATAGAGTAATATAATATTTTTTGGGGAGGTGAATATTAAAGGCAGTTTGCAAGTTCCAGAGATGGTGGATCTGTAGGTTGTAAATTTAGAAAATTTGTTAGGAATCTGGAAATTTTTTAAATAAATTCTAGGAATTGTACCTTAAATTATGCTTTATATTGAGAGATTTTTTCATCGGTTCGCTTTTTGTAATAGCTGTTTGTAATTGTATGTACTATAGAATAATTAACTTAACAATTAATAAGTGATTGTGGAATGAAAATGCCTTATCGGGGATTCATTTTATTCACATTTACAGCAACACCAAGATTTACTTTTAGTAGTTGCAATTTTCATAGTCTTCTAGTCATCTTTCTTTAGTAGTTGCAGTCTCTCTGATCGCGAGTTACAGCGTTACATATTCCTTAGTCGTCCTTTACAAAGGAAAATTCTAATAGATAAATTTTTGTATTTAAACTGGCATAAATTTGATGAGGAAGCTCTGAGGCAGTTCCTTTGTCAATACCTATGGTTATTAAAAACAGCTTCTCATATTTATTAAAACTTGTGACTGTTTAAAAAATTGTTTAGCGAAGAATGAATATTTTAAACACAATGAGTCTATCGACTTCCGTTTATTAAAATATTCTTGACTTTATGAAGTCTATTATTCCAGTTAAGCTTGCTATCAATAGTTCTGAGACACCCAGTATGCATATACGACAAGCAAAAATCAGTACCAGTATAATTTTGTATGCCTCTTTTAGATCGTTTAATTAGACTCTGTTGAGATTAGTTTGAATCACGCCATTTTCTCGAGTAACCTGTAATATTATCTCTAACATGATACACTATAAATTACAGTTTTAAAATAAATAAAACGTGCGAATGGGCAGTTAAATATCCCGCAATTACAGTTCGGTTGTCACGCAGGTTTCGGATAGAAAATATTTTTATCAGTGAGCAAACTGGCTAAAAGAACGTTGATTAAAAATTCTCATGATTTCATAGAAATATAAATCGGGTGGGGGTGGAATGTTGTACAGATGGGTCAGAATTTTTATTGCATTTTTACTGGGAACGCGATTCGTATGTTTTCAGGAGAATTAAAATACAGCAGAAAAGCTTCGAACAAAAATTCCTTGACTATGTACACATGTAGAGAATTGAACCAAAAAAACAGGGAAAAATGGATCACTTTGTTTACCCTCGAGAAACAGTCGATGGAATTTTTATGCCATAGGCAACAGATGGCAGAAATGTAGAAATTTTTTATTCACATTTATTGTTAGTACCTACTTGGTACGTTTTATTTGGACAGTGTTAGTGAGAGCTGCACACCACGCTGGAATATGTTACGATATTTGTTGAAGCTGGAAAGCAGAGGTGAACAGGGATACGTGGATATTTTATGTAAAAGTGTAAATAATTTGTAACATTAATGTTTATGAAAATGAAGAGCAAATTTAATGAAGGGGCTGTAATTAGTGAAGTGCTGTAAGAAGGCATAGAAAGTAACATCGTTCTGTTCGAGTCACCCGTGTGATTTACATAATATTTTGACAGTATTATTGAAATTGCTATTATATTACAATTTGTATTTGTGTAAGTTTTAAAAATGGCATATTAATTAAGATCCAGTCGTTTCCTTCAGACTCCTTGTATGCGTCTACATTTCTCTTTTTTTTAACGAAACGAAAGATGCACATTTTTTAAACGTTTCTCGTGTATTTCTAAAGATTCCGCATTTCAGTTTTCATAATTCGAGTTATTATAACAACACTTGAAAAGAACCTGTACGATTAAAAGGCAATTCGTAAAAAATATCTATAGCGCTGTCTAACTGGAAGTTATGTCTAGGGATATTACAAGCATTTGCATAAATTTTTATTTCAATAATTTCTCTTTACTAACAAAATGAACATTATTTGAAAATAACGAATAATCCTTTGTTACAATAAAAATTTGTTTAAATAAGCTATTTATTCGGGTAAATCTTCATTCAAATAAATTTTCATTGAATTCACGATTAACAATCACCACATGCATCTTAATACAATTTAATAACCCTTAATAATAGATCATTCTTAATCGTAAAGGAAATAATAACCAATATACTAGTAGAAGGTGTGTTTAAAAGGTATTAAAATACAGGATAAAAGTTCATTGGAATTATAAAAGTTCATAAATAAAAATACAGTTGTCCTGTATATACATATATACACATAATCGACAATAATTAATTTATTCTTCGTTATTCGAAATAAAATTCGTTCTGCCCTGAATGTCGATGCCATACGTTCTCTTAAAAAATCGAACGATAAGTCTTCGTTTTCTCGAAGCTGAGAGGGGAATTCCAATAAAACCGGCGTGGAATCGTAAAGTTTCTGTCACGAAACACACCGTCCCGGTGTCCTTCCCTTTTCTCCACACCCCAGACTTTTTGTATTCGTCACTATGAGTGCCTTGACCGACCTTAGGTAGCACCACACAGAACGCCCAGGTACCAAGAAAAACCTTCCTTCCCTCTGTTTTCGCCACGATTTTTCATGATTCATCGTAGCCTTCTATTGTTTAATATTTCTGACCGACATACCTTTCGGGCAACCATTCACCAGTTTATCCTTTTTATTTTGTCTGCGAATGATTCATTAGCGCAGGTGAATAACAGGGTTTATGTAGACCCGCCGTTTTGCACCTGTCTTAATCATCTCACCTTTTTTTCTATGCAAAATGTATAAAAATACGAAAAGTTTGTGTACAGACTAATGAATCAGGATTGGTAATTGCAGGCTGGTTTAGTTTCATTAATTTTCTTGCTTAATTTAATTAACGTCTACTTGAACGTGAACATAGTTTTTCACTAACTAATTTCTTTTGTATGAGTTCAGTAATTTTTAACTACCCCAGGGATTTAGTCCATCATTTTTTCACAGCGTAACGCAAAGTTGATTGTACCTATAAATTTTGTTTGACAATAATCTGATGATATAAGCATACGCATGCAGGGTTTACTTAATTTTGCTTATGATTCCTATAAACGGTTGCTGAATAATTCGCAACAATAACTCTTTGCTTCAGTTCCGCGAATTTATCATAAATCATAAACGCTCGCGTAGTTTTACCATTTTCTTTGTGTGGTGTTCGTTAAACGATACCAAGTGGAATTAAATCAAACTGCACGTGGAGTTGTCATATCTAGACGCAGCAGGCAGCAATTCATATATGTGCGAGTGCTGTATTCTTTTTATCGCTCTCTCCAGTAGATGCAGTCATCTGATAAAAAAAGAAGAACACGATATATCTCCTATATGCATGTGGGTTCACTTAATTTTGCTTACCACTCCCACAAATCATTGTTAAATAATAAATTATCTTCACAAAAATATTTTTACACCTACTTATGTTTTCAGTACAAATATTTAGCGAATGTTTTATTAGATACAGTCAGAATTCTACACGAAAGTTCTGTTGTCTTCATATCATACATTCTATTCGTTTGTACTTATAAGTGGGTTAAATGGTTTTATCAATTTGCTGAATTTCTATGTAATTACCTTGGAAAATTTAGTAGTTATTAAAGTTAGCAAAAGTAAGTTGATACAATGTACCCAAGAGATCTAAGTAATTGAAAAAAATCATTCACGTTATTCCTTTAAACCTTTAACGTTGCTTTGTTCATTAATATAATTATAGATATAATTTCCAGTGTACTTTTTGCGGCGATAAACATATAATAATAGTTTTCTGAAGTAGTCTAGTCTCCTAGAACATTTGCCATGAATTACGGGAGCTATTTAAATATATTTACTTTGATTTGTATAATAATGAATGGAGAATATAAAGAAAAAAGTTCTCAGCTTTAATGCTTTAAAGCTTTAAGCCATAGGAAATAGGAAAACGGCTCCTCATATTTTGAAAGCTTAACGCGGGCCTCGCGCAAAGTTGAGCAAATTTTATTTCAAATAACGAATATAAAAGAATAACGAATAACGATTTTGTTCGACGAAAAAATATTCCTGAATAACGAATAAATCTGTAGCGTTATTCGAGCCGGATTTACTCGAATAAGAATTTATTCGTTATTCGAGAGAGCTCAGCGACGAATAAATCTGCTGAATAAGCTGCGCGGCGCGAAGGTGATGGGAACCTATATTAACTAAATTTGGTCGATTTTTTTATTTGTATAGGAAACACACAGGTAGGTACTGCTCGATTAGCAACTGAACCGGTTTCCTCGAATTTCGCGATAATTCGTTGAATTGTGCTTTCGGCATAATTTTCACGAAGCCGACGGAATGTTTCGCGAACAGACCACAAATTAATATAATAAATTTTCACAATTTCGACGCGTTGTTGAAGCGTATAGTTTTCCATTATTAAATGGCAGCTATGACAGAACACAAAAGTCACAGAATGACAGCGCTGTCATTTCAAACATAACCTCAATCGGCTGTCAAAGTTCAGGCGTGGCTATTGTAAGACTCTTTATTTAAGGAGGCAAACTTAAACTGTCCAAATGTGCCCCGGTCTCCTCTATATGATAAAAAAGTAAAACCTGTTGGAAAGTGCAGTGTACACCTACCTGAAAAGCTTCCATAATGCAAGAATTCACACAATTTCCTCGCAGCATGTAAAAGTCACTAATAAGCCAACGATGTTTCAGAGGGTGGTTAAGAAGGAAACGCGTGCTCTAATATCTCTGAACTTTCAACGAAGCCCGTAGCTTCATGAGTGCACAATTGAAAAAAATAATATTCAAACATTGTTCCTCACATCTTTACCGTTCAAAAATTTTTAAATCGATTTATGTCCGGATTTCGGGACAAATACTCCACTGTGGCGCTGTCAATTTTTATAAAATTTCTGAAATAATTCGTTTGCTTTTCAGAAATTTTTGCACCCTTATCTTGTAAATAGAATAAAGAATTCTTTATGATATAAAGATAGATAAATTTTCCCGTTTATAATAATAATAATAAATGTGAAATAAAGTTGAATTTTTAAGCTCATGCGGTAATAAATAAAAATAGTGAAATCACTTATGCGTGACAGCTACAGATAAAGTATTAATATATTTCCTCAATAGCAGTGGCGATAAATTCCAGGAGGTAGCTCAAGCACATTAAAGAATTTTACCTATTATATTATTTGGCTACCTCGCTGCATTACCTTTCGCGCTAACTTGCAGGCAAGCTTCTCTGTTCTTCAAACAAAAGGAGTACAAAGCTGGCGCGGTATAAAAGCGGGAGTCATGTCTGACGTGGTTCGCAGTGGGAGAATTAATCTTGTGTGGCCAGTTGATTTTGTACTGACTATAGTCTTCAAGTTTTCCTTGCATTTTTATTTGCTAATATAGTTAACGATACTTAATAAAATTTTCTTCTGTAAATCGTCAGTCTTCTTATTCTACAGTTAAGAAGAAATAATTATAAATGTGTAATGCAGTATTGTATCTCCTACGTTTCTTTTGCTGTAAATGTCATCTATTATAAATTTTACACAAAAGATTTACGTTTAGTTTTTAACTTGTTTTAAATATTGCAAGGAGGAAGTATCCACGAATTTGAATAGCTATTCATTTTTTAATAATATATCAGTAAAATATTAGTTAAAAAAAGCTTTTGCTGATGCTTGTAATAGTAATAATAATACAACGTTGTGCCAATCCAGTAATATCCCTGGGGAAGTTTTTCTATTCTTGTTTTAAGTATTGAAACAATTAATTTTACTTAACCACGTATATCTGTACTCACAAGGGAATCCAAAAGTTTCACCTCCTTAATTTGTTTATTATTAACAATAATAAAGTTCGTGCCCAATATTCCTCATGCTTTACAAATTTATTCTTCGAAGCGAAACAAATTTTCACCCGTTTTCGGTACTCTGACTTGTCTCACGATTTTCTAGGAATTGGAGGTAGATCATTCTTATAAGTAGTTAAATCATGCGTTTTTCAATGAAATAATTTTTTAGCCAATTACCAATTTTAACTACGATCATCACCACATTTTATAAATATAATTACACACAAAAAATAGATAAAAACAGCCTTGGTTAACCACGCTCAAACCTCATTTCTTATCGCACATTAAATCTATATTATTAAGAAACTCATCTCACGTTTTCTGCATGAAGTTTTTCATTAAAAATATGACTGCGTTATTTTTTTTCACGCTCGAAAAAAATAGATTTCGCACTTCGAGTGTAGGAGACGCGAATTGTACGAAAATACACGTTTGCTATTGGTAGGTACTTATGTAAGCAAATTATGCGCTCGCGCACGTAGGTGCAATAGCTTTGGAAAAATGGGGCGCACGTACGTTTGCAGTAAGGACGAACGGTCGGTGGTGGATAGGAAGAGGTGGATGAAAAGTAGAATGAGGCCAAAAGGACCTATTGAAACGAGCCAGGACCTCTTGAGGGTCCCGTTAGCCTCGTTCCATTTGTCCGTCCGTGACCCCTGCGACATAGATGCGAGTCTATCGTATTTTATCGAGCAATCGTCGTCGCACCGTAATTGTACGAGCCGACGAGACGCAAGACGTCCTTCTCACTTTTTTGTGCCACGCTAAATTGGGTTGTAGAAAGGAACTGTCGAACGATTATTGAAATCGTTTCTCCTCGCTCCGCCATCGATTAACATTTCACGGCGAACGAGTAGTTGTGTATGGCCTTTTCGAAAACAGCGAGCTCTTCTCGTTAAACTTTCGATAGAGCACAGCAATAGGTTAAAAGTAGGGTAGGTACTTTATGGTTTCAATCGTGTTACGTAAGTATGAGTTGTGCGGTACCAATCGTACCGAACAACTTACTTTCAATGTCGTTCTAAGCCCAACAAATTCAATGTCACAGTGGAACAGCTTTGTTATGTAAATTAGTTTTTTTTTGTAGAGTAGGTACTATGCGCAGAACTACAACCATAAAATGATAGTTAACATTCAATGATTTTTGATAGCTAGAGGGTAGGATTGGTGTTCTTTAATTGCATAAAACAGATTTGTACAGTAAAGACTCGACATTAAAAATGCAGGCAAAATAAATACGATCAATTAAGTGAATTGGGAATTTTTTTTTTTCGTGTATTAGGCTTCAGGATTTTTAATTTTGTTGCGTTAGATTCGACGGCAAGTCTGATTAAGTTATTTATTTAAGTCATGGTCTAATCTTATTTAATTCAAAATAAACGAGGGATAAAAGTGCATCGGTCATTCTGCTTTAGTTTTCGATTTTAATACGACTTTAATACGTATTACATGAAGATTGACGTGTGTTTCCTGTAAAATAAAGAGAATATCGCAGGACACGTTCTCCAGAAGACGTTTTCCTAAAATGACGCCGGATATTTTGCGCCAAGAATCTACTGGGGAAACTTTTAGCAATGAAAGCAGCAAAATTGCGAAATTCGAGACATGAAATCCATAAAGGGAATGGTCTATTTTCTTGAGGATGAACGAAAGATGAACGATTTTCTCGGCAGATGACTGAGCGGGGCTGTGCAAAGATAGCGTGTCGTGCATTTCGCTAACGATGCATAAAAGGTGTTCAAACATATTATACAATCTTATAACTGTAACAGATTGAATTTTTGTACTTACATAAAATAGACAACTCTTATCATAAATTCCTGAATAAAGTAATACTCGAATGGAGGAAAATAAATTTCCTTGAAAATTTACATTGGCATGTCTAATCCAACATAGCTTTTTATTTAGTGCGAAAGCATTGCGCTGTGTTTAATTACTTGTTACAAAATATTACACAGGGAGGAGTTGTAAATATGGACTGGAGTTGTATTTTTATATTTTTTTTTTAAAGATCATGCAATTATTTAATTTCTGTTGTTCCTCTTTTCTCTTCTCATTTTCAAACTTTTGGAATTTTTATTCTATTTTCAAATTTTTTAATGTTTTGGGTCTAAATAGTTTTGAAATTTTACATGTAATTACTACAAACACGAAAAAACTTGTTTTAATGTTAAAATAGAAAATCTATATAAAAAACTATTTCTTACGTGTTTTTTACCTTTTCAGCTCTGGTCTATATTACCAACCCAATTTCTGAAACCATGTTTCTGACGAAATTTTGTAGAAGTGTCACAGCTTCAAAATAATTTAATTTTTACACTAAAGAGCTATTGAGACATTATCTCAGATCTACGAGTTACCATTTCCACCTTTTGTTTATGCAATTTATACATTTCTAATATGTGTCTTCCTCGAAACAAAAAGAGTGATCCATGTTTCCACCTACTTTCTTACATACTATTTAAATATTTGCATGGTTAATACAATACGTATTTATTAGTAGTATAATATTGTATCCCTAAACTACAATGGCCATTCCAGTAATAAATCCTGAAAATTTCATAGCTGCTCACAGCTCAGTGTTCAAGAACGATTTATTTTATTTCAGCGAGTTGCAATGGTTTGTGCTGCAATCGAGGGACTGAAGAACTGCTAAGACATCAGGCCAGGGCAGATTTTCACGACTTGATTCATCACCACAGCAGAAGTCTGCAAGGCCTTCTGGCAACAACGGCGGATGCACTGAGAGGTTGGTCTAGTTTATTTCATCACCATAAGCAGAATAACTGCACCTTATTACACGTATCAGGTTTAGAATATACAGAGTGGCGATAAATTCATAATGCAATAAACAAAATGCAAGCAAGGGATGCTTTGTTACCGCGGAAATTAATTTAAAAAATCTACCGATATTGATAGCGTTTCTGAGAACATGCTGTTAACGTTATCGTATTTATATGATGTCAATACAATTTTATGAATAGCAAGATTAAACAAGAATGTGATAAGTTTAGTTGTTTTATTACATTCCAATTGAAGACGGAAGGGAATTGGTTAATCAATAGGGTAATTGCACGCAATATAGAACACCCGATTTTAAAAGCTTGCCAAAAATTGGGAAACGTTTGATTTTAATAAAACCAACGCCTAAAGGCGACAAAGTTAATAGAGATTCATATATAAACAGTTGAGTATGTAAAAGTTTGAATATTTTGAAATTATGATGAAAAAAGTAAAAAAAGTCCAATTAAGCGATTCGGATAAATTTGTAAAGAAAACTCAAAAACATTTATTTTTTATATCAAAACTGAATATTTATTTAAATAATAGAGGCAAATATACAAATATCTTTCATTTGTTACAATTTATTTTAACTTTCTTGGTGTTCTATGAATGACGCGCCTGAATCCAGTTGCTTCGACACGAAAGTAAGAATTATACTACGCAGAAAATAAATTTCACGGTAAACAACTTTTGAGCAATCAAAAACAAACATATTTAATAATAAATCATACAAGAGTAATATTTTTTAACTTACCGTCACTAAAATATTCAACTATTTGACTCGCTTTTCAGAAAGTTTTGAACACCTCGGAAACCTAAAATGTTTCCCTTTCCTTGGCGGATTTTTGACTGATGCTCAAAGGCCAATATTGCTGCCTTCTGTCTATAAGGAAGGTATAACTCATATGGTTGCCGGTTCAGTCCATTACTTATACCTGTCGAGATCTTGCGGTGTTCCATATTGCGTGCACCCAGCGTGTCTGCCAATGTTTCATTTCGTCAAACACTTCAGCAATTTTTCTGTCTTTAACCAAAAATACAGGTCGGGAGAAGTTCGATGGGGTGATTTCCTACCTCACTAGGATTTGTCGGTTTTTAAAAACTGGGTTTAAAAACCTTTTTTAAATTAAATTTTACAAACCGGTTTTATATACCTACTCGAAATTATATATAAAAATGAATTAATTATTTAATTAAAAACGTTAAAATTTTTACTTGAAATCGCCTCGGACACAAGCATATTGTAGTAGGCAACAGTTTACTGTAAAACTAATCTTCATGAGTTCGTATTTTCGAAAGAAAACTACTAAATGAAATAAAGATTTTTAATTTATATTTTGTAGGGATTTTAGTTATTCTTGTTTTTTTTTCATTTGGTTATGTATGCAGTGTATTTTATTGTGTTATATTTTTGCAGATCCATAAATATTAAATGAATTAAAAAATTGTACGCATTTTAGTTATTTTAATTTTTATTTATTTATTTGGTTTTGTAAAGATAGAGTATATTTTATTTTGTTATATTTTGTAATTCCATAAATATTAAAAAATTGAAATTTTTTAAAAGAAGTACAAATATTTATTTTCTATTTTAATTATATTTTATTGTGAAATTTAGAAAATCAGTTTAACCGCTTTTTTGGGAATAATGGAATTCGAAAACTGGTTTTTTCAAAAATCGGTTTTTGTATAAACCTTATACCTCACTTTACGTTCCCACCCCCGTCATTTAGTATGCTTTCACCACCATTGTTTTGTATTTAAATCGAATAAAGCAACTACTTAGATTTATCGATGCTTGAGAAATCAATACTCGTAAACATACACACAAATAGAAGAACTGAGTTCTAGTAGAGTGAACCATGTCGTTTCTAGTGACAGCACGTCAATGCAATGCGATTTTCTAATTCAATTTTTTGCAAACTAAAGCCTCAGATACAAAATACATAGAATTATCTGCACCCTCTGGAATGTACACAAAATTGTATCCACTACTTTCCCAACACTTTAATAACACTAATATGCTATGCCTTATAAACTGAGTGCTCGATTACAGCAGCAGTTTACTCTATAAATACAAGGTAGGTATACATACATATACATTATTTAAACCCCCCTGAAATTCGTCTTACGATTAGTCTCGAAAATTATTCAGGAACTCGACCCCAGTGGTTTCGAGGCGGTTCACATTCGCGGTACAGTTTATCGAGGGTTGGAATTGTTTATGAGGCGCGGGTATTCCTCGCGTCGATACGAAGGGTAGCAATAACCAGCAAGTTGACCTAAACGGCGGAGGGTAGAATGAGGAACGAGAACAGTAACGACAGATCGTTCGAATCGAGCATTTTGTAGCCGTGCTGAGAGTTCCAGAAATGGGATTGAGCGAAACGGTTTCTTAAATTGGCAAAACCCAGCCGAGGTTACTATTTTTACGTGCCAACTGGAACGTGCTCTCTTTCCCTCTTTCTTCTTTCCTCCGCTTCGTTCATCTCATCCTCCTCCATTGCTCCTTATCTACCATTGAGACGTGTCATTCGATCTCGACTTTCGTGTTAAAGTTTGTGAATTATAAGATCTTTTTGTGGGGCCTTTAAAATTGGTATTATTATATGTACATCTATGAAGGGAAATAAAAAAAAAAGCGTTCTCTAGTTTATCCCTGTGGATGATGTTTCGTAAATTTTTGCCACATAGAATTAGACAAGTGCCTCAATAAAGATGCCGTTTATGTTGAAAAGTAGGCTAGGCATGTGGTTACATAAATTGGATAAGCAATACAATTTAAGCTGATTATATTAAAAAGGAAGTGCATAACTGGGAAGCTTATTTATTGATTTCCTTGTCTCTACAATAAATATAATAACATACCTATATATATCATACTGCTGTCATTGACGTATTCTTGGAAATCTCTGCTTTCTTCTTATCGAATCGTACTATCCTTGTTGTCGCTTAATTTTTAAATTCTCTTCCGACCATAATTCTATGGGCCATATAGATGTAGGTATACGTACACAAGTAGTTGTCCTTGTTCACAATATTTTGCTTCACATTAATTAAGTATACACCACTTGAGTGTTATTTACATATAATAAATATTTAACGTTGATAAATATTTAATATTTAAATATCTCCGTGATGAAGGACGAATAGTTAACATCTATCTATACAGTAAGTAAAGCATAGAACTGACGCGGAAGTAACAATGTAATAACACGAATAAAAAGTGTGACTTTCAAAGAAAAGAATTCATACTTAATCTATAATCTTCTACATAGTCGTACCTCTTTTTTAAAAAAATAGCTTCATTAAAATTCATTTCTCAGTGAAAACATAAAAATAATTGGTGTTCTTTTATCTGTCAGGAATGTTAACGCGGCTGATAAGCCGAAATAAACGAACGTATTCTCGTTTATCCTTGGTGCATGGCATAGTCCTCGTTATCTCGTACAGTATCTCATTCCACATGCTTTCCGCTATATTCTCCTTCTATGCAGATCTAGAAGTTCATGAAAAGACATTACGGTGGCGCGATAGAGGCGCGGTGCGCCGAGAGTTTTGCTGGAGGCTCAAAAATAAAAGCAGGCGAAACCAATTCTCGAATTGGCAAAAATCGAGTGTGTGCAGGCGCACTCGTCGCTTTTCCTTCATTTTTCCATTCAGTGCTCTGTTTATACTGCCCCCTTAATTTTACGGCTCAACTATTATAGTA